>OX463756.1:89361998-90561998 GCA_949824845.1 Rhingia rostrata | reverse complement strand
AAATAAATAACCGATAGTTCTCCTTGACGCCTTCAGTGAACTAATCTCCGGGTCGCGTTGGTTAGTCAGTCGTCTGTACAAGAGTTTAAGTCTTGTCAGAAGTCCGCTTTTTTGTCTGTGTAGTGCGTCAATGGTCGCTTTTCTGTACGTAGACGTTTTGTCATGTTCTTTGTATTTCGGTATCATTGTTCGTTGAATCATTTTTTTTTATTTTTTTTTTTTTTTTATTTATTTATTTGTGTATTTATATAGACTTAACAATTTTATATACGTTTCTGCGAAGCCTTGTGGCTTGACTGCAGAAGGTTGTGTTTCTTTAGGTTTAAATTATATAAGTAAGCTTGAGAGTGAAAGATGTAAATATTTTCAAAAAAAAAACTAAGATAGTACATACAAAAACATTATGGATAAATTAATGACTTGAGTTTAATAAGAAATGTTTAATGTTTTTTTTTTTTTTTCGTCCATTTGTTGTAAGTATTCGTCGATTTCGTTGTTTTTTTAGGTTTCTGTTGTTTGGTGGTGAAATGGCCCTCGAACTTAGTTCTCTTAATAAGGCGTTGGTGAAGCGAGGCCAGCGCATCTTACCGTAGTTGTAAGAATGCACAGGCACATACTCCTCCAGCGCCACAAGCTCGTTCGGAAGCTGTATTACGACGGCGAGTCCGCACTGTCGTACTCAATCGTCCGTAAACAGTTTCGCGGGTGTTGACCTACTCTGTTAGTAACTATCAGTCTTGTGTCTCGCAGTAAAAGATCCAGGAAAGCACCGCATCTCGGAAACGATGGCCTATCTGTGGCGAGAATGTCAATCCTATATTCAACATTGTAGTGGACCATCCAATTGTAAAGATGGTTACCCCGAGGATTTTGTAATTGATTTCCCCAATCTTCGTGTTTTGCATTTAAATCTCCGGCCAAAAGATAAAAGGTCTCACTTGAGTTGAGTCTTAGAGATTCGAAAAATTTTACGAGCTCTGTTGTAAAAAGTGTAGGCTGAGGTGCTTCCGGTGCGTAGGCCGCACCTGAAATTTTGGACAGCCCCGATAGTTTGCAGGGTACCCGCCGCCTCCGCATAGTGCACATTTAAGCAGGGTCATGTCTATGACCCGCTGCTTTCCTAGACAACACTCTCTTATATTGTGGTGCTCTCCACACTTGACACAGCGTGACTGCATTTCGCAGTTTGATGAGGCGTGGCCGAACCTTTGGCAACGCATGCATTGAAGCATGCTGTCACCTCTTTTTAATTTTTCCCAGTGTACAACCTGGAAGTTGAGGACTGAGATACTGTTTAACTTTCCCAGTTTGCTTTGGGGCGATAGCTGAACTAGGAAGATCGGTAGTTTCCGGTTCTCCCATCTGGCCTTCACTGTGCTTTACACCTACGACTTCGAGCTCCTGCGTCGCTACTTGGCGGAGCTCACTTAACAGCGCCTGCGGATCCGTTAAGGGATCTAGGCCCTTTAAGACAACTGTCTGGCACTTTTCTACTTTCGGAGTAAAAGTGAAGAACTCCGTTGTGGTGTCTACAAGCAATTGCTTAACTACTTTATAGTGCTCCACTGTTAGGCAGTGGATAGCATGAATATCTTGACTTAAACGTTTAATACTGAAATTGTTGCCTATGGCCGACTTACATATTTCTATCGTCTCGTTTAGGTCCATCTTATATGCATTGATGGGTGGCACTTTTTCTTTTTTATTTTTAGGCGGCTGTGGCTGCTGCTGGTGTTTCCGCTGCTACTGCTTGCGCTGCTCCTGTTGCTGTTACTGCATCTGCTGCTGATGTTGTTGTTGTGGCTGCTGTTTCTGATGTCGTTGTTGCTGTTGATTTGCTTGCTGTTGTTGCTGGGTTTGCGGCTGATGTTGTTGCTTTGGTGGCAGAGTTGTCGGTAGCTGTTGCTTTTTTTTTGTTGTTGTACTTCTGGCAGTGGCTGTGGTTGTTGGGCTTTTTGTATTGTCGCCGTTTTACCACTTGTTGCTGCCACTGCCGTTTGTTGTTGTCGTTGTGTTTCTTCGTCGCGGGCTCTCTTTTCCCGCTCGCGACGCTCTTCTTGCTTGCTTTTCCGCGCTAGTACTAGAGGTTTAAGTTGGGATTTTAACTTTTTTATTTTGTCCTCAACAATTTTTTCCTCTCCATCGTCATCGTCCGTTGGCAGCACCGCAAACCTGATGCTATCATCGGTGGTATATCGCCCTACAGCTTCCGCCGACGTCGTTGCCAACTTCGTCGTCCCCCTCGCTTCAGCAGGCAGCTTGGCTGAAGTTGTGTTTGACCGCCGTTTGACCAAATTCGGCGGACACATTTGTTTCTTCTTCCTCTTAGTCATTCCCGTAACTTTCGGGCTTTGAACGCCGCACCTCTCGCTTGCCCGTCTGACGCCACTACTCGTCCGTCCACGGACCACTTAGTAAAATACTTGATTCATTATTTTAATTATCTGTTCAAAAACAATATAATAAATAAAGAGAAAAAAAATGAAAAAAAAAGCGTACGCCACGTCGGGAATCGAACCCAGGGTAGCTCGCTTAAGCATCAAGTGCTAACTTTTACTTTTTTTAACTTTCAAATTCTTTTTTTTTTTTACTTAAAATGTTAACTTACTACTAAACAAAAATGCTTAAATCTAACTAACGCTGTAGCTTATATTTAGCTGTTTTATTTTTCATTTGGGCTTAAATTTATCGGTTTTTTTTATATTTAATTTTAATTAACAAAGAAAAAATAAAAAACTTTGTATTGTGACTTTTTTTTATATAACCGCTCACGAGAGTGGTGGTATAAAACCGGGATACCGTTCCTGTCTTGTGCTAACCCTAACGAATCGATGTAAATAAATGCCTCTGGTGGAATAAAGCCCGACATGAGCGTGCTCTCCATGTATAAGTCATTGAAGTAATAAGCCCCAAAAAATGAGGCTGTTGTCGCTAGCCATCGCCCTTGCAGCGTGCCTTCGCGTCACCTTAATCAGGAAGTAATAAGCCCCAAAAAATGAGGCTGTTGTCGCTAGCCATCGCCCTTGCAGCGTGCCTTCGCGTCACCTTAATCAGGAAATTGTCAATTCTATTCATTGTATAGAATCTCGTTGCGATAATATTTTATGTACTCGGAGTCTGGCGTTCGGTACAATCCTAAGCAGGATCGGAGACACCGCTTCTCAAACAGCCGTATCTTTTCCATGTAGACTGGTGCCACATTGAACCACATGGGACAACCGTAAGCGATGATCGGCCTTATGAGGGCCATGTAGTAAATGACTTTCACCCTTGAGTCAAGTTGATTGCTTTGAAACAATCTCCTTGTCAGAGCATAAGCCCCCTAACCCTAGCCAGACAAGCATCTACATTTTTGTTAAAATTCAGAAACTTGTCAAGCCAGATGCCAAGGTATTTGACTTCACTTCTCAACGCCAACGGCTGTCCATGCTGTCCAATGATACACAATTTTTTCCAGTTTTTTCTGGTATCCCTAGAATGCAATGAGGTCCTGGACAGAATCGTTCCGGTTTTTTGGAAATTGATCTTCAATCAATGCCCATTCTGTACAGCTTGTAGAAAAGCCCCTCTAACCATACGGTGTCGAAGGCCTATTCAAAGTCAACCAGACAGGCCCCTATGCATTGTCCTTTGGATATATTCCATTGAATGTCAGACACTAGTTTCGACGCGGCATGAATGGTGTCATGCCTCGCTCGAAAACCAAACTGATTATCCGGAATAATTTAGTTTTTCTCAACCCACTTAAGCAGAGCTCTATTGACTATCTTCTCGAATACCTTGCTTGCATTCGGCAGAAGGCTTATTGACCGAAGATTTGCAGGGTTTGTTTTGTCCTTGTCCTTTTTGGGGATAGGATGTACCACCGCCGTTTTCTAGTGCACCGGATAATGTGCATTATTCAGTGCATTGTTAAACAGGGTGGTGAAGATATCGACTGCTTCTATTGGCAGGTGTCTCAATACGACGTTTGGGACACCGTCCTCTCCTGCCGAATTTTTATTTTTCAGTGATACCAATATCTCCATGAGTTCATCTTTTTGCACGAACAGCTATCGGCGACCATTGGAAGGGTTTTCGTCATTGAATACGTTAAAACCGTGATTCTCAGATCGCCAAGCTTGAAGTTAGTTCAGTGCGCACATTAAAGTGATTCAGAAAGGCTCTTTCCGCAATACACGGTCTCGAAAATAGTGCCTATCGAATTCGCCTTCTCCTGAGGATCTTCGATCGTGAAAAAACCGTCGTTCCAGTCAACGTTTTCCGGACTTATACCAACAGCCGTGAGTGTCTGTCTGTTTTCTGTCGTTTTGGAAATTCGGACACATGGAATGTCTTTACGATCTTTTCGCCTGAATATTTTATTTATTTTGGGGAACATATTCCGGCTACTGGATTTTATAGCCCGAATTTTGTTGCACAAGTAAACATTTATAGATTTTCTGTAATTCTCCGATATTGATTTTTTAATTCTCGCTTTACAATTCTGGTGAAAAGCGGCCAGTTCGTCTTTCGGTAGTCGAAAGAACGCACTTGGTCGAACTCCTTCAGTTGAGTTTGCTCGTTTGGGATACTGAATACGGCATCAAGTCCGAGGTGGTACCCATCGTAATCGAATGCTCGCACACAGTTCTGCACGTGTTCGTTATTTGTTAGTGTCTATTGTCCATAAGCGCTAAGTCCAGAAAAGAGTTTCCTCTCGGGAAGGACGGGGTATCCGTCGCGTACAAACCAAGTTTGTACTCAACCATATTTTGCTCCCGATAATTCTGAAGCAGTCGACCACTAGTGTTCGCGATTGTATTTCCCCAAGCCGCATGCTTAGCGCTAAGATCGTCGGCCAAAAACTAATAACTTTCAGCCGATTCAAGCTGTAGGCAACGAAAAAGTGTCTTGAGCTCTGCTATAAATTGAGTTTGTTGAGTTGCTTCAGGTGCATTGAGCGACACCACATACATTCTCCTCCGACTATGGAGAGGAATGCACACGATGCATGCTTCCAGCACCTGGAACCTACGTACTTCCCCGCTAAAGCGACCCCCCTTGGGAGGAGTGGGGTCGGTCTCTTCTCACTAAATGGTAGTTGCTGTATCCCAATTTGTGTCTCTGGTTTAGCTTAGTTTCGCTGACCAAAAGTACATCCGGGAGTTGGTTTTTCAACAGATTTGAAAGGACGGTTCTTCTCTCGACCCTGACTAATGAATTAACATTCACAGCTAGGATCCTAAAGTTTACCTCATCCAACGTACCCATCATGTTCATGGCGCGCTAGACTGGGCAAACATCAAATAGATATAATCTATTGAAAAACTTCATTTAAAAGCAAATATTGACTATGTATGTAAAAATGTTTCAAAAAAGATATATTTTTTCAGTAGAATTCAGGATAAAGTCTCTACTACTAAAACAGTATAACGCTTTAATAAAACCGCATTTCCAACATTGCTCAACAATTTTATATTTGTCCTCAGAATCTGACATACTTAGATTGCAAAGGCTACAAAATAGAGCTAGGAGGATCATTTTGAAATGTAGGCGATTAACACACATAAATTATATGCTAAATAGATTCGGATGTACTATATTTCATATATAAAATGAAAAATCAAATGCTCCCAAAATATTTATCTATTAACAAGAATTATATAAGACTACAATTTGGATCATCAGTGCGCGCCCAAATTTTTAAATTTAAAATTTTTTTTTTTAAAGTTGAAATCTATATCAAATTTAAACAATTTCCAAAAAAAAAGTCAATTTAATTCAATACCAAACAAAATTTTATTAAAATGGCTTATATGCCAAATAGAGCCACTACACTCTCTACCCCAAACAACAACCTCAAAAGAAAATAAATGGCTCTTAATTCAATATTATAATATAAATATAAGGTCCGTCCCACGCGCGGTTTGGACTGGGAAGAGGGCGTGGACATAATAATAAAAATAAAAGAGAAGCTCAACCTCCAAGCACAAGTACTATATAAAGCCTACGCAAATAGCATGTGAAAATTTAATTTTACTACCTTAAGGGGAACAATTGTTAGTTGTATGTATATGTGTTGACTGAAATGTAAGTTCGAATCAAACGTAACCCTCAACTCTTTAATTTTCTCAATTCTAGTAATTAAGTGCCCAGCCTTGGAGTACCCAAAAAATATAGGCCACCTAATGTAAAAAATGACGAAAACTTAAATTTCCCTAATTTCATTTGCAAGTTATTACAATTTAACCCATCCGTAACTGGGTCAATGCACCCTGTAGCTTATGGCAATCGGCTACAGAATTTACTACAAAAAAAAATGGCAGTCATCTGCAAACTACAGAAACTTAGAAACTTCTTCTATTGAGTAAAGCAAAATTTGTAAATACAGTTAAATTAGTTAATGTTCATCTGCATTTCATAAATCCGTGTTGATAGGTGGATAAAGATTCTTTTACAAAAAAGTATATCTTCACTTTCGTTAAACTTTCAAATAATTTCGGAATCGTTGACATCTTCGAAATTGGACGATCGTTTGTTACCACATGCCTACATACTTACTTACTTAAGTGGCGCTACAGTCCGGAATGAACCTGGGCCTCAAGCAACATGCCTCTCCAATTAGCCCGGTCCTTAGCTAACTGCCTCCAGTTGCGCACTCCAAGTTGGTTGAGGTCGGTTTCTACTTGTGCGCGCCACTTAGGGCGAGGTCTTCCTCTACTGCGTCCGACGTCTCGCTGGGAATAGAAGACTCTGCGAGCCGGAGTATTGGTGCCCATTCGTTCTACATGTCCTTGCCATCTTAAACGTCCAATTCGGAGTTTTTTGACCAGGGGCAAGTCGCTGTACAGCTCGTATAGTTCTTGGTTGAATCTTCGTCTCCATAGCCCGTCAACGCAAACGGACCGAAGATTTTTCGAAGAATTTTCCTCTCAAAACGACCAAGGATTTCTTCGTCCGCTTTTGAGACGGTCTATGCTTCAGCGCCGTAGAGCAGGACTGGGATGATCAGGGTCTTATATAAGATCTCCTTAATAGTTCGAGATAGGGCTTTACTACTGAATTGCCTTCTTAGCCCGAAGATACAGCGGTTGGCAAGAGTAATTCTTCGTTTAATTTCTGACGAGATGTTTTTGTCACAGTTAATAGCGGAGCCGAGATAGATAAAGTCCCGTACTACCTCAAAGTTATATCTGTCAGTAATGACGTTCTGTCCAATTCGTCGATGTTGTGTGTCCTTTCGTGTTGACAGCATATACTTCGTCTTGCCCTCATTTACTGCTAAACTCATTTTTCATTTTCCTTCTATATAATAGCAAACGTGGATCCTACTAATGATGTCAATATAGTCGGCGTATGCTAGTAACGGGTGATCCAAGTAGAGATACTTTTTTCAATAGCCTTTTTTGACAGATCACGTGTGAGTCGTGTCATGCTGTCATGTTATTTTCGTTTAGTATTGTTTGGCATTTCATAATGGAAAGACTTACGCGTGAACAAAGTTTACAAATTGTTCAACTTTATTATGAAAATTCACGTTCTGTGAGGAATGTGTTTCGTGCACTTCGCTCAACTTATGGTCAACATAATCGGCCTACTGAGCGTACTATTCGCAACACCATCACCCATTTTGAGACCCAGCATTCATTATTGGATAATATTCGATCGAATAGCTGAGAGTGTACACGAAGACCGTAGAGAGTCGATTCGGCGCCGTTCGCAACAACTCGGACTGACGTATGGAACGACTTGGCGCATTTTACGTCAAGATCTTAAATTGAAAGCGTTCAAAATACAAACAAACAAAAATGCCGCATTTGGGACGAAGAGCAACCTGAAGAGATTGAAGAACTGCCACTTCATCCAGAAAAAACAACGGTTTGGTGTGGTTTGTGGGCCGGTGGAATCATCGGTCCATATATCCTTAAAAATTATGCCGGTGCGAACGTAACCGTCAATGGCGACCGTTATCGTGCCATGATAACCGACTATTTGATGCCTGAAATTGAAGCTCGTGATCTCGGCGACATTTGGTTTCGGCAAGACGGCGACACTTCCCACACATCGCATCAATCAATGGACTTATTGAGAGAACATTTCGGTGAGCACATAATTTCACGTTTTGGGCCGGTCGATTGGCCACCAGGATCGTGTGATATCACACCGTTAGACTTTTTCCTGTGGGGATATGTAAAGTCAAAAGCTTATGCCGCCAAACCCGCTTCGATTCAGGCCTTGGAGGCAAACATCACGCGTGCCATTCGCCAGTTACCAGTCGAAATGCTCGAACGAGTGATCGAAAATTGGACTCAACGGATGGACCATCTGCGACGTAGCAACGGCCAACATTTGATAGACATAATCTTCAAAAAATAAATGCCAAAGAATGTTCTTTCAAATGATAATAAACATTCTCCATTAAATTCAAATTTTCTGTGTTATTTTCTTTAAAAAAGTAGGGAACCTCGAAATGGATCACCCTTTAGTTGTACAGATTTTTGGAAAATTGTGCCTCTGGTGTTAGCTCGGGAGTTTTGCACAATCCTCTCAAGAATCAGATTGAAGAAGTCACATGACAGCGCATCGCCTTGCCTAAATCCTTTTTTGGTATCGAATGTGTCAGTGAGGTCGTTTCCGACCCTGATGGAGCAGCGAGAATTTTCCATCGTCATCCTACACAAACGGACGAGTTTGGGCGGTATACCAAAACTAGACATGGCTCTGTATAGTTCGTCTCTATAAATGCAGTCGAATGCGGCTTTGAAATCGATGAATAGTTGGTGGGTTTCGATTTGAACTTCTTGGGTTTTTTCCAGGATCTGACGAAGTGTGAAGATTTGATCAGTTGTGGACTTTCCCGGCCAAAAACCACACCGATAAGGGCAGATCGGGTTGTTGGTAAACGGTTTCAGGCGTTCACATATTACGACAGATAGAATTTTGTAGGCGATGTTGAGGAGACTTATGCCTCTGTAGTTGGGGCAGCTTAGAGGGTCTCCTTTTTTGCGGATTGGGCAATCGATGCTGAGGTTCCATTCTTCAGGCATACTTTCTTCCGACCAGATTGGGCTTATGACTTTTTGGATGTTACTTACCAAGTCATCTCCGCCGGCTTTATAAAGCTCGGCGGGAAGGCCGTCATTTCCGGCAGCCTTATAAAGCGTCAGTTATTTCTATCCTCACTTCACTCAGGTCGGGTGGTTGGCAGCTTTCGCTGTTGTTGCCAATATTGAATGGTTCGTTCTGCCTGACAGCGGAATGTTGTTCGTCATCGCCGTTTAACAGTCTGCAGAGTTGGTTTTTCCATATCCTCAGCATCGACTGTGTCTCAACTACGATATTTCTTTGTTCATCTCTACAGGATTCTGTTTGAGCCTTGTATCCTTGGCTTTGACGTTTTACACTTTGGTAAAACTTGCGAACATCTTTCCTGGAGTGACACCTCTCTATATCCTCGATCGCGCGCTTTTCTTCCTCTTTTTTCTTCTTTCTAAAAAGCCGGTGTTCTTCCCTTCTTCTCTGCCTATAGAGCTCAACGGCAGCTCTCGTTTTCACCTGCAGCTTAGCCTTGTACGCCTCGTTCTTGGCTGCGAGCATCTGTCGCCATTCCTCAATAAACCAGGGGTTTCTTATTGTTGGGCGCGACAACCTAGCACATCAGTTGCGGCTGATCTAATGGCTTGTTGGCATCGTTGCCATAGTTCTTCGACATTCGATGTTGGTGGTTTAGGTGTTGAGAGGTTTAGGGATACGCGTTGCGCGAAGGTCTTGGCGGTCTCTTGCGATTGCAAGACATAACATTTTTTTACAGTATTTCTGGATTGTTGTGGCATAGTGGATATCCGCATTCTAACCTTGGCTGCAACAAGGTAGTGGTCCGAGTCCATGTTAGCTCCTCGGAATATTCGGACATCCAAAATACTGGATGCGTGCCTCTTGTCTATCGCTATGTTATCAATTTGATTGACCGTTCCTTGATCTGGAGACCGCCATGTCCTCTTATGGATATCGAGGTGAGGAAACCGTGTGCTGGCTATAGTGGCATTTCGTTCCGTAGCGAAGTCAATAAGCCTAAGTCCGTTACCAGACGTATTGTCGTGTAGGCTATCACGATTTTAACATCGTACTTCGGTAGTCGCTCATAGGTTTTGTCAAGGAGCTCATAGAAGCAGTCCTTAGCTATATCATCTTTTTCCTCCGTTGGGGCGTGAGCGCATATAAGGCTAATGTTGGCGAATTTGGCCTTGATGCGGATCGTTACAATGCGTTCACTAATGTCTTGGGAAAATAAGACTTCTTGCCTAAGTACGGCACTTATAACAAATCCGCATCCGAATTGTTGCCGTTTCTGCTCACTATAACACGGTCCATAGTAGATGTCACAGTTTTTCCTCCTCTTTTTGCCCGGCCAATCCCATCGTATTTCCTGGATGGCAGTAATGTCTGCTTTGTAATGTTTAATGTTCTCACATTCCAGGTGCAGATACGAACATCGTTGTCCTTTTTTCGATTAGCCGTGTGTGTCGTCAACAATAAAATCAGTCCTTTCCGAGGCTACTGGTTGCTACGTAACCGTTAGATTTTTCCATGGTTGGGTAGTTAACTCAAAGCATAACCCTTAACCTGGAGGGCCAGTTCCAATTTATTAGATACCCCTAGAACACGGGGCCATCAGTATCCACTACGGGATTGAGCGCTGCAGTTGACCTTTCGGTTCATCCGCCATCAGCTCTGTTCAAGGGGCCTGACTTACCCTTGAAATTCCTAGACAACCTGTTGTCCGAATATGCCGAAGCAGCTTGTCTAGGTTCGCATGGGACGGCGGGCCGGGTATTCATTCCGTGCCATTCTGACCTGGCTGTTTATAATGTTGCTGTCTTTCGTCCTGTTATCAACACTCGCGCTTATCGTTTAGCAAGTCAAATCCGGTTGGATGAGACCAGTACCCGATGGTTACCACTTGGAGGTAAAAAATAAGCACTTGATGTGTAGTCAGAGTTACAGCACTGGGCATTGCCAAGTTAAAGCCAATCAGAGTCTACCCTCGTTCTACAACACCCAACCATCACATGCCTAATACCGGGATTATTAATAGGCATTTCGAAAATTGCCTGTCAAAAAAGATTAAATAAAAATCGAATGTTGGTGGAATCGAGAGAGATGAACTACATTTTAAAATGAATATGAATGGTAACCACCAAACCCCGATTTAATTTAGCTTCGAGTTTTTGAGATGATGTCAATAATTTATCTTCTCTTAGTAAATTATTCGCAAGTCGGTGAAAGGGGAAATATCATTGTTTTGGTTTACAACAGAAGTAAAAGCGTCATCGAAATAAAAAGTTTGAAAATATGAGGGAAACCGTTCGCAACATAATTGAACATTGTCTGATAGCGTTTTCGATTGGGATAAAAAAACACTTTTTTACCTAGTACTTTTTTCACTTTTTTTTTTGCTTTAGATCAATTTTTGTCGTTTTCGATTGGGAAAATAAAAGCACTCTTTTTTTTATCTAGATCACTCAACTAAATCAAATGGAAATAGCAAAAATGTTTGGAATATTTTTCCTCATCATCTGTATCAAGCGACAGTTTCTTACATTTCCACTAAAGCAATTCCTCAATTATTGCAATACTACTTACTTAAGTGGCGCTACAGTCCGAAATGAACCTAGGTAGCTACCAACATGCCTCTGCAAATAGAATGGTCCTTAACTAACTGCCTCCAGTTGCGCACTCCAAGTTGGTTGGAGTCGGTTTCTACTTGTGCGCACCACTGTATGTCCTAGCCAAATTTAACGTCCAATGCGGAGTTTATTAAACAGAGGTTCGTCTCCATAGCCCGTCAACGAAAACGGGGCCGAATTTTTTTCAAGAATTTTCCTATCGAATCGTTTAAGGATTTCTTCATCCGCTTTTGATACGGTCCATGCTTCTGCGCCTTAGAGCTTTACTACTTAACTGTTAACTTAGCCCAAAGAAACAGTGGCTGGCCAGAGTTATTCTTCGTTTAATTTCTGAGGAGATGTTGTTGTCAGAGTTAATAGCGGAGCATAGATAGACAAACACCCGTACTACCTTAAATTTATATCTGTCAATGGTTACGTTCTGTCCAATTCGTCGTTGTTGTGTGTCCTTTCGAGTTGACAGCATATATTAGTCTTACACTCATCCATTTTTGCCGCTTCCTTCTCTATTGTAGCCAATGATGTCAATATCGTCGGCGTGTGCTAGTACATAGTTGCACCGATTTTTGGAAAATTGTGTGCTTTTTTGTTCCGCCTGACTGCGGAATATTGTTCGTCATAGCCGTTTAACAGTCTGCAGAAGTGGTCCTTCCATATCCTCAGCATCGAATGTGTCTCAACTACGATATTTCCTTGGATTTGACGTTTTACGCTTTGGTAAAACTTGCGAACATCGCATTTTTTAGTTGTAATCTGAAATCCGGAACCATTCTTCCACAGCAAGAATGTAAACAATTAGCTTTCAAATAACACACTACTAACACACTCAAAAACAGATCAATGTCTATTATGTTCGATTGGGACGAGTACAAATCTAAAATCTGAGAGCAAATCTGAAAATCCCAATCGAAAATGCTATGAGCGAACCCTTCATATTCAATACCAATACCAGAAGTTTTCCGTTCTGAATTGATAAAATCTCAAAACGCTTTGTTTATTTTTAATTTTTAAATTCTCGATTCCACTGAATATATTTTTTGTACAAACATTTTTTAAGAAGCTCGTGTTCTTTAAGAAAACGAGAAAACAATTAATAATCTTCGTTTTGGCAAGCTTCCTATTGAACCGTGTGTGCTTCGTTTTTGTTTTACAAAAGGAACATGTAAATTTATACCAGTCGGTAAAATTAAAATGAACATATATTCCACAAAATTTATATCTATACAAATTTAGATTATTGTACCTAATCCCACTTTGCGAACTTGAACTCATAATGAGCACTTTGATATGGCAAATAATTATAACTTGTATTAATAACTGCATATGCCTAATGATGAACAGATGTAGGCAAAAGTGGAGAATGTGCTTCGCACACAACTTGCTCTTAAAAATAAAATTTAAATATCTATTAACTGTGCATATTGGGATGTGATTTATTTACTTTAAACCACAACTTCAAAGAGTTTCAACAAACACTATTTCAAATTCAGATCAGAGTCTGTCCCACTCCCAACAAATGTGACTTAAGTATAAATCACCAGCAACACACATTTGATTTTCTCGGAAATTATTTGCAAGAAATTCAATTTTACAGTGAAAATATATTTCACTTAAATTGTTGTTGCTATTAGCATTGCTCATTAACACACTTACCGCTAGCTGTTTGATCGAATCATCGACAAGCGGCAATGGCTTTTCAAACGAGACAGGCTAGCGATGTACTGCAAAGAGCACTCCTCCCCCTCTTATCTTACAAGTGTAGTGTGAGTTCTTCTATCACATCGATAGACAGTTTATTCGCTACCGAAATTTTCATGTCTCAAGCATAATTATTATTGTGAGATAAAGCGAGTGATAGATTTTTTGTTTCTGTTTTTGTGACGCCAACATTCTGAAAGTTTTTCTTGGTGGGCACAAGAATTAAATTCTTTTATTTTTTAGTCACTCGCAATGTTTTGATTTTTATTTTAGCAGGCAAATGCCTTTTACTTAAGAATGTCGTCCTAAATGTCAAAATAATGCTTACTTTGATTTTCACAAATCATAATTTACAGATTTGACTAATATTTTGCATTAAATATTCGTGACAAGTGTTTTTAAAGTATTTGCAATACGCTCTACAACTTGTTGAGTGTTGGTACTATTATGAGCGTTTGAGAGATGGTGAAGTGACGAAAGGTTGAAGCCGCTTTGATAACAATTTGAATCTTTCAATTTGAACCAATTTTTCTTTTTTTATCCGGCGGCTAATGTTTTTGATTTTTTCTGTGTTTATTTTATTTGCATCTTGCTTTTATTTAATTTTTTTGTAGCTGTACTTATAGCTGCCGCTAGCGTAAGCGATACAGTTATTGACAGAGATAAAGGAAGTAAAGAGATACCAAACTTCTACCTCTCTCACCCTGAATCCCCGCAAGAGTTAGTTGTTTTTGTTGTAATCCACCACCAATGCACTCCTGTCTGTGAATACATGTATTTCCGAGGAAAAGAATTCAGCAGACGAGGAAATTTGGGTTTGGACACTTTCATTAACAGCTGTTTAGCAGTGTGGTAGATTTATTTTTTTATGACATTTCAGTCGACATTCATTTATTTTTTTGCGTTTGTTGTTTTTGCGTGCGTGGAAATATATTCGCACTTTTTCCTGTCGCACTTCACAAATTAACTTTATGTAAGCTTTTGGGCGCACTTTTTTGTTTTATTTTGCACTTCAATGTTACACAAACAAACGAAAATAGTAAAAAAAAATGTTAACAAACCAAATTATTAAATGACAGCTCAAAATTGTATGTTTTGGTGAATACAAACATATGTTTTTGAATGTATTCAGTGAAGTAAATGTTTGTTTTGTAAATTATTTGAGTTGAATTTATTCAACTCCTCCTTAAGGACAAAAACAAAATATCTAAGTGTAATAATTCATTTTTAAACAAGATGATTTCCGAGAGGATGTATTAATTTAATAATTCTCTACGAGTTTTCGTAGTCGATTCCTTCTTCGGAGTGATCTGGTGTTGCGTTATTCGATAAGCAAGATTCTGAAGATAGTATATTTCCAACTCAGAGTTATTATAAGTAGGATAATTTCTTATTTTTATAAATGATATAAATGGTGTTTGAAATACCGACTTTTATTATGTCTCTGTTGATCAGAAAAAGTTGAGTTTCATATTTAATGGTAACGAATTCGGCCATTTCATATTTTTGATGAACTGTTTTTTTTTGCTGATAACTTTAATTCTTTGCAAAAAAATATTATTCCACTTACCAACAGCCGTATTAATTAAAGCAAATTAAATGTGAATTATCTTTAATCAATGGATTTATCGAGAAAACTTCTAAGGCCATATGTCAATTGCGTTAAAAAGAGGGTTACATTTTATCCTCTTTTTTGTTTAATTTTTGACTTTTCTGCACCATACTAATGTCAAAAATTATTCACTGGTTAAAATTTAACGCAATTGACACACGGAATAAAGATGTCCGCCCTACTTTGTTCATGTTAAACATATTCAACATACAGCGAAACTGATATTAATCAGAGTTTAAACGCAATATTGAAAACCTTAAATAATTAAAACACGTGTTTTCTGGTTGGTAGGTACAAAACAAAAACAATTTATTTCAATTGGTAACCGTACATGCCATACAAAACAGCGATATGCTACTTTTCAATATAAATTGCATTTTGATCTTATTTTCAATAGAAGCAAATGTAATCATAACATATTTCAACCCATTTTTTTTAAATATCCAATTAGCCACTGGATACATTTTAGCGAGCTGTTGAGCAGGTTAAAATAGAACAAATATAAGTTTATTTACGTTGTTAATTATAAAATAAACTAAAATACCGAAGTAGGTGAATTGAATTGTGACTTCTTCTGCACATGAAATTGCAAACTATATTGCACATATAGAATAAAAATAACATAAACAACAACGGAATATGGAATATATGTACTTAGTAAGAGATTTGTCACTAAACGTCAATTAGCTATTAAAAAAATTCTTAATTCATAATTAGCTTTTAATCAAAAGATTAGATAATAATTGTTAATTGTTTTATTAATACGGCTGCAACAGTTGTGTCACAGTCTGTATTCCTGTTATTTTTTGGCATAACTAAGCAAAGTATGTATATCTTGTAAAATATCCTAGTTCCAATAATTTTCGTAGTAAGATTTATGCTTGGATAGAAATGAAAACTGTGTTTTAGTATGGCATAAACCCGCAATATAAATCAAGTGGCTAAACTTCTGATCGAACTTCAATATTTATTCCTCCATTTAGTTACATATGCAGTAACAACACAAATACAAAATTAATGGAAGTATTAATGAATTCAACGCACACGAAAAATTAGAATGCTATTTTATTGTTCTCAGTAGGTTTTTTTTTGTACTAATATTTTTTCAACCATAACATAAAAAATAAATAAGTATATTTTCAAGATTTGATTTAATTGATTATTCAAAACTGAACGCGATGCTTATTTCTAAAATTTTTCTTGGATGCGCTCATTGGTGGTGGCAATGCTACAGCTGTTGTAACTCCGATGTAAATTTTCACCCCTTTCTGTGATGGTTGTAGGTGAGGTCGGCGAGGTAGCGGGGGAAAATCGAAAAATTTTGAGCAAAAAATGTGGGGGATAACTTATCTCACGCATACTTGTTTAAATATGTGATAGTATGTGTAAGATACGTAATTATGGGTGAATTTAGCTTGTAGGCAAACCGCGAAGATTGGTATCTCTTTACTTCCCTTATCTCTGGTTATTGACACCCTTAAGGAATTTTTTAGTTGACACAGCTGGCAAATATATTTGGTATGGATATATGAAACTCTTATTACTTTTCTAAATACCTTACTCAATTGGTTTTCATGATATTTGTATTAAAAGCGATTAAGAGATTCGTGATATTGTTAAATTTTGATATTTCTAAAATCCTATTAAAATATATAATAATTGACACTGATGTACACCTATTGACACCACATAATTGTATAGTAATGGACACTTATGTACAACTATTGACACCACACATTTGTACAATTATTGACATATCTTCGAATATCTTCGAATTTTCGTTGAGATTGGCTTAAATAATTTGTTTAAACTTGTACGAAGCCTTATTATTAAAATTTGAAAACAAAACATAAAACTTAACAAAAAAAATCACACTTATAATCATTTGTGTAGGTAACTTGAGTAAAAATAATAATTAAACATGTACGCAGGTTTTTTTTTATAAAACTATGAAACAAAACAAGAAACATAAAAAAAATTAAAAATCACACGTTGTTCATTTGTGTAGGTAAAAATAATCCTAATCCTAATATTAATTTTTATTTATGCACTTGCCGCATTTAAAAACAGGGATGTATGGCAAGTTCAGTTTTTCAATGCACGAAATGTGCAATTCTCTGGTACACTTGTTACATTTTTTCCCGTTTTAGTCCTCAAAGAATTTGTGCATTCATAACAGATCTTCCCAATGGCAATTTTGTTTTCTCCAATATTTTCATTGTTTTGAAAGAGATTTCGTACATGTTTTCCCTTAGGCTCTGTTGTCATTTAGTTTTAAGCTAGAAATTTCAAATTTCATATAAGCTATCGATAGTTAGAGAAAATAAAAAGTTCAATACCTTATGTCTGGATTACGGTTGGATTCATTTATTTTATTTGCAATGTCTAGATTTACATCTGTATTATTTTCGTCTTTGAGATTTCGCTTCACGGAAAGTTGGGCAAATGCTAAAACGATTGGGGCTAGTTAGCTAAGGGGAAAAAGCTATAAAATAATAAATCTTACTAAAAACAGTTGGATTTGCAGTTGTCAGAGATTTTCCTGTGGATTTTTGGCAACTTTTTATCGGTTGTTTTTTAATTGTCGCTCTCTTAGTCAGCCTTTTCTTTGTTGTTTCTTTCTTCCTTTTCTAAACATTCTTTAATTTTTGCCTCCTCTTTTATTTGTTCCGTTTTTATCCATAACTTGTCCGTTATTACGAAAGATCTTTTTGGCTTCATAGGCTTGACACCCTGCCGTTCTGGAGTAATTGGCCAATCCAAGTAGTTATCAATACCAATACTGATTATATTATTTAGCATTAGTTCGTCATTCTGAATTTCATTTGGAACCGTCTTAGTATCATATATAAATTCCTCGATATTGTTTATATCTATTTCATCTAAGAAATCGACGGACACTGCATTATCCTCTAAATTTCTAAATTAATGTCGGCGTTGTTTGTAGATATAGTGTCTGGCTTAAATTTCAAAAATATTTTATACAATATTTTCCACTCCTCCGAGTAAAACAAAGTGCTTCCAATTCTATTAAAAGCATTTTCGAATTCTTCCAGCTTTTGAGTGCCAACCAATTCCGAGAAAGTATTATAACAAATATTTATATTATATGTGGAATTTTGCTCATGAGCGGGCACGGGTGTTAATTTCGTCTTTGATGACTTCCCTAGACACCTGGAGAAATCGATCGCATTTACATCCCAAGGAAAAAGCCCACACGCCCTAAATACTTTTTGGATTATTTCAGATGAAATTGATGAGAGGATCACTTCGTCTAGTAACGGAGCAAACTTTTGCCGTGTGAGGGACTCACCACTGTTTTGTCGGCGCCACTCAGAAACCTTCTTATTCCAACCATTTTTCAGTGGCTTAAATGCCGAAACATCCGCTGGCTGTTAAATACGTGTGGCATTGGGATATAACGCAATTAATATGATTCCTAGATGGACACAGAGTTTGCTGACCGATAATGTAAGGTGTGTAGCATGACCGTCAACAAAAAATTTTGCAGTTCAATAATTGTATCACTTACGCTATATCAACATCCACAGTATTTGTGTTAATAACTATTTTATGTTTCCCATCTTATTGTTCGGTACCCATATAGGTTCGATAGTTGTTGTGGGATCATGGACAATTTGTTTGAGGCTCTTTTAGATATTATATGGTTCTGCAAGAGTTCTGGAATTCAATTAATTGAAATTCTTAGCAAAATGATCCTCGATTTTCAGCCTCTCCGATATACATTTCAATTCAAGGTCGATAAGTTTGGCAAAGTGAAAATTCAAATTATTTCCCACAGAACAGCAATCACATCGCCATGATAGATTTTTGCTTTCGCTAAGCAATTGGTATTGTCTACCTGAAAGCTTTGTGCATAATTTTCAGAATTGCTTTCGGCAAATACCACCACCGTTCAATACTTCACTCACAGTTTTAATACTGCATACCAAACATGTTTTTTTTTTTTGTTTTTGACACTTTGACAGTTGCAACTGAATCGTTCCGTCATCGCATTTGTAAAAATGTAAGTTGTAAAAATTCAGTATTCGAATGCTTTTGACATTCGGAAATGTGTTGTCAGGTCAGCGTTGCCAAGTCAGTACATTCAGCGTTAATTTAAGTGCACAAAATTTAGTTTTAGTGTCGAAAAGTATATTTAGCGCTTTAGTGCTTAAAAAAAAAATATTTTAGTGCTTTTTTAACGCTGCCGCTGCACACCACATTTTCTCTTTTCTTTGAATGTAGCCATCGTAATGCGTTCTCGCTCACTCTGATAAATATTAGTACACGAAACTATCTCCTTCATGAGTGCTTTGTCTCTTTTTGAGAATTCGTTCATGAGACTTCTCCCTCACACGTGAGTTATCTCTTTCATTAATACGTCAAAATCTCTTGGAGGAAAACAATTATATGGCGGGAGTGTTCATTTATGGGCTTACTGCATTAAAAACATAAAAACATAAGTTGTTTTCTGTGAAACAAAAATTATTAACTTATGAAAATACATAGTGAGTGTGTTAAATCATAACATTGATATAAAAGAAGTGGAGTTACTGACCAGTATCATTGCAAAGTGTGAATATAAATGCAATTTTAATGAGAAAAAGAAAAAGTTTGTGTCAAAGTTTGTTTTCATACATATGATGTCAGTTTGTCATTTGACAGTTTGACACTAACTTTGTCCTGAACAACTTTATTCACATCATTTTATTTATTTTATGATTGACTATGAATAAACTTTTTTTCATCTATTTTGGAGCCGTTTAAAAAAAAATACAGTTTTGGTGCCCAAGAGGTCAAAATTAACGCTGATAATTTAAAAAAACGGTGCTCTAACGTGAGAGTGACTTGGCAACGCTGTGCCAGGTGTATACCAAAATTTCGCTTTCGGATTGACATTTCGAAAGTATTAGAATTTTATTCCGCATTTGAAATACAGAGTTCCAAATATTCTTTTTCGGAACGAAATACAGAGTAGGGCCCCATCATCATCATCGGCGTCCTTACAGGACACTGTCCCTTAGAATACATGCAAAAAAAAACTATGCCTCTTTAGCAATGACTTCCGCAGAAGGTGTTTTGACGAGGAGGAGCATATTATTCCTCAACTTCTGTGCCTTTTTAACGTTAAGAAAGCTCCATCTAGGGATCTACTTCTTTAATATTATTCTTCCGCTTCATATTCAGCACGGAATGATTTACTTAGGCAAACGGGTCTTTAGAAAAATCGACAGATCTTCGTGGTAACACAAGTGACTTTCTTGGTCTAAATACGCACGCGCATTGCATGTATCCACTATACGTTATAGTTAACCCTTGTATTGTGCAGAACACCGATCAAGTTACTATTAATACTCCATATATCGTCCTCATATATCTTTTGCAATCTTTTACAAGTTATGTTAAAAAAAACTCTATATCGCCACTTAACGCGGATGATACAATCAAGAATAATCTATCGAAGCAAATAATTGCATCAAGTTACGTACTGGCTTCAGTGGTTCGTACAAGTCAAAACCGGCCCAAACTCTATTAACCCAATGGTGGCCTTTAGATCATATTAACTTTTAATTTGTCAATTAAGCCATCTGATTAGTGCATAAATCAGTGAATTGCGAACATTATCGCTTATCTTCTGAAAATAAAGTAATTTGGAATAATTGAAACTGTGGGCTGCTTCGTTGATTGTTTCTGGAAATATGTGCCTTTGCCGCCCAACTATTGAAGGCACCATACGGCAATAAATTTTGAATGAATTGCGAGCAGAGAATCTTTTTCGGTATTCATCCTATTAAACATACTTTCCTGACCAAATTTCATTCAGGTGAACAGTCCAAAGGCTTATCATGTCGTTTCCTTAGTTTGGTGCTGCGCACACTTCTTCTCTAATGTCTATCAAATCAACGATAGTTCCATTCGATTACATTCTAGGTAAAAGTCCAGACTTAATAACGTATACACATATTTTTATATATATATACAGTCTAGGAATTTCCCAATCAATCAAACTATCTTGACTGACTTGTCATCATCCGTCAACTCTCGCCAATCAAAAACTTAAGACAAAAATAGATATTTTAAAAATATTAAACAAACTTTATTTGTATTCAGTTATCACTTACTTATATACAAACGTATTCAGAGAATTTAAAATGTATTCAAATTGTTCGATTGATAAATCCAACTAAACTGCAGCATTGTATAGGCAAATTGTAGATATAAAAAACAAATTAGACAAGAAATAACGTATACGACTACGTTTGTTTAAAAAATATTATATTTAACACTCTACTTAGAGCTGATGGTGTTGAGGTGTTGAGTAGATAAATTCAAATGCAAACACATTTTCAATTGTTGTTAAGAAAGTAGGTCTGCTTTATGCATCTTATTTTGTTGACATTAAGTAAAGTATCTGGGTAGTCACTTAAATTATAAAACGAACTACTTGTTGTAGTTGGATCTGCCTTGAATAAGATGAACTACATACGAACTAACTATATAGAGACTTTGATTGATTAGCCTCGGTTTCTAACTGAAAACCATCCAAATGGTTGATACGATTTGTTGTTGTTTTTTTTTTTAAACCGGTTCACCGGAGCATCGTGTTTACATTGCTATTTTGTTTTTGTTTCTTTAAAAATGATTACTTTAACCTAATTTTAACTGCAAGAGGATAATTTGTAACTGAGGGGAGAAAGGAACTAGAAAAAATATAGCCCATCCGGATGATCGAATTGAGTCGCTTATTTCTTCTTGTTTTTGGTGTTTTTGCCATCAGCATTGTTTGCTTCGACCTTTTGCTTCTTCTTTGGTGGGTGTGCTTCATCTTCTTCCTCTTCACCATCATCGTCCTCGTCGGTATCTTCATCATCCATGTCCACTACTTCTACATCGTCCTTAAGGTTTTGCCCAAGAATGTAGACTGGGCCGTTGCCCTTAATTAGCTTGAATGTAACGGAAGTATCGTAGAATTCTACATCTGGATTGAGAGCACGAGTTTCACCGGCTTTCAATACGGCAATTGGAATCCTCAAAGAGTCTTTTACTGTGAAAACCTTGGAAAAAATAAAGAAAAAAACTATTTAGGGTTTGTTTAAACATTTTAAAAGGGAATAATATTGTTCTTTATGGCACGGTGGAATAAACTTTATTATTTAAATAATTTGTAGATTAAATAAATTGTATTAATGAGGTATAGACAGTTAAGTTTGATTTCCACAAACGTTAATTCATTCAACTATCTGATGATTGGCTGCTGAAATCAAGGTGAAACTGCCATATTCAAACATCAATTACGAACATTTCAGAATGAAAACGCTACCAGTAGAATGATAGAGAACCACTTTTACTTGCTGCTGGTCAAGGTCTAATTACCGTGACAACTATAAAACAGAGTTAATTTCGGCGGAGGGGTCTATGCCGATCGAACCAACAAGAAAAAAAAGTAAAGTTCTAATTGTGTTTATATATACTTCTAAGCTAATGCGTCATTTGCAATTAAATATATATATATATAAAATATTTACAACCACAGGGTAGTGCTTAAATATTGTTCTGTTCAAAAATGTCTACAATGCTTCACGTCATCCCGACAAAAGGTTAGTTTTGATTTTATATGAAATATAAGTCGCGTTAAAAAAAACGATGAATAAATCATCAACCTAACCAGTTCAGATTTGTTAAGTAAACAAAAAAATCTAAATTTGTTATGCTATGAGTAATTCCAAGAATCACTCTATAGAACTTACTTGACTTTGCAAAGAGGTTTAAAAGTTGAGGGAAAATATTTCGCACTATGTAAATCCCCGTCAAAATTAAAAAAAAAAAAAACACAAACCAGAAATTAAAAGCACGCTCATAGCATAGCTGTTATTTTTGGCAATACAATACACAATACAATCGTCTCTAATAAAAAAAGAGACAATGAAGAAGTAAACAAATAATCTTGACGTACTACAGTTTTAAAATCAAAATTGTGTCATATAACTTGGTGGACAGATTTTTAAAATAGTGGAAAAGATTTGTAGAGAAGAATAATAGGATTAGCGCTTTTACTTACTTAAATTTGAAGCAGAGTGAGATACTTTTTTTAAAATGTATATGTGAATATGTTAGTTACTCTTTTAACGTTTATTTATTCACAAAGTATATATTTTTTTAATAATTAATAGCCTAAATAAACTTAAAAGCTATACATATTAACAGTAATAAAAGGTCCAGTATGACATTGCCAATTCCAGACACACCGGAAGCATCCAAAAGTCTTTTGTTTGAGATGTAGTGTCTAAAATCGGAATGTGCGCTCCTATACATCTGCAAGCAGGCTCGGAGACATTTGTGCTCCGACACTTCCACCACACAGGGATCGATAATTCAGAATTGCACGAACGAATGCTTGGTAGCAAATAATCGTCACATGGGACCTAGATAGTTGGAATAAAAAGGCTTTTAATCGACATGAATGCCACTCTTGCCTTCTATAAACCTAAATATATCACAAGAGTCTTTGACTCGATCTGAAGACCATTTGAACTCGTTATTTTCAGATTTCTCCAGGGCGTCTCAAATCTGAAATACCACGTTTTGTTGTGATGCGGAACGATTTCACATTTCGTAAGATGAATTTAAGTTTCCATTCGGAGCAGACACCTTGAAACCAATCAAATTTGCTTTGAAGTTGAGTATGCATGTTTTCAATTCTTGAGCCGCTTGCATACAGTGTCAAACCAATAAACATTAGGCTTCACTAATAATCATATATATAAATGTTCTGTTGATACTGGCAATACTTAACATTAACCTTCAAAGAATTGCTGAACTATGAAGAGCAAAGGATCATTGCTCAAATTATATTACTGATCTCTTCCATTCACCAACTAGATAGCTGCAGAATTGACAAAAAATTATCTGCATTACTTTGGAGTCTAAACGATGGTGTGTTCCCCAATAACAACAAAATCACTGGCCACCTTTCATTTATTAAGATGTTCTAGCCACATTACTTCAAGAACGTGAACAAAAAAGTATTTACTAAGGTGGCTGCCGATGTTGGTAGTGGGCTCCAACAGTGGTCATAACTTTCTAAGAAAACATACATCAAAACTATATATCGGGCGTTATTTTTAGAGGTATAGTACTTTAAATTGCCAACATTGTTTTAACTGGCAGCCATTTTGTCAGCTATTTTATTTAGTTTGGTCTGGCATTACAACATTAATAGACTGACGTTTGAACAACACTAACAAATTGTGCAAATTTATTTTGCTTTGTTCGAAATGCGTATCGCGCACTACGTCCATTTTACGGTCAACATAATCGTCCATCAGAACAATTAATTCGATTATATATCGAACGTTTTCGCACCACGTTTACTCTAAATGTTTTGTTCGAAATGCGTATCGCGCACTACGTCCATTTTACGGTCAACATAATCGTCCATCAGAACAATTAATTCGATTATATATCGAACGTTTTCGCACCACGTTTACTCTAAATGATAATACGCATTCACAGAGGCATCGTACAGAAGTAGTCATTGATGCTGTAGAGCTTAGCGTAGAGAAGACCCGAATCAGTCTATTCGCCATTGGATATGTGACATGACATGATCTTGGTTTGGGTGCCAAGAAACCACAGGATAACCTAGCAAGACGTAGATTCGTTGAATGGGCCCAAAAAAAGATTGCCGTTGATACCAATTTTCACAAGTGAATTTTGTTTAGCCATGAAGCTCAAAAACAAAACTGCCGTATTTGGAGTGATGATAATCCTCAAGTGTATGTCGAGCCACCGTTACATCCACAAAAACTGACTGTTTGGTGTGCTTTATGGGTTGGTGGAATAATCGGTGCGTACTTCTTTAAAAACTATGCTGGCCAGAACTTGAACAGTCAATGGTGACCGCCAAAGAGCGATGATTACTGACTTTTTCATTCATCAATTGAACAACCATGATGTGCTGGAGCTGTGGTTTCAACAAGACGGCGCAACATGGCACACTTAAAGAACAGAACAAATGAAAACCACAAATTCAAGAAGTCTCCGATATCCCATTATACACTTCTTGTGCGTTTCTGAGGACATCAATATGAGACAGTGTTAAGTGATCCGTTGAAAGTACAATACAATCGATCGATAAAGGAGTAGAAAACAATAAAACCTGATTTGTGGTGAATAGGACTATACCCAGATATATTTTGAAAAATGGAGGGCGTATTAGCGTTAGGGCTAGCTAGTAGTAGTAGCCTTCGCTCATAAGCTTCTTGAATAATATATAAAAGGCTAATAATTTCTAATAATAATTCAACCAGTTTAACAAAAATTGTTTAAAAAATCTGATTCAGCACTTTTGCAACTATGACATTCATCGAATCTGTAAAACTGTAAAATGCATGAGTGGGATCCAGATTCCAATCGCCGCCTGAACATCTGAACATTTGTGGAAAATCATTCAAGACAAAGTGCAGAAAGAATTACATATTGACGAAAAACTACTTAATTATAAGCATTGCCTACATAGCTTTTTTATAAGATTGGCAGCTTTTATCTTTTCTTGAAATAAATGGAATTATTTGTTATAATTAAAAAATATTTTTTTCATGTGTAAGTTGTATGTACACCACTGTAGATTGTGAGCTGATAAATTACTATAGATGACGCCATCGTACACTCGTAATCTCCACAATAAAACTAGACAAGACACCAAACAGAATTTAGTAATCAATGATCACATTAAAGTAATTATTTGGTGCGTCAATCTTAGATAAATAACATAAATTAACTTTAAGAGGCCATTCATGACCGATCGATTCTTTTTACGATAGAGACCGTGTTAATTAAAAAAAATCCTAAATGACTAACTCAAACGCAAAAACCATCATTTGGATAAATCACCCATCACAAAATAAATTAACAATTGGACTAGCAGAATAATATGTATATTGATATGTTGTCAAAAAAATATCAAATACATAATAATCCATGTTAGACGACAAACCGACCGACACACTGACATCAGTTAACAGTCATGATCAATAGATGACTAGTAAAACAAATTTAAACGAGTGGTAGGTACACGTCTGGGTAGTACGAACTTTCTCCTTGTGCGTTGGACGTTCGTTTTTCAGGTTGGCAGCACTGGTTAGTAATGGCGTCCAAACGTCATCTGTCAAAGTGAAAATTCAAAAAGTTTTCAGTATACTCTGCCATTTAATCATGGAAAGACTTACAAACGAGCGACGATTGCAAATTATTGAAATTTATAATCAAAATTCTCTGAAAAATTTGAGAAAAATGTGCACTCTTTGTTACGACCATATAACAGTCATCATAATCGACCTGGTGAATCAACAATTCGTGCTGTTATCGCCAAATTTACTTTGTTCGCATGCGTACCGAAGAGAATATTGCAGCCGTAGCGTCCAATGTTAATGTTAATGTCAATTGTTCGCCGTTCTCAGCAATGGGGCATATGTTACTCAACCACATGCAAAATTATACGTGTCGATTTGGGTTTGAAATCCTATAAAATTCAACTTGTGTAAAAAGTTTGGTAAATAGACCTTAGAACAGCTCCACGAAAATCCACCGTTTTATCGAAAAATTGTGCATCTGGAGTGATGAACAGCCACATGCCATACAAGAATTACCAATGTATCCCGAAAAAAATGACAGTTTGGTGTGGTTTGTGGGCTGGTGGCATCATCGGTCCATTTTTATTCAAAGACGACCGTGGAAGAAACGTCGAGCCATGATACGCGACTTTTTTTTTGCCCCAGTTGGCTGAGTTGAACTTGGTTGACATGTGGTTTCATCAAGACGGTGCCACATCCCACACAGTTAAAGAAGAACTTAAAACAAGGCTGCAATCCGCAGTTATTTCCTTTAAAAAAAAACATCCACAAACGTAAAACTTTATATAGGTGGAATATAGAAACAGTTTGGTGCCTAAAACAATTATTGTCTTTGTTAGTTTACCAACCATTTCTTTTCCAATAATGTACTTATATGCTTAAAAATCTCGATAAATCGAATATATAGGAATAATGGATTTGAGAATAACTTTTACAAATACATTTGAATTAACTTTACAGCCGAAACAACGAAATAAACCTTTTCATGCGTCAAGATTGTTTTAGTACAAAATAGAACCCTAAAACTGGAATTATGCCCGAGTTCTGCGAAAGTAATTTGTATATATCTTTATTGACTTGTGGCAATTTCAAATGTATTATCGAAAAGCAAGACAGATTTTTATACAACTCGATTTATTTTGTTACTATTCAATAGAATTAACCCACACCCAGCCTTTTATTTTAAAAACTGGTCCAATCAAATTTTACCCGTTGAAATTTGTTTGATACTTTTGTTTTGTAATGGCTAATGGTAACATTTGATGTCCTTAATTGGTGTGGTTTTATTTGAGAGTTTTATAATACATATATATTTTGTAAAAATGTATCAACATTTTTTACAACATTATTGGGTTGGTTTATTGTTTGCTAATCTATTTTCTATCGTATACATATAAATTGATGTATACGATAGTCTTAGTCACTATTTTACAATAAGATACAATAAATTACTTAGTACAGTTAGCAGAGAGTTAGATCTCACCACAAGATAAGTTGCAAAATAGATGCTACATTTTGTTTTGCAATTTTATTTATATCCGGGTGAAATATTTATTTTATAATATGATACATTCATTGAATAATGACATAATTATTCAGAGATACAATACAATTTCAATTTACTTATCGGAAGGGTTATCATCTGGGTAGAGTATTGCTGCACTGCACCTTATACCGGTCTGTGTGTGGGGTAACTTGTTTGTTCTTTTTTCTTACACCTATACATATTTAGAAAACAATTTATTTCCAACGGATTCACGTTGTAGTTTTTGTTTGTTTTTACAATTAACTAAGGTATTCAACTTTTAGAAAGATATTTTTCTATAATATGTTGTCATTAATTAAAAAAAAAAACGAAGATATGTTACTTAGACGTGTGGCTAATTCAAAAATTTAGCTTATCTTTCCAGGGATTGAAGAGCAAGCATAGTTGAGCTAAAAAAAGTAACATAGGTTTCGATGCCGTAGCAACGTACGATTTATATTTAACAAAATAAAAAGTTCAAGTTCGTTTTTTATAATGCATTATCCCTATGTTTGTTGACGGAATTATTGACCTATAAAATGAGAACTGGTTATCAAAGTTCTGTTCGTTTGTTTATGAATAACAATAAATGTACAACATATTATATACATTAAAATTTATTTCAATATGTTCATATTCGAAGTAGGTTACTGAAAAACAGAATCCAAACATGAGCTAGTATATTTAAAAATAACTAATTACTGGCTTACACTTCTTTTTTAATATTCTTCAACGCAGCCACAGGATTGGAAAAAAAATGAGAGAAGAACATATTACAAAACAGCTTTATTACCAGCATGATTATATTGCTGTAAGTATATGTCGTTGTGGTATCGTTTCGTTCGATACGCTCGGTACACAATCGGTTCCTAATACATGTATGCTGGTGGTTTAAAAAATAGTATAAAGTACCATCAGTAAACAATCGGTATGTTTCGCGTGTGTTGTCAAAAATGTCGTCTTCAGAAAGTGATATTCATGTGAATCTAGTTCTTTAAATTGAAAAATATGAGTACAACTATACAGTTAGTTGAGTATTGAGGAGGCATAGAATGAAATCTCCAAGAAATAAAAATGTCAAACAAACATTGTTTTTAATTAAATTTAATTAATTTTATTAAATGCAATGGTTAAATTAAATGCAATGCCATGGAAGTGATGCTGTTGGTAGAATAAAATAGTTTGTCAAATATTTTTAAACTGTTGCTCCCGGTGATTCTACAAAGTAAAAATTTAAATACCGGCAAGTGAGCGGACAAAGACGATGTCGGTATCCTCTCGGTAAGAGAAGAAATACGGATTACGGAGACTGTACCGATGAAGTCAGAGAGCGGAGCGGCTTAGCTGACAAAATAAATCTTTTTTTTCGAAAATATTTCAATTTTCGTTGTTTTCAATGTTTTTTGTAAAGTTAAGATTTTATTAAAATTACCTTAAGTTTTCAACAAGATAAATCGACATGCAGTGTCAAACGAATCCTTGCCGATTCTCGGTGTGAAAGAGTCAAATTGTTTTCGAAAACTTTTTGTCAAAAATTTAGTTTTCAGTTCGAAAGCGGTATAAACCGGAGCTACAAACCCTTGAACAATACATTTTTCAATAAAAACCTTTTTGGCCGAATTTTTATAATATTACGGTAATCATCGCAAAATCAAAAGTTTGCGCATAGCATAACTTCAAAACTCAGGAAGAAAGATAGACACCGGCACTTGATCGAAATCGACGCGATAACCACGTGCTGGAGATAATCGGCAATTCATTATTATCGGCGTGCCCCCAGTGAGTTCAGATCACAAGCGCTATTGTGCTATCATTATCGCTGAAGGCGGCTGGCGCATCAACATCCACACCAACAACTGAAGCACTAACGTATATTAAATAAAAACAATCGTGACAAGAATCATTTACAAACGAGCGGTCGCCATGGACGTTACATTTTAAGAGTTAACTACCGGTTAAATACAAATACAATTTTATTTGTCAAACAGAGTTCAATATACACGCACTAACCTCGGTATTACAACATGTCGACTGAGGCAACAGGTGCGCTTGAGTTTTTAGTGCCAAATAAATTGTTCTATATGAAATCATCTTTTGTGCGTGGTACACTAAGTACATAATTTCATCGTTAATGTTAATTAAACTACATTACAACAATTTTAATGAATTCAAGTAAATTCGATTTTTCTGTTGATATCCTCAGTTGGAAGAATTTATTGCTTTTGGAAATTTATGTTGTACATACTACCATACCGATTCGAATGCATCAACAAGCACAGGGCAGTAATCGCTTTTCGATAGCTAAATATACGATCATTCCACCGCCACGCAAGTGTAAATAAATAAGAATTACATCCACTGTTAACAGAATGGTTCCTTGTTTGCTGATAACACGGGTTTTTAATCTCGTTTATTACATCACCGACTACTTAAACGCCGTTTGTTTATAGTTTTAAAATATTATTTTGTCCGCTCTACTTGTTCATTCATAAGTGTACCACTTTGTGTTCAATAGACAGCTGTACTGTATTAAAAGTGTAGTGTCATCTTTTTTTGTTCTCAGTAAATTGATAACTTTACCGTGAATTTGAAATAAAAATATTTGCAAGCATTATTATCGACAGTGAAGCGTAATGTGATCAGATTATTGGCATATGTAAACGAGACGCAATAGTGAAAATGCATTTCGAAGCATTTAAAAAAATATTTATAAATGTTTATTAAGCCTTGGGGTTGGTTAAGCAAAATCGTATAATTTTATCGCAGTGAAAAGTTAATTCGACTTGGTGACATCGTATTTGTTACTGAATCGGTGATCTACAATTGTTTGTTCATTTGGACAAAGGCAGATCATTCTTTAAATTATTTTTGGGAGCATAGTTTAAACGATCAGTCACAGCCAGAGTACTGACAATTTTTTTTAAAACGTAATCACTTGACTTTAATTTACAATGAAAATTGGCGACAATGAATTGTTAGTGAGTTTTTCGGAATGACACTTGTTGTCTGTTCGACATGCTGCTAAATTCAGAATTAGCGGTGAACAAATGATCAATATCATCCATTTTTTTTTTGTTTATTGAAATTTAAAAAGCCACGTGTTTAATAATATCCGCTATGTTACTTTAATCAATAATTTGGTCAACCAATTTTCAATAAACAGAAAAAAAATTGATAAAGTTGATAGTCATTCAAATCGAGCCAAATAAATGTCGGTTACATGTAAGCGCGCGGTAGTGAGTGCGCTAGTGCACGTTAGTCAGCGCTAGTAAAAAACCGTGGACGATTGTACACGCTAGCTCAAGCTAGTAGACTTTAAAATCAAATGAGTTTCGATATATAAAATTACAAACGCGGACCAGCTCGGACAGCGCAAACGCAAAAAGCGTGATCTGCGACCACGTTTAGATTATCCATACATTCGATTTACTAGCGCACTTGCGCGAATTAGCGCCAACGCTTATAAGCGTTGGTCGCAACCGTGACCTAACTTGAAACTAATTGAAAATTCAAAAGTAATTTTTTTAGTCTAAGAGTGCAGTCAAATTAGATAATAAAATCGAGGGAAATCGATAGAACTGTAACCCCTGATGCCTTTTATTTGGATCAGTGATCGTGTCACATTAATTTGAAGACGATCACTGATCGACATCAGCAATTTTAATGAAATTGAAACTAAACATATACACACCAACGCGATTAAATCAGTAATCAGATTAAGCTAAATATTATCGATGAAATGTGTTCCGCATAGTGGTAAGCAAAAAGTGGATCATATATAATTTCAAAACTGGTTGTTGACAATCGTCGCACTCTATTTCATTGACTATCACTTTGCTGGATGTACAGATATATTGCGATAAAAATATTAGTTAGATAATTTTAGCTTATAAAGCGATTAGAGGAACTTAGAGGAATTAAGCGTAATAAAAAAATAAATCGAATTATGTCAATTTTACGAAATAATTGTATTCACTATCGCACTGATTGAGTTTTATGATTTCATGTGATCGTGCTGTTATAATTATCGAAATAGGGCAAACATGTGTATTAATAATAAAGTTAAACGCATCATTTCGAGATATCACTATGCGAACAATCTTGAAGTCTAGTCACTGTGGTCACCAAATCCTATCTATTTTTTTACCTTATTTAGGCGACCTCTACAAGGAGAAATTGCCCGACGTATGTGGAATGTTCAAAAATAAATCGAAGAAATTATGCCAAAAAGAAACACTTTTCAACACTCTACCAATCCTAACATGGCTTCCAAAATATCAGCCAAGATATCTTATACAAGATGCTGTAGCTGGTTTAACTGTTGGAATGACAGCAATACCGCAGTCTATTGCTTATGGAGTGGTTGCAGGTTTAGCGCCACAATACGGACTATATTCAGCATTTATGGGATGCTTTGTGTACATGTTCTTTGGAACATGTAAAGATATTACAGTTGGTAAGAGTCAATTATGCAAAGTGTAGAACAACATCAACTAACTTTATGTTATAGGACCAACAGCTATAATGGCTTTGATGGTGCAACAACATGGAACTTCCAATGCAGACTTTGTAGTATTAGTCACCTTTCTGTCTGGATGTATTATTCTAATACTTGGCATATTGAACATGGGCTTTTTGGTACAATTCATATCCATGCCGGTGACGTTAGGATTTACTACAGCTGCCGCGATAACTATTGGGAGTGGTCAAATCAACAACTTGTTTGGAATATCAAGTGAGTACGGCTATGAAATAATAGAGTAAGAACTTTAATTATATCAAGATATACCTAGGTTCATCAAATGCTTTTCTCGAGTCTTGGGAGAACTTTTTTACGAACATTTCCAAAACGACATTGAACGACAGTCTTCTGGGAGTCATTACGCTAATATTTCTTCTTTTTATGAGAGTATGTAAATTTGTCTTAGTAAGAGAATGTAAAGAAACACTTATAATATTCTTCTCAGAAAATTAAGGACCTTAAGTTTCTCAACAAAAAGTTCGCCAAGTATCTTTCGCTCTCTCGGAATGCTTTAGCTGTGATTGTTGGCATTGCATTGGCCTACGGACTGACGGTAGATGATTATACTCCCTTTCGGTTGTCGGGTAAAGTTACTGCTGGGTTGCCGCCATTCAAATTGCCCCCATTCAGCACCTCAGTGGACGGCGTTGAATATTCCTTCGGACAGATGATATCTGAGTTGGGATCGTCAATTGGAGCAATACCATTGATTTCGATTTTGGAGAGTGTCGCCATTGCAAAGGCTTTTAGTAAGTTAACAACAATACATCACCCTAAACGACATCTTTAAATTCGTGGTTCATCCTTAGGCAAGGGAAAATCAGTTGACGCATCTCAGGAAATGATCGCCTTAGGATTGTGCAACGTATTCGGATCGTTTGTGTCATCAATCCCGACAACGGGATCCTTTTCACGAACAGCTATCAACAATGCGTCGGGTGTAAAAACAACACTTGGTGGCGCACTAACTGGAGGATTAGTACTAATGGCGCTAGCTTTTCTCACCACTACATTCTACTATATTCCAAAAGCTTCGTTGTCGGCTATCATTATTGCTGCTATGACATTCATGGTTGAAATTGAGAAAATCCACGAAATATGGAAAGCCAAGAGTAAGTGGTGACATTGTGACGTTGAATGAATTTCTAATCAATTTCCTCAATCTACCTCACAATTACAGAAGCTGATTGTGTTGTATTCATTTTGACATTGCTTTGTTGTCTGTTTTGGAGTCTTGAATACGGAATTCTATGCGGTGTTGCTGTGAATCTCTTATTCGTTTTATATGCCAGTGCAAGACCGAAAATTGTTATTTCCGTTGAAAAGGTGAGATCACAATCACAGAACTATAATTTCGTTTGTATATTGTATTCCTTTCACAATTGTATAGGTGAGTGGAATAGAAGTGGGCGTTGTGAATGTGTACACAGATCTGAAATATGCCTCAGCGGAATATTTACGATCAAAAGTACTTAAATTTGTTACACAACAAAATGGTCGTGTGACTATCGTTATAATTTGTGGCCAGGAGATTTTCTCCATTGATTCCACGGTTGCTGTGGTAAGAGGACCCTAGATAATTTAAGGTTACACAACAGATTGATGTTCATTTCTAATTTTAGAATATTCTTTCAATTAAAGAGGATCTACGGATGAGCAATTGCGAGCTTATTTGCTGGAAATGGAATTATAGCACTGCTGGTGTTGTTTGTAGATTAAATTCGCAAGCACAAAGCATTTTCAAATTTACGGAAACGAAAGAAGACGCTGTTAGCGAATTGATGCAGATTCAAAATAGCAATGGTAGTACCGACTCTGAACTGCCATAGATACATATTTAATTTCTATTAGCACATATTGTTTGTTATTTATTTTACGCTCTTAGGCAATAACTAATCGAAAAGAATTAAGAGGAAGTACACAAACAATGTACGATTATACATATTGGTATTGTATTTATTAAATGCGACAGCAAAACGAACATTGGTTCAATAATTTTAGAAAACAGAGAAAAATGTATTTTTTGTTATTCAGTGTTCGGGATAAAAACCTAGTATTTTTGTTTTTAAAGAAAGCCGTTTGTAGACACCAACGAATCCGAAACGCAAGCATCAAAATCACTCACCTTAAGTCGACGTGAGGAATTATCGATTCTTATTTTTAAAGATAAATGGGAATGTCAGTGTTATCCGTCGTGTGGAGAAGTTAAGACGATTTCTTCATGCCTCAATTGAAAATAATAAAATAATTACCTGACTATAACCAACATTGTCACGCACGTCTGCCACGATTTCGTGAAATTTACCCGGGGTAATTGATCTCCAAGACAGGTGACAAAAATTGTCATGTTCGGTCCTGATTTAACCGATTCAAACCTTTTATCGAATCTACGACTTCCCTGATGCATTTGAAAGAAAATATATGTCACGAAAAGAATTTTTGCTGATCGAGTGCCAGGAGTGTTTATATTTGTACAATATTTTGGTTAAAAAAATTCCAAATTGTCTATTTAATAAATTATAAACAAATTTTTCCAATAGATGTCTTACTTTTTGCCTTAACCAATACACTCTTTAAAGACAAATGTTATATACAGCTAGTTTCAAGAAATCGAGTGGAATGAAAGTGAAATCACTTTTGTAAATCGAGTGAATTTGTTTTTGGTGTTCCACATTCCCACCGATTTGATAACTTCGACAAGTTTTTGAAATCACTCGGTGAAATTAAAGACAGCGATACTTATATGTCATCTGCGACACTGCAAGTTATTTTAATTAATTATTTTAATAAGCGTAGGCTTAGAGACCTTTCTAATCCCTTAGAAATTGTAGATGATGCGTAAGTAAAACAGATAAATTTCAAATGAAAATTAACAATTGTTATTTCGTTAAAGTTTCTTTGGGCCGTAGAGCACTGTAAAAGATATTGAAGATTTCTCAATGTATTGGAGAACAAAATTTGTCCAAGATGGATCAAAATTTCCATTTTAGGTGAAGAAAAACGGAAATCAAAACAATATTTAATGGAGGAATTTTTGTGTTCACCCCAGTTAAAATAAGTTACGTGTTAATCTGAATAAGATTGTAATTAAATTTCTACACACAAATATTATTCAACAACAATTTGAATTTCACAAATACTAAAATGATCGGATTGAAATCATTCTTAAAGCGAACTTCGAAAAGTATGAAATTGAAATCGGTAAAAGTGGAATGTAGAACCCCCAATTTCACTTTAGACCAATTTCAAATTCATTTCGAGTGAAAGTGAAATGTAGAACCTAGCTTATACACAGAATTCTGTTTGATTTAACTGTATGTTGAGTCACTTGCATTTATAAATTTAATAAATAATAGGCAATCTCAGTCTCATCATCATTTTTTCTTATGCCAATTCGAAGTTCTTGTATACTGCCACTCGACAATAGATGTCCCTGCTAGTAAATTTCCTTCCTATTTTCCACTATTTTGTTCAGAACCCTTTAATTTACCCGGGATACAAATTAAATTTAATTCCACTATGCAAATTTCTATAAAAATGCGTGCATTTTGTTTTTGTAATACCCGTACAGCAGATATCATTATGGTTATAAATGTATAGCTATGGATGCAGGAAGATATAGATTTAGGTAACGATCTGTAAGCTTTTATTTGTTTCCTTTTGATCGTTACATACGTCTTTTTAAAGACAATACTTGTCTTCTCATTTCGTGTGCAGTATTGTCCTTACTTAAAAAAATATATTGTTCTTTATTTTTGTATTATTTTGTTCTTTAAAGTTATAATTAATCCAGGCAGAACATATACAACAGTATGCACATCTTATAACTAGAGGTTTGATGAGCTTTTGGTGCAAGAACGAGCAAGCCAATGAGTAACAATTCATGGAGATAGTCTTAGATATAAAGAGATTGGTTCTGCACATAGTTCGTCGGCTTATTAATTATTCTTAAGTTGTAATTTTTAATAATTTATATTGTAAATAAAATTTGTTTGATAAATAAATCCTTACTGTATTTATACCTAACCTATATTCCAGAGTTTACTCATATTCCATTTGTACTATATTGCGTCAAGTTGGATAATGAATCGCCTCAACTACTAACCAGACCCAAAACTACAAGGCAAATGTATTAAGAGTATGACCGAACAGCTTAGTGATCGCCTGGCAATCCCATCAGAGCTACGTTCTGCATTACCAATATCATATCAGCACACGACAATACTGAGTTCACATCAAGGAGAAATTGAATAATGTGGAATCATGTCTAAAGTACGATGTAAAAATCGCACTGAGATGATTAAATTGGAAACTACATTCTCCATAAAACGAAACTGCGGCAGCATTTCGTCACCCGAGTGACAGAAAAACGTATGTCAATATTTGATAATTTTTGATTTTTTTGTGTTTTTTTACCATTTTTCATTTATATGAGTTTCATGAACACTTTTGTAAAGTGCTAACTTTTAATATGCTTCACTTAGAGGTACAATGCCACAATATAGAAATTCTATATTTTAAGTAAGGTGGCATACCCAGCCCAAAATCGTGAATGAATTTAGTTACGCTCTTTGTCACTAAGGGCGACGATTTAATGCTGTGATTAGTAACACTTTTTTCCCTCGGTACCGAATGCCCAAAATCCAAATTACGACACACATAAGTGCAAACCAAAGCTATAAACCAAATTAGCCTTCTACCGAGAAATACTTTATTATAACTTTCATGAATAGATGAAGTCGTTTTGCCATAAACCTTAATGTTTCATTTATTACCCAAATATCAAAACCAATACAATTCTGTTAGCCAATGGGTACAATTAATATCATTTACAACTAAATATAAATCAACGTTTATAAGTTCGATTTTTGAAGGAACATCGTCAATTTCACGTTTATTGCACATGGTGTTAGAAACGTTTTCAAGTGGTTTATTTTAGAGTGGGCAATATCTTAATCAAATATTATCTTCATTTTTTGCAGTTCTTCAAATGTATACAACAAAAAATATAGTTGAGTCGACATTCCAGACGAATTACGTTCGCATTCATAGTCTGTTAGTTGGATCACAGTTTGAGCACCACTGGAGAATAATTTTTCATCCAAAATGTTCTCCTGCCACACGATTATACACGCAAAATAAATCGGTACCTACCACTCGCGGAAGTTAAAAAAAGAAAGTGAAAACAAACCATGGCAGTACATATACATATAAAGAAAGTTATATTACAAAAAAATGCAATCAGTTGAACATATTCCCATGTGTTTGAAAAGTAACCACAATGACTACGGTTGAAGAATACTCGTGTGTGTAGGCCCAATGAAGTCAGATATTGTATGGATGTTGACGACAAATAAAAACACATACATCCCTATATGTATTATGGGAATAATACATTGAAAATGTTGCAGCAAAGTACGCGTCATAGTTCAAGTATAGACCGCAGAGAAGTGACCCCAATTTATTTTTTTTGGTAAAAAGAGAATGGTATTTAAAAAAGAGAAAAAGGGATTATGACCATTTAACTAGATCTCTTAGTTAATATATACAGAGCTTATTTCAAGGGTCGAGAGCCTGTTCTACTCTGGTAACAAGTACAGGGGGCGCGTTTTATTTGCATGGTCCTTTTTGGATGAATTAAAATTGTCAGTTGTGATCGTGATCGCTAAAATTTATTATGGAGCGTGTTGAAATTACTAAAACATTTTATTTAAACAATATGGGGAACAAAGAAAGAAACCTTTTTGGAATAAATTATGTGCGAAAAAGTCAACCATTTAGCGTGTAATTTCTTATTCTGAAAATTCACATACTTTTCATTAATTCAGAATTTCGATTCATTCAGAAACTTTTTTCAAAATTCTTCGTCAAAATATTTTTTAGATCATGTACCTATACCTATTTTTATTTTTTGAACATTTTCCAATGTAAAAAAGGATAAAAAGCAATAAACAATACACAGAAATATGAAAATTTGTCGAATGACATCAATTGTTTCTGGGCAATAATGCTTTCACAAACGCCTTAAACAAAAATTTATGCCAAATGCCAACCCATACAAAATGAAATGATATCTAATCAAAAGAATCAATCGTCTCAACTTATTTTTAATTTTATAGCGCGCCTATTTTATTTATCTGAACTTATTTTTAATTTTAAGTCGTGCATCTTTTATTTATCTACGAAATGCAATTGAAGGATTTATTATTTTTTATTACATATACATACTTGCTTTCTTAATGTGTGGCGATGAAGTTGAGTCGAAGTTGAACGTGGGTGTGGGGTTACCTTATACCACGCACAGTCGCACTCACTAAATTCATTCTCTTATAACGTGATACATGAAGTTAGTCTTAAACAGAAGAATGAATAAATGAGTGAAATATTGTATTTTGTATTGCTAAACACTCAAAACCACATTTGAAGAGAGAACAAAATTCATCCTAGGCGAAACGGACGGCGAAACTGAATATTGAAAAGAAAACTTCTGCGTTACCATATGGCATCAATCAAAGTACCAAAAGGGTTATGCATACCACGAATTGTACATTCTTGACATCCAATGCACCAACGATTAACAGTATTGGCAAATCTAGTTTCTATTGTCAATTGGTGGATTGCTTGTGACCGTGTTTTAGTGGTGATGTGTAAGGCTAAGTTCACGCGCTGAAAGACAGCGACAAAAAGCTGAGACGCAAAAAATTAAACAAATGAAATTGCATGGTTGTGCCGTTGTGGGCACGCACTCGCTGAGGCGGCAAGCAATGCAACTGAGCGTCTGAGCGACGCGACGTCGCTATTCCGCTCAGTGCATGGCCTTTAGTCTGTTGAGTGAAAAGTTTTTCTCTGACAGTATTGTCATTAGGCCGTATTTGCCTTTGCCCATCCGGATTCCGATTGTACATAGTTGCCGTCACCGAATTTATTTTAACTTCACAATTTAAGAGTGTTAAAGAGACATCCACTGTGGTTGAAGAGCGCTGTATAATAATCAGTATGTATTTTCTGAATGAGTAAAGCTCACTCTCTTGTGAACGACACCGACAAATGCGACGCGAAAGCTTTATTAAATAAAAACAAGCATGACAACTGACAAGTATCTAAACCAAACTAGTGGCCACCGTGTGAGTTACATTTTACAGTTAACTACCGGCAAAATAGAAATGATTTTATTTATTAAGCAGAGTTTAATACAATTTTCATGATGTATTACAATATGACGACAGAGTCAACAGGTGCGCTTGAGTTTTTTGTGTCCAAACCAATTGTATTCTATAGGAAATCGTCATGTCCATGTGTGTGTGTGTGTGTGGAAATTGATTTTATAGTGCCCGATAAAGAATCATTATTTTCTAATGTTTCTTTTAATAAACTTAAATACTGATTCGAATAGAATAAACCAAAATATACAAAAGACTATTTAACCTGTGGGCAAATGAGAATTTCACCCCTTGTTAATTGGCTCTATGTTACTTGTTAACTCCAAGTTAATCTTGTTTATTGCAACACCGCCTACTTAAGTCTAATTTATGGTTGTGCAATCACAACTGTGCATTTTTATTAGCTACATACTTCAAAAGTATTGCGTCATATTTTCCAGACACCCAAACAAAGAACACCAAGGCAGAACTTTAATTCATATTTGCCAGACGGAAACAAAGAACACCAAGGTATTTTTACCAAAAACGTTTCAGGCTCGGCGCCACAATGTGGCTATTGTGCGTTTGTATACCTATCGGATGAATAGATGTTTGCAACATGTATAGTTATAACATTTGGTAAGAAAAAATGAAAACATGTAAAGAGTAAACAAAATCATTGAAATTTATCACCAAAATTCTCGGGTGACTCTCGGGTGATGTTTTTTTTATTGTCTTCGATATTTGTAATTAAATTAACATGTAATTAATATTAGCAACTAATCCATTGACATACTTTTCTACTACTGGCAGACGACTGCATATACATTAAGCGGGCAAATATTCAAACATCTAAAACTATGCAAAACAAAATTCACATCCAGTGCAACATAATGATATGATCCAAGGGAAATTCCATAAGAAAACATGTCGTTCAAATAGTTTAATACCCTACCTTATCCAATCATTAAAATGAAAATCCCAAAAAGTGGGCGTCGCTAAAAAATGTATAGGGGTGATACATAGAAAATGAAATTTCCACAATATATTTGCTTAGACAGTTTGGTTCGACAACAAAAAAAAAAAAAAAAAAAAAAACTGTTGCATATGCTATGGGGTAGGGTATACGAATCGTTATTATGAAATCGGCCAAAAAGTTTTCTGGGTTAAAATGGACAAAATCAAATTACATTCTTTACGAAGTTATTTACATACAACCTTTTTCGACTTTCTTGAACATTTTGCCAAACATAATTTTTTTTACTAAATGAAATAAATGGATGAAATATTTGTGTATTAGTTTTGACATTAAGTTTGCAACATAGTGAAATAATTTCGATAGATACACCTCAAAGTAAATGGATCGACTCAGAATTGCTAGCTGAGTCGACCTAGCCATGTCTGTCTGTCCGTCCGGCTGTGTCTCACCGATTTTTAGATCTTAAATTTTCAGCTAGACTTTTGAAATTTGGTTTATCTATAGACTCTCTCAGAACAAGAGTAAACATTTTTGAAATCCGCCCACTGCCACATTTAGAACAAACGTTCTTTTTGGCAAAATGGTCAGGAATTTTGAAAAAGTTAGAGAACAAGATAATTAGACAATCCTAATATCTACATTTCGTCTATACAGTTTTTTGCCACGCGCACTTTTTGGGGGCGTTTTATGTAAAAAAAAAAAAAGACGTTTTTCAAGTCAAATTGTAAAAGATTCGAAAAAAAAACTTTTGATGCATCAACATTTCATCTATACATCATTTTAACCACGCCCACTTTCTGGAGGCGTTTTCTTACAAAAAAAAAAACAATTGGTATACCATACGCCATACAGGAAAAAACGTGTTTTTTGTCGAAACATTCAAGATTTTGATAGCCTGAACAATGTGTTGAGAAAAAATTTAATTTTCTGTATTTCACAGCTTTACATTTTGGGAAATTAATTTTAGGGATGGGATGGGATAGGGTATTAAACGATCCGCAGAGTGCTTTGTAGCCTTCTCATATGTTTTTGTTTTAATTTTTTTGAGTTTAATGAATACGATTGTAAAGTGCTTAGTTTTATTCTACTGCACTTAGAAGTACCATTTTGTATCACAATATATAAATTTTATTTTTAAGTGAAGTAGCATACTCAGCCCAAAATCGTTAAAAAATGTAGTTACATTCTTGTGTCACTAGGGCTCCGAACTATAAGACTCATTTCACACATACCCGGCAGCCGGGTTACCGGTACCGGCTGCCCGGTCGTTAGGTACACTATTATTAGCACGTTCACACCTGCAAATTGAAACAGTCCCCGGGGTTAACCGGTAGCCAGCAGTCGGAATGTTGCCAGCTATGCTCACTTTCCACAGCCGGGGGTTTGTTTTGTTTAGTGTAAATTGTTTTCTTTTTGTGAATTCGGCAATCCCCCAATTAAGTCGAATGCCCGCCCAGTCGTATTTTCTTTCTTATTCATACTCTTCGATTCGTATGCGATGTATACGACTTCTTAAAAAAACACACACATCGCAGTTATGCAAATGTCAAACTATTAAAACAAAAATGTAAACATAAGTTTGTCGCTGTATATAAAGCAAAATAAAGTCTTCGGTGAATAAATTAACTCAACATGAACAAATTCAGTAGCAAAGCGTTGCTGGATGAGAATTTGGCAGCAATTCGGAGAAAAATTCGTGATAATTTAAATCTAATGGAGCTACTTAATTTTTTGCAAGTATCATACTTACAAAATGTTCTTATTTAATAAAATGAATTAAAATTTGCGTTCCACAGGCATTTACATAGCTATCGCCAGTACCATCTGTATTAAAGATGGCTGCTTTTTAGGATTATTCGCAGAAGAAAATTATAGCAAAGTCCTAGCCAACATTGAGTGCGAGTAAAATACAAAACATATAAGCTTGGCGATGCATACTTATTCTGTCAAAAATTCAATACGCGTGTGTTCGTAAATTACGAGTTTGTAATAACTAAATGCGACTATGGTCGGCTTCGACTGTCTTATACGAGTTGAAGAATTGGGGTGAATGATTTTTTTTATATAGATATAGACATCGAATAATTGATGGCAATGCCCGTGTTTTGGAACAAAAGTTTTCAAGTATATACAGACCAAAATGCCACGAAAAATACGTTGGAAGAAACTCTCATTTCATAACTTGTTGTCTGCCGGCTATCGGATGTGTACGCGAAAACCGGCTTACCGGACCAGGTTACCGGTAGCCAGTTAAGTGTGAAATGGCTCTAAAGGTGCAACAATATGTAAGTTCCTTCCCGGATTTTGTAATATTGGCCAACTTATATAAATTTTTTTATCCAAATAAAGTCGGAAAATATAAAACAACGTTTTTTTTGAACATATATTCACAGAATAAAAATGACCACAACATAGTATCTTGATCTCGAACTCTCTCAAAGTATGTACTTTAGCTGTCCTAATAGGCATTGGCTAGTCGGTTAAAGTCGATGCTGATCTACAGCCAAGGAAAAAAATATATTCTTAGGGCAGATGGTATTGTAGTTGAGAACATTGATTTTGATTTTTGATATTACTGGCATAATGTTAATTCTGTATATACATCTAGGTTTCTATTGTAAATTTATACTTATCTACTCCCTAAAATAATTGCAACATCATAGACTGACTCCCGTTGCTGGTGTGATTGTAACGAAAACACACAACACAAGGGTATTCCTAATATAATATATAATCATTATGGTAGCGGTTGGTCTGTGCGTTGTTTATCAGTAAAACATTTTTATATAATATATAGGCAATGCAATCGAATTTAGACCACCCAAAAAGTAAAAAAAAAGTCTCCAAATTAAAATGTTACCTAGCTACTTAATTTCTACACACCAATAAAATATACCTCGTAAAAATGTCTATGAATTATTATCTGGACTCAGATTTGTCACGTAGGTTTGATATTCCCTAATTTAGTTTGTAAATTGAGGCCATAAAGGTAGTCAAACGATGTATATGATAAGAGCCTTAGTCATTGTCTGACGATCATAATCACTTTACTCCATCTCAAACGGTCTATTTGTGGGTGGGTATGGGATTTGCCGAATTCCAAAAGTAAAAACAGCCAATTTTTTTTAACTGCTCTTCATTTTGCGGTATCTGACAAATAAGCAAGAGTATTCAAAATGTGATGATAGCTTCTTTCGGCGTTACAAATGGATTACACACAGAAATTAATTGTAAAGCTGGTTTGAGGCCCGAAATGGCCGTTAATACATATATTTTTATTTTATTTCTTCTATCCGTGTCTCTTTTACGTTTTTTACAATTTTATTTGATGTTCATTTAGGAGACACTAACTCAATTATTCATCAATTAATTATTAGCAATGTGATGCGGATAATACCAGGTGTGTTTACAACGAAACTCTTTAGATGTAGATGTCCAAAGTAAACAAGGTGGTTGATTTAATTTTGATATATGTACTGATATTAATATACTTTGAGCGACCCTTTATTACTTTTTGAATTGGTTTCGATATTGAACCAACTTAAGTTTGCTACATAGCAAGTTTGAGTTCATTAAATTACAGTGTATCACTGTTATTTTATTATTTTAACGATTATTTGCCAATAAATAAAGTGGAAACTTGTTTACTTGTTAATGTTTTGCTTTTAGAGAACACTCTACTCTTATATAACTAATTAACAAAAGGGTCAAATTTGTGTCCCTTAAATTTAAATGAATTGTTAAAATGAAATGTTAAAATGCTGCAACAAAAGATAAAATATTAACGAAATAAAAGGACAATTAAAACATGTAAAACTTTGTAAGTTGATTGTATTATACATATTTGCATTGCACTCAACGTTATCGCAGTCTTTAAATGTGTATTGGATAAGTTTTAAAGCGGTAAGCTAAATAAATTTAATCAGTTGTCTCTGCCTTATTTGCAAATGTTCCGCATACAAGAGTACATTCGTCAAATTCACATTGAAAGTCGTATCGGTAAACCATTTTAACAACTTACGGCGGAAAGAGATTTAAACACCTTAACACAGCATTCATTCATTTGCATAAACAAATTACTCTTTGAATCTGTATAACATTTCTTGTGTTTTCCATCCATAGAAAAAAGTTACTTATCAAAATAATCTGCTACATATCAGCTTCGAAATTCTAATAATAATATGGTTACCATCTCAAAAGTAGAGTTTGGGTATCGCCTAAACTAAGACGACGATAGCCACGTGCGTGTTTAAGATAATCGACAGTTCATTACCGTTTACCCTGAGCGAGTAAAGCTCACCAACAATATTGCTATTATCTTGATAGTTGAGGGCGGCAAGCGCATCAACAACTACATACAACAACTGCGTCGCTAAAGTTTATTTGATAAAACAAGCGTAACAAGAAACATTTGCAAGCGAACCGTCGTCATGAACGTTACTTTCTGAGAGTTAACTACCGGGAAAATACAAAAACAAGTTTTAATATTTACGCAAGAACTCCGGTATTCCAAGATGTCGACGGAGACAACAGGTGCGCTAGTGTTTTTTGTGTTCGAATTAATTGTATTTCACAAATTTGTTTTAAATAATACTGACATATATTTTCATCTACTCAAACAACTTTTTAAAGTTTCTCATAGAATTGAGCTCAATCGATCAAGTGATTTATTCGAGTCAAAACATGTGAAAGCATATTCATATTGCAAAAACAGATTTCTAAATGAGTGAATAGCTTAAAGTAAAATAGAAAACTGAGCTCTTCAGTCGAATTGGAAGAAATTGTATTAAATTGGTGATCGTGAGACAAATAGAATCACAACGCGGCACTTGATCGATTTATTTACATTAATTGTTCTTGAAATTCAAACCAAATTCCTGATTGGCTATTGTCTCAATATATGAACGGAGATCAATTTGATTAGTGATCGCTTAAATAAATAATTTCAATACATTAGCCAATTCAATTTTTTGTTCGTTCGTTAATTAATTTTAAAACGATTAGTCGGCACAATAAAACTTGAATTTCCATGAATTTGAAAAACCATGACCATACAAGTGTTAAAAAAAAAGATTTTAGTCAGTACTTGATTAAACAGTATCTCAGCAAAATATCATTACGAGAACAATTTCTTTAGTTAGGACATTATCAATATTTTTTTTCTTCCAGGTGACCTCTACAAGGAGGACTTGCCAGACGTATGCGGATTGTTAAAAAATCAATCGAAGAAATTATGCCAAAAAGACACACTTTTGAACAGATTGCCAATACTAAGATGGCTCCCCAAATACCAGCCGCGATTTCTATTACTAGATGTTGCAGCTGGTCTCACAGTTGCAATGACATCAGTTCCACAATCTATTGCATATGCAGTGGTGGCAGGTTTAGAGCCACAATATGGCTTATACTCAGCATTTATGGGATCATTTATATACATCATATTTGGATCATGTAAAGACATAACAATTGGTAAGAATCAAATTAAAAAGATGAAAAATATGAGTGCAACAACTTAATTTCAATTTGTGTTACAGGTCCAACAGCTGTTATGGCTCTCATGGTGCAAAAACATGTAGCTACCAGTCCAGATTTGGCAATATTAGCAGCCTTTTTGTCTGGGGCTATAGTCCTAATACTTGGCATTTTAAACATGGGCTTTTTGATTCAATTCATATCTATGCCGGTGACGTTAGGATTTACTTCAGCTGCAGCCATAACGATTGGAAGTGGACAAGTCAACAATCTGTTTGGCATATCAAGTGAGTAAAAGTATAATTCGGTATAACAACAAAGAATATAAAACCATGGCATCCTTAGGCTCATCAAATGCTTTTATTAAATCGTGGGAGAATTTCTTTACAAAAATTACACAAACGACATTGAACGACAGTCTTCTTGGAGTTATTACGTTGATATTTCTTCTTTGTATGAGGGTAAGTAACAACGCATTTGAATATAAACGTAAAATGTCACTTTTACAATTATTCTTAGAAAATAAAGGACCTCAAGTTTCTCAACAAAACATTCGCAAAATACTTTGCACTTTCTAGAAACGCCTTAGCTGTGATAATTGGCATGGTATTGGCATACATGCTAACGACAGATGATTATACTCCCTTTCGGTTATCGGGTAAAGTAACTGCTGGATTACCACCATTCAAATTGCCTCCATTCAGCACTACAGTGGACGGAGAAGAATATTCATTCTGGCAGATGGTGTCTCAACTGGGATCGTCAGTAGGCACAATACCATTGATTTCGATTTTAGATATTATCGCCATTGCAAAGGCTTTTAGTAAGTTAACAATAATACACCAATACACCACTTAAATTAATATCTTAATACTCGTGTTTTTTAAAGGTATGGGGAAATCAGTTAATGCATCCCAAGAAATGATCGCCCTCGGACTGTCTAACGTATTGGGATCATTTGTCTCATCAATCCCGACGACGGGATCCTTTACACGAACAGCAATCAATAATGCGTCAGGCGTAAAAACCACACTAGGCGGCGCAGTAACTGGATCAATAATTCTCATGGCGCTAGCTTTTCTCGCCACTACATTCTATTATATACCAAAGGCTACATTGGCGGCCATCATTATTCATGCTATGATATTTATGGTTGAAATTGAGAAAATCTACGAAATATGGAAAGCCAAGAGTAAGTAAACGGTAAACACATTTCCGACTAATTTTCTGAAACAACCTCCCAATTACAGAAGCCGATTGTGTAATGTTCACTGTGACATTGCTTTGTTGTCTGTTTTGGAGTCTAGAATACGGAATTCTATGCGGTGTTGGTGTAAATCTCTTCTTCGTTTTGTATGCCAGTGCAAGACCGAAAATTGTAATTTCTGTTGAAAAGGTGAAGTCGTAATCGATGGACTAGTATGTTGTTTGCATATTATATTTTCACATTTATATAGGTGAGTGGAGTAGAAGTGGGCCTTGTGAATGTTTACACAGATCTAAAGTATGCCTCCGCGGAATATCTACGATCAAAAGTACTTAAATTTGTTACCCAACAGAATGGTAAGGTGACTATAGTTATAATTTGTGGACAGGATATTTTCTCCATTGATTCCACTGTCGCTGTGGTAAGAAGGCCTTCAATAATTTAATATTACACAACTGATTTGACGTGCATTTAATTTTTTTGTAGAATATTCTTTCTATGAAAGAGGATTTGCTGATGAGCAATTGTGAACTAATTTGCTGGAAATGGAACTATAGTGCTGCTGGGGTTGTTTGTCGAATAAATCCGCTAGCACAGCGCATTTTTAAATTTACAGAAACTAAGGAAGAAGCTGTTAGCGAATTGATTCAGATTCAAAATAGCAATACTAATAACTCTGAAATCCCATAAACATATAATTTTTGTACAATAAATAATTTGTTTTTTTTTTTATCAACACATACACAATACTTGGTGCAACTTTTAACTTATGTCGAATTGGTACATGAGGATATGAAACAACTCTACAACTACCTCGGCATACACAAGAACTTTGGCAGATAGTTTTGTTGCCACCTAATGAAAGATGTCCCCTCTCCTACATTAAAAACCATTTCACTTCAATAAGTATCCTAAATTCTGAAGTTGTTCTTAACAAAAGCAGTTTATTTGGCCTAAGAAAGACAATTTAGGAAGAGATCCTGTATTAGATTAAGTCTTACTTCACAGCGCTGAAGTGCAAAGCGGCAAGAAAATACGGACCATCAAAATAATCTTAAAAAAAACCTACGGTTTCGTTTGCGGTAACAAACTATGGATCGATTTACTGAATGTTAATACGTTTATAAACTTATAATTCTTTATAAAAACATACGCTGATTACCTGTGCTTTTTGAACTGCATAGCTATTTTTTTTTTCATTCATTTACAAAAAATGCTTTATTGCATTTGAAATTTATAATAAATCGAATGGCAACAAAAATATTTTGTATAGCTTTAAAGGCAGCTGGCTATAGGTGAATTTTATAAAAAATCGAACGGCAACAAAAATATTTTGTATAGCTTCTAAGTCAGCTGGCAATAGATGTTTGAAAGGTTGTAGGCTGTCTAATGATTTTGGTATACCTATAAGACAACATTATATAAAATTAAAAATATTTTATTAATTTTTACATCTGTACTATCACGATTTGGCAATACGTTATAATAGTCCTAGTGTTCTTCACTGAGAAACGTTACTTTGGTATCAGCTACGGACAAAGAACACAATTGGTCATGTTTATGATTTTTACATTTGTTTCATTGACAGCTGAGTGTGTGCGGTAATATTAAATTATTTGTATGGAAAAGCTTTTTGGGCTGGTTGAATACACACATAGATATCAGCTCATTGCATGTGTAATACACCAACACGCTCGGCAGCTTCGACCTAAGATTAAAACTCACTAACTATTAAAAACTTTGAGATATAAAACGCCGTAATTACCTACTTAATCGAACAACACCCGTATTTAACAAAGACCTGCCAACATGTTTTGAGTTCGAACCGACAGATTAGTATAGATATAGTAAACTTGTAGCTCTCTTGTTGGCTTATTTCAAATACTATAGACGAATATAGTATTCCGCACGTTGCGTTAAATGTAATATTGAAGATTATTTTTAGTGTAATTTACTTTGCATTGTTATGTTATCTCCCTTTTCTTGTTTACGACTTTTAAAGCATGGCAATTTCAAAAAAGGTTATAGATTAGTGATAGTTAAACACATTTTACATAAAATTTTAAATATGTTTATGCAAAGTGCGTTGAACAATAACCCAATAAGAAATGTTTAACAACTTTTAACAATTTTTTACAACAATTTTGCCATAAAACTAATTTTTACTAGGTATTTTTTTAACGATTACGAAATCAACTTCAAAAAAGTAATATAATTTACAGCTAGATGTGTAATAACGTTTATAAATACTTTTACCAAAGTATCTTCTTCGACTGCACGTTGTTTAGACTTGGTGTTTAACAGGATTTTGCGGACTAATAAAGTTTAGAGTGGGCAATATATATTTTATTATAATTTTCTTTTTTTGGTATACGGTAAAGAACCTAGCTAGAGGATTTTACATCTAAACTATGTTGTATGGCAACAAACATTGCATGGATGTGTCGAAATATGCCAAATGAAAACATATTATGAAGTATGTTGGTGGCCACGGTGTAGTGGTAATCCATTCGCCATTGTGCATTAAATCCAGAAAACCATAATTCAAAGAAAGTAAAACAAAAAGTTTGGCAGTTCAGACAAAGCCCATGAAGTAAGGCCATGTTTCGGGTTTTAGATTCCCCAAGTTAACTTCGCCAATACACTGCTCTCATTGGTCAATCGTCCATGTCACGTGACTAAAAATGCTCGATTTACCAATGAGAATAGTGCATCGGCAAAGTTAACTTCATAAAACCAAAATCCGGAACACGGCCTAAGTCTCCACAACATCCATCATCTCTCCTACCACTCTCTTTGTTCCCCTTGTTTAACGCTTGCACTGTGTTAAAACATTTAAAAAATAATTAAGAAAGGGTCCAGTTATAGCTAATTGAACAATTTTACGACCATACCACCAGCATCGATTGTCGAAGAACAATGGCAACGATGCCAACAAGCCATTAGATCAGCCCCATTTGTGCTAGGTATCTCGCGTCCACCAGCAAGAAACCCCTGGTTTGATGAGGAATGCCGACAAATGCTCGCAGCAAAGAACGAGACCTACAAGGCTTAGCTGCAGGTGAAGACGAGAGCTGCCGTTTAGCATTATAAGCAGAGAAGAAGGGAAGAACACCGGCTTTTCAGAAAGAAGAAACAAGAGCAAGAAAAGCGCGCGACAGGGGATATAGAGAGGTGCCACTCTACGAACGATGTTCGCAAGTTTTACCAAAGTGTAAAACGTCAAAGCCAAGGATACAGGCTCGAATCCTGTCGAGACGAACAAGGAAATATCGTAGTTGAGACACAGTCGATGCTAAGGATATGGAAGAACGATTTCTGCAGACTGTTAAACGGCGGTGACGAACAACATTCCGCTGTCAGGCAGATCGAAACATTCAATATTGACAACGACAGCGAAAATTGCCAACCACCCGACCTGATTGAATGAAGGAAAGCAATATCCAATCTCAAGCTTAATAAGGCTGACGGAAATGACGGCCTTCCCGCTGAGCTCGGCGGAGATGATTTGGTAAATAACATCAACCAACTCGTAAGCCAAATCTGGTCGGAAGAAAGTATGCCTGAAGAATTAACCTCAGCATCGTTTGCCCGATCCAAAAAAAGGAGACCCTCTAAACTGCGCCAACTACAGAGGCATACGTCTCCTCAACATCGCCTACAAGATGGCCAGGATAGTGCACAACCAATCAAATTTTCACACTTCGGCAGATCCTGAAAAAACCCTAAGAAGTCTAAATCGATACCCATCACCTATTCATCATTTCAAAGCCGTATACGACAGCATTTAAAGAGACGAACTATACAGAGCCATGTCTAGTTTTGGTATACCGCCAAAACTCGTCCGTTTGTGTAGGATGACGATGGAGAATTCTTGCTGCTCCATCTGGGTCGAAAACGACCTCACCTACACACTCGATTGCATCAATTGTAGTTTAAATTAATTTTCACTAAAAAGACAAAAAAGTGATCAAACAGTAATCGTGATGACCTAACCTACCTATCTAAACTTATCAAGCAAACACATTCCTTACATTGGAATATTTTGACTGTAAGGTTACGCCGACAAATTACTGAAAAGCGAACCTCGTAACTCCTGCTTATAATAATAAAATCTCGTATCCAAAGGTATAAAAATGGTATGAAACAGCCTGGAATACCAATTATTTCAATTTCAACTGTAAGTGCCTGGCAAAAACCTCAGGACTATAAGGGAAGAATGACAAATAACTCGTAATTCCAGTAAAATAAGTAAAAGTAGTCGTATTAAAAAACCGCTTTGTCCACCGTTTACTAAAAAGCTGGGATTGGTAAGAAACTTTCGTTCCTCCTGTACAATTTAAAATGTTTGAGTTACGAGGTTATCTTATTAAGCTCTCGTTGGCTTACGTATAACAACGAAAGTATTTTATTATGTACCTACTTGTATGTTTTTTTCTTACTTTTACTATCACATGTTTGTTTCTATTTCTTTCAAAAGTCTGAGCTAAAAAATCATCCATGCTCTGACAAATGTGCAGGAGAGAACGGGTTGCAAATAGTTGCACATTTTAAGTGTTTTTTCGAGTTATTTTAACGTTTTTGAGTCATAGAACAACTAAATGCGTTAGGAGAACAATTAAGGTAGACAAGAGCAAAATATAATAAACAAAAACTGTAAAACTAACCCTCGAACTTAACTATATCCCTACTTCCCAGCCAAAGGTTACTGTTATTTGTTGTGGCTAGATTCTGCAAAAGAATGCAAGTGACTGTAAAGAACTTACAAAAATGTTTATCCAGAAGCAACACTGTCCGTAAGCCATTAGAAGGCGGGAGCAGATGTGATCCATTTGTACCATTAACAAGCCTCATCCAACAATTAGCCGCACAACCTAAATATGAATGCAGACAAAAAATAGAACTGCGAATCGACAACTATAGGCAAATAAAAACATCAGATTGAGATCGAACAAGAGCATCAAACGCGCGCGATGAAAGGCATTGGTATTTAGTTTGTACCACCAATTTACTCGATTGATTACTACCCTTTTAACGATGCAACTAACACTTGTAGGTACGACCTTATGTACACTAAGTTTTTATCACACATTCAACATTATGCAGATTGTATAACATATTTATGAAATTAAAAATAAATACTTCTACTACAAATTGTACATGATTACGAATTATGGCACACAAATTGGTATGCAGCTTCTCCATTTGTTGTATGACATCTTGTTTCTTTTGAATATTGCGACCTAAAAGTACAGTCTCTCACAACGAAGAGCGATTCTAAAAATCCTTACCTCGACTACATTGTATTCGTCCTCCTTAGCCTCGGCGCCAAGCAAAATTTGTTTGATGATCAACTTTTGTCCCCTTGGGAAGTCTTCATCGTTGGAGATCACATCCCATTCGACGGTACTGTCCTGTCCGGAAAGAGTAACTCCTGAAAATATATTGAAAATCTATTAGTTTGAATTAGCACACAACACCTTTAACAATCAATTGTCCTATTTATCTTTTGTGAAATAAATAGCGACGCCATTTTTTTTGCGTAAAACATAACATCTCTTTTGCAACAAGAAAAATATTCACGAAAAACGATGCACTATATATTGAACTTTGTTATTTACCATAAAATGATTCTTCAGCCATTATGATTATGGTGTAATTTATGGATTCAAAACTTATTTCACGAGATGTAAAATCAAATGTGAAACCTTTTTACGGATATTTGGGATACAAAAGCCGCCAAGCCGGTAAAAGTTCGGCTGTCAAAATATGATAGATGCCGCGGCGAATTCGAGAGGTATTTAAGGTAGACGTTACATAAAAAGACAGTTTAATTGCGTATTCCATCGGTAAAAGAAATGTTATCGGAAGAGTTAGGGTCAAGTTAGAGTTATCATTTAACAACTTCATTGGAACACATTATACATCATATTATTGGATAACACATTATTCAGATTATAATATAAAAAGCAAAGAACATTTATCTATTTTCAAATAAAAAAAAACTCAGTTTTTGAAAATGGATGGTTACAAAAATGTTATGCTTCTATTCGTTTCGCTATAACTTATTTGAGAACACAAATCATACAAAAATATTGTTGTTATTGATAATAATAAATAATTTAGGGTTCTTTGATGATATATCTGAAATTTATTTCGTATATTTTTTACAAAAATATATAAAGAAAGGAATTTTGTTTCAATTATTTTGGGAAGTTTTTGAAAATATTATTGGACACAGTGAAAAGCCAATATTTTGGTTAACCCTGCAGAAATGTCAAAAATTAGTCAGTGAATAATATTTAACACCCATTTTAACGCAATTGACACATGGCCTTAGAACTCTCAAAAGTTCTGCAACCACAACTTTAGTCTTTATACATTTCGATTATATTTTTTTTTTTATAATTTTTTTTTATAATTTGCGCGCACTCAAGGGGTTATGAATACCCTTTATATGTTTTAGCACAGTGCGGGCGTTAAGGAAATTAGGGATAAGAAGAAAGGAGATACCGATGCACATTGGTTTTAAATGTCTGTAAGTTATAATGGAGAGGAAAAACAGAGTTTGGTAGAGCATTCCACATTCGTGTTGTTCGGTTTATGTATGAATCTCTATATTTCAGCGTACGTCCGAAGATAGGCTTGAGGGTAAACTGATTTGCATTCATTGCGTAACGAGTATTGCGGCTGAATTGTTGAATGGGAGGAATGCAGCTGGCTATTTCATTTGAACATTGGTTGTTAAAATAGCGATAAAACAAGGTAAGGCAGGAGATGTTTCGACGGTGTTCAAGCGAAACTAAGGAGTTCGCTATTCTTATGTCTCCTATAAGTTTTTTCGCACGTGTTTGAATCCTATCTAGTAGGTGCAATGTTGATTTTGGTGCACCTGACCAGACATGGGCGTTGAATTCAAGTTTTGGGCGTATAAACGCTTTATATATTGTGGCCAGATCAGAGGGGATGAAATATTTCTTACATCGATTTAGGAAACCTAGACATTTCGCTGCGTTTTTAGCGACTTCGAATATGTGATCGTTCCAACGTAAGTCGTTACTAACACACATACCTAGCATGGAAAGCTTTTCGGTTTCTTCGACGTAAGTGCCATTCATGGATAATGGCTCTAGATTTTGGTTACGCTTTAATGACAGAAGACAGCATTGTGTTTTGGAAGCATTGAATTCCACTCTATTAGATTTACCCCATTTGATAATGCTGTCAAGGTCGGAATTCAATGAGCTTAACATATTTTGACGTTTAGAGTCCACGTTCGAAGGTGAGGGACGAGGACCTGTAAACGAATATGAGAAGCTGAGGGTACTGTCATCAGCGAAGGAATGAATTGGATTAGAAGTTACAGACAGGAGATCATTTATAAAAATGAGAAAGAGAGTCGGAGACAAAACTGAGCCTTGAGGGACACCAGCATTTATTTGGTGAGTTACAGACTTGAAACCATCCAAAACAACTTGAATTGAACGTTTCGAAAGATAATGTCTAATCCATAGAAGAAGTTTTTCGTCGATTCCAAATGCACGCATTTTCGACAAAAGGGCTTGATGCCAAACCCTGTCAAATGCCTTTGAAATATCAAGCGCAACAATCTTGCTTTCGCCACCATGGTGAATTGATTGGTTCCACTTTTCGGTGAGATATGTCATCAAATCACCAGTAGACCTGTTGCTGCGAAAACCATACTGCCGGTCATTGAGAAGTTTTCGTGTTTCGAGATATTTCATAAGCTGACGATTTATCAGCGTTTCCATGACCTTGGAAAGAAGGGACGTAAGTGCAATTGGACGGTAGTTGGAGAGAGAAGAAGATTCGCCTTTTTTTGGTACAGGCTGGACAAATGCTGTTTTCCATCTACTCGGAAAGAGTCCTGATGAGTAGGATAGAAAGAAAAGCTTACGCAGTGGTTTTGCTAGCGTAGAAGAACACCTCTTCAGAATGATGGGGGATATACCATCTGGACCAGCGGATTTATGTATGTCAAGATCAGATAAAACTCTTGCAACTGTACGAGTACGAAAGTGAATTTGTCCCATAGAATGATCTACGTTCTCAAGTACAGGAGGAGACTGAACACAATCTGGCAATGTAGAGTTGGCTGCGAAATGGCAAAGCAAGCAGATTGGCTTTGTCTAAAGAGCTGACAGCTGGAATGTCATTGTGAATGAGCGTCGGAATTGATGTTGATGCCGAATTTTTTATGTTTTTAACAAATGACCAAAAGTTTTTACTGCCTCTGGGACATTGTAGAATTTTTTGCCTCAACGTTCGGTCATAGAGAAATTTGACACGCTTTAAATGGGCATTACAGTCATTTCTGGCTTGTTTGAATTTTGCTCGGTATTCCTCTGTTGGGTTGGTCTTGTACAACCGAAAGTTTGTCTCTCTCAACCTGATAGCTTCTTTGCAGCTCAAGTCATACCACCCTTTTGCCTTTGGTCTGATACTCTTAATTCTGTTGGGAATAAGAGATATATTTTTATTCTCTTAGCAATTTATTACGATCATTTTCGAACGCTATAGCTTTCTCATATATCCGTACAACACCTAACCGATTTTTAGTACCAGTTGTCAACAGTAGCTTATATCAACACAGCCGTTTGGACTAAGCATAAAACTACAAGGTCCCACAAGAATTACAAACGCACACATGAATGGTTGTGAACAAAATGTTCAGAATGAATTCCTTTGCTATAGATTAGTATTGGCATTTAGTGTTATACTACGTTCTCACTGAGAAAAAAAGCTCATTTCGGCATTAATTTTGCAAATACGATTAAATTTCCCATACAAAATCAAATTTCCGTAATGTGATAAAACCATCACATTTGTGGGAAATGTAGTTTCGAAAATGAAAAAATAAGAGGTCAAACAAACGAACAAACCTTTTTTCATTGGAATGGAACAGCTAAAATGTTAAATTGGAGTTAACATGACAAAAAAACACGGTAATTGTAAACATTGTTTACGTACCTCTACTTTGAATTTTCGAGAGGTAGTTTGGAAGCAATTAAAAAATGTTAAAGATTTGTGAGCAGGTAAGAATATTATTAAATTAATATTAAATAGTTGGATCATGTATAGAAATAAATAAAGAAAACAAAAACAAAAGGAACAAAATTATTTTGAAGTGGGATGCGAAGAATTGCTGAAAAGGGTGAGCTGCATATAAAAATGAATAACCTGACGGCAAAGTACAAGTAAGTTCTTCTCGTCATTCCTTCACAATTTATCAGAATGTAATCCCAAATTACACTCTTTTTAGAAAGAAAAAAAACGCATATGGTATGCTCTGGTGGTTCACCCCCTGAATGGCCTTTGTATACAAGGTGCATGCCATATTAGGGCAGTTCTTGTTGAAGACAGCATTTCAAAGGGTATGGATACATGAAAAAAAAAGAATTTCTTGCAGTTTTAATGCTTTTATTTTGAGATATGCCCTTGTTTGAAGAGCATTTAGATGAGGAAGACATTGACTTTCCACTGCTGCATCATCAGCGCCAAGTCCACGCCATCTGGATCTAGAAAAAAAAACAACATAAAGAATATTTTCAATCCCAGATTGTAGACGAACTGCGAAAGGCAAATGTGGAAATGGGTAAGGAGGCGGAATAAAGGCAGGCAGATTTGAGGGCAGTTGATGTACTGCACGAAAGGTAACAGGTTGTGGATGACAAAATACTGGCGGTGCTAACTAAGCTAGCAGAACTTTTCGAATTTCATTGCTGTTTGCCTTGCAAAAGAAGAACTAAAAAAAGCTTACATAGATATGTACTAATGGCTTTTCTTATACCCTCCACATTAGTGTCATTGTCGTAGAGGGTGAAATTACCTCCAGGTTGTGTTCTGTCACTATTCGTTTGTCGCTTCTTTAATTGTTGCATCGAATGTTTATTAATCTTGTCATCGTGTTCGTTGAGAAAGTTGTGCAGAACACACGCACACTTAATAATACAGTTGGTGTTATCCATATGATTGTCGAGACCCTTGCCAATTGTGCGGAATCTCGCTTTCAAATGCCCAAATGCATAGATCTATAGATCTATAGAATCTACATCTTTATAGAAGTAAAAAAAAAGTAATTTAAAAGAAGTAAAAAGTATATGAGTGTGGAAGGTCTTTTTAGTATAGGTCGCGTTTACATTCAGTCCACCAAGGCCGTTGAATACCAACCCTTATAGTTGAAATAATCGATAGCATCATTAGTTTTTGGTTGAACTCCTATATGGCAGCCATCTATAAATTTATTATGTTAAGCACATCTACTACAGTTGCATTATAAAATATAGCAATAGCTTCTAAGCACGGCGGAATCTACAATTGTTTACACATTCGCGGACAGTTGCTTCATTTAGAGGATACCTATGAAGGTATTTCGGTTGCAGTACTATCTCCACACGTCAATGCAGAAATCCTTTAATATGGTACAAACGGTAGACTTTCCGACACCAAAGAGATAAGCAATTGTTCTGTATTCTGCGGAAGATCCAAGGGAGTACAATGCAATTGCTACCCTTTTATCTACGGGTACAGATTTTCTTCAATTTGTACCTTTTTTAACCCTTAAAGCTCAATGCATTGAAAGCATTAAAAAAAATGTTCGGTCAATGCGAACATTTTCTGTAAAAAAAATCTCATCAGATTTTTTGAGTCTCTAAATTATACAACAATTGATAGTATTGTTTTTTTTTCGGCTATGTTTTACCTTCGTCCAGAACCTCTTTTGGGGTATTGCAATTTAATGTCAAGGTCACCAGCATATGAATACGGAACTTCTGTTTTTCCCGACGAATCTTATAGTTTATATAATTTTCCATATTATTACATTTTTTTATATAACACGAGAATCGCTGTTTTAATACAATGTATCCTATTTAGTTGACCACAAATTAAGTTATTTAAATCCATTTCTGAGGGTTTAGAATTATGTATGGTAATTTAATACTTGTTTTGTTTCTTTACACTATAAATGTCAACTGTCAAGTGTCAGAGGAATTTCGAAAATATAGAAAGCTGTCAAACGTAATTCGTATTCTTGGTGAGAACACATTTTTGATAAAATTGCAAGTGAGCTCATTCGAGCCCTAGTGACAACGTAGTATTACGCCGTAACCGTCTCGAAAACACTTCGCAGACGGCATTTCGTTAAAGGTTGTTGGAACGTACACACCTTTTCCTACTATAGAACTACACACCCCACAAAACAGCTGATGACTCGCTGTCAAAACAAATGTATTTTTTCATTTCATTTAAACTTTGGCCCTGGCTTGTAAAACTAAAATATAATGGAAACTGAAAAAAAAAAATGAAGAAGATTTGGTGTGTTGAAGACGAGGAGTATCTGGTTGAGCTATGGGCAGACAAAAATGGGGAACTCCGAGGATTTCATTCAATCAATATAATTTCACACACAAAATTTACAGCTAGTATCACAGCTGAGCTGATTGAAATGTCAAACAAAACCTGGTCAAACTTTGGTCTGAAAGCACAAGTGGTTTTTTAAAACTTTTTGACGAAAACTCGGTGTTCGGTGTTCTAACAGGTAAAGCGAAATTGTTGGTGGCCCCAAGCTAACCCCACCACCTCTTGGAAGTTGCACACGACCATAATAAACCCTAGGCATGATACAATCTGTCAGCGAAATCACTTGTACAAGGCCCTCTTAAAGAACAGGGCGTAAGGCTGAAAAATTACAGATTATCACACGGGCTGAACGTCAAATAAAATTAAATAGAAAAGTTCAACAAAATGCGTGTGCTAATTTCGTATGATTATAAATCACTTATTATTACTAGAAATAAAATTAATCAAGAATATTTAACAAATTATATTATATGTAATTATATTATAATTTCGGTAATATATGAGAAACCCTTTGGGAATAATGACATTTCGCGGAATCATGACTGTTATTTTAGAGGGCCTTGGTTTGTATGAATGTTATACTGCTTGGACACCAAATTAAAAACTGAGTTTTCGGCAAAAAGTTTGAAAACCACTTGTGCATTCAGACCGAGCTCTGGCCAGATTTCAATTGACATTTCAATCAGCTGTGATACTATCTGCAAAATTTGTGGGTGAAATTATATCAATTGAATAAAATGAATTCAAATATGTTGAAATTAATATTAGCAATTGAAGCTGAAGGGTAAAGAAATATAAAGATTTTGACAACAATTTTCCACTCTCAAGCCCTCCGCCACAACAAAACGCAAACAATATAAAAAAGGTACTCATATAAAGGCAATTATGAAACGCGATCAACAGAGAATTACGTGGATAAAGGTGAGTTCGCAATTTTTGTCTGCCCATTTATGTCTACCAGGTACTCCTCGTCTTCCACCCACAGTTTACAGTTGAAATGAAATGAAAAAATACATTTATTTTGACAGCGAGTTTTGCGGGACATGTATAACCTATGAAGAGGTGTGTTCGTTCCAACAACCTTCAACGAGAGTCGTCTGCAAAGTGATTTCGAGACGATTTCGGCGTAATCTTCTTGTTTTTGAAAACTGCAAATGTATGTGAAAACTCCGGATTTCGATAAAGGTTTCAGGTATTTTTGCTAAATCACAGTTTTCGGTTCGGTGTGAAAGCACTATTATGAAAAAAACTACCCCCAGGTCCCAATGCAGTGATGAAAATATTATGGCTGACAGATTGTCGTTGTCGCGAATTACTCTTTTGCACAATTATTTGTTTTAACAGTTCTAATTCTAAGGTGCTTCCGATAATTTGATTTTTTTTTGTCATCCAATTCGGTTTATAATTAAATTGAATTATACAGGCGACTCAATTATTTTCTATTTATCGTGTAAAACTTTAAAGTTATTTAAAATTAAAATATCGTAAATGCAGGCACACACCTTATGTGCGGCGAAATGACAAATTATTATGTCGCTGGCCATTAGCCGTTTGTTTAAATTCGCTATCCATCTCTTTCCCGAATATGTCATGCTTTCTCTCTTATTTAGTTAAAGTGTCATTTTTGCGGTAAAACCTTCTCGTCTTTCATATTACATTTTTCTGCAATCTTCTTGGTTTAGTCCGCAAGTCGCACGTGTATTTTCGTAATTTTGTTTCGTTTACAAAAATCTCCGAATTAAATCATGTCGGGCCAACCTTGTTTAGAAGGTGAAAACTTCTATGGTAAGTAAATATCTTCAACAGCACGGCATTTTGCATAAATAATTTCATGCAGTTATTCACATGGAGTGCTCTATTATATCTTGAATGTGTATATTTTCCAGGTGTTACACTCAGCGAGAAGGAACCTCTGCAACAATTTGTTGTTGCTGAAACCGAAAAATATGAAATGGACCAAAAGTTGATTATCAAACAGATTTGTCTAGGAGCCGAGGCTAAAGATGGTGAATTCAACGTCGTACAGGTATGTAGATGTACAACACAATATTGTTTCATTAACTAAAAGTACAGTCGCCGCCAATGTACCCTGACGTTGAATGTAAAAATTTACAATGCTTAGCAAATTTCTTTTCCATTTTTAGGTCGAGACAAAAATTTCAGACAAGAAAGATCTGAAAATTCCTATTGCTGTGTTGAAGGTTGGAGAGACACGTGTGCTTCGACCAAATCTGGAATTCCCAAACGCTTCAGTCACGTTTAAACTCATCCAGGGTACCGGTCCAGTGTATATCCATGGCCAGCATATAACAAATGAAGCCGATTCAGAGGAAGTGTACTATGAAGAGGAAGAAGCCGGCGACATTGACGACGAAGCACCACCACAAACAAATGGAAAGGGCAACAAAAAGAAGTGGTGAATAAACTAAATCACACTTCCATAAGACAAGAGACGTGGCGTAAAAAACGTTCGCTAGGTCGCAACGTTTTTAGTGTAGGGAATACATTCTGATAATTTGTAAGGGCGAATCGGAGAAGACAACTAGACAGGCAACATAAACATTTTCCAATTCACTTTTTTTGTAAAATATATAACGGAAGCGTATACAAATTTGAACTTATATAAAGAGTTTATTTATTTATTTTTATCTTTATCTATATGGTTTTCTTAAATAAAGTTGTTGAACACGATTTCGAAGGTGGATAAGTCTGCCTTACATTCGCGCTACTGATATCTTCTGGCGGGGTACCCTAAAAAATACAGTGGGTAAGAAAGGTAGACAAATAAATGCGCCTGTAAGCAAACCTTATATGAATTACACGTCTGCGATCACTAGGGTGTATTAAATCCAACTTTTGACTCCAGTCGAGTTCCTTGAGCTCATGACGTCGCTTTTTTCTATCAAAGTATGAGATGACACAACTCGCTGGTATCCAAAATATTGTTGTCAGCACAACTACTGCCACTGAAAAAATGTAAGATGGATTGAGGGAATGATAATCAGTTTAAAGGTATTAACACAATAAAGTACACTGATTGATCAGGCTTTATGTGCTTACTACTAAAGATCGAGCATTTGAGATCTAAAACATTTGATACCAATAATTGTTTTAGACTGTTAGATTGTCATTTAAAACGTCCAATGCAGTGTGTTCCAGGTGAATTTTCGCTCAAAATGTTAACATAATTTCTGTGCATCAGATTTTAAATATTAGGTACTTCATTTTTAAAACAGCTTCTGGCAGAAATACCACGGTGTAAAAATTCCACCAGTTGTAGACTTTTGTGGAATAACCCTGATAGAAGGCGATCAGGATGTTATAAGGTATAAAGACTTCTGACTCTGCTACTGGCACGGTTCTATCAAGCCTCTTTCTTTCTGGTGTGGGTAAAATATGCTGAGGTCTCATTCCAACATACTGACAGGAAGATCAAATTTTCGGAAGGTTTTTATAAGTTTTAGCCAAAATTTGGCTGATATCGGAAATGTTCTAATCCATTCAAACTTGTTGATAGTTTGGTACATGCAACACATGAGAAATATTATTGATTCTTACTTCACTTCATGAATCGAGACGACAAAAGGTATCGTTTAATATTTTATGCACAGAACATAAAAAAACAAAGTCCCTTAGCCGCGCATGTGAAAAGCATTAAGATAAAACTATGTGCAGTGCTGCTTCCGTCTTTATTGGATCATTGCTTTATAAATGCTATTGTAAGCGCTAAATCTTATTCTTATGGAGATATTCGTACACCTAATATGTAACCTAGGTAAATAATATGCTCACGAACGTTTAAGTTAATTGCAAAAGCAGTAAGTAACGCTTAGCTAATCTTTTTTTTCTATTTCAGCTACAACTGAAAACCGATAGGGGCAACTTATTTGCTTGAATATTTTCAGATACACACATCATGAAACATTTTGATTGCAGGAAACCCAATGGACTCCTTATTGTCTACATGTTCTTTGGAAGTTGTTCTCTTTGTCGTATGACCATGACATTTCAATAACAAATGTTAGTTTTAAATGGTCCAGCTTCACAGATGATTGAACAAAATGGTACTTACTAACGATGTTGTCCTTTAAAAATCTCAGCACTCGGTTGATGTTTATCTCTTCGATGATGTCCCAGAAACGTTCAACGACGTCTTGTATAGTTTTCTCGCACATACCCTAAAACGATAACCCTCGTTGTAGTTAATAATAAAAACATTGCACTACATCTAAACTACCTTATTGCAAAAACCTTGAATGCACGGTGTACCATCTGGTAAAACATCTGGTGGCTCAACGGGGAAGCACGTTTCATTTATACTCATGCGGCAACACCTTAAAGTGAAACGTTTAATAGAAAAAATCAACTTGTGAAATGTGTGTTAGTTCCAACCTTTTGCATGCATCCTGAATAATATCACACATACAACTCTGCAGCCCCTGCGTCTCGCAATACGGTATACATTTTCCATTACGGCACTGACCTCGTTCCTGACAAATTGTACCATCAGCCATTGCCGGAGATTTTGGGCACTCGGCATGATTACCCGTACAGCGGGCTTCCTGCTCACAAGTGGCATATTGTGCTTCACGACACTTCATACCAGAGGGCATGTATTGACAATTTTGGCAGCATGGTGAGTTTTTATCACTAGAAAATTATATAAAAGCCATTCAGAGAAAATATATTTTTTGTTGCACGAATTAACAAGGACATACCTACAAACAGCGCCTTGATTACGCCGAAGTTTGCAGATTTTATCGCAACAAGCGTCGTTATCTTCGGTGCCCAGAAGTCCAGCGTCACATTGCTCGTCTCCCTCAACACGAAGATTACCGCAAAATGATTCCTCAGGTTCGGAGAAACAGCGACCAGATTTAGCTTGTAAAACTTTTCTAATCGAACGCAGTGAACAAGGAGAGAATTTCTAAAAGAAAGCAAGTGTAAATCGATCACGTTCATAATTCTAGAGGTAACTGTATGAACTACCTTATTGTTGACATCGTATCCACTCACTGAGTAGGTGTACATGAGAAAACTACCGCCCTGAGAGGCACTTGGTGAGCATTCGGGAATGTCTGGATCGTGCTCCGATCCCCAATTATGTCCAAACTCGTGGGCAGTAACCAAATCAGCTTCACGAGTTATAACTCGTTGACCATAATGATTGCGTGAACTACTCAGCCCGGAGTTTAAATACAAAGTGTAACCATTTTTGAAGTACTCTAAGAGTTTGTAAAATTTAAATTGATTAATTTGCTAAACAAATTGGGTGTTTGTATAAAAAATGAAGGTAAAACATAAGCTACAGGGGACGGAATAAAAAAAATGAACAAAGGAATTGAAAGAAAATCGAAAAAATTGCTTGCAATAATTAACATACCTGCTTAAAACCCCCATTCGTTAATTTGATCATTTCGGTAAAAAGATGTTGTTCCAACACAATGGTGTTGAACCAGAAACAATACATGAACAATGGGATGACAATTGACACTAGCCGGATAATTGATCATGCAGATAGAAAGGTTAATGAAAACTATTTGTTCATGTTGGTTATTAAAACCTTAAGATTTGAAATAATGGCGCCTATATACAGGCACCTTTTTCCCACAGGAAGGCTGATAAAGAGACCTCCAGTCCTTCGCTGATGACAGAACTCTGGTATATTCGTTTTCGGGTCCACCCTCATCTTCGAACGTAGACTTTAAACGACAAAATGTGTTAAGCTCATTAAATTCCGAAAGTGACAGCATCATCCAATAGCGTGAATCCAACTGAGTAGAATTCAATGCTTCTGTCGTTAAAGCGAAACAAAAATCTAGAGCCATTATCCATGAATGGCACTTACGTCGAAGAAACCGAAACACTTTCAATGCTAGGTATCTATGTTATTTACGACTTACGTATTTTAAGTCGCTAAAAACGCAGCGAAATGTCTAGGTTTCTTAATTGATGTAAGAAATATTTCACCTCCTCTGATTTGGCTACAATATATATAGCGTTTATACGCCCTAAACTTGTGTTGAACGCCCACGTTTGGTTGGGTGCACCAAAAGCAACATTTTACTTTCAAACGTGTGCGAAAAAACTAATAGGAGACATTAGAATAGCGAACTCTTTAGTTTCGCTCGAACATCATCGAAATATCTCCAGACTCAAATGAAATAGCCAGCTGCATTCCTCCAATTCAACAATTCAGCCGCAATACTCGTTACGCTATGAATGCAAATCAGTTTACCCTCAAGTCAATCTTCGGACGAACGCTTAAAAATAGAGATTCGTACATAGACCGAACAACACAAATGTGGAATGCTCTATAAAACTCTGTTTTTCCTTTTCATTATAATTTACTGGCATTTAAAACCAATGTGGTAAATATTTTCTTCTTATTCTCAATTTCCTTAACGCAATGTGCTGAAACATAAAAAGATTTCACAACCTCTTGAGTGTGCGCAAATTAAAAAAAAACGCAGGATCCCCTGTTAAAAACAACAGATAGGAAATGGATTTGGGATTCAACAGAAAAGGTAAACCTCTTTGGCCAGCATCTTTAAAATATTTTCAAACCTTTCCCACCAAGTGCAGCAAACGTTCATCTTGATTTCTATAACAGAATAGATGAAAAGGAAATTCCTTATGTTTCGTTAAGAGACTAAATACTAGAAAGTCGCCAAGCTATGATCTAATTACTGCTCATACTGATAAAACATTTTAAAGTATATTTATAACTCCTTGACTGCGCGCTTATAATAAGAAAAGGATCTACCATCCACTGCATTGTTGATACGCATGCTTATAATAATTAAAAGCGTTAAACAATAATGCTTGCTTTAAACACAGATATGTTACACATCACTGGAAGTTAGCAAAATTATTGTTTTACCTTAATAAGGTAAGCCTGTGTCAGAAGTTACCGCTTTTACCGTCATAATTAAAATTCTTTCAGAAATTTAATCCTCAAAGACTACACTAAATTGTAGTGCAAATAAAGGTTATCCCAACCCACCATTTTGTGTTTAGAAATAAACATAGGCAGTGCTATGAGAACTTAAATCGTATATAACAAGTAAATTTTTAAAAGTTTACCAGGATTCGGCATGTTCTGAATTGGAAGATATAGAAGCATGTGCTACACAAGTAAGTTATCTAGGGCCCCACCCTAAAGTTATTATACAGGAGTGATATGACGCAAGCGATTGATACCACGATTACTACACTTACACTGTTCTTCTATCAACAAAAGGATGTGTGGCTAAAGCAACGGAAAAGCTACAAAAGTCAGTTAACGAGATATGTGATTGGACGCAGAGGTTGCGAAGGAAGGAATAAATTGAGGGAACATGTTAAAAGGAAAGATCTTAATATTAGATACAGAAAACTTTTCTGGTTGTTAGGATAGTCCCATTGTGTATTATAAATAGTGAATTGCAGCCAGTTTTGCAGATTGACCTCGGAACGCAAGAGAAGATATACACGACGCCTTCAATGTAAGAAAAAATATTCGTTGGTTCAGAAGAACCAAACCACTTAAACTTTTTTGACAAATATGAGAGCCTGCATTTTAATTAAAATACCTTTTCAAAATCGAAACGTTGTGAATAAAATCTTTTGTTGCTCACTAAGTGATTGTTCATAATCAAGGAGGTGTTTTTATTGCGGTTAGAGTTCCACACTACCTTGGGTTTCGAACCTCACTATGTCTCTTAAGATTTTCAACATTATTTTCACTGATTTCCTATTCTGCTCTTCAAAAATGTCCTCGCTGTGTTAAAACCTTGTGAAGGTATAATAACACTATTAAAAGTATACGTCATCTGCATAAGCAACCGCCTTAATCCTAATTCCTACACAAAAAAAAAAAAACATAGGAAATATGACTGCACCCTGTTGTCGATTAATCTCATATGGATCAAAAATTCAATACGAAAAACCACGATCAGAGATATAAAATGTGCAACTCCAGGAACGATGCTACCGTCCAAAGTAAACCGCCTGCGCAGCCATATGGTAGACAGAGACAATTGAATAGATCAAAAAATATCGATGACTGCACCGCGTCGTGATTAGAAGTCGAAACACCTTAATTAATGCAAATATATTTATATGTTATAATCTCGTGTATTTTTTTGTTAAATGTATATTGTTTGGTCCACGCGCACAGTTGCGATGAACTGCCGCGCAGAAGGTCTGGGTTCGATTCCCAGCCTGATGATCTGCACAGTTTTATCAACAATCGGCGCTACAAGCGAAAACAATTTAAATTTTGATTCTAATGACACATCTCATGTGGCATTCAACAAGAAGATGAAGGATAGTTTACAAACATGGATCATTTGAATAATGAAGGTCCCGCCATCGTACGAGAGGTACACACACACAAATGAATGCTTGTAAGAAAGCTCGGCCCTGGGTACTTGTTTATTTTTTAGGTAATAGTCGATACTTTCTTACTGTTTTGATGAGAAATCGAGAAAAATAAGCGAAGCACTCCTCAAAGATGCTGGCAACTTATGTATCAAAACATTTGGCCACAATACTGAAATTAGTAGAATATGAAAATCTGGCATCTGACTACACCATCCCTTTGATACTAAATACCAGTGTCGTGGTTTTTCCGGTAAGGTGTTCACTAACTGAATCACCAAGGACGTGATGGACATCGGTTTTACTTCTTTGTTTTTATTTTTTCATATTTTTCTGTTGTTTTTAATTCATTTAAAAAAATGTTTTTTATATTTTTGATTTCATAGTTTGTTTTTACATTTTTTTTATATATTTTGTTATTTTATTATATGTCATATTTCTTAAAGTATAATAAAAGTTTAATTTACTTGTTTCATTCGCCGTGACTTCTTCAGGAAAACTTGCAAAACTTCATCAATTTTAAATTTCCTCTAGAAATGATTTTTCTATAGAGATAATTGCAAGTTCTGATAACCTTTGCTGCAGCATTTTGTTTCTTGCGTATGATTTAATGCGTTTAAGAGCAGAAAAGATGGTTGGGTGTTGTAGAACGAGGGTAGACCCTGATTGGATTTAACTTGGCAATGCCCAGTGTTGTAACTCTGACTACACATCAAGTGCTTATTTTTTACCTCCAAGTGGTAACCCTCGGGTACTGGTCTCATCCAACCGGATTTGATATGCCAAACGATAAGCGCGAGTATTGATAACACGACAAAAAACAGCAACACTATAAACAGCCAGGTCAGAATAGCACGGAATGAATACCCGGCTTGCTGTCGCAGGCGAACCTAGACAAGCTGCTTCGACATATTCGGATAACAGGTTGTCTAGGGTTTCAAGGGTTAGTCAGGCCCCTTGAACAGAGATGGTGGCGGATGAACCGAAAGGCCAACGGCGGCGCTCAATCCCGTAGTGGATACCGATGGCCCCGTGTCCTAGGGGTATCTTATAAATTGAAACGGGCCCTCCAGGTTGGGGGTTGTGCTTTGGGTTAACTACCCAACCATGGAAAAATCTAACGGTTACGTAGCAACCAGTAGCCTCGGAAAGGACTGATTTTATTGTTGACGACACACACGGCTAATCGAAAAAAGGACAACGACGTTCGTATCTGCACCTGGAATGTGAGAACATTAAACATTACAAAGCAGACATTACTGCCATCCAGGAAATACGATGGGATGGACCGGGCAAAAAGAGGATAACAAATTGTGACATCTACTACGGACCGTGTTAAAGTGAGCAGAAACAGCGACTATTCGGATGCAGATTTGTTATAATTGCCAGACTTAGGCAAGAAGTCTTATGTTTCCAAGACATTAGCGAACGCATTGTAACGATCCGCATCAAAGCCGAATTCGCCAACATTAGCCTTATATGCGCTCACGCCCTAACGGAGGAAAAATATGATATAGCTAAGGACTGCTTCTATGAGCTGCTTGACAAAACCTGTGAGCGATTACCGAAGAATGATATTAAAATCGTGCTGGGAGACTTTAACGCAAAGTAGGAAGAGAAGACATATTTGGCAGTATAGTCGGAAAACATAGCCTACACGACAACACGTCTGGTAACGGACTTAGCCTAATTGACTTCACTACGGAACGAAATGCCACTATAGCCAGCACAAGGTTTTCTCACCTCGATATCCATAAGGGGACATGGCGGTCTCCAGATCAACGAACTGTCAATCAAATTGATCACATAGCGATAGACAAGAGGCATGCATCCAGTATTTTGGATGTCCGAATATTCCAACAATCCAGAAATACTGTAAAAAAAATTTAATGTCGAAAGACTGCAATCGCAAGAGACCGCCAAGACCTTCGCGAAACGCGTATCCCTTAACCCCTCGATTAACACCATACCACCAGCATCGAATGTCGAAGAACATTGGCAACGATGCCAACAAGCCATTAGATCAGCCGCAACTGATGTGCTAGGTTTCTCGCGCCCACCGGCAACAAACCCCTGGTTTGATGAGGAATGCCGACAGATGCTTGCAGCCAAGAACGAGGCCTCCAAGGTGAAGACGAGAGCTGCCGTTGAGCTCTATCTGCAGAGAAGAAAGGAAGAGCACCGGCTTTTTAGAAAGAAGAAAAAAGAGCAAGAAAAGCGCGCGATCGAGGATATAGAAATGTACCTTTCCAGGAAAGATGTTCGCAAGTTTTACCAAAGTGTAAAACGTCAAAGCCAAGGACACAAGGCTTGAACAGAATCCTGTCGAGATGAACAAGGAAATATCGTAGTTGAGACACAGTCGATGCTGAGGATATGGAAGAACCACCTCTGCAGACTGTTAAACGGCGATGACGAACAACATTCCGCTGTCAGGCAGAACGAACCATTCAATATTGGCAACAACAGCGAAAGCTGCCAACCACCCGACCTGAGTGAAGTGAGGATAGAAATATATAAACTGAAGCTTTATAAGGCTGCCGGAAATGATGTTAAGTAACATCCACCAACTCATAAGCCGAATCTGGTCGGAAGAAAGTATGCCTGAAGAATGGAACCTCAGCATCGTTTGCCCGATCCACAAAAAAGGAGACCCTCTGCGCCAACTACAGAGGCATAAGTCTCCTCAACATCGCAAACAAAATTCTATCTGCCGTAAGATGTGAACGCCTGAAACCGTGTACCAACAACCTGATCGGCCCTTATCAGTGTGGTTTTAGGCCAGGAAAGTCCACAACCGATCAAATTTTCATACTACGGCAGATCCTGGAAAAAAAAACCAAGAAGTCCAAATGGATACCCACTACCTATTCATCGATTTCAAAGCCGCATACGACAGCATTTATAAAGTCGAACAATACAGAGCCATGTCTAGTTTTGGTATACCACCCAAACTCGTCCGTTTGTGTAGGATGACGATAGAGAATTCTCGCTGCTCCATCAGGGTCGGAAACGACCTCACTGACACATTCGATACCAAAAAAAGGATTTAGGCAAGGCGATGCGCTGTCATTTGACTTCTTCAATCTGATTCTGGAGAGGATTGTGCAAAACTCATGAGCCAACACCAGAGTCACAATTTTCCAAAAATCTGTACAACTACTAGCATACGCCGACGATATCGACATAATTGCTAGGACCCAACGTGATGTCATAGCCACGTTTGCTAGTATAGAGAAGGAAGCGGGAAAAATAGGCTTAGCTGTAAATGAGGGCAAGACGAAGTATATGCTGTCAACACGAAAGGACACACAACATCGATGCATTGGACAGAACGTCACCATTGACAGATATAACTTTGAGGTAGTACGGGACTTTGTCAATCTCGGCTCCGCTATTAACTCTGACAATAACATCTCGTCAGAAATTAAACGAAGAATTACTCTTGCCAACCGCTGTTTCTTCGGGCTAAGAAGGCAATTCAGTAGTAAAGCCCTCTCTCGAACTACTAAGGAGATCTTATATAAGACCCTGATCATCCAAGTCCTGCTCTACGGCGCTGAAGCATGGACCGTCTCAAAAGCGGATGAAGAAATCCTTGGTCGATTTGAGAGGAAAATTCTTCGAAAAATCGTTGACGGGCTATGGAGACGAAGATTCAACCAAGAACTCGCCTTAAGTGGCGCGCACAAGTAGAAACCGACCTCAACCAACTTGGAGTGCGCAACTGGAGGCAGTTAGCTAACGACCGGGCTAATTGGAGAGGCATGTTGGTTATGGCCCAGGTTCATTCTGGACCGTAGCGCCACTTAAGCAGAAAAAGATTAGGTATTGTTAAAATAAGTTCACTTAATTTAAAAATTTCTGAAAAATTGTCTTTTAAATCGAGAATATAAAGTGTTTTTGGAATGTCTTTGACCGAGATATTTTTGAACTGGGGCTGAGAACATTTAAAATACACAGTTAATTCATTATCCAGAATTATACCATCAAAAAATCCAGCATACGAAGATCCAAGGCATTCAAAAGCATCAGTTGGAAATTTTTTCTCATACTCAACAAACTTTTTAGTAGAAAGTAATGCTAGGAATTTAAATTTATTCAACGAATCGAACTTAATTTCCATTTGTAGAGACAATGTGTCGATTATCTCAAAAAATAATTGGCGATTGCGATATCAAAACTTTTGCCTCGTTTTGGAACAGGATGAATTGCATTTTTGGATACTTCAAAAATATGTTGAAACCTCGTTCTTAAGCTATTTACTTCCAATCTAACACAGTCAATTTGTGCACAAACGAAATTGATGTCGAATATTCTGTTTTGTAAAACATTAAACAAAATATCTGTTTGAACAATGACATCGCTAAAAGTTTTAAGCAAAAAAACTTTATTGAAAGATTTCAAAAATTTAAGAAATTCTCTGGTCAAACAATGTGACTAAATCACTTAAATGTGTTTGAACCACATTTACAAGATGAGATGAATAATTCCATCTTGTTGGGGCAACGGTAGGTAATCTTCTTTTAATTATTTGATCTAAAAAATAAGATCTTTTTGTGGACTGTCAGAAGAAAGCTGACAGACCGGACAAACTTAAAAAGAATGTACGATTTATACTAACATCCCAAAATTTATAAAATCGCTCTTTTGCATCACCACTTTCATAAACATATCAAAAACCAAGAAAAATTGTGACTTATTTGTTATATCTGTGGTTTCATCCAACATAACAGAAACGAAATTTGTTTATCGTCGTTATCAGAGATAATAATTGATATTGCATTTATTGAATCATTTTGAATATTGTTTGACGTTCCCTTAAAAATAGTTGATGTTTTTTTAATGACTTTCCAATTTCGTGTCATATTTGGCTATACGATTTAGAAGCTTAACATAATTGCCCTTATTTTTCGACACTTCGCGCTCATCGTTCCCCCCAAAAGCTAGCTCTTGGGAACTCAAAAAAAACACGCAGTATCTATCAGCCGCTCAAAAACTTTTCTGTTTTCGAATACTTGCTCGTTGTGTCATGACACAGTTGCTTTTTTTTGTACATCGAGCAGCATGTCAATGCGGGTAGTTCCGAATGTTTTGAATGAAACGCAACAATTAATATGGTCCTGGGATACGATTCCCGAGGTAAAATGATTGAAATCGGAGTAACCCGAACACCGTACACTCCTATCTTGGTTATATGCTGAAAGCAAGCAAGGCAAGCAAAATAATTTGCTTAAAGCTGGACAACCACAAAGCCAAAGTTTCACCTCATATTGTTTTTCTTGAAAATACCTGGTAAAGGATTTATTTTTTGTGGAATTCTTTGAAGTTAAATTTGGTAGAGGCGGTGTTGGCCTACCAGAATTAATAATTTCTAATTTTTCCACAGACGAAAGCTCAATTACGCATCTGCAATTATTTATATTTTCTGCATTCATTTTTCACTTCACAGGTAAGACAACTACAAATGAAAAAAACGATATTTTCGCTAAGGAGACCAGAACAGAAATGACTAAAAACTAAATTCACACAGTGTGAATCCGCAATGCCGCAATTCAACGTACTTCTTTTGCCTTCTACACAACGTACTACCTACATCCGAGTGAATGAACAACGGTGCGCTTAATATTTTTGAACACCTAACCAAACAGATTTGTATATATAGCCAAGTTTTGTCGTTCTTTCTGTCTGCATTTTTAACTTACTCTTATTTGTATGTGGATTTGCTTTTCTTCGGTGCGCTGATGTGGAGCGAACACCCAAATGTATGCATTATTGTTGTTTTGATTGAGAATGAATTCTCTTGCCATTGGAAAGCAGCAAAAGAGGACCGTTGAGAATGAAAAGTGCGCTTGATAAATGTGAGCACCAACACCAAGTGCTATAGATTATTTATCAGAGAGTAGGAATTCCGTGTTTTTAACTTTGTACGTGAATTCGGGGCGCTAAAGTTACGAGAATACCTTTAACTGATAGATAGGTAGTTGTAAAATTAATATAATTTTGGAAGACTTGGTATTTTGGTAAAGCATAAACAAAATAAAGATTTTGGTAGGGTGTGCGGTGAACACCTGCGCACCGTCGAATAAACGTCACTGCTTAACACTCAATCAGAATACCTAGTAGAGACCCTGGTTGTCAAACAATGTGGTATCCAACAACGAAATAGCAATCTTTACCGATAGATCTAAAATAGAAATAGGAGAGGGCCCTGAGGTCTACTCCGAAAAAATCGGATTAAACACATCCATTCGATTGGCAAGCTCGTGCAGTGTTTTCCAAGCAGAGATCCTAGCCATACTTGAAGCTGCCAAATCGGCTAGAGAATTGGACATATCACAAGAGGATATAAAAAAAGCCATAAATAGCTCGGACTATGGCGCTCAGAGCTTTTTTGGTCTTTCTAACCAGAAAAAAGTCCAAATTATCACGGCACAATAACATTCCAGGAAACGAAAATGCAGACGAGCTAGCCAGACTAGGATCGTCCAGCTGCATCTTCTTATGCGACAATAGGGTTAGACCCCCACTTGCTTTCAAAAAAACAGAAAATAATCAGATTTATGCAAAGTGAAACTAAATCTAGGTGGAAAAACATCAACACTTGCAAGCACACAAAAGACCTTTGACCGGAAATAAGCGGTAGAACTTCCATTTCTATAGCGGTGAGAGTCATAACAGGTCACCATCTGATGAGTAAACACTCCCATAGGGTTAACCTAACTAACTCGCACAAACTTTGCAGCAAGTGCGGTGACCCAGACGTCGAACCTAATGTGTCACTGCCCCTTGATCAGCAAAAGCCTAAGCAAAATCCTAGGCAACACCTATTGCACAGATCGTCAGCTTCTGGTGCAAGTCGGAATGGAGCAACTACCTCTTTGAAGCCAATGGAGCAGCGCAAATCACCTAAGTATCACTCGTTTTTTAACGAAGCTTTCTTTTCAGGTACAATAATGGGTATCGCTATGGCCCACGTAGGCCTATGCGGGTTTGACTTGGGCGTCAACATCCCATCAAACCTAACCTAACCAAAGCAAGAGCCACGCATCGGTAATCGACCCTCTGTAACCCTCTAGCTACAACGCGTAAAGACTTTTCAGATTTGTTTTTAGTTTAAGAGATAATAAACGGTAATTTTCAGCGTAATTAACGCAGTCTTTAAAGAATAATGGAACCTAATCATTGTTTGCCTGATGCACCCCGTGGGAGTTTAGTTGTTAGTTTATCGGTGCACGTCCCCGGGTGGAGGATAGGGGGCCCCTGTGTGTGTGTGAGCCTTATGGCCGGCATACGCGCAGGGCTGGTGGAAATACTCAATACCAGTCGTGGACCAAAAACAACTATAGGGTTGGATTAAGGTGTCATACGACCCGTGCCGATAGTCGAACAAGCTTAGGGCCCTACCAAATGATCAGTCGCTAACGGAGTATTCGGATAGCAGGCAACCTCCGGATTACCCTGCCTTGCTTAAATAGCGCGGATCTGTGTGTAGGTGTACCGATTTTCTCCGCTACTTGTGGGACCTAAAATGAATACACAAAAAAAAAAAAAACACAACAAAAATAGAACAGATTATAAAAAACGGGAGGTCGGGCCTCCTTTGAAAAAAAACCCTCTTCTATCACCTCGGGAATGACACCTGGAAGCACTGCCGCAGCCAAGGCTTGGTCGGAGACAAGCGGGCAGCTGTGGAAAGGAAGGAACCCCGAAGGCTGCTGAGTGAACTTATGTTCCAAGGGAAACGGTGAAGACAATGGTTTTAAAACCTGGTCCGAGCCAAAACCTTGGACAGACATTGTCCTTAAAGGTTCAACCGGTTTGTCGGCTTCGAGCTCGCACCGAGCTAAAACACTGTCTAAAGCGAGAATGGTTAACCCACTTTTCTGACCCACACATGGTCCAGCATACTAGCATCCTCCCCAAGCTGAAAAGCCGCCGAAGGTGTGCCAGGGCCGGTAAATACTCTATGACTGGAAACGCATCCAAGCCATCATCTAAGAAATTGTTTTTGGAACCTGGTCCGATCCGTAGCAAAGAGACGCAAGGGGTACACACACTCTACATCTACCTACATCTAAACGGGCTCTCCATAAAATGATTGCCCGAATCAATAAAACCCCGTCCGCAGAGCGGACAACAAGGCAGAACTCGTCACTGAGCTGGGCGAAGGAACAACTTCAACGTTTCGCCAGCTACTCTGAGGCCACCGCGTCCAAAAGACAACGGTCGGTGGAAGACACCACGAGGAGTGCCAAAAAGATAAAAACGGCTAATCCTCCTATCAGAACACTCGATAGGAAGCTCAGCATATGCTAAAAAGTTTGGGCAGGAGCACAACTGGAGGTTGTGGAAATGGACGATTCGACCGTACTCGAAGTCGTGCAAGAATCCCTGGCGATCCCAAAGGACATTCTTGATAATAACAGGCTCAGTAACCCTCTTCTTCCAACACATAACTGGCGAATTGGCAAGATTGAAGAAGCTAATGGTGACTCCAGGAACGTCTGCATTATTGTAACCGAGGAATCTATTGCTCCTTTAACAGCCGCCGACGGGTTCAGTTCCATTCTATTGAACATTTACAGGTGCGATAAATCGCAACCTCAATCTCAAATTTGCACTGCATCACCTCCACAGGATGTCGACGAAAAGTCGGTGGACATAAAGATGGTAGTGCACCCACCACACAATGAAAACTTCCTTCATCCCGACCGGTAATCGACACTATGCCTACGAATGGTGGCGGTAGCCTTATGTAAACAGGATTCACATCCAGAAACCCATAACGATACCTTCTCCGTGGTTGACACTAGGTCAACAGACCGGGAGCTGGCTAGTGTTACCCACAACGCTACCTTCTTTGAGGTTGACGCAAGGTCAACAGACCTAAAGTTGGCCAGTGTTACCTAGCGTCTGATTCTGACGATGCCAACAACACAGTGGTGTTGGCCTCTGTAATTTGTTCCAATGATGGAACTCTTACAGATTATCCTCCAAAACTCCAAAGCGGCTTCCGTCGCCCTTCTTCTCCGGCTCACAAAACTCTATGCTCTATGTAATGAGGGTAAACCTAGATCTTGTATTCCTGCTAAGAACTCCTTAAATATATTTCTTTTAAATATATTTCAGGATACTGTCGCAGCCAATATTGAAACAAAAGGCAGCAGCACGTGGGACCTATACCTCAGGGCAACCTGAGGTACCTGATCGTGGAAGCAGAGTTGCAAAACCCCACCTTCATAAAAAGAACCAAACAAGACTGCATCACTCTCAAAACATAATCGACTTGATTGGAAATTAAAGAGTCTCTAACGAGCACTCCTTTTCAGACCACAGATACGTCCAGTTCACCTTGGATGGTACTCCCCCCAGACCCGAAGGTTTTAAGGAACCCAAAAAAAACCAACTGTTCACTTTTTAGAGAAATTCTAACCAACAATCTTCTCTCTGACTCCTTGGTACAACCAAGTAACAAAACAAAATTGGACCCTCGCACGAGCACTGAGCGATGCAAGATTGTCAGCATGTCCTATAAGAAGACGTGGGAGGGCCAAGCCTCCACGGTGGAACATCACCCCCTGCACTCTTAGAAAAAAATGCAGGCAACTTTTTAACAAAGCCAAGACAAGTTGTCTCTCAAAACATACAAAAGCGTGTTGAGGAAGGAAAAAAGAGCATCGTGGTATACCTTCTGTGGTAACATAGAATAAACCTCAGAGGCTTCTAGACTCCGCAAAATCGTCTCCACCAATCCACCTATATTTAGCTACCTACTCAAACCAGATTTTCAATAGACAACCTCCAGCAAGTAAACCATTGACCTACTTCTGGACACCCGCTTTCCTGGTAGCTCCTCTAACCACTTGTATACCGAACCCTAGTTGTTCGGTACATCCATTCCACACACCAACATAATCATCACCAAAGAAAAACTTCTTTGTGTTATTAAGAGCTTCAAACCATTTAAATTCCTTGGACCAGGAGGAAGTCCAATACAACCATGAGATCCTTCTACCTTGGCTACTAACCATCATGACCAGCTGTCTACGGTTAGTACATATCCCCAAGACATGGATGGAAGTAGAAGTTGTGTTCATCCCCAAAGCAGGAAAGAGCTCTAACATAAATCCAAAGGAACTCCGTCCGATCGGTTGAGACAGCGCTTCAATCACTTGTACGTACAATTGTAAACTCACTAAGAGTAAAGGAGTATACTATGGTTGCCTTTCTTGATATAGAAGGAGCTTTTAACAACGTCAAAGCAGAAGCAATTACAAATGCACTCTCTTGGTATCTCATCCGCACGCAGATCCGTTAGCTGTGGCACTCTCCTCTTCTCTGGAACCTAGTGGCCAATAAGCTACTAGTAAATCCAGAAAGAGAGGGCCTACGCGGATGACGTTGCAATAGGGATCAGGGAAATACCTTAATATTCTTAGAGATCTATTACAAAATGGCCTCTCTGTACTCTCTAAGAATTGGGCCGCCAAATGTGAACTCGGCGCCAACATCCAAAACCCGAATTGATCCTTTCCAGCAGGAAATATAAAGTCCCGCACATTGACCCCCCTAACTTAATGACGTCAGTCTGAAGTTCGCAGAATCAGCCAAATACTTGGGTCTGGTTTTGGATAGGAAACTGAACTGGAAAGGCAACATCCAAGAACGCGTTAAGAAAGCCACCGTAGCCATATACTCTTGTATAAAGGCAATCGGAAAGAAATTGGATATGCAACCACATATCTCTTTCGGATTTACGTTTCAATCATCAGACCCTGTATGGTGCCTTGGTCTGGTGTACGGCTCTAGAAAAGCCCCGTAAATATGTATTAGCGGAGCTCTTAGAATAACCCCTTCCGCAGCCCTAGATACAGTCCTACATCTAGTGCCCCTAGATACCTACCGCAAACAGACCTCGTCACAATGGACACCATTCAGGGTGAACACACAAAGATTCTGAATCACCTTAACATTACAAAAAAACACCGACCACAGCACTACCCAACTCAGTTTTGAGCATAACTTCAGGACAAACATTTCCAGCACCTTCAGTGACAGCCAAGCGGCAATAAAATCCCTGGAAGCAATCTCGTTCAATTCGAAACCAGCGCCCACGAATGCCGACTGTCTCTTAACGAGATCGAGGTGGCGAAGCATTTTACCATTCACATCTTTTGGGTGCAGGGCCACAGACACATACCAGGGAATTGCAAGGCAGATGAGCTTGCCAGACAGGGCGCAACCCTCGATATTCTACCGCCAGTAGACATGATATGTATGCCCATCGCTACAAGCAATTTACAGATCCAACTGGTTGTGATCAAGAAAGCTAACCGCAGATGGATAAACGGCAGAATGTGTCAAATGTCCAGGCAACTCAAGAAGTCCAAATTGATACCCACTAACTATTCATCGATTTCAAAGCGCATACGGCTGTATTTATAGAGACAAACTATAGAAATCCATGTCTAGTCTTGGAATATCGCCCAAACTCGTCTGTCTGACTAGTATGACGATGAAGAATTATCGCTGCTCAATCGGGGTCGGAAACGACCTCACCGTCACATTCGATACCAAAAAAGGATTTAGTTATGCACTGTCATGCGAGCTCAATCTCATTCTTGAAAGGATTGTTCAAAACTCCAAAGGCCAACACCAAAGGCAATATGTTGGGACCTCCTGATTTATGCCGACTCCGAACGGAGTATATATAATATGTATATAAAATAAAAAAAAATGCTGCGTAAATTTATCAATGAACCGATTTACAATCTTTTTTACTTCAATACTCTCGTTGTTTCGGACATAGTGATGAATGTTATGTTATGTACTGGAACTACTCTCGATAAATCATATGAGTAGTATCAACTATACAGGAGAGCTTATCACTCAAGTCTTCGCTAGACGTCACTATTGTTACTATCTATCGTAATTTGGCATATACATACATGTTTATGCATAGATATCTAATGAATATGAAAAACTGTAGTCAACGCTATTATAAAGTCCACAGTAATGTAAAGAAAAAAATAACTTGACCGTTACTGCATCGTAAAACTCGCTGACAAGTAAGTAAATTGTAATATAAATTAAAAAGTGTATCACATATGCTGTGTTGTAGATAATACAACACAGATATAAACAAATTATAGTTTCATTAGAAAACAATATTTAAAGAAAATGAAGTACAACAAACATAGTCAGTCAAAAGAAAAGTTAATAAAATTGAGAAAAGATAAACGAAAGTTGTGCACACAAAACGAATATAAATCCAAAATCTAAACGAAAATTTTGAATAGTATTAAGTAAGACCTGGAGTGCATATTCCTCCAACGGAGTTTCTTCTCGGTGAACCAACATAAGCCAAACCAAGAATTCCTCCTTCGAATTTCAAATCTGTGAACAAATGGGCTAAACAAAAATCTTTATGGCTATACTCCCGTGAAAAAACCTTTTGATAGCGTGAACAGACATAGATGAGATTTAAATGAGTTCATAGAATAAGACGCTTGAAAACCGATATTTGATAAGGGGAGCACTTACCTCGAGTAGATTCCGAACATCCCATTTTTCGCGTATCATATTATAATGAGCTTCACCGCCACGCAATCTAGTGGGTTCCGAGTGGACAACGATTTTTTTGATAACAAAACCCATTCCCTTGAAACCTTCTTGGTCCTGCAACAATAATCAGATTGGTACATAAATGGATAAAAATGATTGAATACTTACCGAACGGTCTTGCCAGACTGTGTCGTTATAGATTTTGTGAACGCGATCGATTAAGCTTATCTGAAAGCAAACCAGATTGTAACCCAGGACTCTGAAGGGTACTCAATTACTTACCAAGTAGTTGATTGTAGTTTTTGTGTTACCGCCACCCATTTCTTGAAAAAACCTATAATCGGCTACCAACAACAGTGGACATCTAGTTTTTGTTGGAGTATACTCGTACTGATCTGCTTGGCGTTTTTGCCTTCTATAATCATTTCTTGAGGATTCACTGCCATCGGTGGCATGAAAAAAGTTCTCAACAGTATCATCAATTATGATATCTGCTTCATCATCAGCCTGTTCAAGTTCTAAAAAGAAGATAGCACTGACGTTTTAAACTAAACACTTGACGACCAACTTACCTAGCCCTTCTTTAACATATCCACATGTCATTGGGGCACCCATCTCGCCGCTGCTTTTATTCCAATTGAGTTTAACATCTGAAGCCTTGTACACGACCATGGTTTTGTTATCACTTTTTGGAATATGTCTCCACGAGGGCTAAAGAGAATAGTGTGAATTGTTTCCTTTGACCACACAAGTATTACTTACTTCGACATGATATGTGTCATCAGGCAGATGAATGACCATTGTCATTAGACCATCTGTAATGTGAGCACGTACACTCGATTCCATTTCTCCAAAAACTCTTCCCGAATAGAAATGGTCATGATCTGCAAATATTTATGAATTTTTCTTATTGATAACGTTATATTAAACGATAATCTTGTACACTTCTCTTACCCATATGAACGATAGTTTCATTGCCATCGCCATCGATTGTGAACGCTTTGAATTTGCTGTGGAGAACTTCTTTGTGCGGATGCAGAATAAGACGAAAGTTCTTCCCCAATGACTTAAATTCTACTTCCTTGATTACATTATATGGATTTGTACTATGCTTAGTGCCTCTTTTAATGATTTTATGACCAACATTGTCCGCATGAAGGGTGTCGTACGTTTTAAGCGTTCGATGAAGGGATGCTGTAAATGGTAACATGTATAAATTCAATTAGAACTGTTTATTGTACACTGTAAAATTTACTTACATGTTTTTTGAATCAGGAAATTTGATAAAAGCAGGAATATAATGTAATTTTTAGCGGAATATGTAAAGTTTGTTTTCATTTTTGAGGTTTTCGACAAATTATTGATTTTTGCAAGAGAGGGGAAGTGGTTGTTTACCATTTTTACCAGCACGCTCGAGTTAGGGTGATGCCACAATCACCAGTTCAGGCTACATATTTGCCTGTTAACACAGGAGCAAAATCAATAATTTTCATCGAGTAGTGTTAGTGCGCTGCGAAATATGTGTAAGAGGAGGGGCTTGAAAAAACACTCCACAATTTAGATTTGATCGGTGTCGGTGAGCGTGTCTTTGACGTTCTCTTTTGTGGTCCTATTCTATCGTTCCGAATAAGTCAAATTTTTTCCACTTATGTTTGAGCTCGCGGTCCGCGTATAGAAAGGTAACATTACAAGCTTCCATCTGAACGAGAAAATTTACTTTCCGCCATGATGGAAATCTCAGTTCCCCAAGTTCCTCTTTGAAAATTAAATGACTACTTTTATACATATGTATTTACTGCAGAACGATTAATTAAGCGATCGTTCTTCGAATGGGTTAAAAAGTTTACAGTTACACAGGTTGTTTGTTTTTGGTTTAATTTATATTGCACATCGTACTACTACAGTTTTAATTGTTAATAATAGTTTTTCGCAGCCGAAATAACCATAATTCAAAATCAAAATCACTCTAGTCAAACTGACAACTATCAAAATCGGTCTTTTGACAGATCTAGATCAAAAAATAGATTGTTTTTTGTTTTTTACCTATGGAAAACGCCATAAGCCAAAATTAGAAGGGTGAAAATTTAATGGGTAAATTTCCTAGTTCATGGAAAGATTCAAACTACAAACCGTACGGCCGTGTCTGAATTTCGTTAAAATGGGGGTTAAAGTTTTATCCACTGGCTAATTTTTGACATTTCTGCAGGGGTAACCAAAATATTGGATTTTTGCTGTGTCAATTGGATTAATTGGGATTTTTTATAATACTATTTTCAATAATACCCAAAAGAATTGAAACGAAATTAATATTTTTTTGTATAATAAATATACGGAACGAATTTTAGAGAGATCATCCAAAAACTCCAAAATTATTTATTTATATCAGCAAACAAATATTGTTTGTGTGGTTATTGTGTTCATGATTAAGGATATTCATATTTCGCACACAAAATATAGCAAAACGAATGAAAACATAACATTTATGTAACCATCCATTTTAAAATCAAAAACCCAGTTTTAGTTAATTTAAAAATAAAATAAATGTTCTTTGCTTTTTATTTTATAATCTGAATGATGTGTTATATTCACGCCACATGTGAACACTGCGGTAACGACGATTAATCCACGAGTGTGCTTTCCATCTATCTTAGTAGGAATACCAAATGTCTAAAAATTAGCTACTGGATAAAAGTTAGTGAGCTGTTGAGCAGGTTATAGTTTTGAAAAGAATTCTCTAGAACTAGAAAGAAAGCTCGAAGGGCTACAAGCAGAACTCCGCCAACAGTCCGAAGGTCAATGAAGAACATGATAAGGGTTTTTGAGAATGTCCTCGAGTCAAAGTTCACGGTGATTGATAATCGATTTGAAAAAGTCAAAACTACATTTATGGCTGTAGAAGAGAAAGGTTGAAAACCATGTAGCAGCAATGGAACAAAAAGTAGAAGTTAATTTCGAGAGTAATAATGTAAATTGTTAAGAAACAAAAGGTTCAGGAAGTTTCTGGCGATTGTCCACGAATTAAGGAAACGAAACCTAAAATTTTCGACGGTCAGACGCAATGGTCAATTTATAAGAAACAGTTCGAAACTGCTGCAATGACCAACTTCTGGGAAGGCAAGTAAAAAGCCATCGCACTTACACTTGATTTGCGGGGTCCAGCTGCGGAGCTTCTGCAAACCAGCAATTACAACGCTGTCATGCAAGCAATTGAGATGCAGTTTGGTGATGAACACATGTTAGAAGTGTATCGAGTACAGCAGAGTTAAGAAGAGAAGCGAAACTCTTCAACAACTGCAATCAGATGTTGAATGCCTAGCACATTTTCCATATCCTAATATGAGATCATCAACCAGATGTCAAAGTACCCTTTCACTAATGCTATGACTGACACCAAACTACAACTAGCAGTACGAATGGCCAGAAAACCGCAGATTATACACAAACATTAGAGGCTGCTGATCGAACCGCATTCAAATATTCGGTACGGAACGATGGACATTCTTTCTTCTCTTGCCGACTATCAACCAGACAACAAGTCCCAATAACTTAAGAGACTTAACTAAATATATCTAATATTTCTGTAAGTTACATAAACCGTCTTTTATTAAACAGCAAAGATTTATAATACTGGGACACATTATCTCGACTAGTGGAGTGAGGACCGATCCCGAAAACATTGAAGCTGTGAAAAATTGTCCGGTTCTCAAGAACAAACATCAACTAAGGAATTTCCTAGAACTTGCGACTTCCTACTTGCTGGCATTGCTAAGAGCTTACATAAGCTCACGGAGAAAGGAAAGCAATTTAAATGGTCAAGTGAGTATAATAATGCTTTTCAAAAACTTCAACACTAGCTATTTCAAGCGCTAATATAAGCATATCCTTACGGTGAAAAGACCTTCATTGTCGATTACGACGCAAGTCATTTTGGAGTTGGAGCTGTTTAATCGCAAGTACACGATTGACAGGAAAGAGTGGTGGGCTACTTCAGCAAGGTTCTGTCCGGACCTGAAAGAAACTATTGTGTGACCAGGATGGTACACTTAGCGTTAATTCTGGTGACGAAGCATTTCCATAAGTACCTCTATGGCAGGAAGTTCCTTCTTCATACAGACCATGCTGTTCTAAAGTGGTTGCTTTAATTTAAGAATCCAGAGGGTCAACTTTCTAGGTGGATTGAGCGGCTGCAGTGCTACGATATTGACATTAAGCATCGCATGGGAACCCTGAACTCTAACGCTGACGCACTGTATCATCGACCACGCGGAATGAAATGCAAGCACGAAACCCGCCAAGAAAAGCAGCAGCTTCTCACCACCCGGAGTAAGAGCCGAGCCCAACAATTCTTGGACGCATGAAAAGATCAGAGAAGCACAGATGGAAAACTCTGACATTGAACCGATTGTTACCTGGAGGGAACACATGAAAAAAACAGATTGGCAAGAAATTTCAGATCATAGTCCAACTTGGCGTATTGGGCACGATGTGATCCTCTTCACGTCCATGATCGTGTCTTGAGAATAAAATGGGAGTCCTCCGACGGAACGTCGTTTGTTACACAGCTCGTCGTTCCACGGTGTACTACGGGAGCTATATGGTGAAGTATCGGGAGGACATTTAAGTATCAATAAGACTTTAGACAAAGTGAGGGAGCGATTTTACTGGCTGTCTGCCAGGGAAGACATCGACAAGTGGTGACGAATATGCATTACATAAGCCGCCTGTAAAGGACGAAAACAAAAGACGCAAGGAATCATGCATCAGTACAACGTACTGCAGTAATGGCAAGGTACCTACAAAATTGTGAAGCGCATATGCGACGTTGTATACATCTGGATCGGTTACATCGCTATGGTGGTGACACGTTCGGGACGAACAAGTTTATGAGGAGGGCAATGTTGTAAATTTAGATTGCAGTGTGCGAACATAACCTGGTGTGTGAAAATCGAACACACCCATTTAGTGTCCATTTGTGGTACTGGTTGCGACTACTAGAATGAATGAATTGGAATAGTGGTATCTGTTAAAACCACTTCTCGAACAATCAAGAAACTGCGGAAACCTCCGAGAATATGCCATCACTTTCTAGATCAGTATGTGGAGTGGTATAGATAGAGATGAGATGAAAGCTATGCGCGAATTACTCACATCCATGCATACTTAATGGATGATGGATTATTAATCGCAATTTGCTTCAGAGATTCGATATTACTTAAACCGTTATTATATATGGACTGGTAGCCAACTTCAAGTATGTTGAAGTGAAACAGTGCTGTATGTCCTGTTTTGGAACATATTTGCTCGCAGAAGCGTATGAAAATGACATTTCACTAGCAGTCCACATAATAATAATTAGTCAATGGCCGTGTACGGGTTTTATATTTCACAAGCTTACTTTGACGATGCAATGCACTGTTCTCATTGGTGAATCGACCATGTCAATCGACGATGAGCACGTGCCCAAGGTAGTGTGAGATTTTTAATCACTAAAATCACCACCCTTTTTATACAATATCCCATAGGGGTATATTATTTTTGAAATTAAGTTTATAACAGAGAGAAATAATAACGCTGGACATACCACAAAGTGTATGGATCGACTCAGAATCGCTAGCTGTCTAGCCATGTATGTCTGTCCGTCCGTCCGTCCGGCTGTGTGTCACCGTTTTTTGGGACTTAAATTTTGACCTAGAGTTTCGAAATTTGGTATGTACTCTCTATCCGAAGAAGCACAACGACGTAAAAAAATTTTAAATCCGCCCACTGCCAAGACCACTTTTAAGAAAAACTTTATTTTTGGCAAAACAGTAAGGAATTTTAAAGAAGATTGTGAACACAATATTTACACAATCCTAATATCTATATTTCGTCAATACAAAGTTTTTGGGGCGAGTTTCATCGAGAATTTGGAGGACCGTTATGTTTACGTGTCCTAATAAAGTTTTTTTTATGTTTTCGTCCAACATTTTTCGTTTCATCTTAAGCCGCGGGAACACCAAGATCTCTGCGTAGGTCTTCATTCCTTATGTACCACGGCGCGTTGACGAATGATCTTAATATTATGTTTACAAAAGTTTTTAGAATGTTAAGATTCGTTTCACTGGTGCAACCCCATAGTTGTATACCATATGTTCAAACCAGCAGTTAAGCTTCGAATGATTTCCGAGTAACCAGTACAGTTTTTTGCATATAGTGTTAAGTTCTTCGCATTTCTTTTTTACATGCGACTTCCATTTTAATTTTGCATCGAATGTCATTCCGAGATATTTCGCTTCATTTGCAAAAGGGGCTCGAACAGTATTTAGAAATACAGTCAAATTGTTTCTCCGTTTATGCGAAAAATCTACATGAATCGATTTACTCTCGTTAAGTGCAATTCATTATCCTCGTTAAGAGCGTTTCGTAATTTGATATTTGTTTGTTCTATTGTAAGGCCAATTGCTAGTATAGCTGTATCGTAAGCAAACGTGGCAACTAGTGGCAACTATTGTATCGTACAAGAGTGGTCCAAGGAAGCTTCCTTCGGCTGAGCAAATTTTCTTTTCTTCGAAAAATTTCTCAATTACATCATAAATCCGATGTACTTTTGATTAATAATAGGGGTGTAAGCAACCGAGAGACGGGCTCAGTGGCGCGATGGTTAGTGCGATGAACTGCAGCGCAGAAGTTATGGGTTCGATTCCCAGCCATAGCAAAACCTAAATGATTTTTCACTTGCCCTCCTCTCGTGATGATCTGACAAATCATCCGAGTAGTATCAATTGTCATGAAAAGCTTATCTCAACTTAGCCGTTCGGATTCCTCATAAAACAGGAGGTGCCGCCATCGTGCTAAGAAGTACACAAGCACACATGAATGGTTGTGAGAAAAAAGCTAGGCCCTGGATACTAACAAGCCTGTTGCGCCATACATTTTTTTTAAGCGACCGAGTAATATCCTTTTGAAATTATTGGAAGAAGTGATATAGGTGTGTAAGATATTTTTTCATTTGGTGATTTCCTGGTTTTAGAACCATAATCACTTCCGCAACTTTCCACTCTCATGGTATGTACTCTAGTCTGTTTGCGCATTTACAATGTAGAGAAGTTTAGTTAATGCTTTCCGAGGCAACATTTCCAGAATTTCGTCTGTAATCAAGTCATAACCTGGAGCTTTTTAGGCTTTAGTTTATGTATTCAAGCTCGGCAATACTTGCATATCTTACGACATTATTTTCGGTTATACATTATAATGTTTTGATTAAGAGCTGGACTAGTTGCCATCTTTTACGAGCTTTTCATTTTTGTCTAACCAAATCTCTTATTTCCCGTGGGTACCTGATATGACTATGGGTCACTTTTTTGCTCTGTTGAGGAAAATTATTCCATGCCGCTCTTTGAACGGTATTGATAAAAGAGTCAATCGCGACTTCGAGTTTAAAATGGGATCAAAGCGATACACCCAGTCAAACATTATTTTCAAATTTGTTTTTGAAGCCTTCCCAGTTGGTTTTCCCGTTTGTTAGTCTGGGTGGGTTTTCATTTCTAATGAGTGACTTGCTCGTTGTTAGAATGACCGGAGAATGGTTAGAAAAAAGATCAAAGCATTCTTCAACTTTGATACGATTAGATGGTAGATCTTTTACAATAAAAAAATCGATTAAATTCGGTATTTTAGTAACATTAATAGGCCAGTAAGTTGGGTTTTGTGTTGAACAAAATTTGGTATTGTACTTTCTGCCCACATCTTAAAGAACCCTACCTTGCTGTGATATTATAGATCCCCAGAATGTATGTTTTGCATTAAGGTCCTTTCCAAGGGATTTAAGCAAGCTTTTAAAGTCAATTTTCTCAATGTTGCATCGTGGTGGGCAGTAAATAGAATATATTTTGTATAGAGCAAACTTTTTGCTTAATTTAAAATTAATCGAGTGATCGATACACTCTTTTATATATATTGATGCTCCACCTCTAGCCTTATTTGATGGATGTAGAGCATGATAATCAACATAACCCTTAATCTTTAAGTGAGAATTACTCTCTGCATGAGTCGATATCTTTTTCCTGCATAAACAATCCAAGTTCTCCAAGTTTCTGCCAAAGACCATTGGCATTCTACGTAAGAATTTTAAGAAATCTATTCATGTTGAAGGTGGAGTACGTCTATTGCGAATACTAGCTTTACTAGCCTGTCGAAAATAAGTTTATTCGTTTCGCTTTGTTCCTCGTGTTTTGAAAGAATAATCGAAAAAACGTTGGAAACGGGATCGGGTGAGATATTTTTATTGGATACTGTAGCTTGGGCATAGGTTTGTACATTTTGTTCTTGGATATACAAGATTCGATCGTATTTCAAGATTTTTTGTTTTTCGATTGTTGTCTGCCTTGGCTTTGAGATAAGTTTAAGCGAACTTTTATGCTTTTGCTTATTTAAATTTAATTTCTGTGAAATTTAACTAGTAAATTTTGTCCATTTTTTTGCAAGTCTTAAGTTGCGTTTTCGGGATGATCGTGCAAATAGCAGGAGTTTTCTTATCTATCTATCGTCAGGTGATTTCCGGCACATTTTACACACCACCGCTCTTTCTGACAATAGGTTTGCGTATGATAATATACTTGGCAGCGCTAGCACTGAGGAACTTAGTTTGAATCCTTACGCTTGGGTTCGATTTTTACAACAATATTAAGAATTGTTTTGATTTCATTTTTTTCAAACTTTCTACCTTATCGAAAGTGAGTATAAATAATGGTTATCAAAACCGCTAGCTGAGTCAACCTAGCCATGTCTGCCTGTCCGCACACTGACACGCCTCTTTGGAAGGATGTTTAATTTAAGGATGGGATATGGGATATGATGGTATTCAACAAATCGCACCGCGGATTGTAGCCTTCTCATTATAACATTATTTACAACGAACATCTTATTTTACGAAAGAAATACAAATACATCGCTTTATACTCTCCCAGTATAATTTTATATTTTATTCGTTTAATTCAAAAGTTCAACAAAATTATATATATACAATTAAGTACTCGTAGATAAATAAAATAGGCATACAATGGAAAATACTTAACAAATAAAGTATATGCAAATATATGCATTTTACCAGTTGTTTATAAAAGTAATTAACAACAAATATTTAACTTACTATTCTACAAGATATTGTATTTATATTAATTATACATTAAATTCAATTTTAAATACATTCCACATTTATTTTTATCAATTATTCTGAATATCCATATTTCTTAACTGTAACGTGTCTTTCTCGAAATGAAAATTTGTCAACATAGTTTGTATGTAAATTTAACAAACATTATAATTTACTACAAATATAATACGTAAAAGTGCAAATATATAATTCCATTAAATCATGTATATTTAAATGTCAGACTTCTGATACTTTGCGTATAGAGGTTAGAGATATAAAAAGACACCTTCAAAATTAACTATTTCACTTATTTAAATAGCTGTCTTCTCATATTTGAATTGTAAGTTGTATGTTCGCAAATACTGTTTTTGGAGGGAAACTAAGAAAATATAACAAATGCTGAATAAAATATTGTTGGTCATATTGACAGATAAGTAAATGCGTTTATAAGAAATCGTATATTAGTGTGTGAATTATATTTAAGATTTGTCTTTCACGTTTCTATCTAATATTTGTAAAATGTATGTCTAATAACAATGGTAATACTGTTTAATCAGAAATCTGTTATTTTTATAGTAAACACTAGTATCAATTATTTGTATGTACATTTTTTGGGGGGATTTGTGTAGTTGCTAATAGGAATTTATAAACAAAATGTGTGAATCCGTGTTTTTTTATTTCTGTTTTATTTTTTATAATTAATATTTATTTGATTTTTTAAGATGCTATTTAAATTACTTCGTTGAGCATTTATTTATTTGTTTGTTCTGATTTTGACGATAAATTGCTACAACTTGAGGTGCTCATATTGATTATTTTGTTTGGGGATTTTTTTCCTAATATGATAATGTAAGATTGCAGTGATAACAAATTGACATTTCAACAGGAACACATGATCTGTAAATGGTTTTAATAATTTGTTATTTTTCCATTTTGAAAAATTTAAAGGAATGCATATAGAAGAAGTCTGTCACAATTTTGTTGCAACAGATTACCTAACATCAAACAAGGATGCATTAATAATTTTACTTGTATCTTAAAACAAACGTTTTGATATTACTAGGACTAACTGTGTCAAATAGTTTTTGGAAAAAAATTTAGCATGTTAGTTTAATAATCACGATCATACTAGTCTCGACACAGTGGGCTTAACATACGATGGGCAAATTACACATGTAATTACTATTCTTGTGTAACAATCATTTTTGAATTTTGACCAATGCATTTATCGGGGCCCTCATTTCATAAATCAATAGTCGTTTTTGCTGCACGTAAAACAATAATCGTCAAAACACAGACGACTCATGAGGTACCGACTACCGTCTGAGTGATCTTTTTTTTTTAAGTTTTCAAAGTTTATTTTTATTTGCGCTTTTAATTGAGGAATGAAAAAGTTTGTCAACACAGCTTGGTTATAGTGTTGTTACTGAACCACTGAAACATATATCTAAGAGCAACACGGGACTCCAAGCTGTAGTCAAAACTAGATTTCCCTAAACGCATTTTTCTTCATATTCTGATGTCCATTTTTAAGGAAGTTCGCCAAATCGTCATCTTTATAACTGATTGAAAATGTACTTTAATCCCATGATAATGTTCAAACGACTATTAAATATTTAAAATAACGTTATGTACACAAACTTTTAAGCCAAATTTGGTCGGATGTTTGAAGAATGAAAACTTAGCTTCATTTGACCGACCCAATTAAATACGCCAAATACAGATGCTTTAAAGATATTATCAGCTGGCATATAACTATAAAATTATATAATGTCATGTCTGGCTTTTATACACCTCATCCATCTGTGGATGATAAAGATACAAAGTTTTGTCGTGTTGCTTTTTCCCCTTTATTCTTTCGTATTCCTAAATAAACCAGTAAACGCAGTTCAATTTTCTGTTTATTACTCATGCACATTGCTCCCCCGATTTGTGTTGCCCGGCTTATTGAAAACGTCATATTGTTCTTATACTGATAATATCAGTTGAGCGAAGATAATATAACACACGCCGACGATAATGACATCGGTTATATTATATTATTGGTTATACTCAGCAAAATGAACCTCCACTTTTATATAGAATATAGTGGAAATGGGGTTAGCAACAATGGAAAGACTAAGTATCTACCTAGCTTTGAGATAGATCTCTTTTCCTTAACTGAAAAATGGCTAAGCCATTTGGCATGACTTTGACTACTTTTGACTTAACATTATAATTTTAACAATAGTCTAAGCTCTAAGGAAGGCTTTTACGGAGAAACGTTGCCCGGGTGCTGCAACCACACGACATCTGCCGGGTAAACATGAAGCATATATAAATAAAATACAATTTGAATGATTATTGGTTTTGTTCACATACAGTTTATGATAAGCCTGATAGTGTATTTAAAAAATATCTCGGCTCCGCTAATAATTCTGACAATGACATTTGGGCAGAAATTAATCTAAAGACTAAGCTAACTGAAAATGTGTGTAATTAATATACGCGCAAAGTCAGCGATATAACAAAAGAATGGCACTATAAAACCTTAAAGCGGAATAGGAAAATCAAGAAAACTACTCCAAACGTATTTGCATTGGAATTTTACCAAAAACTATATACATTAGTGCTCTGCTGCTTTAGATGCTCTTAAATTCCTGATATGGGTGTGACAGATCGCTTTATTAATATGAAACTGTGGATTTGGATGTAATTAATATTTTAGAATAAAATTTGAAAAGGCGTATCTGAAACAAAAATATGTAAATATAAAAAAATCGTTTCAGATTTATTTGTTTTTTTTTTAGAATGATATGTACAAAATTGTTTCTTATATAGATTTTCACAAATCCTCCTACATTTTCTTAATTTACGTACAAGACTAGTTCTCATAAATTACCTTTATATTCCAAAATCCTTAGAAATATGATCAAATGCAACTTAACCTACTAATGACTTTTGTTGAAATGCAATCGGTGTCTTCAATCTGTGGCGGCATAGTAAATTGTTGATTTTCGCCGAAACCCCAAGTTGAAAAACGACGTCTCGGACTTTTTACGTTCGCGTTCATTATCATTGCCAAAATATGAGAAAAGCCTTCCACTGCCGCTACCCACGGGTGGGGTCCGACCACTGGAGCTATAAGAATTAATATTATGATGTCCTGAACCAATTGAGTAATTAGAGTTATGCGGTTGTTGCTGGTAGTGGTGGTGGTGATGTTGCTGTTGTTGGTAGTGGTACTGTTGATTGTTGCTAACAAAACCGGTTGGTGACAAATCGGTCATCTCACACGGCCAGAGGGCGATCGCAGATGGGACCGTATGTATCCCGTCCGATAATCGATGATGGTTGGATGTTGACCGGTTAATGTACCGTTGCGAGGACCTCGACCCCATCTAGTCATACGTTTCAATTTGTGAATAAAGTATATATAATTGGAAGGCATCGTGTTTTTAGTCGACAGTAAAATAGAGAAATAAAATAAAAGTTTTTCAATTAGCTAGTTTTCGGCGTTTAACTCTAAGAGCAGTTAATCTATATTAATAAAGCTAAATAATGAATAAATTAAAAACATAAAAATAATTTCATATTTATAATCTTCTAAAAATTAGTATATGTTCAAATGTATATTATGTAATATCTCTTCAAAAAGAAATGTAATTTAAATATGAAAATTAAACATTACACGAGTTTAATGTTTATTCCTACATGTCAGCTAGCGATTTTTTTATATTCTGTTACTAATTTTTGAATAGATTTTTTGCGTGTATCAAACTTATTAAAAGCGCCTCGACTAAATGACAAAAGAAATATCTTTTTTACAAAGCGTTGTTTGAAGATCATAGATTGCTGAAAGTAAAGGCATAGTGAGAAAAAGCAAGTTGTTATCTAAAGCTTATAGAAAATCATGCAATGTGCAGGTTTTATCTGTTTACTTTACGTAGGGCAACATATTTACAACATTGAATAAAAAAAATATCCACAACATCAATATTTTTGAATCCTCTTTATTATAAATATTTATTATAAATTATATACTTTTTAAATGCTGGCTTTTTAGGTAAAGGCACACTCAGTATTGGTAAATTACGTGTAGGAAGCATTTAACTAATCTTTTGATTTTTGGTACAGGTTAGCTTATAGTTTATAAAATGGATATGCTCACCAACTAACATTTATGTCTTTGGGGATGTTGAAATCTGTGTATAATGTTAACCCGATTCCGTGAATGTTTCAAGTTGTTTAAATTTATTTTTTTAAACAGTAGAAGCGGTTAATATCTAATCTGTGCAGTGTATTGGTATCTGAAAATGTGCGAAATTTAGATGAAGACTCTGGGATAATTTTGAAATGCCTAATGCACTGCTATGAAAGTAATTTGCGTAAATATTTTTTTTTCACTATTCTTTGACATCGTTACCTGAATGCAATAAGTTGACTTGACTTTACTTTTCACACTTTTGAGAAATCAGCAATTAACGTTTTGCTTCTTTTTTAAACAACTTTTTCAAAGTCAATTTCCGACAAGCCAAATGATATTTTTTTCTATGTGACATTGGTCGAAGTTAAAAGAGTAAAAATGCGACAAATATTTGTTGGTATATAAATATTTTTTTCTGAAAAAATTATGTAAATTGGAAGAGGACAGTTATCCACATTTGAAATAACTCTTTCTAATGGCCAATTGGTATCAGCAGATCAGGAAAACGAGTTCGTTGGTTATTACACGACATTTAAATCGAATTAAGGCAGCAGAAATCATAGATACCTCAAAAACGTAAAATATCTAGATATCCACTTCTTGCATTCAGAATGTATGTTTGGTTAATAAATTTGTATTTTCTTATAAATATAGATGGATTCGTATTATATAATTATGTACACCAGTTTCTTTCAACTATTCTATATAACGCAGTTGACTGTATTAATTTTTTTATAAAAGAATATTGACTAACGCGTTTTAGATGCTTTAGGACTTCTACAATAAGGATACTCATACAACGTCGTAAGATTAAAACGTGCAAACAATTGTAAGTTTATGACAAAGTTTCATGAGCTCCCCTTAAACCGAAACCACTAAATAATATTATAGTAAGCCACTGAATTCCTTCTCATTTTAGTATTTTTTTAATAGACATTTTTCATCTTGTTTTCTTTTCTTGTTATCAATAATTCTTTTCAGTCTAGCGCATATGTTTGATGCATGGAAGTGACTGATTAATTATCAAAATAGCGGTAATTGTTTACAACATTTACCATCTTCCAACTTCCGATATTGTTGTAAAAGATTTTTAATATAAATTTTTAAATTTCATTTACCACGTCGTAAGTTTTTTGAATACCCCTTTTAATCAGGATCTAGTGTTGATTAATATCCAATCGCTTAACCTAAATATAATAACCAAGCTTAACCCCTGCCATATGTTAATTGATGCTCAGTAGAGTCCAAATAAGCTCGTTTTGAAATAAGTCGAATATGCGTTTTGTCAGCACTGTCTGATTGAAAGAACTTAAGATAATTAGGACTTGGCGCATATGTTTGATGCATGGAAGTGACTGATTAATTATCAAAATAGCGGTAATTGTTTACAACATTTACCACCTTCCAACTTCCGATATTGTTGTAAAAGATTTTTAATATAAATTTTTAAATTTCATTTACCACGTCGTAAGTTGTTTGAATACCCCTTTTAATCAGGATCTAGTGTTGATTAATATCTAATCGCTTAACCTAAATATAATAACCAAGCTTAACCCCTGCCATATGTTAATTGATGCTCAGTAGAGTCCAAATAAGCTCGTTTTGAAATAAGTCGAATATGCGTTTTGTCAGCACTGTCTGATTGAAAGAACTTAAGATAATTAGGACTTGGCGATGACAATTAACAAACACGTAATACAAATTTATCTGACTCAATTAATTTATGTTTAATTTTAATTTTCTATTTTCTTTATTGATTTGATTTGCCTATTTCAAAGTGTCTACCATTTCTTCATTTTTTTAGAATTTATAACTCGTAACACAGTACATTTTTAATCTTCCTATTTTTCTTAAATTAATAAACGAAAATTAATTTTTCTGACAACTATTATAAAATATAATAATTAACAGAAGACACTTTAACTTGTCGGACGAGCGCAATTGGGCGGCCGGTGACTTGGCTGTGATGCAAGCCGCCTTTAAACGCTTTGACAAATATTTCAAATAATATTTAATTTCATTATTGTACATATTTCATTTCCATAATAGCAAGACATTGCGATGCTAGCGGGATGGTGGCGAAGGTTAAGACCTAATGATGAACCAAACTGATTGATATGATCTTCAGTCTAAAGATCCCTTAGAGTAAAATTGTCAATGTTAGGAGCTGGATGTATATAGTCTTTATTGTCTAACAATTATTATGTCCACATCACTTGTTTGGACTCTTATCATTAATAACAATATAGAACGAGAGAAGAACGAAAGGTGGCAAGATATTACTAGATCAGTTTGAGGATTTGTGAAGTTCGAGTCGGAATAAAACTCTTCCGAATTTGTGCCAAAGTATGTTCTACTTTCTTAATTATCACAATCTGCATGCGTGGAACTGGCTAAAATGTACAGCAACCAAATTGGCATTGTCTAAGATGATACCCTTTTGGGTGTCATGTATAAACTTATGTACTTCTTGCTTGAATAACATGACCAACAATTTTATTCCGAGTCTGAATCTTTGTGACTATTGGGCCTACCAGCATAATTTGCAATTTCTTTGCGAAAGTTGACCAGGAAAAACCCATTCAATAATGTTCCGGATGCGCGGCAGTTCAAAACATTGATAATGAACTTATTATCCTCCACAAAAATCTCAATAATAAACCAAGTACATACATAAAGAGTTGAATGCTTTCCTTAAATGTGGTATTTTATGAATATATACAAAGCTTAAAAAGAAAAATAAATGCGTTGTTAAGAATTTACAATATATTATGATATCAACAAATTAGGTATTTAAAATATACTTACCCTCAATTGTAAAATTTTGTGCTCTGATTTGTAATTTTTTTAAGTTATTTTTTCGAATAATTTTTGAAAAAATATGTGTAAATCAAAAACGTGTCCTTTACGCCTACCTCGACGTCGGCGATGCTACCACTATATCACGTCTACAAAATGCCGGACGGCTGGTGATTATTTATTTTCATTTCCAATTTATTTTAGAATTGTAAATATGTTTTTTTGTTCCCAAAATTCATGTAACAGCATGTGTTATTTAAGTTTTATTTACAATTAAATTTTGGATTTTAATTTAATAATATGCAGGTGTTTTGAATTAAGCCAATCAGATAAAGTGATGATAAAATGTAGGTACATGGATTTTGTTTGAAAAAAATAGAAAGAGAAAAATAGTTGTTGTTTTTTTTTAAATAGAAGAAGAAAAAAAGTTGAAAAATGCAGAGTTTTAAAAAAACTTTTTTTTTATTTTATTTATTCATCATTATTTTTTTTGTGGTAAATAAAAGCGCAAAGAATGATAAAACACAAATAAATGTAGAAGAAGTGGCAAACACAATATACGTGAAATAAAGATATTTCAATCACAGAGTGTCATTTGAAGTTTTAGTAAGTTTTGATCAGAAAAGTTTAACCTCAAAAGGTATTGGTAAATATAATTTAGTGCGAAGTATATAATTCAAATTAAAAAAATTAACAATAAACGTTTTGAAAGCGATAGAGAATTTAGGAAATAACAGAATCCAATTCACTATACTAAGTGGTGTGAAGAATTGGTATTTCATTTCCGGGTATTATATGTAGTAGTTTTTCACTTACCTTATGTCGATATTTAAAATACATCATTTTATAGAGCAAATGTGGTTATAGATCAATTTAAATTCGTATAATACGTACGAAAAAAATCTTTAAAAGTTAATCATTAAGTGAGTATAAAAATAAGACAATGGAAAGCTTTGTGCTGAAAAGTGAAAGTGGTGAGCCGTTTTGTATAGTTGTAGTTACTGTTGTCCGTAGCACTCCAAGGAAAACTAAATGTTATTTTGTTCCTATTTAACAGCAAGTTTAGATTTATCCGACTTGTTGTTTGCATTTAAATTCTGTTGTTTAGTTGCAATAACCGAATATCAAGGAATGTTGAGCCTTTTTTGTGTTTTTTTTTTTTAATTATACTAGAAAATACGTGGATAGAGGAGACTATCTACCGATATAAAGTAACTTTGGTTACTTTAGTATATTCGGATTTATAATACATTAATTATATGTATAGTAACGTATAACTCATACATATACTGAATAAATTTCTACAAGTGGGTGGATCTTAAAACCGTAATTAATACAGCATTGTGATCTGGATAATTTAAATGGAAATAAATAAAATGTGTTCACATGCATCCGTTGGTCATTTACAAGAGGCTAACAATCTCTCATGATATGACTTTGAATTATGTATAGATCTGGGTTAAACTGAAGTGCTAGTTTACGGTATTCACACCTATGCTTAGCTATATCATAATTGAACATAGTTTGGTAGGGATATCTGGAGCAAGATACACATAACACGCTCTTAATTGATATTAACTATGAGTGTTACAAAAAAATATATAAACACCCAATCAACCTCGTATAGTTCTTAGATACTAAAAAAGAGAAACAATTTCCTCAGCTTGTACCGGTTAACTTATTTCTTCGTTAAATTCCCTAACTTAATGGCCATAGGTAAGTCTCAGTGTCATATGACTTAGCTATGGCACCAACTTTTCTTTGATGATTGCGTTAAAAGTACACACGTTTACTTTAAAAAAAACTTTCCAGAATACCTGACTTGTTATAAGCAATGCTCATGTGTATGCACAGTTTTTATGTGTTTGTTATATATACTTTTAGAATGAACTGATTTGTCGTGTAAGTTTTTAATTTCTTAATATTTGCGCTGACATTATTCCTTCAAAAATATTATAAAAATATATGAGAAGGGTAGAATCCGCTTTGCGGATCGTTTAATACCCTATCCCATCCCATCCTTAAAATTCATATCCCCAAAATTTAGGCTTCATAGCAACTAAATATTGAAAATGACATTGTCACAAACTATTTTTTAGCCAGTTTTTTTTTTAAATCTTGTATGGTTCGACAAAAAACAACGTTTTTCTCCTGCATATGGTATGGCGTAGGGTATACAAATCGATTTTGCAAGAAAACGTCTATACGAAATATTGAAATTTTTATAACCAATGATTTTGCATCAAAAGATTTTCCGAATATTTTAAAATTTAGCTAAAAAATGTTTTTTACGAAAAACACCCCTAAACAGTAGGCGTGGAAAAAAATGTCAAGAGACAAAATATACATATTGAGGTTGTCTAGATATCTTGTTCACAAACTTTTTCAAAATTCTATACCGATTCGCCAATAACAATGTGCCAAAATCCAACGTACTTGTTCTGCTTCGTCGGATAGAGAGTCTATATACCAAATTTCAAAACTCTAGCTGATATAAATTTAACGCCCAAAAATCGGCGACACACAGACGGACGGAAGGACGGAGAGACAGGCATGGCTAGATCCACTCAGCTAGCGATTCTGAGACGATCCATATACTTTGAGGCATATCTAGCTAAATAATTTCTCTATGTAACGGACTTAATGGCAAAATGAATTTACCATTATACAAAATAACTTTTCGTCCGATTACATTCTGCTAACGTTTATGCCGCAATTCAGTGTTTTTTTCATTTTCTTTTAAGGCCGCAGCCAAACATTGGCCAATTTAAACGTGCTAAATTGCACAAATGACGGTCTCAGTGGCGCGATGGTTAGTGCGATAAGCTGCCGTGCAGAAGGTCTGGGTTCGATTCCCAGCCGTAGAAACAACTAAATGATTTTTCTCTGGCCCTCCTCTCGTGGTGATCTGACAAATCATCCGAGTAGTATCAATGGTCAAGAAAAGCTTATCCCAAATTCACCATTCGGAGTCGGCATAAAACAGGAGGTCATCATGCAAGAAGTACACACGCACACATGAATGGTTGTGAGAAAGCTCGGCCCTGGGTACTAACGAGCCTGTTGCGCCAAAAATTTGTATTCGTTTTTATTTTTGGTAAATGGCACAAATAACAACCCACAGCCACCCGTTTTGTTATGTAATAGCAAATCGCTATCACGTGCGGATGTAAAACTGCAGCAAAACCGCTCCCTCATTTTTCTGGTGATCGAAAAGATTGGCGACCATTTGGGTTCATTGATTCATAATTAATTCTCAGTTAATGGATCACAAAAGCTGCATTATTTCCGTTGTAGCTTGACCGGCAACAATTACTCGGTTGCCTGGAAACTACTGCAGAAACGGTACAACATTCAACGCAACATTATTGATTCCCGTTTTCGAGCATTCTTTAATTTCAAAAAGGTTGACGGCAAATCGTCGACTTCACTGAAAACACTATTAGATTCATTTTTAGCATGTAAAAGCACTCGGTAGACCCGTTGGGGTCGAATTACCAAATCAGTCATCGAGTGAGTGAAATGCATACGTTATCGAATGATCGAGTAACTTCATTGGGATGATCACATACGAATGGTCACGTATCGAATGCACATTTAAAATTTTACAAATTACATTTGCATAATTCTGCTACATTCATATTCGATGTCTGACAAATAAATTTTTTTCTGTGCACGTTTCGAAAGTAAATTGGATGTATTTTTCATCTTTTTCGTCAGAGTCAGAAGATGAAAAGAGTCCATTGAAAGAAAACGTTTAAGAGATAAAAGCATCGAAATTTAAATTTTCTTAAAACATATTTTGTAACACTTTCGATTACAGTTTTATGAAGAGGTTCAGAGTGAATAAGAGTGCATTATTGTATATTGAAAAGAATATGAAAATAACAAAATGAAAATATATTACATTTTATCTCGCAAAAATGCAACCACTCGACAGCACAAGCCCTACCGTATAAAAATATTCTGGATCACTGATGACAATGCCAAAATTCGATACTCGATACTCGAATTATGACTCGAGAACTGATGTGTTATTTCGACCCCTGGGGCGATTGGTTTGTTAATTTGACAGTGAGCAAACTGGATGTCGAAACGCATGGGCAATTGGAGCTATCCCAAACGAACGGTGATGTCGCAAGTTTTGATACGCTTGTCTCATTTGTTGAAACCAGATTAATTACCGCCATCAAGGAGCAGTTTAAAGTACATGCCATGCGAACTAAGCTGAGAGTTGTTTTCAATACTTCGTGCCGCACGACAATTGGCTTTTCCCTCGACGAAACTCAAATGGTCGGCCACCAGTTTCAAGTAGACCTTTTCGTGACGCTGATACAGTGCCTTGACATTGTGCTAAGCTGTATTATACCAAATTTTTATATTTGGCATAGTGACGCTTTTGAAAGTGACACTAGGCCGAATATAAGTATTGGGCATAATGTCGCTTAGGTAAAGTGTCATAAGGCCAAGCTAGTTTGTGATATTAGGCCAAATGCACTAAGAAGAATGCTCGAGACTGTAGTACACTAATTGTTTGCCAAATCTGTTTCAAAGCCCTGCCGGGTTGCTTTCCTTTTAGAAATGGGACCTGCGGTTGTTAATGTTGTTCCATTTCAAAAACGAAATATTTTTGGGTATTTAGCCCCATGGGCCTTATTTCCTCAGGGGTTATTACACTGCACGCTGATGCTAATCTTCTTGGTATTCAAATCTAAAACCCAAATGTTTATATTTGCCATGATGACGCTTGGGTAATTTTGAATCGACGAAGAACATGTGGACTACCAACGGCAGGCATACAAGTCACTCTAAATCATTTTCACATAGATGACTTACGACCTAGCTATGTTGAGGAAGCTAATCTGTGCCAAATGATGCTTGAACATTCATCGCTAAGGATATTCAACGAATTAAATCGAAGCCGTCACAGCTAGCTTTTGAGAACCTTTTCTGCTACAAGGTTCAGCAAGGATCACTACACTGTGACGACATCAATCGCAGGCTATGCAGGGGTGTTTAACGCGATTAACCCAGAGCCCACTCTACAAAGTAGTTTTTGGTTGTTGGCGAAACATAGTAAGAAACATTGACATTCTCATATACTTCCAAAACAACTAATGGGTGATTTGAAAAGTCACCTTGTTGTAGCTTGCAGGCCTTGTTAGCGCAGGGAGGTGGAATTTGCTGGCCCGATACAGTTTCGTTTTTTTAAAACATTTAATCAAGTGATGCCTTCACATCTACAAAGTCTTTACCAAGCTCTTTAGATAATATTAAAAAGATAAGTGACTCTGTAAACACGTCCATTTTGTATATCCCTCGTAAAATATCCAACGATGAAGTTGTCACAGGAAAACGAAAACGTGTCAACAACTCACCGTCGGCAAATCCGAGAGCTAAACGCTCAAATCCAAGAAGCCAAAATCAAAACAGAACTAATGGCGTCCCTACTTTGTCAGTCGAGTCCTCTCAGGCTGTTTCTTCTCCTGTTACCGCTTCCCCATCATCTGATCAAATTCGGAAAGTAACCGAAAATATATCGCCGATCGAGTCGATTCCTAAACCGAAAACAATTTTTATTTCACGGTTGAAACCAAGCACTTCAGTTGAAGATGTCATAAATCACTTGGTATCAACAAATCTCGTTCCCACAATGCCCTCAATTAAATGTACAAAAATCAGCAAAGCTTTGTTTCGTCATTTAAGATTGTCCCTGCACTTTCCTTTGAAACGGTATGCAACAATATCGCAAGGCCTTCTAACACTCGTAAATGAATTTACGCCTCGTAAAATGAACCGCAAAGAAAACAGTTCTTCTTCAAAAAACTACATAGACGGTCCCTCTACTACCAAAATGTAAGAGGGCTGCGCACGAAAACAAAAGATATTTTCTTAAATCACAAGCACTCTCTCATGACATTATTTCCTTAACTGAAACATGGCTTAACGCCAGTATAATTGAATCGCAATTATTTATTCACGAGTTCTCAGTATATAGGAATAGTCGTCATGAAAATGACTTAAAAGCTCTTGGTGGAGGTGTTCTTACTGCAGTCCGCATTCATCTTACATCAGAAAAAATTTAAATCACATTCCCTCTTAACATTGAATTAATCTGTGTTAAGTTAACTCTTGAAAAAAAAATCGTTATGTTGTAAATGCATACATTCCTTCATATCGTCTTTCCACTCTATAATCTTTTTCTAAGGCGTTAGAATACATCTTTGACTTATCTATTTCTGACAGTATTTTGTTGCTTCGCGATTTTAACTTACCACACATAGACTGGGTACCTTCCGAGGGAGAACCTCTTTTTATACCATCTGAAGTCTCTGCACAACATGAGCTACTATTACTTGACAACATTCTATCGTTTGACTTACAGCAAACAAGTTATATAAAAAATCAATATAATTGAATTCTCGATTTGGTTTTTTCTTCTGACTCTGTTAGTACTGCAGTACTGGAATCTAGTACCACTATTGCTAGCATAGACAATGCTCAAGTTTTTCTGGTTTGTTTGCATAAACCATGCTTTTCAGATATCCCCACAAAAAGAAGTCCGGAGCAGTCAAATCAGGCGACCGTGGAGGCCAATCAACATCACCATGTGGCACTGTCTTGTTTATACCACATGTTTATCAAGCCCAAAGCATGCAGTTGTGGCGTTAAAAAGTTTTCAATCATATCACGATATCGCTCCACATTCACACTTACCGTTACGCCGGACCAAATTGCACACTAGACTGTAACTTTTTGTGGATGCAAATGGATGAATAATTTGAGGGTTTTCAATTGCCCAGATCCGACTATTCTGTTTATTCACACATCCATTCAAATGAAAATGTGCCTCGTCACTTATTATGATTTTTTCATGAAAATCGGGGCTGTCATGGGCTAGTTGTAAAATCCCATTGGCATATATATGTACGGCGGCGTAAATGGTCTTGTGGAAGAAGCTCTTGTGAACTGAATCTTAAATGGAAACAAATGCAAATCCTTGTCCAAAATTGGGGCCAAAGTTTTTCTTTGAAGACCAAGCTCCTGAGTACGGCGTCGAATTGAGGTTGATGGATTTTTTTGTACACTTCGTTGAGCAGCAGTAATGTTTTCAGCCGATCTTGTAGTACGTTGTGATCCATGCTACGGCCTATCACCTACAGACCCTCTTTCTTCGAAATCATTCACTACACGATAAATAGTGCGTTTTTTTGGCACGTTGTTTCTCCCAAAAATTTCACGTAACTTTCTCATCGTCACAGTAATCGATGATTGATTATAATTAAATGTTTTAACACTTAAAACACGTTGGTTTACCGAATATCTTTCCATAATAAATTCGCCACGTGTCTACTTCACGACTGCCAAATATGAACTGTCGAGACTAATGTTTACCAAAATGGTGGCAAAACAAAATAGTATACCTTCCCGGCGGACACCATGTACCTAATCATAAAAAGAACTACGGTATGCATGAGGCTATTAGCCGCATGAGTAATGTTTACAATAAAAATAACGATGTAGTTGAACTTCATGTTAGTAAAAGTAGTTTAAAAAATACTCTGCGCAATTGCATGATAGAATCGGTATAAGTGTATGTATGCTTAATTGTAATTTCTTTGTTTATTGATTTTGTTAGTGATGTTAAATCTATTAACGTCTATGTTCTGTTATGTCCCACTAACAAATGCACTAAATGATGAGCATGTGGATGCATATTATATGCTGTGGCAAATCTCTGCTCGTAGATGCTGCTTGCATTAAGCGCGCTACGACACAGATCTGATAGTGTTAAAAAGGGCCGAGGATCAAGAGCAGTGAAATTATACTTCTCAATTTGTATTTGCATGACGACAGGTGCTATGTATTTCAACAAAACAATACGTATTTTTTGCTCGGAGATAAAATAATGTGATTCGTAATCATCGGAGGTTATAGATAAAGGAAAACTATATACCTATACAATAGCCAGTTTACAACGGGATTATGAGAAAATGATTTATTTAAATTTAAGAATCGAACCAATAATATTGCAGGACAATGTTATTTTTTTGTAAAATTTAGTTTTTATTTTGGAAACATCTGTATCACGTTTATAGGGAGACCTTAGAGTCTCTCATATAAGCGATCAGCAGTAGTCTGCCACCATAAATGGTTCCTATTTTCTTTGGTAACATTGCTCTATCGCAGCAATATTTTGGTGGAACCGCTCGCCCATCGAACATCATACACATTTCTGGAAATAAATTGAGATGAGAATGCAAAACATCAATTTTAGCAATATGTTGCATCCCACTTTTTGATAAGCATCCAACATTTGCTTCCCACCATCAGCATAACCTGGAGTCTTATTGGTAACTTGTGTTAGTTGCACAAAAGAACAACAGGTATGTTTTGCTAATGGAGACAAATTAACTCTTTAGTTTGCATTGTTACCTTTTTTGTTAAAAAAATGGAGACAGGTTAGTTTTTTGTATCGCCTTAAAAAACGTTTTAATAAACCCCAATTTGATATGTAATGTTGCCAAGCTGTGGTTTAATCAATGAATGATTCCTTACACAAATAAAGTTTGTTCTACTAGGCCAATTTATTCTCACAAATTAATCTCGTTCGATAAAGAGGTAATAGTGTGTGTATCGTTGTGTCACTTTACGTGATCTGAGCAAAAGATTATTTTTTCCGTTATCTATGAGAACAAGTATGTAATATGTCCGAGTATTTTTCGTTGTTATCCAGTGTTATTTTATTTCAGTGTGGTATTCAGCGATGTTAAGAATAAATATATGTTCGATTTTGCTTCGAAAGAACCACTACTCATAACCAAACAAAGACTCCATTATATATCTAGAACCCGTTCATTTACTATATGTGTATTTACTGCAGACTTAAAAAATATCTTAAAACATTAAAATTCTGCTACGGTCAGTTGTTTATCTTTTTAATATTAATTATTTTACATTACTTTACGAATATATAGTTCTATTAAAAAGTGGATTATTAAATGGCATTACTTAAACATTAAAAAAAATCAAACATGCCAGTGAAACTGCAGTAAACAGTATTTTTACAGTGGGTCAAAATCTTAACCGAATATTCCAATTGGCAACTTTGGAAAAAAAAACCCAACACAAAATATATATCACTTAATCATCGATTTTTTTCTTGTGCTTACCACTTTCAACAGCACAAAGCAATCTTGAATTATTTCTTAAAACTTCACTTAACTGTGATTATGTTTACAGTACAAGGACATTGTAAAGGGATCTTGTTAATGTGATACATTGTGTATCCTTTTTACAAAATTATGCAAATAAAATTTTTGTTAAAACTCATTTAGGGCTCTAAAAGCATTGGTGGTATGAAATGTAAGCGTTGCAAGGAATATTTTCTTACAATTGTTATAGTTATATGTGTTTAAATAAAACCAAAATTATATCTCACAGGGAGTGAACCAGCTAACTACTCTCAAGCGTTTTAAGAAAATTTTGTAAATTCTAAAAATGTAAAAATCATTGAAGAAATAAAATAAACAAAATTCTTGAAATTAAATAAAACATGAAATCTCAAATTAATGAAAAAAGTATGTTGACAATTAATACCAGGGGAATAGTCGGTATATCTGCGTATCCGGACAATTGTTATATATAAAAGAAGAAAACACATAGTCAAGAATATATAACTTCATTACATAAATAGATATGATATAGTAAAATATTGTTGATTCAAATAAACGTTACAAATTTAATAATGTGTAACAACAATGACACTCTCTCCAGGGACAAAACCATTTCAGAAAAATGAAAAACGATTTTTATAATAACGAAAAAAACAACAACAAAATATATCGATATAAGCATTATAATGTTAAGTACTTAAGAAATTCAAAAAAAAATATTTGATATAAAAAAAAGAAAAAATGTATTTTGAAACACCACAACTTAAAACTAAAACATATAAAAATCAACTAAATATAACCTAGTTTGTCTGTTGTTTACTTTATAATTATTTCTTTTATTTTTAATGAAATCAATTTAAAAAAGAAAATTTTAAATGATAAACAAACAAAAAACCCTAAGTCGAAAATGAACTCACCTCGCGTTGTGACCCAACAAGATGATATTTCTGGAAATACAATGAAATATCGATACCGTTTTATAAGATAGTTTACAAAAAAAAGGTAAAAAGAAATAACCAAAGTAAACCACTATGAAGAAATACTTTGCAAAGAAAATGTTAAGGACACGCACAAATTCATATTTGTGATACATACATATTTTATTATATAAAGATTTGAATTGATATAAACAAACGTAATAACTCCATGCCAATTTGTAGGTTGAAACGTAATGCCATATTAATATTTAAAACAAATTATAAGGGAATGTTTTTTTAATATTCATGAATTTATCTTTTTTATCATTAGATTTTATTTAACTATTAAAATAAGGATTCGATGTAAGTAGGTTGAAGTTCAATGATGATATGACGGATTCTATAATAGTACTTTTGGAATTCATAAGGAAGAGGTTTTGAAAAGTCAAATAAAATTGAATTAGTTTCAGAACATGAACAATATTTAAAAGCTATTTTAATCGAAGATTTTCGTGAGGTATTTGCTACATTTATAGAATCAAACTATTTAGAGCCATGTCTAGTTTTTGTATACCACCCAAACTCATGACTATACTGAGAATTATTGCTGCTCTATCAGGGTCGGAAACTTTCTCACCGACGCTCCTTAAACCTTATTCTTCAGAGTATTGTGCCAATTGAGCCAACAACAGAACACAATCGTCCATAAATCGTTACACCTACTAGCATATGCCAACGATATTGGCATCATTAGTGATATCATAGCCATGTTTGCTAGTATAGAGAAGAAAGCGTCAAAAATGTAAAAAAAACATATGAGAAAGCTACAATCCACTGTGTGGATCGTTTTATACCAACACAAATTTACCAAATTTCATCATTCTAACTCAAAATTTAAGGCAAAAAAACTGGTGATGTCTGTATAGCTTTATCTAGCTAAATTATTTCACTAGGTTACAAACTGTGTATCAAAACTAACAAATCCCTATGGGATAGGGTATAAAAATGAGGGCAAGACTAAGTAAAAGGTGGGCCAAAAGAAGTCGTCCGATGTTGTTCGGCCTTTAGAATATCGGTTGTGGCTCGCACTTTGTGTGCCGTTGCTCCGTCCTGTTGGAACCACATGTCCTCCAGTCCTAATTCGTCCAAATGCGGCAAAAAACTCGGTTAACATGTCCCTATAGCACGCACCGTCCACTGTTGTCGTTTGACCAGAGGCGTTCTAGCAAACGTCGGTACGTTTGCTACCTCGGCTTCGCTATGAACTCCAAAACATCATCTCGCCAGAAATTAAACGAAAAATTACTCTTGCAAACCCCTGTTTCTTCGGGATAAGAAGAGAGTTTGGTAGTAAAACTTGCCTCGAATTGCATAGGAAATCTAATACCAGATCCAAGTCCCATTATACGACGCTGAAGCAAAACGCGGATAAAGAGAAAAAAATGTTCGGTTTCGTTTGCGTTGAAGGGTTATGGAGACCAAGACTCAACCACGAACTATACGAGCTCAGCATTGGACTTTTTTCTGGATTTGAGCTTATTTTTAACCTCCTAGTAGTCACCATCGGGTACTGATCTCCTCCAACCGGATTTGCCTTGCTAAACGATAAGAGCGAGTGTTGATAAAACGACGATAAACAGCAACACTATAAACAGCCTGGTAAGAATGGCGCGGAATGAATACCCGGCCTGCTGTCTCAGGCGAACCTAGACAAGCTGCTTAGACATATTCGGACTGCAGGCGGTCTTGGAATTTCAAGGGTTAGTCAGGCCCCCTGAACAGAGATGGTGGCGGATGAACCGAAAGGCCAACAGCACCGCTCAATCCCGTAATGGATATTGATGGCCCGTGTCCTAAGGGTATCTAATAAATTGGAACTGGCCCTCCAGGTTGGGGGTTGTGCTTTGGCTTAACTACCCAACCATGGAAAAAACTTACGGTTACGAAGCAACCAGTAGCCTCGAAAAGGACTGATTTTATTGCTGACGACTTTGCTAAACGAAAAAAGGACAATGCCGTTCGTATCTGCACCTGGAATGTGAGAACATTAAACAGGAGAGGTGCAAGCGTACAACTAGTGGAAGCCCTAAACTGCTACAAAGCAGAAATTACTGCCATCCAGGACATACGATGGGATAGGTCGGGCAAATATAAGATGAAAAACTGTGACATATACCACGCAGAAACAGCTACTATTCGGATGCGGATTTGTTATAAATGATAGACTTAAGCAAGAAGTCCTATGTTACTAGTGCTAGACATTACGAACGCATTGTAAAAATCTGCATCAAGGCCAAATTTGCCAACATATGCCTTATATGAGCTCACGCCCCAACGGAGGAAAAATATGAAAAAGCGAGCCGAAAGATTCGAGTAATACCATACCACCAGCATCAACAATGGCAATGATGCCAACAAGCCATTAGATCAGCCGCAACTGATGGGCTAGGTTTCTCGCGCCCACCAGCAAGAAACCCCTGGTTTGATGAGGAATGCCGACAGATGCTCGCAGACAAGAACGAGGCCTACAAGGCTAAGCTGCAGGTGAAGAGGAGAGCTGCCGTTGAGCTCTATATGCAAAGAAGAAAGGAAGAGCACCGGTTTTTCAGAAAGAAGAAAAAGAGCAAGAAAAGCGCGTGATTAAGGATATAGAGAGGTGCCACTCCAGGAACGGTGATCGCAAGTTTAACCAAAGTGTAAAACGTCAAAGCCAAGGATACAATGCTCTAACAGAATCCTGTCGAGATGAACAAGGAAATATCGTAGTTGAGACACAGTCGAGGCGGAGGATATGGAAGAACCACTTCTGCACACTGTTAAACGGCGATGACGTACAACATTCCGCTGTCAGGCAGAACGAACCACTTAATATTGGCAACAACAGCGAAAACTGCCAACCACCCTACCTGAGTGAATTGAGGATAGAAATATATAAACTCAAGCTTAATAAGGCTGCCGGAAATGACGGCCTTCCAGCTGAGCTTTATAAAGACCGCGGAGATGACTAACAGTAACATCCACCAACTCATAAGCGAAATCTGGTCAGAAGAAAGTATGCCTAAAGAATGGAACCTAAGCACCGTTTGCCCGATCCACAAAAAGGAGACCCTCTAAACTGCACCAACTACAGATGCATAAGTCTCCTCAACATCGGCAGATCCTATCCTATAATATTAATATGTGAACGCCTGAAACCGTTTACCAACAATCTGATCGGCCCTTGTCAGTGTGGCTAAGGCCAGAAAAGTCCACCACCGAACAAATTTTCATTTTTTATAGGTTGGTTTTTCGAATAGAGGTAGAACTGACATTTTGAGGTCATATCGGGCAACTCTAATTTATGTTCAGTTGGGTTGACCAATGAACAACGCTTGCAAAACGTGCAAATTTTTTTCGAAAATAATGGTTAAGTTGGCGAAGTTTACCGCAAGCTCCGTCCATTGTATGGTCGACATAATCGTCCATCAGAGCAATTAATTCGGTTAACCTTGGATCGATTTCGCACTACGTTTACTCTATGTGATAATACGCATCCGCAGAGACAACGAACAGTGCGCACCGAAGAAACATTTTTTTGGTTGAATGGACCCATGAGACATGAGACCCTTGAGACGCCAATACATCCACTAAAACTGACTGTTTGGTGTGCTCTATGGGCTGGTGGAGTCATTGGGCCATTATTCTTCCGAAATGATGCTGGAGAGTCAGTTACTGTTAATGGAGACCGGTATAGAGCCATGATAACCGACTATTTTGTTCTTGAATTGGTTGGCATGAATGTGGATGAGATGTGGTTCCAACAAGACGGCACTGGAAGCCAACATTCGTGGCGTTATTGCCGACATACGGCCCCAAATGCTCGAAAAAGTGGTTGAAAATTGGACCTCTAGACTTGGCTTTATTCGAACCAGCCGCGGCGGCCACATGCCCGAAATCATATATGAACATTAATGGCATAAAATTATCCTTCAAATGAAGTTCTATACCTCTAAAAAAAACATCATTTACTAGCATACGCCGACGATATTGACATCATTGGTAGTACTCAACGTGATGTCATAGCCACGTTTGCTAGTATAGAGAAGAAAGCGGCAAAAATGGGTTTAGCAGCAAATAAGGGCTGTCAACACGAAAAGACACACAGCATGGCAGAACGTCACCATTGACAGATAGATCGTCAGAAATTAAACGAAGAATAACTCTTGCCAACCGCTTTTTCTTCGGGCTAAGAGTAGTAAAACCCTCACTCGAACCTTTAAGGAGGTCCTATATAAGACCCTGATCATCCCAGTCCTACTCTACGGCGCATGGATCGTCTCAAAAGCGGTTAAATAAATCCTTGGTCTATTTGAGAGGAAAATTCTTCTTAAAACCTTCGGTCCCGTTTGCGTTGACGGGCTTTGGAGACGAAGATTCAACCAAGAACTATACGAGGTGTACAGCGACATGCCTCTGGTCAAAAAACTGCGCATTGGACGTTTAAGATGGCTAGGACATGTAGAACGAATGGACACCAATACTTCAGCTCGCAGAGTCTTCGAGTCTAAAGTGGCGCGCACAAGTAGAAACTGACGTTAACCAACTTAGAGTGCGCAACTGGAGGCAGTTAGCTAAGGACGGGGCTAATTGGAGAGGCACGTTGGCTTAGGCTCAGGTTCATTCCGGACTGTAGCGCCACTTAAGTAAGTAAGTATAGTCCAGTATAGTCCAGTAAGTAGGTAAGTATTTCCTGACAATAAAAAAAAGTTGATTACATCATAGGTGGTCTGACGAAAGGTTCAATGGAATGATCTTGTATAGACGAAGATAACAAATAGGGAACATTTGCGCAACATTTCTCAGAATAGAATTTAATAAAAAAGCGCCCAAAAAGTGTTTGGTTTGGTCATATTTCATGAATGGCCCATTAAAAATATCCCAAATACAAAATAATCAAAATAAAGTCAAATCGTTCCTTTGCGAGTAAGTAACCTATTTTTGACTATTAAGTATAATCATTTAATAATTCGCGCTTTCCCGTCGCATCGTTGTTGATTTTGCACTTTGATCACTGTTGCTCGGACGCGCATTAGGGTTTGAACCTTAACTTTAATCGCTCATCTTTTCCGGGATGGCATGTATTTCAAACAGTGTTTAGATTTTGTATCATAAAAGTATGCAAAAATAAGTTAATAAGTTGGTAGGGGCCCTCTCTAAATATATATTCCTACGAAACCACACTATGAAACTAAATATCGAGGTCGACAATATTTGAAGTGGCTTCGCTAATAAAAGGACCTGCGAGGTTACAATCCATTTTTCCCTATCCAAGTCTCTGTTAATTAAGAACAGAAGACCTTAAATCACCACCTTAAATATCTTAGATAATGGCCCCTTATGATTTAGTAAAAATTAACGTACAATTTGGGTCACAAATGAATTAGGTGAACGTTTTTATGAATGAGAACGTTGAGAGATGCTCATTTATACCAAAATATCTTCACGCGTTTGTCTACTAATGATCTACAATACTTAACGAAAGATGTAAAAAATGTGTCTCTACAAGATGTTGCTTAACAATTTAAAAAAGTCTCATATTTTGTAAAAAAAAATTATAACATTGTATGTCATAAAAAAATCAAAATGAAATCTGTAATTTATATCAATATCTGCCTATAGAAATTCATGCCATTCATAAAGAGAGGATAAAATGAAGAAGGAGATTTTCAAAAGCATTGTGAATTTTCATGAATTTCTGAATGTGCTAAAAATATAATTTACATTACCCAATTAGCTAGGACCTAATAGAACAAGTGGAGGGAAGCGCTTAATTGCCCCTTTACATTGTCCATTTGCATATACCTGATATTGATATATGTTTGTTTTCTAACGCAAACGCTTAGAAACAGCGTGTAGTGACTATGTTATTATATTTTAGAAAATTACCAACTACATTCAAAATTTAAACAAGTGTAATACAAAACAAATATAAGTAAAACAAGCAAAAATGTATTTTACAAACGCATTCAAAATTAACCAAAATAAACCGAAACTGAACTAAAAGGGGATAAAAGCACCAATTATAAATATATATTTTTATAATTTAAATATAATATATTGACGTAAAAAAAACATATAAGTAAATACCAATTAACAAAAAAACAATAAACCAACAAATAGAGTTTAGAGTTTTAAACGAAAAGAACATAAGACAAAATATTCATCAGAAAATATTGATCTGTATAAATGCTTAGAGGTATTGGTGATAGCATTAAATTTTTGGCATATTGAACACCAAAAAAACATTTTTTCAACACAAATATATAAAATGTATACTCTTATATTTACTACAGGGTGATCAAAAGCCGGTTAAAACGTGTGTCAAAAATATACTCTTTCAATTCAGTTGAGTGTATAATATTCAATTTAATATTTTTCGTACACTAAACATCGATTAACTTTGGAAAATAAGCCAAGGATTATAGATTATAGACCCAATAAGATTGAAATATAGTGAAAAAATATATAAAGTTCCTAAAACCTATATTCTTTTTTTGCAACAATTCTATACAGCGCTGTTTCCATTGCATTATTTTTTTTTAAGAAAAATCAAAAAATTAAAATCATCTATTTGTTTTTTTTGATTGTCCTAACACTTTGAACTCTCGCTGACTGGTATACATTTTTGTTAAACAGTTTTTTTTTATTATATTGATTCCTACCGAATGAGGGTAATGAATTTCAGCTAGTTCACAACAACATTGGTAACGGAGAATAGCACGACCACTTTTTCTGAAAATTTTTATATAAAAAAAATATAAATATTTAAATTAAATTATTTTATTATTTAACAGTTATTAAACAAAATTTACTGGCGTTTCATTTAAATACTCACAATTTTCATAAAACAAAAAATGGGAGAGTAACTAAATAAAAACAATGTTTTTTTAAATTAAATTTAAAATAATATTTAGCAGTTTAAATTTTTCGAAAATATTAACAAAAAAAACAAATTAACTATATTTATTGTTTTTAGTAGAATTTCTATAAATGGTAAGACAGAAACCAACTGTTAATTACTTTAAAAACGGATAGATGTACACAAAAAAAAATGATATATTTTAAAATATATTTTTAATGGTACTCACGGTTTATAGAACAAAAAAAAAACATTTTTACTTAAAAACTTTACCTTAATAGTCGTGTTATGTAGTCGGGCCAGTTTTCGGGAAACATGACTAAAAAGAAACCGACTGCGATCAGTATGACCCCGGCTAATTTCATTCCAGCAAATGTAGCACCGTAGAGTACCACGTCAAGGGCTAAAAACAAAATCAAATGATGAATATTTAAATATCTAGATTATTATTAAAAGGAAACACTTTTCTGGAAAACATATATGTAGGTTAATATTTAGATGCAAACAAAAATAATATCAGGAAATACCCTGTTATATTCCATCCTTAATCTATATATGCATATTTCGGAACTTAATGTAAGAACATTCATTATTTACAGATGGCGCAAAATAAATTCTTCATTTATTATTAAATCTTAACTGATTCTTCTGGTTTCAAGATTTCAAGATTTAATAGGCTTTTGTTTTCAGCAGCCTTAAGGCAGGTAAACACACGCGAAATATATATTTTGAGAAGCCGCTGTCTCAATGAAATACCACCAGCATTAAATGTCGACGAACAATGGCAACGATGCCAACAAGCGATTAGATCAGCCGCAACTGATGTGCTAGGTTTCTCGCGCCCACCAGCAAGAAACCCCTGGTTTGATGAGGAATGCCGTTAAAGCGAAACCAAAATCTAGAGCCATTATGCATGAATGGCACTTACGTCGAAGAAACCGAAAAACTTTCCATGCTATGTATGTGTGTTAGTCACGATTTACGTTGGAACGACCTCATTTTCCAAGTCGCTAAAAACGCAGCGAAATGTCTAGGTTTCCTTAATTGATGTAAAAAATACTTTAACCCTTCTGATCTGGCCATAATATGCAAAACATTTATACGTCCTAAACTTGAGTTTAACGCCCACATCTAGTCGGGTGCACCAAAAACAACATCTCACCTCCTTGATAAGATTTAAACACGTGCGAAAAAACTTATAGGAGACATAAGAATATCGAACTCTTTAGTTTCGCTTTAACATATCTCCTTGAAATATCTCCTGCCTTACATTGTCTTATCACTATTTTCGCAACCAGTGCTCAAATGAATTAGCCAGCTGCATTCCTCCCATTCAACAATTCAGCCGCAATACTCGTTACGCTATGAACGCAACTAAGTTTACCTTCAAGCCTATCTTCGGACGAACGCTGAAATATAGAGATTCGTACATGAACCGAACACGGATATGGAATGCTCTACCAAACTCTGTTTTTCCTTTCCATTCTAACTTACAGAAATTTAAAACCAATGTGCATCGGTATTTCCTTTCATCTTATTCCGAATTTCCTTAACGCCCTAAACATATAAGAGTATTCACAACCCCTTGAGTGCGCGCAAATTATAAAAAAAAGATGCTCGCAGAAGAAGGGAAGAACAGCGGCTTTTCAGACAGAAGAAAAAAGAGCGGGAAAAGCGCCGCGCGATTGAGGATAGAGAGGTGCCACTCCAGGAACGATGTTCGCAAGTTTTACAAAAGTGTAAAACGTCAAATCCAAGGATACTAGGCTCTAACAGAATCCTGTCGAGATAAACAAGGAAATATCTTAGTTTAGTCACAGTCGATGCTGAGGATATGGAAGAACCATTTCTGCAGACTGTTGAACGTCTATGATGAACAACATTCCGCTATCAGACGAGCCAACCACCCGTCCTGAGTGAAGTGAGGATAGCAATATCGAAACTCAAGCCTAAAAATTCTGCCGGAAATGACGACATCCCCGCTGAGCTTTATAAAGCCGGCGGAGATGACTTGGTAAGTAACACCCACCAAATCATAAGCCAAATCTGTTCGGAAGAAAGTATGCCTGAAAAATGGAATCTCAGCATCGATTCTCACCACCTATTCATCGGTGTATAAGCCGCATACAACACTATTTATAGAGACGCAATATTCAGAGCCATATCTAGTTTTGGTATGCCGTCCGTTTGTGTAGAATGACGATGGAGAATTCTCGCTGCTCCATCCGGGTCGGAAACGACCTCACCGACAAATTCGATACCAAAAAAGGATTTAGGCAAGGCGATGCGCGATTTGATTCTTGAGAGGATTGTGCCGTTTGCGTTGACGGGCTATGGAGACGAACATTCAACCAAGAACTATACGAGCTGTACAACGACATGCTCCTGTTCAACAAAAAACTCCGCATTCGACGTTTAAGATGCCTAGGACATGTAGAACGAATGGACACCAATACACCGGCTCAGAGAGTCTTCGATTCCCAGCCAGACGTCGGACGCAGTAGAGGAAGACCTCGCCTTTAGTGGCGCACACAAGTAGAAACCGACCTCAATCAACTTGGAGTGCGCAACTGGGGGCAGATAGCTGAGGACCGGGCTAATTGGAGAGGTAAGTTGGTTGAAGTTCATTTCGGACTGTAGCGCCTCTTAAGTAAGTAAGTAAGTAGATTCGTTTCACTGGTACAACCCCATAGTTGTATACCATACGTCTTAACCAGCCTTAGCACTTGCTTGTTTAATAGCAGCTTGTTATATAGTTTAAGCTTCGAATATTTTCCAAGTAACCAGTACAATTCTCTGTATTTATTTTTAAGTTCTTCGCATTTATTTTTTACATGCGACTTCCATTTTAATTTTGCATCGAGTGTGATTCCGAGATATTTCGCTTCATTTGGAAAGGAACTCAAAACGTATTTAGAAACACATACAGTCAAATTCTTTGTCCGTTTATATTAAAAGTCTACGTGAATCGATTTGCTGCCGTTAAGTGCAATCCTCCAGCATTTTGTCAATTCATTAAGCTTGTTAAGATCGTTTTGTAATTTCATATTTGTGCTCTCTACTGTTGTGCCAACTGCTAGTATAGCTGTATCATCAGCAAACGTGGCAACTATTGTATCGTTTGTTTGAGGGATAACACGTGTAAATAGGAGGTACAAGAGTCCAAGGACGCTTCCTTGGGGTACTCCGGCTAATATTTCATTTTTCAGGCAGAACTTGTCTTAGTTTCTATTGAAGGCCTCTGTGCCAAAGACACAATTACAACAGGAATTCGATGATCTTGGTCCACATTCGAATGTTTACTTCTAAACCAAATTGATTTTCAGGTAAAAGGCGTTTGATCAATAATGGGGGTGTAAGCGACCGGATAATATCATTTCAAAAACTTTTGAAATTATTGGAAGAAATGAAATAGGTCTCTAAGATTTTATTTCATTCGGTGATTTTCCTGGTTTGAGAACCATAATCACTTCCGCGACTTTCCACTGTATTGGTATGTATTCTAATCTAATTGCTGCATTAACAATGTAGATGAGTTTAGTTAATGCTTTCCGAGGCAACATTTTAAGAAGTTTTCCTGTAGTCAGGTCGTTTTCCGGAGCTTTTTCAGGCTTTAGTTTCTGTGTTTCACGGTTTAAGCTCGGCAATATTTGCATATCTATCTATATTATTATCGGTTGTAGTCTCGAATATGTTAATTTTTTCTGGACCTTCAAATGGTTTAAATGTTTTCTCAAAAAACATTCAATGAGGCGAAAACGTCTGCATTTTCCTTATTGCTTTTTGACCAACCGCCTTGAGTTACTCTAATTGGTGGCACAGCTTTTTTTTTGACCGTCTTATAATTTTAATTGCTTTCCAAAGTGAATAATTCGATTCTCTTTCCGCGGTTAGGCTCTACAGATAAGTTTCTACTGCTTGGTTTTTAATGTTTTGTACCGAATTTGATAGCAAGTTACTCAACCGATTGAGATGTGTTTTATCTTGCAAGTTACTCAACCGGTTGAGTTTGGTGTCATCTTTTCCTTTTTTCTTATTTTGTCTAACCCAATCTTTTATTTCCCGTGAGTACTTGATATTACTATAGCTCTCTATTTTGCATTTTTGAGGAGTATTATTCCATGGTGCTTTTTGAACGCTACCGATAAAGGTGTCAATCGCGACTTCGAGTTCTAATGGGGATCTAAGCAATACACCAAGCCGAAGAGTATTTTCAATATCGTTTTTAAAGCCTTCCCAGCTTGTTTTCCCATTTGTTAGTCTGGGTGAGTTTTCATTTCTAATGAATAATTCTTGGCTCGCTCCTTGTTAGAATGACAGAAGAATGGTCAGAGAAAAGATCAAGGCATTCTTCAACTTCGATTCGATTGGACGGGTCAACGTTAACTATGCAAAAATCGATCAAATCCGGTATTTTTGTAACATGAGTTGGTCAGTTAGTTGGTTTACCCGAAGAATGAAATTCAGTATTGTACATTCTACCTACATCATATGCATCTAGATTCACAGAATGTATGTTTTGCATTAAAGCCCCTCCGATGACAAAATGATGTCCAATGGAATTAAGGTAGTTTTCAAAGTCAATTTTCTCAACCTTTCATCGTGGTGGGCAGTAAATAGAAGATATCTTCAGAAAGGATTGTCTGCTTCTCACTTATATCGAGCTAACAATACATCGTTTCGATTTTTAATTTAAGATCAATCGACTGATCGATACAATATTTTATATATGTTGAGGCTCCACCTCTAGCCAAATTCTATGGAGTCTTCGTTCATTTATAAGGTTCCTTGCAGGATTCCTTTTTTTCTTGTCGCTAGTGTCGCCGCTTGATTTCCTTCCCACTTATGTACATGCAGAATAAGTAATGCACATTTTATGAGCACATGGCTCATAATTTAGCGGTTCGACCATCTGGAGATTGCTCGGTTATTTTGTGAAATCTTATCAAAGAAAAATAGTACAAGAAGGAACCTATCAAAGCAGTTAACTGAGGAGTTTATGATTCGTCTATCCCTATCTTAACATGCATACTTATGTGACGGGGTTATAATGTTTCATGTATAAATAGGTTTCTATTCCCTGAGTCACCTTGTACAATGAGGACTTTGTGTCAGAAAATGCTGCACATTAAGTTTTCACTTACCTCCAGATACCGGAACCGCTGTTATCAGGCCTAAGGTGACAAACATATTATACGTCACAGCTGCACTAAACTGTGTCAGTATATGAAAAACTGAAAACAAAGAAAAATATGTTTCGTCAAATTCAAAAGTCTATATATATATATATACGATTTTCATTACCTAATAAAAGAATACTGGCAATAAGGAGTATGATCCACGGCATTCGATCGGAAGGCATACTTTCGGTCCCAGTCAAATAAAGTGCAAGACAAACAGGCCAAAGCAATGCTGCATTTAGGAATCCTAGAGTTGTAAAAGCAAAGGCTATTTGCCCCACAGGGGGATCCCCCATCACCTTCCTAAACATGACCTACAACACATTCGATTTTAGTTCAATTAAAAACGAATAAGAACAAAATTGCGTGCCATACAAACTGTCAGGTGGCAGTCAGTATATGCAAATTTCTCATACCCTAAACACTGCATATCCAGCTGCTGCTAATGTAGCCAGTACAACTCCGCTCAATGTTGGACTCTCTGTGATGCCATCCATGTAGGCAAGCAAGGCAATACCAGTGTCACACAGTATGACAGCGACAATCTAATGAAAGATTAAAATCTGTTTAAATCGAAACACGCACATAGAAAGTTGAGTACCACATACCCTCACTCCAACAAACTGCTCATGCAGAATCACCCATGAGAGTAGGTAAACACATGCGACGTTTGTGGCAAACAATGCCATAGCATCCGTAGCATACAACACCCGTAAGGATAATGTGTAAAGGTATGTCGTCACAATCCATAGTATACAGAACGATAGACATCGGTTTAAGAAACGTCCTATTGATAAAAAGAAACACCAAAAGTAATTTTAAACTGTACATATTCCAAATTACTCGTACCAACAGTGAAACCTCGGTCCCGAAACCCTCTCAATACATCACCGAGTATCTCACCAGGTTTATCGCACTTTCGAACTGCAACCCTTCCGAGCACGTAAATAGGAAAAAACAAAAAAGCGAAATTCGTAAAAAACCATGAAGCAAAAAATGGTGCATTAAATATTGTCGATGTTAGTGATGAACGCGGCACATGGAATATCTTTGTGGCATCTTCAACTTCGGTTACCCCGGAACCGAACCCCAACCCTTCATCGTGGTCACCCATGTCGCTGTCGCTCATGATGTCCATGTCCATGTCATCGGGGTTAATCGCATATGTGCTGCGGCTGAGATATAAAAACTTTATGCAGTGCGTTGCTCCAACCCAGGAAGCTGTAACCAAAATGGTCACACATACCCCAAAGTACATCTGAAAAGAGCAAGAAAATGCTGTTTAATGCATTTGTGACACCCAACCCTGGAGTGCCCTCCTAAAGCAAGTCAAGTGTCAAGTGCTCGATCTACAGACAAGCACTTGAATCTTATACAGTATTAGTGTACAGGTACACGTACCTTTTGTGCCAGTTCGGAGCAGCATGTTTCCTTGCACGCTCTCAGCCGCTTGAATTGAACAGCACTTGGTTCAGGCAAGTCGGTAGCAGGCGTTTCTGCATCGATGCCACCACTGCTGCCATATCCCCTGCAGTGGTCTCGTATCTCGTGGGTGATTTGCTGATGTTGTATTGTAATCGTTTCGCTTGCATCCTGTTGACTCGATGACACCGAATCTTGGTGGGCAATTTGTGGATTACTGGTGTTGAGAATATTGGTGAAACCTCCGTAGGGACCGTTAGGTGAATCACCTGTTACAACTACGGATGGAGCCCTAACCCGTTTAGGATTAAAAATGGCGGGAATTTCTCCGTCTCGCGTCATTGCTATCGTATGGTCCACCGCATTGTTTTTCAGAAAAAGCTGCTGGCTCGTCCCTTAATATAACCAGAAGAAACTGAAACATGGAAAATGTGTCAATGATATATTAGATATGAAGTATTTCAAACGATAGGAGACGAGGTGTCAGAGACGAGAACGCTCTTTGTTTTCGCATCTTCTTGGCAAATAATATATAAGCCTTCTAGCGGGTATTGTTTGCAGAGCACCTGTACTTGTATTTTGTACTGTGTTACTGAGAATATAAAACTGCTTACGTTTGTTTTGCATTTATACTACAAGGACAGGAGAGCACAACAATGACTTTTATTTTAAAGCAAAAACTAATTGATGCGAATCCATTTCAAAAAATATTTCTGTTTAAATTCCCATTGAATGAAATGTAGCTGCAATGAGCTGATATTTACGTCTGACTTGCATTACCTAAGCAGGCGTAAGGAGCTTAGAGATTTTTAATAATACTGAAAGCTTTAAAGAATCAACTGATTATATCTTCTACAAAGGCAAACTGAATCCAAAGCCTTGCTTACTTACTTACTTTAGTGGCGCCACAGGCTGGAATGAACATGCCTCTACAATTAGCCTGGTTCTTCGTTTAATTTCTGAAGAAATGTTTTTGTCAGAGTTAATAGCGGACTCAAGAAAGAAAAAGTCCCGTATTACCTCAAAGTTATATCTGCCAATAGTAATGTTCTGTCCAATTCGTCAATGTTGTGTGTCCTTTCGTGTTGACAGCATATACTTAGTCTTACCCTCATTTACCGCTAAACCCATTTTTGCCGCTGCCTTCTCCATACCAGCAAACGTGGCTATGACATCATGTTGCGTCCGACCAATAATGTCAATATCGTGTCGGTGTATGCCAGTAGTTTAACCAATTTTTAAAAGATTGAGCCTCTGGTGTTCGCTCGGGAGAATCAAAATAAATAAGTGAGGTCAGGTCGTTTCCGATGGAGCATCGTCATCCTACATAGACCGGCGAGTTTGGGCGGTATACCAAATTATTGCAAAGTATTTTCGTCCTCGAGATTTTGATTGATTCTAACATTACAATGATAGCGGAACTCAAAAAAGAGTTTTTTGGAATTCCGTCCGTCGGTTCGGCGGTCCGTCTGTCTGTACAAGCCTCTCCAGCCTAAACGACTTGACCGATGTTCTTCAAACTTCGTATCCAGCGTTTGTTTGGTCATAATTCTAGGTCATTTTTTGTTTGTTTTTAGCCACGTTATTACCGGTACCTGCCATATAAAAACCATATATAACCTCAATTTTTCTCGAAAACGGCTCTTACGTTTTTAATTAAACGTCATATATAATGTGAGCATATCCATAAAACGGATTTTTGCATATAGGCCATATAAAGAAAATTGTCAATTCCTCGCAAACTATTTGGCCAAATTGAATGAAATTTAATTTGTATACTTACAGTTTTCATGAGTTACACGTAATTGGTTTTGGCCAAATTATCTCTAAACGGAATTTTTAGTTTTGGCCAATAAAGGAAGATCATTATTATTCACACATTATTCACATGACACCGATTACTTCCAATGACGGAATAAACGTTCGTATAATCACATTTCGACATTATTTATATCATTTTTAGCATCATTAATCGAAATAAATATTATTGTGTATTTGGGCCAAATTGTTAAAAACGACAAGTTAACTCGCTGTGAAAGTGAAAGTTGCGTACGACCCAGTCGTGCACCCACCACTCGTTTATAAATGCTGTCGTATGCGGTTTTGAAATCGATGGGTTTTTTCCAGGATCTGCCAAAGTGTGAAGATTTGATCAGTTGTGGACTTTCCTGACCTAAAATCACACTGATAAGAGCCGATCAGGTTGTTGGTAAAAGGTTTCAGGCGTAGGATATTATAGGCGATGTTGAGGAGACTTATGCCTCTGTAGTTCGCGCAGTTCAGAGTGGATCGGGCAGTCGATGCTGAGGTTCCATTTTTCAGGCATACTTTCACCCGACCAGATTTGGCTTATGAATCGGTGGATGTTATTTACCAAGTCATCTCCTTCAGATTTATAAAGCTCAGCGTCATTTCCGGAAGCCTTATTAAGCTTGAGTTTAGATATTGCTATCCTCACTTCATTTAGTTCGGTTGGATGACAGTTTTCGATGTCGTTGCCAATATCGAATGATTCGTTTTGCTGGAAGTGCAATGTTTTCCATCATCGCCGTTTAACAGCCTCCAGAAGTAGTTCTTCCATATCCTCAGCATCGACTATGTCTCAACTACGACATTTCCTTTTTCATTTCGACAGGATTCTGTTTGACTTTGACGTTTTACACTTTGGTAAAACTTGCGAGCATCGTTCCTGAAGTGGCACCTCTCTATATCCTTGATTGCGCGCTTTTCTTGCTCTTTTTTCTTCTTTCTGGAAAGCCGGCGTCCTTTCCAGCTTAGCCTTGTAGGCCTCGTTCTTGGCTGCTAGCATCCGTCGGCATTCCTCATCGGGTTTCTTGCTGGTGGGAGCGAGAAACTTAGAACATCAGTTGCGGCTGATCTAATGGCTTGTTGGTTATTGGCATCGTGGTGGATATCTGCATTCTTACTTTGGCTGCAACGAGGTAGTGGTCCGTGTCGATGTTAGCCCCTCGGAATGTTCGGACATCTAAAATACTGGATGCGTGCCTCAACTTGGTTGACCGTTCGTTGATCATAGGTTTTGTCGATGAGCTCGTAGAAGATCTATATATTTTTCCTCTGTTGGAGCGTGAGCGCATAAAGGGTATATTTTGGCGAATTTGGCCTTGATGCAAACTGTTGCATTTCGTTCGCTAATGCTTTGGAAGCATAATACTTCTTGCCTAAGTCTGGCACTTATAACAAATCCGCATCCAATTAGTCGCTGTTCCTGCTCACTATAACACGGTCCGCAGTAGCCGGCCCATCTCATAGTATGTCAGCGGGATGGAAGTAATGTCTGCTTCCACTAGTTGTTCGCCTGCACCTCCCCTGTGCAGATACGAACGTCGTTGTCCTTTTTTCTGATTAACACCATACCACCAGTATCTAATGGCAAAAAGGGCAAATATGCCAACCAGTCATTAGATAAACCAAAATTGGAATCCATAGGTCAATACTGGTTTCAGAATATACTTGTATAACTTATCTCCCAAAAGCGCATGAATAATTCACTCTTTTTTTCTTGTGCTTTCCAGCGCAGTTTAATGTCTACAGTCATTCCTTAATATAATAATGCTGATATTTTGAATATGCCACTACATTGTTGTTTGTGTATACTGGAATGTGTTGTGCAGTTTTTAACGTAAAATTGATATGGACTGACTTCAGGTCATTTAATCTTATCAGTTTATTCTTAGATAATTCTGAAATATTTTTTGAAGCCTTTTTCTGCTATTTTGACAGTTTCTTTTACAGAAAGTATAGCAGTATAGGTAACTTAAACGGACGAAATATATTACTCTCAAATACAAATATCGCCACATCCAGGAATACGACAATAAATAAAATACGAACAAACGAAATGAAAATCTACATAAAAAACAACTTACAATGCAATAAATCACCAGGGTATGACCTAATAACAGCAGAAATAATAAAAGAACTATCTAATAGTGCGTTTATTTACATAAGAAACATCTTCAATGGTATCCTTAGACTTGACTACTACTCAAACCAAAAGTATGGAAAGTTTCCAAAATAATAGCAATCCCGAAACCAGGCAAAGACTCTACAAAACCATCATCATATAGGCCAATAAGTCTTCTACCAATTCTTTCAAAAATATTCGATAAACTCCTTCTTGACCGCATTAAGAGTCCACTTAAACAAAAAAACCTTATTCCGGACCACCAATTTGGATTTCGGCAAAACCACTCTACAATCCAACAAGTGCATCGAGTGACAAACAAAATTCTAAACGACTTTAACGAGCAAAAATACTGCGTAGAAGTTTACCTAGACGTCGCCAAAGCTTTGATAGTGAATGGCATAAGGGACTATTATACAAACTCAAGACAATGCTTCCGGACTACCACCAACTCATCAGAAGTTACTTGGAAAATCGACACTTATAACAGGTGGCGCAAAAATAACCTTTCGATGTTTTTTTTAACTGTAATTTAAAAAAAAATGAAAAACTTTGATTCTTCTTGTGGATTATTTTTATTTTGGTCTTTTAATTTTTTTTACATCAAGTCGAGAATATGATGTCATGTAAATGGCCGCCGCCACATTTGATTGTCATTTGAGCCCTTTTTATGGCATTTTCCATCACTTTGGCCAAAACTTCCGGCGATAGGTCCTCACATTCTTTACGGATATTGTCTTTAAGACCCTGGGGCTTGTTGACATAAGCCCGTGACTTCAAAAAGCCCCACAAAAAGAAGTCTGGAGCGGTGAAATCAGGCGATCTTGCTGGCCAGTGCAAATCGCCAAAACGGGAGATTAGGCACCCGGGAAATGCATCCTTCAGCATATCGGTTGTGGCACGTGCAGTGTGTGCCGTTGCACCGTCCTGTTGGAACCACATGTTTTCCAATCCCAATTCATCAAGTTGCGGCAAAAAGAACTTGTTGATCTCTGTAGCGCTCACCATTCACAGTAACCGTTTGGCCCGCGACGTCTTCGAAGAAAAAAGGTCCGATGACTCGTCCAGCGAAAACAGCACACCATACAGTGACTTTGAGCGGGTGTAATGGCTCTTCGTGGGTTACACGCGGATTTTCAGTGCCCCAGAAGCGTAAATTTTGCTTATTTACGTACCCGCTAAGATGGAAATGGGCCTCATCACTCATGATTATTTTTGATGAAAAATCATCTTCCTCTTGGTGGTGATAAAGGATGGCTTGAGCGTATGTTAGACGCGATTGGCGGTCAGCAGCTAACACCTGATGCACCGTCTGGACTTTGTACGGAAACATCTTCAAATCTTGTACCAAAATTCGCTGTAAAGACCCTCGACTGATACCCATTTGCGTGGCACGTCGTCTGGTCGATGTCGACGGCGCTTCCATGACATCTTCGGCTACAGCAGCAATATTCTCTGCAGAACGGCTACTCCGGGGTCTGCCACTAGGGAATCTGCGACGAAATTCACGTTGTGCCAAAGTCACCGACAGATTATTGCTCAAATAAATAGTCACCAATATTCCGCGTTCTGGAGCAGTGTAGCGTAACATTGTTTATTAACGTGTATTTCGCATGTGTTTACTACACAAATGTCAAAACAGAACTGACATTAGGGGCCAATCGCAAAATTTATAGTATTTTCTGATAGAAGGATTACTTTTGCGCCACCTTGTACGTGCAATATAACGACGAACATTCAAACTTACGTAAAATCGACGCAGGGGTTCCGCAGGGTAGTGTACTAGGTCCTATCCTCTACTTACTCTTTACTGCGGACATACCTAAGTCACTTACACAGGACTCAATGTAAGCAACATTCGCAGACGACACAGTAATCCTTTCCTCACACTCTTGTTTACAAGCTGCTACAAATCAAACAAAAAAACGTTGGACAAAGCAATGGATTGTTCGACAAATGGGGTATAGAAATTAATGAAGGAAAAGCAGTGCAAGTTATGTACACGACAAAAAGGAATTTCGTTCCACAAGACATCAAAATAAACAACAAAAAATGATTCTTGAAAACTCAGCGAAATATCTAGGCATATTAATAGACAACAAACTAACATGGAAACTACATATAATTCAAAAACGAAACCAAATCAAAATCAAATTTAGACAACTATACTGGCTTTTAGGAAAATCCTCTAAGATCTCTGTACAAAACAAATTATTAATATACAAAAGCATTATAAAACCAATATGGACCTACATCATCGAAATGTGGGGAACAGCTGCTAAAACCAATGTTGACATTATACAACGACTACAATCAAAAATACTTCGGACGATTGTCAATGCACCCTGGTATATTTCTAATGAAGACATATATCGTGACCTCAATATACCCAAAAAACACATATATCGTGATCTCAATATACCCAAAAAACACAGCAGAAATCATCAAATCACATTTTTAAACCACCTGAACAACGATATACGAAATCTACTTCACCAAGAAGCTAACACAAGAAGACGACTAAAGAGACTGAGGCCAGTAGATCTACAACTGATATGAAAGTTTTTATGTTTTCATGTATATAATATGTAATTACTCGTAGTAATAGTGGTGCTAATCTGACTCATGATGGCAAACTTGTAAATACCTTAAAGTAAAAGTAAATGACGTACCTAAGAGAAAAACGTTGTAAGATACTGATCTTACGATGTAAAATATATCCAATTATATCTTTTAAAACAATTTCTTAGAGTCTTACGACAGATGTAATATAAACGTGGAAATAAAAAAAATATAGGTAGCCAGACAGATTTTTTTCATTTTCATCTAATAGTCCAACGCATTAATTAATATCCAACTGTACTAACAACTGTAGCGTCACTTAAATTAGCCTTAACGAGCAAATTTTGGCAATTTTTTTGTGCAATACACACAAATTTGTTAAAATTGTATTTTCTGCTGATAGAGCAAGTATTAGTTTTGTGAAAAAATCGAACTTGACATTGATAGCAAACCTTACATTACGATAATGAAAATGACCAAAACCGTGAGTCCGGCATCCGTCGCGTCGGATTAATATCCAAATTGGATTAATATCCAAATTGAGTTTTTGGAATAGGCATTAAAATGCCGAGGCATACCTCTAATAAAAGTCGCACATAAGGTCCTATCCAAAGTACTGTGTGAACTTCTTAAGCATTTTGTTCTACCGGACACTAATCTTGTTCTCTAATCTACCAATCCTGCTAACATGGCGCCAAGTCCTGTATGCGAGTAAGGCGAATAGACGACAAGATACAACTGCGAACTTTATGAGCTGTACATTGGCTCGTCCATATCGAGCGAATGAACAATAATGCTTCAGCTAAAAGAGGCGACAAAGGAAGACGGAACCTGCGGTTTAAGGATCTAGTGACCACGGATTTTTATTTCTGTGGGCTGTTGGAAAATTTCATATATACGATGGGCACGTGCTCAAAGTAGTATGAGACTTTAACTCACTAAAACCACCAACCTTTTTGTAATGATTGGCAGGTAACTTTCCTTTGAGAGTTTCCGCTTTTTCTGCAATTTATAGCGCTGTTTGTTATTATCGGGCCAAATATAGGGGCTTAGTTCCACCGCAATAAATTTGTTTCGTCAAGAATTTTGAGGACCGTTGTGTAATGTGTCCCAATAAACGTTTTTTTATGTTTGCGTTCAAAATTGTTCTGCTTAGATCTTTATTCCATATATACCACGGCGTCTTGACGAATGATCTTAACATGTTGTTTTCAAAAGTTTGTAGAATGTTTACATTCGTTTCACTGGTAAAACCTTATAGTTGTATACCATATGTCCAGACCGGCTTTAGCACTTGCTTGTATAAAAGCAGCTTGTTATCAAGGTTAAGCTTCGAATATTTTCCGAGTAACCATGCGACTTCCATTTTAATTTTGAATCGAGTTGCATTCCGAGATATTTCGGTTCATTTGCATAACGGACTCGAACCGTATTGAGAGATACAGGCGAATTGTTTGTCCTGTTATACGAAAAACCGATTTGATCTCATGTAATTAGGTCATAAGCCGGAGCTTTTTTAAGGCTTTAGTTTCTGTAATTTTATCGTTGTCGAATTTAATCGTTGGTATTTGATTTCAAATAAGTGTAATTGAATTGTTAAACGAGAAGCCGGTTTTTAAATAATATAATTATAGAAATAAGAGTGTGTTTAAATAAATTATTGCTTAACAGAAAAGTGTTTTATCATTTGAAGCCCGGCTTCATTCTACATTCTATTGCTATCGGTTGTAGTCTCGAATACATTAATGTTTTCATGTTGCGATGGGACGTCAAATCGCTTAAATGTTTCCTCGAGATGTGCGGCAAAAACGTTTGTTTTTTTTTCCTTATTGGTTTTGCCCACTCGTCTTGAGTTCCCTAATTGGTGGCACAGCGTTTTTATGCCGTTTTATGACTCTAATTGCCTTCCAGAGCAAATAATTTGATTCCTTTCAAGGGGTTAGACTTTGTAGATAAATTTCCACTGTTACCAAGTTACTCAACCGATTTAGATGTGGCTTGTCTTGCTGGGCACGATGTGACCACGGACACCAGAACGCTTGGACTGTATCACTGGCAGCAACGTGCCTAGGATCGCGTATAAAACAAAACAAATCTTAGGCAACGATTGATATTTGGAACAAAACTCCATACCCAAGTCCAGGTTTAGACAATATACAATATCGAGCTTTCACATCTTGTTTTTAAAGATTTAAACATAAAGATATGCTCATCTTAAAAAATGGCTGTTCAATATTAAATTCGCCTGTTTGAGGATATCATATTATATGCCAGTAATTACCGATTAAACTTCTGAGAGTGATCAATATTTAAGCTTAACCAATCAACACTACGAGTAGCCTCAATGTCAATCCATATCGGAAAAAGAATATAAACCGGATAAGATAATATAAAAATTTGAAAAGAAGGCTCTTAAGTTTTGGACTATTTTATTAATAGAATCTGTCTTAAAAACAAGCTTGTCTAAATTAATGTGAAATGAAACTACCCTAATGTTCAATTGCTATCTATTATATACTAATGACACAAATAAAAAAAAACTCACTCCCCAAACGAGTTAGGATTACCATCTTGTTGCCGGTGCTAAGAACAATTTACTGTTGTTTGACAAGTATTCGTTAAGGTCGAGATGTCAGACATTTATTTGCATACTGTTGCCTAATTCAATTTGATCCCCTCCAGCGCAAAAGAGTAACACTTTAATATAAAACTAACGAGCGACAAGCATTCATATAGGTAGAGCCAACAAGAAAACTATGGACTAGTGCGCCTGATAGAACAAAAAAAAGTAAAAATGTTGTGCAGGCATAACAAAAACGTCTCACATCACGGGTTTGAGTGTTTTGAGATGAAGAAAGTTAAAATTTTCAGAATTTCAAGAGTACAGAAGAAAAATAATACATAAACAAAAAACTCTTGTAAATTTTAATCATTAAAATGTATATAATGTATATATATTTTCAATAAGATCATAACAATTTTGTATTGTATATTAAATACAGGAAACTTGATAATAACGGGCTGACATTTATCCTACGTGTATTGGAAATTAAGCAATTTCGTGTTTTATATTGTGCGCATCTAACGTTTTCGGGTTGTTGGCATAAACGATAATCCAAAGAAATCAACTGTTTTAAATGAGCGAGGTGGACCTTCGACGAGGCTTTCCCCATCAATAAATCAATCGTTTTAACATATATGTTGTATTTGGAACCATATTGTTGGAATTTCATATCACTTATGTCAAGTCCATCCAATTATGGACAAAAGTAATAACTACATTGCAGAATTAAGACGTTTGTGACGATAATTTTCATAGAAGAAAAAATACGGTTCAATCACATTTCCATCTTGAAATTCACACCTCACGGGCAATTAGGTATCTTTTGATGTGTATTGGTGCATATGTATATGGTGCTATCCAAAACCGCATGCTGAAGGAGAAAGCAATTAAACCAAAAATGGGCTTAAGCCCTGAAGACCATTTCTTATGAATTTCAGTATTTTTACAAAAGATTCCAAAGTCTAATCTGGGAGGTTTCGTTTCATTTACAGATGAAGGTGCTTCAGTTCTTGGGTTCAACAAAAAGATTGAATGGTGAATACATGTTAAATTATATGTATCCACAGACGGGCTCTGCCGGGCAGAAGGTTTGGGTTCGATTCGCAGCCGTAGCAATACTTAAATGATCTTTCACTGAACCTCCTCTCGTGATAATCTGACAAATCATCCATTTTGAGAAGTTTTGACGTGTACAGTCTCCATAGATCTCTCAACAGAAGCAAACTTTAAAATGCTTCTAAATAGGATTTAAAGAACAAAAAAAACACTTTCTGGGTTATGCTATCATCGCAATTTTAGAATAAATCAAAATCTCTATGTCGTTTTTTTCACGGAAAACAATACCTTTAAAAAAACCGTTACATCGATTTTTTGGTAGAAACTGGGCTTACAGCTTCCTTTTCTTCAGTCGTTAAAACCGGGACTACTCATCAATGGGACGTCTTTATCCTCCAAGTGGTAACCATCGGTTACTGGCTCATCCATCCGGGTTTTACTTGCCAACCTAATAAGTGTGTTGATAACAAGACGAAAAACAGCAATGCTATGAACAGTCTAGTCAGAATGCTTGGCACGGAATATCCGGCCTGATGTCTTCTCTTCTCAGGCACACCTATATGAGCTTCTTCGACATATTAGGACAACAGATCAGTTAGGAATATCAAGGGTTATACAAGTCCATTGAACTGAAATGGTTTCGGATGAACTAAAGGTCAACTTTAGGCGCTCAATCCTGTAGTAGATGCTAATGTCCCCGTGTCCTAAGGGTATCTAATAAACCCTTCATGTCGGGGGTTTGGATTTTACTGTTGACGATGAAAAATGGACAACGACGTTCATATCTGCACATGGAGTGTGAAAACATTTAACAGGAGAGGTGAAGGTAAACAACTAGCGAAAGCCCTAAGCTGCTACAAAACAGATATTACTGCCATCCATGAAATACAATTAAATGGGTCAGCCAAAAACTGGATTAAAATCTTTGAAATATACTATGCACTATGCAACAGCGACTATTCGTATGCGGATTTGCTATAAGGGCCAGACTTACGTACAAGAAAATTTATGGCGCAACAGGCTCGTTAGTATCCAGATACTAGCTTTTGTCTCACAACCATTTATGTGTGCGTGTGTACTTCTTAGCACGATGGCGAGACCTCCTGTTTTATGCCGAATCCGAACGGCTAAGTTGAGATAAGCTTTTCATGAAAATAAATGCTACTCATACGATTTGTCAGATTATCACGAGAGGAGGGCCAGTGAAAAATCATTTAGGTGTTGCTCCGGCTGGGAATCGAACCCAGACCCTTTGCGCGGAAGTTCATCGCTCTAACCATCGCGCCACTGAGCCCGCCCCCAGCCAGACTAAGGTAGGAAGTCTTATATTTTCAAGACATTAGCGAACGCATTATAACAATTAGCATCAGGGCCAAATTCGCTAACATAAGCCTTAGATGAGCTCAAGCCCCGACGGAGGATAAAGATGACATAGCTAAGGATTGCTTCTACGAGCTTCTCGACAAAACTTATGAGCGATTACCGAAGTACAATGTTAAAATCGTGCTGAGAGATTTTAACGCAAGGGTAGGAAGAAATGACATCTTTAGCAGTATTTTCGAAAAAAAGCCAACACGACAACACGTCTGGCAATGGACTTAGGCTAATTTTTCTTCGGAACGAAATTCCACTATAGCCAGCACACGGTTATTCAAAAGAGGACATGACATCATCTTGGATGTCCGAATATTCCGAGAGGCTCTAACATCGACAATGACCACTACCTTGTTACAGTTAAGCTAAGAATGCGGATATCCGCCACAACATTCCAGAAATACTGTGAAAACAATTAATTTCAAACGATTACAATTGCAAGAGAATGCCAAGGCCTTCGTGGAACGCGGATCCTTTAATATCTCGATTAACACAATACCAAAAATAAAAAAAAACAAATTTTTGGCGTAACAGGCTTGTTAGTACCCAGGACCTAGCTTTCTCACTACTATTCAAGTGTGCGTGTGTACTTCTTGCACGATGGCGGCACCTCCTGTTTTATGCCGACTTGCGCTAGCAACTGCCGATAGAGCATCGCAGAATTCCTTTTATTGTATAAAAAGTGATATGCATTAATATTATTAAAGTAAACTAAAGGCAGCGGCAAACACTATGTTGTAAATTTCTTTGTATAATGCAATTAAATGCTCATATGCATTAATACCTTTAATACAAGACTGGGTAAGTCGAAAGCATAGTTTTCAAGACTACCATCGATGTAGATGTGGTCTATTCATGACGATTACCGAAAGTATCTTGAGCTATTTGGACAGGACAGCTCATCATCAGATCCAGAATTTCCAGACCAAGACAGCGATATGGACCATGCTACCGTTGGTAATTTTCGACCATATATTACGGGAAGGATATTTGGGCAAAAGTAGTTTTGTAAAATGAACAGCAGAATTTTGATAAAAGACGCATGAAGCTGAGGTTAAGCACTTTCAGCAAGGATGAAGAGGATAATAAATCAGCTTCCTGCCGATGAGTCGTATATCTTATCTCATTTCACTAAAGCAAGTCTGCGGTGGCACGGCTGCAGTTCCAGTTAAGCTGGAAGTGAACAACCTACATGAGCCCCTTTGATATATCCAGACAAAAAGTCTTTCAAAACTTTAAGAGTAGGACTTAATATAGATACGGCGCTAAAAACCATAGTTGGTACTGACAGTCTCATGGCCTAAGGAATCAAAAAATAAGGACCCGTCCCTACAGTTTGGACTTCGCGATTTGGTTTTATCGCTTAATCATGTAACAATGAAGCCACTTAGAGCATCGTTAATGAAAGAGATCGCCCCTCTATTTCCAAGGCCAATAGCGACTTTATAAACAAAGAAGAACAACAATACAGCGGGTTAGATTAACAGTGGAACAGCAATGTCTGGAAAATGAAATATTGCTATAGATGACTGGAATATCAGCAACACATATTACGTTCAACGATAATCTTCTGGCATCATGATTTAAATATGATTTATGGCACATGACCGCCACGGCTGGCTCGGACGTATTATAATATGGAGGTCCAATTTTCGATGAATTTTTCTACTGATTTCACAAATCACCACAAAAAATAGTCAAGCGGCGTTAAATCGCACAATCTTGGACGACGATTCAATGACTAAAACGCGAAATTATGCGCTCACCGAACGTTTTCTTTAGCAAATCAATTGTGGCACGAGCTGTGTGACATGTTGCGCCGTCTTATTGTAACCACAACTCCTGCACATCATGGTTGAATTAAAAAGTGAGTAATAATGGCTCTATAACAGTTAACATTGTATGTAACGTTCTGGCCAGCATTGTTTTTAGAGAACCCATAAAGCATACAAAACAGCTTTTGTGCATGTAACGGCTCAACATACACTTGAAGATTATCATCACTCCAAATACGGCAGTTTTGTTTATTGACGTTTCCATTCAACAATTCAACGAATCTAGGCCTTGCTAGGTAATCCTGTGGCTTCAAGTTTTGCACGAGTTGGATTTTGTAAGCACACAAACCAGTATCTTTCCGCAAAATCTTCCATAAAGTGGATGGACACATATCCAATTCATGTGCACAATGACAGATAGACTGATTCGGGTCTTCCTCTACGCTATCATTCCAGTTCCTTACTTAATCGAATTAATTGCTCTGATGGAGGATTATATTGACCGTAAAATGGACGTAGTGCACCGATACGTATTTCGAACAGAACCATGATTTTCAAAATAATTTTGCACGATTTGGAAGCGTTGTTCAGACAGTCAGTCTATTCATGTTGTCAAACGCAAACCAGACCAAAAATAAATCACTTGACAGCTGACAAAATGGCCGCCAGTTAAAATAGTGTTGCAAACTTAAAGTTCCATATCTCTTAAAAATAAACACCCGTTATTGTGCGACCGTCTTTCTGTAGCACACTAATGGGCAGGTACCAGTGCGTTCCCCCAGCTTGACCATAGACCAGATTTTCACACTAAGTCAAATCCTGACAGATACCAATACATTTTAAGACGAGACAAACCACCTTTTCATCGACTTCAAGTCCGAGTATAAAAAGTTCATTGCCAGATCTCCATAGAACGATGGCGTAATTTGGCATACAGCTTCGACCAGCTCATCCGAACTTTTCCAAACATGTATCAAATTGCATTAAATCGAAAGCCAGACATAATAACTAAAATATAATTGTTTTTTAACTTTCTTTTATAAAGAGAAAGATATTATTTTCATGAAAATTTTCGACCTCGAGATTTTGATTACAATGATAGCGGAACTCAAAAAAGTGGTTTTCTGAATTCCGTCCGTCGGTTTGTCGGTCTTTTTTTCAAATTCTTCAAATTCATACCCAGCGTTTTTTTGGTCATGATTCTAGGCCATTTTTTTTGTGTTTGCTTTTAGCCATGCTATTACTGGTACCTGCCGTATAAAAATCATACATAACCTCAATTTGCTCAAAAATGGCTCTAACGATTTTGATTAAACTTCTTATATGCTATAAGCATATTAGTTTTAACAAAACTGCATACCCAGTTTTTTTTTCGAGAAAATCCATATAGCGGTTTTTTGCATTTAGGCCATATAAAGGAAATTGTCAATTTCTCGCAAACGATTTTGCCAAATTGAATAAAATTTATTTTGTATACTACTATAACTGTTTTCATGAGTTCCACATAACTGGTTTAGGCCCAATTATCCCCAAACGCAAATTTCAGTTGTGGCAAATAACGGAAAATCATTTTTATTCACATGAACACCGATTACCTACTTTCAATTACGGAATAAACGTTCGTATAATCTCATTTCGACATCATTTATACCATTCTAGCATCATTAATCGAAATAAATTTTACTGTGTATAATTTTATAATTTGGCCCAAAATTGTTAAAAACGTCAAATTAACTCGCTGTGAAAGAGAAAGTTGCGTACGACCCAGTAGTGCACCCACACTAGTTTTTTTTTTTTTTTTTGAATTCGTTTTAAATATTGGGAACAGATTTGGTGAAAGGCCTGCCTGTATGGTCCCCAAAATGACGGATTTATAAAAGAGGATAGCAATTAACAGCACGGCGACTCGTTGTGGGAAAGTCATAATTGGGTTATACATATCATCATAAATCGCTTAGTTGGAATAGATAACAAACACGATATAATGAAACGCGCTTCCCAGCAGTATCCATATTTCATTCTCGTTGGAAAATAAGACATTGCCTTAATATATAGGAACACTCGAAATACCAATAATAAAATGGTTGATTGTGATTAGGGACAGACTTTTATTATAGATTCACATGTCGCCTATAAATATGTTCATACATGCTTTTTAAGCATTTATGTAGAACACATGTCATTTTATCTAAAATGAATGGCTATATGTAGTAATGTTTATATATCGGCTTGAGCCATACCGAGTTTTCTCTAGGCAACCCAGCTTGTTTTCGATTATAGAAGACCGTCTCCATTCATTGTAGTTGAGCAGCAAAGAAAAAATAAATAAAAAAAAGGGATATCGTACAAAACAAAACACATCACAACAACAGGTGAAAAATGTTGCGGTGAGATAATCCAGGTGCAGGACATTAAACTTTAATTCGATTTTCTTATAGCGGAGTTGATTTCTCTATTCATTCATCTGTCGGTGTTAAATTATAATTTAATGAGGGATTGCAATTGGCTTTGAAAATACACAATTTTTATAAAGAATGAACGCCTGTGCACCACACATACAAAAATCAGGTTTGCAAATCACACTTAAAGTTGAAATATTTGTTCATTTATAGGACAGGGGCCCTGTTCATTGTGGTGACCGATGTTGAAACCAGTAGTAGACGTTGCTATTTTTGGTTGAGGGCGGAGGTTTGATGTATTTTTCTAGCCCATTGTGTACATACTGATATTGGCATAACTTAACATTAGGCTACTGGCAAATTGTTTGCATGATTTTGCTGACCTAAAACAAGGTTGCCTTCCCCACACACGAAAACACAAACTATACACATTGTCGAGGTTCGTTAGTGGTGCTGTTTCTCACTTCAGATTTACAACCACCCCTATAACTACCTTTTTACCGTTTGTATCTAAATTAAAATTCTAATTCTAAGCGAAATTATGTCCAGTAGGCTTGAATGGGTGAGTTCAGAAGTGGACTGTATAATAGATGACAATATAGTAAACCTTGGAACAGTAACCGACATTTTTTGTCTTACTTTTTAATTTTATACACCATCCAACATTTTTTTATGTAACTGCGTTAATGTACATCCAAATGTCGCACATATATATATAATATACGGTGGCAAATTTTTCACTTTTCAATAATGGGTGGAGGTTTTTCCATTTCTATAGTACGCAACGCAAATTCACACACACAAGCACAAATAGTGACTAAAATGGCTTGGCTAATGGTCTAAATTATTTTTAATTCAATAATTTGCACAGGACAACATTTAAACTAATGAATAGCAACTTTTTCACAAGGATTTTTTATTTAATTATTAGCTAGTAAACAAAACGCGGTGAGACATCGAGTTACCGACCATTTATTTTGAGCTCCAGAAGAAAACTGGCAAGCGCATGAATTCTTTGAGTGGAACTTTCCCAAGGAGCAAACCGTGGAGAAAATACATGAGCTTTTGCTATTAAGTGTGTGTTGAAGCCTTGAGGGTTTGTTGGGGGATAGGTTTCGATGTGGTGAATTGGTGGGAATTTGGTGAGTTTTTTTTTCAATTTTCATTTTGTTTACATATTATCACATATGGGGATGGGAAAATGATTTCACTTTTCACCTGTTTTCTTGTTTCTACTAGGTTTGTTTGTACATAACATTGATCATTTTGCATTTCACAAAGTGGCAATATTTTGAAGATGGTTTGAAGTGGTTCTTAATAAACAAAATAAAATCACTTGAGAAGGCTAAAATCCACTGTGTATAAATCGTTTAATAACCTATCCCATCCCATCCTTCATATAAATGTTCTCAAAAGTGGGCGTGGCTTAAAACTTTAAGGATGATATATAGGAAATGTCACTCTCACAACATCTTAAATGGTTAGACAACAAAACAATGATTCTTTATTGCATATGTAATGAGATCGCTTCTATAGAAAACGTCCATGAAACGGCATAACACATATACTAAAGTACAAAGGGTGGCTTGTTTACTAAGAAGATAATCCATATGTACCATTCCGACTGCAGGTTAGGAGGCAATCCTCCTTCAGGGATCCACCTTACTTGATCTCTGTCCTCCACCTTACGCCATTTCATCTTCATAAAGTAACGTAGCGAGGTTGTCAGCCGTCTGGAGCAGAAAAATAGTTTCCCACTCTCTTAGTTAGATATTTCAATTTAAAAGACTAAAACATACAGTACATTATTGTGTATTGTAGAGGCTAGAAGCAAAAAAGTCATATATATAAAAATATGAAGAAAAGTTTTGTTAAATATATATATATATATATATATATATATATATATCCAGAAATACTTTTAAAAAATTTAATATCGAAAGCGATTTGGACTTCTTAGGTTTTTTCCAGGATCTGCCGAAATGTGAAGATTTGATCGGTTGTGGACTTTCCGATCAAATCTTCACGCTATGGATTGATATATATTTATACATATATATATATATATATATATATATACATATATATATATATATATATATATATATATATATGTATATATATATATATAATAAACATCAAGATTAAGAGCGAATGTTGTATCGGCTTTTTCAACAGGGACGCTACAAAAGTTGAGCGACAGGGACAGCAAACGCCGACATAATTTCTTGCCGCTCTTTTGACATTTCTCTTCAGTATGTTGTTCCATTTCATGATGGAAAAATATACGATCCAACAACGAGTCGAAATTATTAAAATTTACAACCGAAGTTCGGAGTCAGTGGCCTCAACGTTAAGAGCGCTACGTCCAATTTACGGTCGTCATAATCTTCCTAGCAGATCAACAATTGAGCGTCTAGTGGAAAAATTTAAATCCACAGGCACAGTACAAAATGTTCCCGTGCAGTGAGACAAAGAAGTGCCCGTAGTTTCGCGAATATTGCTGCCGCTGAGGCTTCAGTTGAAGAAAGCCCAAATTTGTCTCTCACACGTCGTTATCAAGCGTTGGGCATCTCTGTGACGTCGTTGTGGCGAATTTTGCGAACGAAAAGATCCTGGCCTACATCCTTACAAGATTAAATTGACGCAAGAACTGAGGCCGCTTGACCACCAGAAGCGTCTTATGTTCGTGAATTGGGCTGAGCAACAACTTGAAAATGATTCGGATTTTCATCGAAAAATCATCTTCAGCGATGAGGCTCATTTCTGGCTGAATGGCTTCGTCAATAAACAAAATATGCGGTATTGGTCAGGCAGCAATCCACACGTACTCCATGAGTCATTATTGTATCCCGAAAAAATTACGGTTTGGTGTGGTTGACCAAGACCGGCACGTTACTGTGAATGGGAATCGCTACCGTTCAATGATAACCGAATATTTCTGGCCCCAATTGGATGATATGGACTTGGAGGACATGTAGTTCCAACAGGACAGCGCCACAAGCCACACAGCGAATGCCACAATCAATTTATTGGAAACCAAGTTTGGAGAACATGTTATCTCACGAAATGGTCCAGTCGCTTGGCCGCCTCGGTCGTGCGATTTGACGCCGTTAGACTTTTTCCTGTGGGGCTACGTCAAGTCTATGTTCTATGCCAACAAGCCAGCGACGATTGATGAACTTCGTACGAATATTTAACGTGAAATTGCAGCAGTATCGGCCGATTTATGATTGAAAACCGTCGGAAATTGGGTTCAGCGTCTGGACTTCTGCAAGCGTGCCCGTGGTGGACATGCAAAAGAAATCGAGTTCCATATATAATGGCATCGAACGTACTTTCACAGGAATAAAGAATTTCATTTTATTTAGCGCTCTTATTGAAAAACCCTTTATAAATAAAAATCAAATGTCGTATGTTGGAAACCACATCACTTCAGAACGACTGCCCCGATTTGGCTATTTTTTTATTCAGATCTTTTTCTTAAAAAATTCTACGCCTACTTTTTTGATATATATGAAATCGGAGAAGTTACTTATTTACTTAAGTTGCGCTACAGTCCGGAATGAACATGTGCCTCAACCAACATGCCTCTCCGATTAACCCGGTCCTTAGCTAACTGCCTCCAGTTGCGCATTCCAAGTTGGTTGAGGTCGGTTTCTACTTGTGAGCGCCACTTAAGGCGAGGTCTTTCTCTACTGCGTCCGACGTCTGGCTGGGAATCGAAGCCGGATGAAACAGCGGTTGGCAGAAGTATATCTTCGTTCAATTTCTGACGAGATGTTGTTGTCAGAGTTAATAGCGGAGTCGAGATAGATAAAGTCCCGTACTACCTCAAAGTTATATCTGTCAATGGTGACGTTTTGTCCAATTCGTCGATGTTGTTTGTCCTTTCGTCTTGCCCTCATTTACTGCTAAACCCATTTTTGCCGCTTCCTTCTCTATACTAGCAAACGTGGATATGACATCACGTTGGGTCCTACCAATGATGTCGATATCGTCGGCGTATGCTTGTAGTTGTACCGATTTTTGGAAAATTGTGCCTCTGGTGATGGCTCGTGAGTTTTGCACAATCCTCTCAAGAAAAAGATTGAAGAAGTCACATGACAGCGCATCGCCTTGCCTAAATCCTTTTTTGGTATCGAATGTGTCGGTGAGGTCGTTTCCGACCCTGATGGAGCAGCGAGAATTCTCCATCGTCATCCCACACAAACAGACAAGTTTGGGTGGTATACCAAAACTAGACATGGCTCTGTATTGTTCGACTTTATAAATGCTTTCGTATGCGGCTTTGAAATCAATGAATAGGTAGTGGGTATCCATTTGGACTTCTTGGGTTTTTTTTCAGGATCTGCCATAGTGTGAAAATTTGATCGGTTGTGGACTTTCCTGGCCTAAAACCACACTGATAAGGCCCGATCAGGTTGTTCGTAAACGGTTTCAGGCGTTCACATATTATGGCAGATAGGATCTTGTAGGCGATATTGAGGAGACTTATGCCTCTGTAGTTGGCACAGTTTAGAGGGTCTTCTATTTTGTGGATCGGACAAAAGATGCTGAGGTTCCATTCTTCAAGCATACTTTCTTCCGACCAGATTTGGCTTATGAGTTGGTCCAAGTCAGTTCTCAAGTCATCTCTACCGGCTTTATAAGTCTCGGCGACAAGGCCGTCATTTCTGGCAGCCTTATTAAGCTTGAGTTTAGATATTGCTATACTCACATCACTAAAGTCAGATGGTTTCAGTTTTCGCTGTTGTTGCCAATATTAAATGGTTCGTTCTGCCTGACAGCGGAATGCTGTACGTCATCGCCGTTTAACAGTCTACAGAAGTGGTTCCTCCATATCCTCAGCATCGACTGTGTCTGAACTACGATATTTCCTTGTTCATCTCAACAGAATTCTGTTAGAGCCTTGTATCCTTGGCTTTGACGTTTTACACTTTGGTTAAACTTGCGAACATCGTTCCTGGAGTGGACCTATCTATATCCTCGATCGCGCGCCTTTATTGGTCTTTTGTCTTCCTTCTGAAAAGCCGGTGTTCTTCCCTTCTTCTCTGTCTATAGAGCTCAACGACAGCTCTCGTCTTCACCTGCAGCTTAGCCTTGCTCGCCGACAGATGCTCGCAGCCAAGAACGAGCCCTACGTTCTTGGCTGCGAGCATCTGTCGGCATTCCTCATAAAACCAGGGTTTTCTTGCTGGTGGGCGCGAGAAACCTAGCACATCAGTTGCGGCTGATCTAATGGCTTGTTGGCATCGTTGCCATTGTTCTTTGACATTCGATGCTGATACTATGGTAACAATTGAGAGGTTTAGGGATACGCGTTGCGCGAATGTCTTGGCGGTTTCTTGCGATTGCAGTCTTTCGACACTACATTTTTTCACAGTATTTCTGGATTGTTGTGAGGTGGATATCCGCATTCTTACCTTGGCTCAACAAGGTAGTGGTCCGAGTCGATGTTAGCTCGTCGAATGGTTCGGCCATCCAAAATACTGGATGAGTGCCTCTTGTCTATCGCAATGTGATCAATTTGGTTGACCGCTCGTTGATCTTATCAAACGTGTTATCGTGTAGGCTATGTTTTCCGACAATACTGCTAAAGATGTCATCTCTTCATACCTTTGCATTAAAATCTCCCAGCACGATTTTAACATCGTACTTTGGTAGGTTTTATCAAGCAGCTCAAAAAAGCAATTCTTAGCTATATCATCTTTTTTCTCCGTTGGGGCTTGAGAGCATATAAGGCTTATGTTGGCGAATTTAGCCTTGATGCGGATAGTAACAATGCATTCACAGATACCTTGGAAACATAAGACTTCTTGTCTAAGTCTGGCACTTATAATAAATCCCCACCCAAATAGTTGCTGTTTCTGCTCACTATAACACGGTCCGTAGTAGATGTTACAGTTTGTCATCCTCTTGTTGCCCGGCCCATCCAATCGAATTTCCTGGATGGCAGTAATGTCTGCTTTGTAGCAGTTTAGGGCTTCCGCTCGTTGTTTAATGTTCTCACATTCCAGGTGCAGATACGAACGTCGTTGTCATTTTTTCGTTTAGCGGGGTCCTCAACAATAAAATCAGTCCTTTCCGAGGCTACTGGTTGTTTCGTAACAGTTAAATTTTCCATGGTTGGGTATTAACCCAACGCACAACCCAACCTGGAGGGCCAGTTCCAATTTATTAGATATCCTTAGGACACGGGGCCATCAGTATCCACTACGGGATTGAGTGCTGCCGTTGGCCTTTCGGTTCATCCGCCACCATCTCTGTTCAAGGGGCCTGACTAGCCCTTGAAATTCCTAGACAACCTGTTATCCGAATATGTCGAAGCAGCTTGTCTAGGTTCGCCTGGGACAGCAGCCCGGGGATTCAATCCGTGCCATTCTGACCTGGCTGTTTTTCGTCGTGTTATCAACACTCGCGCTTATCGTTTAGCAAGTCAAATCCGGTTGGATGAGACCAGAACCCGATGGTTACCACTTGGAGGTTGAAATACACAGTGTAATATTTAAGTAGGTAGATTAGTTATTACAATAAGTTTGTCGATAGATATACTTCAAAGTATATGGATCGACTCACAATCGTTAGCTAAGTCGATCTAGCCATGTCCTTTCGTCCGTATGTCCGTCTGTGTGTCACTGAATTTGGAGCCTTCAATTTTGAGCTAGATTGTTGAAATTTGGTACTTATACTCTCTGACCAAAGCAGAACAACAAGTGTAAACATTTTCAAAATCCACCCACTTTCACGCCCACTTTTTTGTAATAAACTTCTTTTCTGATAATATCATAAGAAATTAAAAAAGAGTGCCTGTTCAAGATACCTATTAAAACTATGTTATTGCGTATTGCATAATGCATAATGCGTAATGCACATAAAGTTTTTGGCCACGACCACTTTTTGTGGTCCAAGTAGTATCAATTGTCAAGAAAAGATTTCTCAAATTGAACGTTCATGAGCAATGGCTAAAAATGCGCTTGTGATTACGTGAAGCAAATAAAGTGAAATCGCCAACAGCAAAAACGTGCATGTAGTTTTGTCTCCGGTGTCATAAACAGACTCCAGGCTGCAAAACGCATTTTTAAAATATAACTACTCTTTTTGACTCAGCGTACTTCAAAACAACAATTTGTAAGAATCTCAACATCGAAGTTTCGCGTCATCACTATACCTATACTGGGCAGTAAAACTAAGAACTACGGTTTGAGAGCCAGCTTTAAATATGAATTAGAATACTTTTGCCTACTACACATTAGATGTCGCTGCCACCAAACTAAACGCATGAAACAACAAAAAACCAATCTATCTTTTGACATTTAACGGCCTACGTTTTGACATTTACATAACGATTCACCAAGAGTAGTGCGGGCGAAAAATTCTCTTATCAGTGCGTCTATCGGTTTTCTTTCGGTCATCATTTTTTCGGAAATAACACTGCCTCCAGCTGCCAATTATCAAATCATTTTTGTCAGTTCACCCTTCACCCACTCAGGCGGAAATTGTCAGCTCGTAGTAGTGTTACAGAATATCGTTTTATTTGAATTTTCATTTTCAATTAATCAATTAATACGAGCTGTTCTTGTCGTTTGGTTTTCCTTGTGATATAATTAATTGAAAAAAGGAAACATCATGGCTCAAGTACCAAAAGCTGGTGGCAGCCTGGTCAACAGGTTTCTAAACAATTTGAAGAGCAAAGAGTTTCGGGATTACCTCATGAGGTTTGTAGATGATGTCAAAACTTTCAGCAGTATCGTATGTTCAATGTAAATGAGAATTTTATCTCCACTCTATAGTACACACTTTTGGGGACCAGTCGCGAACTGGGGAATACCAATCGCTGCAATTGCCGACTTTAAGAAAGATCCCAAGTTCATTAGTCCAACAATGACATTAGGTGGGTTGCAATTTTGCCTCTCATTTTATTTGTGTTATAAATAGCTGGTGGTACACACGCTACAAAGTCAACCTTGTACAATATTAATAATTTGAATCTGTTTTGTTTTTGCAGCTCTGACATTGTATTCAGCGATTTTTATGCGATTTGCATGGAAAGTCCAGCCACGGAATATGCTACTCTTTGCGTGTCACTTTACGAATTTCTCAGCACAAAATGTTCAAGGTTTTCGTTGCGTTAAGTACTCGTTGTCTAAGAAAGAGGATAAGGTTGTTGCTAAATAAATAAATATCCCCACCTCCCCCGACTGTAGAAGAGTTACTTAAGGACTTACAATTCCAGTCAAACAAAAATATGCGTTCAATAATCAAAATTACATTTTAGTGTATTTCTAAATATGATATAGTTTAATTATTTTTCTCTTCTTCCAAAATCGGTGCTAGAGACAATTGCTAAGTGATGTGCAGTAGAAAAATTTTTACCACAAATGTGATCATTCTTACACTGTTAAACGGATGTCATTGATATCTTTATAAACAAATCGATTATTGTTAACAATACAGCGCTATTAAATTGATAAGGTGATCGTGTGCCCAAACCCATTAAATTGTTTACTGTAAATACATTAATAAAAAAACATACGATTGTTTATGGTCGTGGTTTTTCTAGCTGTTGCAAAGATTTACAGTGCGGGGAAGTGGCGAGATGTTGTATAATAGCATGTGAGAGATAAGAAAAGGTGCCGGTGGAACTTGGCTTGAGATGTATGTGTATTATTACGAATGCGTGCGTGACGAGTCTTGGTGTCATTGATATGGTAATATTTACTCACATAAGACCAATTTGTGCGGTGAATAGAATTTTACTTTCAAGGGAATGTCGTGTATAGTAATTGATTCACATCTCCGCCAGACGAGAGTTGTAATTCGAAAATAAAATGTTAATGACGTGACACCTGATAATTGCAAATTGCTGGCTATTGATTCTGTTTAGAAGTTCATCACACTAAAGAAGTCATTAAATACAATTACACAGACGTAAACTTGTAGATACGATACATTTACTACTCAACCTTTTATATTTGTAGAGCTATTGCGGTAGTTAGCTTTCTAATTACCGACATCATAGTATGATTCGTAATTACAGTGTGATTTAATGACACTATTTGGATCCTTGCAGACGTTTTCTGAAGTGTGCCAAAGCTTTGGTCAATTTAATTAAGTAATGTACTTGTAAAGGTTTTTGTTCTATTATTTAATCAATTGATTGTTATTAGTGCTAATTAAGCGGTGCAGGTAACTGCAGAAGATAGTTTCATCTTCCTATTGAATAAACAATTTTTTTTTTTTTTTTCATTTAAAGACCCAAGTTGCGGTAAGTATTTGATTAGTGCGATTGTTTGGATGGCTGAGGCAGTCAATTTCTCACAGAAGAGCATGACTTGGCTTGGTATGATTTTGCGGTTTGTATTTAAATCATGTAATGGGAATAGGAAATCACGTGCAGGGTTTTTCTTATAAATAAGCTGTTGTTGTAGATTATTGGTTTGTCTTGTAGAAGTTAGACACTGATCGGCGTTAACTATGTATTTATCCATATTATAGATGTAACTATAGGTACCTACATCAAATTAGCTTTTTTGGACACATCTAGAATATAATGAAAGAAAAATAAAACAACATCCCTACAACGCCTTAGCAGTCTGGGCAGCAGCAAACAGAAACAGAAAACAAATGACTGGTGTTAAAGTGGGGGGTTTCGCCTTGAGAAAACTAATCCAAAAGGTCGGATAGCATGCATTTTAATAAGTTAATTCAGTAACGCGCCACTGACATCATGATGGTAATGATGATTTATAAAGTGTTCATTAACCGTGTGCATCACACTTTACTTCAAGTGTTCACAACAAAGAAAACCATTGTTAAAAGTATGATTTGTGTTGCTGATTTAGCAATCCAAAAAATTAGGGAGGATACAATGCGCAATGCATCAGACTTATTTATCTGTGCATTGGAAAACAAGTAGTGATGCCTCATCTCAGCCAATTTAATTTATAAATTTTTTTTGCCTGCAGCTTCTATCAGCGGAAAACTTGTGACTGGTGACCTTACCGCTAAGCATGCGGCGTTGGCTAATAAAACTTCGAACGGTAGATTTCGATTTCTAAAAATTTGGAGAGATCAGAGTATGATTGAAAAAATTCCTTCTTGGACTTGACACTAGACAAGATTAGTGTTTGGTAACGACAACGTCGGACTCGATGCGGTATTCAGAATATCAAACGATCAAATTCAGACTGAGGATATCACTACTTTCGATTACCGGAGAACAAACTTGATACGGCAAGAGTTATAAAGATTTAAACAAAGAAATTGACTGACTACAACATTCGGACAACAAGCGCTTAATACCAAAGCGGTTAATGACGGACCGTGTTCAAGAAAAAATTAATGTTTGAAGAAAATGTAAGTGTTGCAGGAATAAACCAATTTCGCTCAACTCAAAATCTGTAAAGGCTTATCTGTTATTTGAACACACTACCACTCCATATGCGTTGATACATATTTTGCAACATAAAAAAATACCGGTTTTCGTTAAAATTGAAAAAAAAAAATCGTTCGATGCAAATACATCCGTAATATAAATATGAACATTTCTTATATACATCGTTTCAACACATCAAAAAGTATTGCAAATTCATTATTCTGATTTTAATAATAATAATAACAATAATTTAATTAATAATTAATAATTTCTTTAATTTGCATTACCCTGTTTGGTCGACTAATACTATTACTACTACTGAGTTTTGGTGGCTGATCTGGCAACGGAATCTGCGGCCTCGATATTTTCACCTTTTGTTCCTGTTTTTATCCTGCTTATTTTTTGTTTCTTCCATACACCGTTCATCGAAAACACCGTTCCGAAACTTCTGTTTCGCCGGAGTGCAGTTACTGTAGTCCTTTCAAAATAAATAAAATATGAGAAGGCTACAACCCGCTGTGTGGATAAATATCCCCAAAAATTTTGCGTTACTTGAAACAGAATGGAAATGAAATAAAAAATTACATTGTCACCACACCTTGTACAGATAGTTATCTAAATTTTTGTTGGTTCGACCAAAAACGGCGTTTCTCTATGGCACATGTTATGGGGTAGGGTATATAAATAGATTTTGTAAGAAAACGCCTCCAAGAAGTTTGCTTACGCACGCCCACTTTTTTTAGCCGATCTAAATACGAAATGTCTACATTGACATTATGGAAGTACAGGGTGGCTAAGGAAAGCAGCTAACAAAGAAATGTAATAACATTTTTTGACATTGACATTGACATTACGGTAATTCGCACATGAATGCATCGAACTACAGACACATAACAGCACTATCGACTGAGGCCATCGGCTGGGAACGTTTTTTCTATTAAATAAATCTATAAGAAATTGGATTGTCCGCCGCTATCACCCACTGGAGTCCGCAGTTTCGGTTCTAACAGAGTATAGGCGCGCGTTTGGCGGCAACCCTCCGAGCCGATGGACCATAATGAGACTTGTTAACAATTTTGCCGTCCAAACCCTTCAGTTCGGACGTAGGAAACAATCGTTGCTGTAGCTTCTGCCATACTAAACAATCCAAGAGTTTCGACAAGAAGCTTATCTGCTCAAATGGGTATAAACAGACAGTCAATTATGCAGAATGATTTGGACTTATTCCCACATAAAATTCAATGGCCAACAAACTTGGCGATTCGTTTGACATTTCGCCAGAAGATATTTGAAATGGTGGAAAAGGACGCAAACATGTTGAACTGTCTATTTATGTCTGATGTAGCCCATATCGATTTGAACGACAACATAAACAAAATTGACGTATATGGAGTGCTTCCAACCCCCATGTACTCCATGAGACGGAATTGCATCCACTTCGTGTCAAATTTCTTCTTCGAAGAAAACGGTCACACCGTTACGGTTACTTGAACATGTTGAGAGAGTTTTTCTATCCAGAATTACGCCAAATAAGGATTTCTTTCAACTCTGTATCGTTTCAGCAAGTCTGAATTCTGTCATAACATAGCCCGTCCTGTTTATGACAGAATTGCGACGAAAATTTCTCAATAAGCACGGCCTTACTGCATCTGACTTTTTCTTGAGGGGTTATTCCAAACAGGAAGTCTACAAAGCAAAACCAACGAAATTGAATGAACTAAAGCAATCCATTCGAGAAACAATTGCGGCTAATCCTGTCTCAACTCTCCAAGCAGTAATAAACAACATTTTGGTATGATGCCGCACATGCATCAACGAGCTTAGATTTCATTGTTTTTTTAAATCAATTAAGTATATATAATAAAATTGAATGAGCTTGAACGTGAATAAAAGAAAAATAAATTCCATACACTGAAAAAAAAGTAATTTGAGTTTCTTAATTTAGCCACCCTGTTTTTGGATCAAATTTTTTTTCTGAAAATGCCCCCAAAAATGGGCATGAGAAAAAAATTTGTACAATAGAAATATAGATATTAAGATTGTCTTAATATGTTGTTGAGACAATTTTTCAAAATTCCCTAAAGTTTGGCCAAAACCAACTTATTTTTTAAAGTGGGCTTGGCAGTAAGCGTAATTTGAAAATGTTTGAACCTTAAATCGACTCAGCTAGCGATTCCTAGTCGATCCATATGTTTTAAGGTATAACTATATCATTTATTTCTCTCTGTTACAAACTGTGTATCAAAAATATTATAACCCTATGGGAAAGGGCATAGTAAACTTTTCTTGACAATTGCTACTACCCGGATGATTTGTCAGATCATGACTAGAGGAGGGGCCAACAAAAAATCATTAAGATGTTGCTACGGCTGGAAATCGAACAGACCTTATGTACGGCAGTTTATCGCACTAGCCATTTAGCCCGATTGTTTTCTCACTTATCTTTCTTCCCCTCAGTTACGCAGCCTGTGAAGTCTCCATCGGAGACTAATGCCCTTTCAGACTTGGGATAGTGGTGTACACCAACCCAACCAAGTAATTTTTGGTACGAATAGTAATACTAGTGTGTCCCATGAGAGACTATTAGATGACATACTCCAAAAACTCGGAGATAGAAAAAGGTTTTCAAAAATTGTATATGAACTGTTATCCTAATGTATCAGCGATTAGTGACTTCATCTTCCGCAATTTGAGAAAAAGAAAAGACCGCCGAATGGTCAAATACCTCCGTAAAATGTTGGTTGGTTTATAAATATGTGTGTTTCTTTAAGCCTTTCACTAATTTTGCTAATAGGAAGCCTAGTAGTCCAGAGATGATTTCTCTAACTTTTATTGTATATTCCTTTTTTAGTTCAATCGAACTACAAAATGTTCCCGTGCCAGTGAGACAAAGAAGTGCCCGCAGTGTCGAGAATATTGCTGCCGCTGAGGCTTCAGTTGAAGAAAGCCCAAATGTGTCTCTCACACGTCGTTTTCAAGCGTTGGGCGTCTCTGTGACGTCGTTGTGGCGAATTTTGCGAACGAAAAGATCCTGGCCTACATCCTTACAAGATTAAATTGACGCAAGAATTGAAGCCGCTTGACCACCAAAAGCGTCGTATGTTCGTGAATTGGGCGAAAGTGATTCGGATTTTCATCGAAAAATCATCTTCAGCGATGAGGCTCACTTCTGGCCGAATGGCTTCGTCAATAAACAAAATATGCGGTATTGGTCAGGCAGAAATCCACACGTACTCCATGAGTCATCATTGCATCCCGAAAAAATTACGGTTTGGTGTGGTTTATGGGCCGGCGGCGTCATTGGGCCGTACTTCTTCCGTGATGATGAAGACCGGCACGTTACTGTGAATGGGAATCGCTACCGTTCAATGATAACCGAATATTTTTGGCCCCAATTGGATGATATGGACTCAATTTATTGGAAACCAAATTTGGAGAACGTGTTATCTCACGAAATGGTCCAGTCGCTTGGCCGCCTCGGTCGTGCGATTTGACGCCGTTAGACTATTTCCTGTGGGGCTACGTCAAGTCTATGGTCTATGCCAACAAGCCAGCGACGATTGATGAACTTCGTACGAATATCGAACGTGAAATTGCAGCAGTACCGGCCGATTTATGCTTGAAAACCGTCGAAAATTGGGTTCAGCGTCTGGACTTCTGCAAGCGTGCCCGTGGTGGCCATGCAAAAGAAATCGGATTCCATCGATGGTACTTTCACAGGAATAAAGACTTTCATTGATATCCAAAACCGTTTTTGTTTTATTTAAAAAGAACTTTTGTAGCGCTCTTATTGAAAAACCCTTTAGTTTGGTTGGCTGTTTCGCTTTCATTTGTCTGTCTTTTTTTCTGCTCCAACTTGCTCACATTGCTTACTTATCCATGTGTTATTTAATCCTGTTTTTTTATAGAGTGAGGAGCGCATAGTTCTAGATCTCTATTACCACCTCTTCGCAAATATTGACATCACGTTGTCTGGAACAAAAGGTCCAAACCCACTGAATAACTGAAACTTGGCTTTAATTTATATTTTAAACTGCTAATTTCTTCCACTGCGATGGTTTTGTTCAGTTAAAAATACTTCTTAAATAAAAGATATCAATAAACCACAATGATCTAATTTATTTTAATTTCTTAAAATAATTTTATTTTCATATAAAATGATTATTTGTTTCTTGCGTGTTTTGCATTTCTTCGTACCGAAACTTGCAACGTTTTTCCATCATTGTGAATTCTTTTTGCCGAAGTTTGTGGATGTCCCTTTCCTACATTTTTGTTATTTATTCTGTTTCTGTACCATTTTTAAGTGGTAATAAAATATCAAAACTGAACAGAAAAAATAAAAAATAGAACAAAGTTTCCGTTTCGGTTGATCAGTGGGTTTGGCCCTAGAGGTCATCCCACAAAAAAAAGTCTTGGTGGGTGATCAAATTAACAGATTTTAAATTAAATGATTTTGTAGAAATATTAATGACTGACAACCAGTAATTTCTTTTCAGCAATGCTTTAATTCCGGAAAGTAGTAAACTATTCTTCAAAGGATACTTACGCACATTTCGTAATTCATATTAGAGAAACCCAACGACAAGCTGGACATAATTTCATACAACTCCTTCGTTAAAAAAAATAATTGAAAAAATGTTTTATTGTTTGGTGTTCCATTGATTTTTTTTACTTTCTTTTTAATATAATTTGTAAAAACAGCGCATCTTTCTGGCTTATATTAAAAGAATTAATCCATCTTACAAACATGCATTTCTTTTTATGTTCTTACTTCTCGTGAAAAAACGAATATCTAAAAGACTTTAAAACAAATTAACAGAAAAGAAATATTCACCAGAGTTTTCCTTTTTTGTTTAGTAATTAGCAAACCAGAAAAAGATTTTTTTTTTGTTATTTTCTTCTTTGTTTTCGTTTATTTCCATCGTTTTTCTCCCTCTTTTCATCATTAAAAAATAAAAGTATATTTTCATTCCAAAAAAAAATATATACGATTATTTAGATATTTAACATAAGGCAATCAATGATTTTATATAAAAATTAAATTAAAAAAATAATAAATTGTTTCATAACAAATAAAATTAAAAGAAAAAAAGGATACTCAAATAAAAAAAGAAATAAAATAAAACTGGCTATCGGACAAATGATAACATTGAAAAAAATGTTTCAATTATAGTTTTGAATTATTATTTATTATAGTACTAACTGTTTGTAGTAGTGGTTAGTTTAGAGTAACAGTACAAAAATCAAACAAAAAATGCTAAAATAATCTTAACAGGACTTACTGTTTATTAATTAAAAAAGGTTAAACAATTGTGTTGATACAAAAAAAAAGAAGAAAGAATGAAATATAGAAAAATTTAAGCAAAAAATAAATGACGATGAAAAAAAAAACAAAATATTTATTTGTTGCCTTTTTTGTTTTTATTATTCTCCATGCTCGTGTGGGTGAATTGTTTTTTTTTCTTTTTATTTTGTTGTGTCTTGTAATAGTTATCACTGGGCTGTTTTTTTAACAAAAAAAATTGTTTCGTTTTAATATAACAACATAGTTCACATCTTAGTGTATTTTTTGCTTGTTCGGTATTATTTTTTTGTTCTTGTTTTCTTTATGAGGTCATCAGAGATAAAAAGCTGCGGTTTACTTTTTTTTACATTGTGTGTCTGTTGTGTCAATTTATGTTCTTATATGTTTTTCATTTCTATTACTTATTTTTATAGTTTCTTTTCTTATAAAAAAAATGAGTTTATAATTAAAATTGTGTCAAGGGATAAGGATAGTACTTATTTTCTTTTCTGATACATGCAATTCTTTTTATAACATTTTACTTTTTATTTTTGTAAATTAAGCAAAGATCATGGGAGTTATGAAAGTGCAATCATATATACAAAATTATACATTTCGTCTATGTCTATGTACGGTTTTATTTTACGTGCACAGATTTTTTCACACAAAAAACATAACAAAATTATATTTCTCCCTTAAATAATTTTAATTCTTATTGTAAATTTCGTTTTTGCGTGTGTATGTTGCTCTGATAGATTGATAGAATGACGCATTGAGAAAATAATAGAAAAAATAACTTAAATTTAAAGATGTTGTTTTTGTTTTACCAAAGTATATTTTAGTTATATAACAGATAAAATCAATATTCTAAACAAAAAAATGTATATCCTAAAAAGTATTTGTGTGTGTATGTATATATATCATTTTATTATTTTGATTTATTTTTTGAAGTTTTTATTCAAAATTAAGAAAAATTATAATTTTTTTGTTGCTGGTTTTCTAGCGAAACAATTTTGTTTGTTTTGAAGCGACATTACTCTCAATCGATATATAAATAAAATTTAAATTTGAAAGTGTGATCGATTAGATAATCGATATATTGATTATATATATATATATATATATATATATATATATATATAGTTTGTATTGATCCGTTATGTTTTGTTTTTTTAATTTGAAAGATTTATTTTCAGAATGTTTACTTCGACTTTTTCTCTTATTTTGATGTATGTTTTATTATGTTTTTGCTTGTTTTCCTTCTTTTTTCTTTTATTTATAGTACTACAAATATAATTGATATTTTTTTCATTAATGTACTTAAAATTATGTCTAGATTTATTTTTTTGTAATTGTTTAATGTGGATTAAATTGTTTTACTTCTTCCTTTTTTGTATAAAGTCCTTAATGTGTGTGTGTTTATATATGTAAGTTTAAAAAAAAATCTTTATTTTTTATATATCTCTATTGTATACTTAAGGATTAATTAAAATTGAAAAAGAATAATGGAAAAATTAATATAAAAGAAAAATTAAAATATTGTCCTTTTTCTCTACGCGCATGTTATAATTTGTTTTTATTTTACATTTTTGCTGAATATACTATATGAATTAGAAATATTAATACATGTATACATATATTTACCACAAACCCGCGTGTTTCTGTTTGTTTAAATTAATTTTCGAATTGTTCACTTTGTTTTATTACTAATTTTCACAACAATGTTTTCCATTTTGTTTAAATCTTTTTCTACAAAATTTCGTACAAAAATGTTTTTAATTTTCTTTTTTAAAAAGAAATCATCACAATTTCGAGTCCAAACATTTAATTTTATTTTTAAATTTAATTTAAGATGTTCTTGTATTATATTTTTATTTGCTTTTAATTGGTTTCTTGTTTATTTCATCGAAACACTATCACCATTTCCAATGCAAAACAAACTGAATTACACGAACTAAAAAAGAAATACACATACATGTGTATATAATATAAACAACTAAAATAATTTGTCTAAAACATAAAAACTTACAACATTTTATTTTTTTTTAAATCTTTTTTTTGCCTTTATTTTTTTTTCAAATAAATTTTATTATAAAAAAAAACAATGATACAATATTAAAAATAATATTTATACAAAGTGACTGAAATGTGTCGTTTAGATGTACTTTTTTAAATTCCGAATCACGTAAAATTTTACACCAAATTTCATCCAAAAGTAGGCAGTACACTAAACTTTTTTTTCGTTTCTTACAAGCATTTTTAAAGTACATTTAATGTCAGTAATTTGAAAAAAAAATTGTTTTTTTTAATGTCAGTCGTATTTGTTTTTGTTATAGAAATCTACTATTTTGTATAAATATTCGAATTTTTGTTTTTCCGTTTGAAAAATGAAAATTTATTGAAACAAAGAGAAAAAGAACAAAATTGTTAACTGTTACTATTATTAATTAAATATGAATTAAATTGTTTTAAATTTCCAGCTATATAAATCTGTATAATATAGTTAAACTTTTTTTTTGTTTAATTTTTTTTTAAACCAAAAATAAAATGGTGGTGGTGTTGGTGTATGCTATTTTTGTTTCCTTCCTTTTTGTTAAATTGATGATTTTAAAAGTACAGAAATTGGCTACAAACTATGGCTAGGACTGATTTTAAGAGTTGACTTTTTTCTACCGTTTTGTTTCTTGTTTATTTTAACATGGATATATAATACGCCTATGATCACTATCTAAAAAAAGTCTAAAGATTATTTAGATTCAAAAAATCTGTGATGTCTATAATTCGTTGCTGCTAACTCGGTTGTTTATTTAAAAATATATGTGTGTATATAATTCTCACTTTTATTGTATTTTTTTGTTAAATTAAATTTTTATTTATTTGATCTCATTTTGTTTTAGTTTAACCAATTTAACGTAAAAAAATCGAAAATAGAAAAACTAAATTTTTTTTTTATACAAATATAATTTTTAATTTTTTTTGTTTAATGTTACTCTGTCTTGTCAGATGCGGTAACATTATATAATAATGCACCAGCTTTCTGATAAACTTCCCCGATATATCTATATATATTTAAATATATAAATTTGCTTAATGATTTCAAAATTGTTTATCCTAACATTACAAAACATTTTTTTTATTTAAAAAAAATTGTCAGTCATTTTTTATTTCATCTTAGCGTTATCAATTTTTTTCTTTAAATATTATATACAAGATTTCTTAAGCAATTATCTAGTTAGGTATAAAAAAGTGCATACAGTTTTTTTTTTAAAGATTAACAAAGTAAATAAACACGCAAAATCCTGCCAGAGATTTTTATACATTTTTGTGTTTTTTTATTTGAAAATGTAATGAAACAAAAAACGAAACAAATTCATAAAGATCAACAAGTATTTAAAATTTAAATAAGAATTTTTAATTAATTTACTTTTATTTTGTTTAACATCTACTAGGTTTGCGATTAATTTTTTTTTATAAATTATCGGGAAATTTTTTTTTAAAAGCTTACTTTTTCTTAATCTTCATTGTAGTACAATTTTTAAGGACGTTTTGTTAAAATAATTTTTTTTTAAATTGTTATATTTTGTTTGTCGCTGTTTTATCAATTACTTATGAGTGTAGCTTGTATTATTGTTGTTTTTAACTCCATGTTGGAAAAGTATCAGTATACCATTGTTCGCCGTTTGTGCCCAAAGGTTGTTGGGGCAGCGGTAAGCTACTCCAACTTCCACCACCATTTCCTATTAAACCGCTTGCGTAACGTCGCTTTGAATCTCCTGGATTTTGGTGACCTCCATCAAATTTACGTTTACCGACTACTACTATATTTTTATAAGAAAAAAATATTCCATAAAGAGAGAATAATAAAAGACAACAAAATTAGTTAGTTTTATACTTTTAGATAATTTTAAAATTGTTTGGCTTTTATAATTATTGTTTTATTTTCTTTGGTATTTCAAATAAAAGTTTGTCATAACATGGGATTGTTCTAATGGAATAAAAATGAAACGGTTCCAGACATGTAACCACGAGCCTAAATAATGTCGTCACGTGAATGCAAGAGGGTAACTTCACTTTTGAGAAATCGGCAAAAAAAAACGTTCAATCCAGATCAAAAAATTAGTTTGCTGGTTTATAGCACTACATTTATATCGAATCAAGGTAGCAAAAAAACTACTATGAAACAAATCATTCAACATGAATAATCAATCAGAATAATGTATACTTATTTTAATTAAATTGGTTAAAAAAACTTCTGAATCATCGTTCATTTCATAAGTTTAAGCTAACTGAAAACGGCTGATGGACTTCAGCTATAACTATGACGGAGAAGTCAAACGAATCAAGGGTCAACAATTCTACATACTCGGCGATAGACGTTGAACTCAACTCACGATTTAATTTTCATAATTCATAATTTCATATCTTATATCCCATTTTCAAGTGTTTAGTTAAACATGGCCTTACTAACTGTGTAGTAAAATTAATAGTTAACTCATGAAGTAGTTTATTTTATAGACATGGATGGTGACTTAACATTGTATCGATTTTTTTTTGCTAGATGTCGTTTGATATTCGAAAATGTCAAGTGACTAAAAACGCTCGATTGACCAATGAGAATAGTGCATCGGCAAAGTTAACTTGGTAAAACTAAAATCCGGAGCGCGGCCAACCTATTCGCATAGGTTTCAAAGCATGCAACTTTTTTTTTTTAGGGATTCCCAGTTGGTTGTAGAGTTTTAAGATATATGGTGCGATACTAGCAGGTATTCAACCCTATCATGGTATCCGTTCCGAAAGAAAAATTCTCCGATTTTGTACGAATTGAATAATTTTGCTTCATGGTAGTCGTTCCGATCAGTTGTTCGGAACATTTCTCCGACAAAGTGCAACGCACATCGGCAGTCTACGTTTCATTGCGATGGGTTGCATTTATTACATCTGTTTTTGACAGCCGATGGTCTCCGACATCGCAAATATTGTTAAGCGAACAAAATGTTGTAAGCAATAAATGTTTATAGTTAAGTTTTTGTTGAAAACTGGTGTTTTAGATAAAATTCAAATGAAAAAACAAGCACCAATCCATATTAGCGCTTTGTTGAGTTGATGCATGAGAAACCCGACATTGCCCAAAATTACAAGAAGAGGAAATGTTGCTGATAGCAAATGAATGCGTTTTCGGAAAACGGATATTATGATAGTAAATTGAGTCTCCGACTGGATTTGCGTTGAGTAGAAAATTACTCTCCGAACGGATACGATAACGACAACGACCCTAAAACTGTACCACTAAATAATGTGGTAAGGCACTGAATTAATACTCAATTTAGTATTTTTTTCATTTAAAGAATTTTGTTCCTATTGCTCTCTTTCCCCTCTACACATTTTTTTCAGTTTAGCGAATACGTTTAATATGTAAAAGTGACTGCTTAAATGTCAAAATATCATTTCAAAAGTTTACAACGTTAACACATCTGTGAACAAATTCCGACATTGTTGGAATAGATTTCCCATACAAATTTTGAATAGCCCTATTAAAAATAAATAGTTACATAAAACATGTCTTAATTTAGAGGCCGACGGGATTTCAAAAAGTTTGCATTTACACGAAATGCGCATGGTCTAGATTTTTAATAAAAGATTATTTTGTGAACTTAGTTACATTATGTTACATAATGTTTTCCAATTATTCAAAAATTGCACCAAACATCTGTTTCTACGGCGCATCAATAAATAATAATTAACAATAACTTAGACGTCCTTGAACCGTTTCATAATTTTACCATTCGTAAAATAGAACATAAAATAATATAGGAATCTAAGGACATTTACCTAGTATTTCAATGAATATATAAAAAAGGGATCCAATCGAAATAACAAAATAAAAAATAATTTAAAGAAAAATTACTGATTTGTTTTGGTTTTATTGTCAGCAAACAAAAAAAAAGATAATATAAACATAGTAACTTGAATTTATTAATAAAGAATTAACGAAGATTTTCTTGAAATTTGAATTTGCGGTTTACGTATTATTCATTTGAGTAGATTCCGCATTCACAACACCAATTCATTGAGTGTCTCATGGTTCAAATTTTATTTAGAATTGATACTAAAAAATGAATTAAAAAAAGAAATTCGTAAATGCAGTGCCGAAAAGGAATGAATATAAGTCATTTTTAACCGGCTTATATTCAAATGTTTGTTCTGTAATGTTTCACATTAAGAGCTTTAAGTGAATTAAATAACAAAAAATCAATAATTTCGCAACGCAAATAAAATTAAAAATGAAATATGAACAACAGTACAAACATATATTATTAAAAAAAAATCAAAAATCAAGAAAAAATCAAGAAAATATATTTTAATTAAGGAAATTTAAAAAAACGTAAGAATTAAGAGGAGAAAAAATATAATATGAAGTTAACGAATCGATTAGTATTCAATAAATTAAACAATTAATATATATTTATATAATAATATAAGTACAAATATGAATAATTTTTATTTATTAAATATGTATATATTAAAAGGACATAAATGTTAGCAAAGCGGGGGAATGATTTAGAACACATTGAAAAATAAAAAAATTAAAAAAAATTATATGAACCAAATTTTCACATAAAAAACTATAAATATATTATTAATAAACAAAAATAGTAGCATGTGCAATCGCAAGTTTTTTTTTTTCCTTTTTTGTTAAAAACAATTTGTGTCATACAGTAACTTTATTTCTTTTATTAAATTCAATATCAGATGCAAAATAATAATTGTATATCTTTGAGTAGAGAAAAAAATATAAAAATAAAGTAAATCTTATTTGTTTTGTAAACGGAATGCCAATTTAAATAGGCCAAATCATTTTACTGTCGGTAATTTTTTCTTCTGCTGGTATTTTGTTGTTATTATTATTATTATTGCATATTAATAATCGGATATGATTAGATGAAAACTGTAAGAACTTTTTGTAAAAAAAAAATTATATATACACTCGTCAGTATATTTTTATTTTGTTTCTTTTTTATTTCATATTTTGTTGTTGTTTGTTGATGATGTATTTTATTTATTATTGTATGTAACCAAATTACTGTCTATTCTGACGAGAAAATATTTCGATATTGGGAAAGAGAGATAGAAAAAATAAATAAATATATTTTTGAAATAAAAAGTGGGTAAACAATTAATATTGCATTTACAAAATCTTGTTAATTGAATGTAAGATAACGAAAATAAAAAAAAATGATATGATCCAAAGATTAAATTAAAATAAAAATGAACACTGTACACAGAGCAATGACAATTAAGTTAAATTATGTATCTCTCATATACCCAAAACTTTTTTTTAACGTTCTTATAAATACTAATCGATTCATTTCGTTATATGTGTTTAATATTATCATTTTTAGGGAGAGATAGAGATAAGACACCGATTTTGAGATCCCATACTGCTTTCAAGTACCAATTAACCGAAAAACATTTATACGAAATTTGTACTTTTTGTACTGTTCAATCAATGTCATTTCATGAACAAAAGTTACAAGGACAACAGTTAAATAGTTATTGAAAAATGGAACATTTTAAAACAATCTAAACAGCAATTTTTAACTGAGAACATTAATAAAGAAAAACGATTTTGTATATAAGTAGAAGCATGCAAAAAAGTATCAAGTATAATGTTTTTTTAAAAGCGGTTACAATATAAATTTAAAACAAACATGAAACATTTGTTTCAGTAAACAAAATAATGAAGTGTATTTTTTGTTGTAAGGGTTTGTTTTTTTCTGAAATTTGTAGACAAAAAAGCAGTAAGAGAACCCACATTCAATCAAAAGCACACGATTTTAAGTTTTCTTCGTTTTGTATACATATTTTCTATTTATTCAATGGACTTATTTAAAAGATTTTTTTGTTGTGGTTAACGTACAAATAACAAAGAAAAAATCGTGTGAAACAGAATCTTGTCTATGTAATGAACGATAGTGTTTTTTTTTATTATTTTTTGAATGTGTTTAGGAAAATACAAAGAAAATATATTATAAAAATCATTATTTAAAAAAATTACAATAAGAGAGAGTAAAAAACCTTTTTTTTTTATTGTAAAGTAGTAGAACCTTTCTCACCTGGTAAATTTTGTAGTGGCTTGGCGCCCTGGGTGCCACGAGCGTTGGGACGAATTTGTCCCGCCCCATGGACCCCCCCGGTTGTTGCCTGAGCCCCCGCGGTGGCCGCCACCCGTTGAACTGCCGCCACCCCCACCACCACCGCCGCCGCCGCCGCTTGAGGGCCCCCCGGACGATGGATGTTGCCACGGAGCCCAACGACTCGGCCACGCGTGGCCGTGATTCCACGCCCATGACCAACCCCCTCCTATTCATTTTTTTGTTTTATTGGTTTATAATTTTTTTTGTATTTTCATATATATATAGTGATCGCCAAGACGATTTTTGTGTTTGATATTTCGAAAAGGTTTGTTTCAGATGATTAACATAATTGAGTGAATTTGTTTTGTTTTATAAAGTTTGACGAACATATATATAATTTTTTTCAAGATTGTCACCGAAAAAAAAAAATAAAAAGAGGAAAAAAGAAAAAAATCGAAATAAACGCGTTAGATTTTTTTTTGTTGTAAAATATAATATGGAACATAAAGAAAGCAAAATATAATAATAACAAAATCAATAATCTAAATTTGTTTAAATTAGAAAACAAAACTTAACAGCTAAGGTACAATTTGTTTATTGTTTAACATTTTCATCAAAATGGTTGAGGTTTTCTTAATAAATAAACAAAAAAACATTATGGGCGCACATGTCTTTTACAGGAGAACATAAAATGTTTGTTGTCAAACGAACATAATAGATTGTTAATGACTTTATTTAAGATTGTAGGTAATTGTTGTAGGACGCATAGAAAGTCAATAATTGTTATAATAATTTAGATTTCAAAATGGTCTTTCCTTATTTTGTTTATAACCAATCTGGTCAAAGAAAATGCTGCACGACGATTTTGTTAACACATTTTATAAAAAAAAATTAAGACCGACCCGAATGGGTTTAACATTTTCAAATAGTCACAATATATGTCTTTCGTTGCCTCCACCATACACGGATAGTGTAACAACGACAGTCTAAGCATAAACGCGAACAAATCAGAAGGATGGGACAAAATACCCCCAACATTGTTTGTTTATTTAACATGTGCCGATTAATATAGAATTGTTGACAATAGCAAAGATGGGTTTATTATTTTTACGTCTTATTGACTATGACTAGAAGTAGTTCGCTTTATGTGGACAATCCGGAATCTCCTGTGTAGTAGAATTAACCGAATTGATTAAGACCGTAGGTCAATATGTGAGCAATTGTATACCCAAAAAACTTTTAGAGTGATATGTTTTTATCATCTAAAATTAAAAACTTTGTATTTTTGTTAATAGACTGACAATGAATTCCGACTGAGTTTTCATTATAGACCTAACCTATTTGTAAAATCTGACAGTGATCTAAGCATTATTCAGCTGGCCTTATGAAGAAAGGTCAAGATTCTTGCGAGGAATCTTCTAATGTTGACTATAAAGAAAAATATGAAAATTGAAATTCGGCTTTTGATAACAATTTACATCATAATATTTTAAAGTAATTTAGTCACTCGTTGATGTAGCTGGCACGAATGGTGTTGCCAGTCCCCGAAAAAACTTATTTAATTTATTTACGGAATTCGGGCAGAGAATTAAAAATGCACATCATTTAAGATTTACTGATGGCGATTCAAAGCCTTTTTAAGGGAACATTCCTATAATCCAAACGTTAAGTCATTATTGGTCAATATAGAACATCAAGCCTTGTTGCGTAGGTGTTTGTAAGAGATGGAGTACAATATAATTATTCCTTTTTATTGACGGCAGTTTCGAACGATGTTTTTACCTTGACACAGGATTAATTATTATATGTGACGTATCCATGACAAAACTGAACCATTTGCTACATGATGCCTGATTTTGACTTTATTTTAAATCTGACAAGCTCTTAATTTAAACTTAAGCTTTTAAAAAGCTTTCACCGGTCTGGTGTAAATAGTAAATAAAGAGGGTTTTGATTTTGTGTAAACGATTTTAAATAATTTTATTTATAATACCAACTGGATTCCAAAGTTTAAAATCTTTGAAAATTAGTAAAATGTTTGTGCACAAGTAGTTATAGTGCACATTTTTAATCAGATAATTACGTAGGTTTTCAGCAAAAGACATGTGCCCATTTATTTTTAAACAATTTTTAGACAAACTTAATTACTATGTCTCCATTTATATGATGTTCACCATACTCATTGTGATTAATAATAAAAAAAAATTATAATTTTTAAAAATTAATTTAAAAAAAAAACAATAGTCATAATTTGCGATTGACATATTTTTGTTGTTATGCAATTTAGAATACATTAATTAAATAAAAAAATCCAAACAATGTTACGTATAAGTGTGTTGCGTAAAATTATTAGTAAATAATTTGTTTACTGTGAATGAATGAAATAAAATTTATTGATTTTTTTTTACAAAAGAGTAGGTTAATTTTTTCGTATTTAATGTTAGTACAAGAAAAGCACGTTGTTAGTGAAATAAGGATTTTTTTACAATCTGTTAATACACTACGTAACTAAGAAATTATTTCATCACCATTTAAGGAGACGTGTTTTTTTTCTTGTTATTTAATAATAAATATGTATGCTGTTTGGATTAAAGCCGTATTTTAAAACAATTTAAATGAAATGATTAAATGAAGCAAATTAACAAAAAAGCATAAATTAAATATTAGCATAAATATATATATTTGTAAAAAAAACTAAACAGAAAACAAAGCATTATTAAAAGCATTAAGCAAAAAAAGCATTTTTAATTAAATCATGTGTTAAATAAAAAAAATCACATAAGGTTAAATAAATAAAACGGATGGGTAGTGTGTATACAAGTCAAAGAACTTTTGTTTAGTGTTATACAATGCCTAACACAAAATTATTATGTAGTTTGAGTTATCCTTTAACACCGCCTGTCAAATCGAAGAAAGCATTTAAACAATTTTTGGAAAACTTTTGTTTTTTGTATTTTAGGCCACCGGGGGGCTAACATACTAATGCTACGTGTTTCAATTGAGAAATTTTGTAATTGATGTTGTTCTTGTTGTTGCAGTCCTGCTGTGTGCGTTTTTTTGTACGAATATAAGACAGTAAAAAATAAATCAACACATGTTGAGTACGCAGTAACGAAAGAAAGTAAACAAAAATAATATATAATTTTAAATATTAATCAAAATAATTTTTTTGTTTAAACAGAAGAAAACAAAACATACGAAACAGATTTTTGTTTGTTTGTTTGTAAGAAAATAAATAAACAAAAATCAAAACGAAAGTAAATAGACTCAAAAAAGGGTTCACTACTACAAAATGATGGTTATTTTGTTGAAAGAATGAAGAAGTTTTACAAGAGTAGAAGAGGGAACCCACCAAATAGTTTCTGGCCGTTCTATGCGGTTCACCAGCGGGTGGTCCTCCACTTGGATTTGGCGAGTCCCCGCTTGGTGGATAGTCAAAGAAGTAATCTCCATCGTAAGTTCGGTAATAATCGTCGTGATATGATTCATTGTATCCGCCACGATAATCCGAATAACCATAAAAGTCGTAATCATAATCTATAAATTTTTAAATTAAATAAATTTTTTTTTGTTTTGGTTTTTGTTCTTTTAAATTCCTTTGCTAAAGAAATAAATCGTTCAAACATTTTTTTGTTTGTTTTTCTTTTGTTGTGGTTACGTTATAATTAAGGAATATATAACATATATTTTATATGCAAGTACTTATAAAGAGAAACAGAAATACAGAATTTATAAATAAAACACAAACAAAATGTTTCTACCGAAAATGGAGGACAACGGGAAACCAATGTTTCATTCTTTACAGACCAATGTTGGTATTTTTTTATTTCTTTTTAATTTTAAATAAGTTTGAGGAAAATATAAATAAAATATAAACGAAAATATTTTTAACAGTGTATATATATTGACGTGTATGTGACTTGTAGGTATGAATGTTTATTTTGTGTTTTATCGCCAATAAAGGGCTTCTATTCTTTTTTTTTATTTAAATTGTTTTGTTGGTAATACATTTTTATTGTACTTGATTGTAAATAATTTCTGTTACTGATAATGATGTGGCCTATTTTTTTTTTGCAAATTTCATAGCTAAAGGCTTTTTGTTGATTAAACAAACTGGCATTGTTTTTCTTTTAGAATAACTATGGTTGCGTTCTGTTTTCGTTGCTGAGACTGTTCAATCCCAGTTTATTTGTCGAAATGCTAAATAAATTTTCCGTTTTCTTGTTTCTATTTCTTTAACCAATACACAATGTTGTACAGAAGCGTTTATTTATTTGCCATTAAACGCCACATATCCAAAATTATTGCAACGTAAGTCAAACTTTTGTTTGAAAATTGTTTGTTAACCGAAATAGCCGATCAGTAGTCTGACAATAGAAGAGATAACTGCACCAAACAATCGTACGATGAAATTACAATGCTAACATTTTAATTTGTTTACTGCCCGATTAAAGGCAATGCAGCGACTAGGTGCAACATTAGGATGGTATGTGATGTTTGTTTTTTGATTTTACGCATAATGTAAACGATTTACGGGGACCTGCAATTTCTTCATCTCTCAATTATTTGGACATTTTCCAGAAGTAAAATACAGAAATATGGAAACATCAACATATCTTCCTTTGAAATAAAAAACTTTTTTCAATTCAATTTGTATTCAGAATGTACCTACATATATTGCGACTGAATTCCTGAGTGGGTTTTAATTTTACTGGCTATAATATTTGAGAAAGATAGACTCGTTATTTATCGATCGATGAAATCAGCTTTGCTAGCTGATTTTTGAGATTTTCACATGTTGATAGGCCTTTATTAATTCTGAATACACAATTATTTAATAAATTAAAACAAATTAAACAAATGTCAAATGTAAGCTGTGTTGGGTTGACGAATTAAATGACGAAATAGGAAGCATCCAACATGTTTCTTAACCTTTTGAGTTGAAGAAACAGCGCGAGTTTAAGCGTTTGTTTTTTTTAGTTTTATTATTCAGGATTTAACATTTTTAAACATTATTTATACTTGAAGAAGTGAACGTACAATTAACAAATTGCTTTTACTTTTTTTTTATTCATTCTAAAATTGATCTATATATTTCGAATAATTTTTCAATATTTTAATGAATAATTTGCATTAACATAACGTTAAATAACAAAAATATGTCTGTTTAAACAGGAAAACATTAACGACAAGGAAATACTGAGAAATCAATGCATATCGACCACAGTTTCATACAGAATACCCAACTTCACAATTGATTACATCGATAAATGTCGATTGTTGATCGCTCACAACCACGATCTGTTGGATCACGATAAGATTTTCTATGCTTATGTGTCGTTTAAATCCTGCCCAGTAGCTAAAAAAATATTTTTGATGCACCCGACCATACGTTATAGTTGAAAGTATGATTTCGGTTAATATAAGCTTCGTTTATCATAGCCCAGTCGGAAGTTTCAGCCCTATGTATTTTAAGCATTAATCGTGGATAGCGACTTTTAATATGGAAAGCTTTTCGGTTTCTTTTTTCAGTGATAGTGTCGATAATTAGCTACAGAAAGTTAACCACATTTTTACTATTCCAACGGAAAAGCAGAGTACCACATTTGTTTTATTTTCGCCCGATTATGTATTAGTAAGTATTGCACGTTGATACAATCAAGTCCTTGAGCTATGAAGTTTTAACGATTTTTTGTTTTATTTTAAACATGCCGGAAACTAGATTTTTCGTTTTTAATTTATCAATAACGAATATTTATTTCGGGTCACAGATTATGCTACAATTATTCTAGTCGTATACTTACCATCAAAGTATATTTATATTTTTTTAATGCACATTTATATTTAAAAATGTGCACATATACTGCAGGATGCAAGATTAATACTGTTTTTTTTTTAATAATTTTAAGAGTTTTGTCATATACGTACTTAGCATTACGAGTAAAAATCAATACAATAACAATTCTAACATCAAAACTGTCTACGGTTATTTGCATTATTCAAAAATAGTTTGTTTTTATAAAAAAAAGAAGAATTTTTCATGCGAAAATTAAAGAAAGGTATAGAAAAATGCTAATTTGTGGTTAACACAAAAATATATAATATATAGATCGAGCGAGTTCACATAGACACACTCCCACAAATATTCCAATGACACCAAAACAAAAGACAATATTATTTTTTTGAATGAGATCTACGCCGACTTAATGTGAATTAAGCATTACTAAAAATAAGGGTAAAAAAAAAACAAAATATACACACATATGTATGTACATATTATGATAAAAAAAACATGATTAGTAATCGAGGGCTGCGGGTTTTGGATTGGAAAAACTATTAACAATAATAAAATGTAGATAAATCTATACAAAAAAATGTTGGACTTATGCGTGCGATAGGAATGGAGAGATTGAAGAGGGTATTTTTGAAAATCATCTGGATTTTTGTTTTTGATACTAACAAAAAACGAATATGTTTCTTTTTAAAAATAGTTCCGGCTAGTACACTCAATTTTAAAAAGTAATACCAAAAAACTGATAATATAAAAAAATAAAATGTCAAACAAATTTAGGAACAAAAAAATCATAAAATTAAAAATTAATACAGATGCCTAGCGTCGTACTGCAGTATGATAGATACATAGGAGGATGGTTTGGTTATACATTTAATTTTCAATTTTCATTGATTTGCATTTTCATTTCTAATTTTTTTAATATATAATAAGGGTAGCAATGTAACACGGGCAACAATGGGAGGGCGAAAAAATCAACCAAAATAATAAAAAAAAAAATCGAATTTTATTGTGTCTATTGTTACACGTAAAATATGTTTCAAATGACGGTTCCTCATATTAATTTGCCTTACACATATTATGTTTTTTTTTTGTAAATTATTAAAATATTTTGGGAGTAAAATAGTAGTTTGCCTGCCAAATGCAAATCGAAAATATAGATGTATGTACGTAATTCTTAGAATATTGTATACCGGGAGACTTTAAAAATAAATTAACTAAGTTTTACAAAAAAAGGTAAATAAAATAATAAATAGTAATAGTTAAAGGAAAATTCTAAAACAATTTTACTATTGTTTTATAGATCATTTAAATACGTCCTTTGTGATTGTGAATAGCTTGCTTTCTGCATACCTAATTATATAATAATGTACTTATTGACAATCGCTTACCATAATCACGAGCCATTGGTGCTCGAATAGGAATCCTCGGACCGCCTGGTAGTCTCATTGGAGCCATTGGCATCATGCTTGGGTGTGTTGGTGACAGATTGCTGAAATCAGAAGGAGGATAAGGCATTCTAAACAACTTCGTATTACTGTTGAACCTTGCTTATTATTTTGTATTATCCAAACAATCCAAAAAAAAAAAATAAATAAGAAGAAAGATCATATCAACAAATTGATTGGTAGATAGGATAGATTTACAATTAAATAATCCAAAAATCTGTGCACTAGATGACATCATTTAAAGGATTTGGCTTAAGCTTGCAGCTCACAAAACCGCATATATTTACGTAGATCAAACAATAGACGACCCTGTTTTATGCAATCACCTCATTAGACACTAGTTTAAAAAAAAAGACAACAAAATCCTTCATGTGAAACTGTGAAGGTGTACATAACCAGTTTCGTTAAACCAAATCAGTCAATGATTTTGATTTCTGTATAAATTAGAGTCGACATTTGAGGGATGAAAACTTTTATATAGTCATATAGTCATCGTTTATATTCAGTTTAAAAAAAAACAAAAAGTTCCACCTCCTGTGGTAGAGATCAGGATAAATGATAATATAAGTCAGGTTATGATAGGCTTACTGCACGCTAAAAGCATAGTTGTAAAACCATATATATCCATTTTCGTAATAAAAAACAGAAGAAAACAAAACATACGAAACAGATTTTTGTTTGTTTGTTTGTAAGAAAATAAATAAACAAAATCAAAACGAAAGTAAATAGACTCAAAAAAGGGTTCACTACTACAAAATGATGGTTGTTTTGTTGAAAGAATGAAGAAGTTTTACAAGAGTAGAAGAGGGAACCCACCAAATAGTTTCTGGCCGTTCTATGCGGTTCACCAGCGGGTGGTCCTCCACTTGGATTTGGCGAGTCCCCGCTTGGTGGATAGTCAAAGAAGTAATCTCCATCGTAAGTTCGGTAATAATCGTCGTGATATGATTCATTGTATCCGCCACGATAATCCGAGATCAGGATAAATGATAACATAAGTCAGGTTATGATAGGCTTACTGCACGCTAAAAGCATAGTTGTAAAACCATATATATCCATTTTCGTTTACCTATGTAAACCATTCTGAGTTTATTTACTACCGCAGCCGGTGTTTTAAAGAAGAAGTGAATTATTTTTTTTATTGGAGACCAGGATGTCTTCCGAGAAAGAGGTAGATATTCATACGAGTTCAGGGCTATGGAAGTAGGATGCCTAATGTTGTTCCCATTCTGGAAAGTTCATCAGCTTTACAGTTCCTCGGAATATTAATAAAAAATTAATGTTTAATTGCACTGCCGTCTCGTTAAAATACATTCCAAATTTGTGGACAAAGACTTTCTTGTAGGCTCCACACTTATTTTTATGTCTTTAAGGGATTGTAAGGAAATTATGGTTTTTCATTAAAATCATTAACGCCTTCCTTTATCTTTTTTTACTTTGAATTTGTTTGGATAATACTCTGCTCAAAAGAATTACAAAAAATGACTTACCCGACCATACCAGGCCGACCTTGCATCATTAGAAGCATTCTGCGTTCTCTGGCTCGAAGAATTTCCTCCTTCTTCTTTTTGTCTGAAGGAGGTTTGGCGAGTGAAACCTAAAAATAAATCACAATTAAATTGATGCACATATATATTCTCAATGCGATAATCTCAACTTACTTCAATATTTGACATTCCGACTTCTTTACCGTTCAAACCTCGCATTGCAACGACAGCGTTATCACGATCTTCGAAATGCACGAAAGCGTAGTCTTTTATCTTCTTTACTCGTTCCACTTTTCCATATTGCTCAAATTGTTCCTATAAAAAATTTTTAATGAAAATTACTTCACCGACTTGGGTTATTGAAAATAGAGATTAACTAACTTTTAATTTTTCTTCGCTAACGTCTTGTGTCAAATTTCTCACATAGAGTACTTTGACTTTGGACATTGTCTGTTCATCGGGCTCTTCCTGTGGGTCGGCCCAATCAACAATTATATCACATCCCCAAACCTGTAATTCATGTTGGTTTTAAATAAATTAAAAGCATATTTATGCAACGTTCTCAAAAGATGTATAATGACATACCTTAATTCTACCAGTTCCTAGCCTTCTTTTGGCCAATGAAGCTGCTTTATGTGATTCGTATTCGAGAAAACAAAATCCTCGATTCTTTTTCTTATCATCTGGCGAGCTATAGATAATAACTTCAACAAGGCCGGCTAAAGTTGTTTTTTTTTTCGTTAATTTAAAAAAAGTTGTTTAGAAATATATTAAATAAATAAATAAATAAGTAATACTATTTATTTTTTGTATACAAAATGTTTTTTGATAACCAACAAAAAAATCAAAATATTCAAAGAAATGCATTTTTCCAAATGTTATTCAACAAAAATAAATTTGCAGTAGAATAGATTTGGAAAACGTTTAATTTCTTTTTAAATTACATTTAACAATTTTAACCCCCAAAATTCCAATGCCAAAACGCTTTATATTGTCTAAAACTAAATAATAATAAAATAAAATGTAACATTTACGAAAACATAAATATAATATATATATATATATGTATATATAGGGAGAGATTTCCACGAAACTGATTCTCATTTTTTTTTTATTTTTACATTTAACACCAAATTATGTGAGCGCAGTGTTATGTATAAGGTAAAGGAAAGTAGAAAGAAAAAAAAAGTTTTTTTATTTAGTTATATATATCAAATAATTGAATGGTTTTACTTTTTTTTAATTGCACATAGAAAATTCAAAAATAATAAATATGTATATAGAGGTAGAAAGAGAGAGGGTGGTAAAACAAGATAGTTTATACATATAGAGTACCATTAGATTTTCTTTTATTATTCTTTTTTGTCTCATGTAGGTATTTCAATACAGAAATGGATTGTTTCTTATTCTGTTTGGGGTAAATTCTCCAGTCATTACCATTTTTTGATGTCCTCATTTGAATTTTGATTTAAATGTTAAATAAAAATTCGTTCTTCTTTTATTCAGTGGATATTAAAAAAAAATCTTTATGTCCAGTGTCCTAATTGTGATGACGGTAATCTTTTAGTTGTTTAAATTTTTTTTTTTGGATTGAATCCATTAGTTTTTTGTTTGAAATTTTTTTGGATAAAATAGCATATACTGTAGCTATACAATTATTTTAACAAAAATTGAAGTTTCATTTTTAGTAGCTATCAAAAACGATAAAAGAGGATAAAGGTTTTTAGGTCTTGCTTTCGTTATCTGCTTTCGCCCAATTTTAAAACAAAATGTTCTCATATAACTTAGCATAAGAGAAAAGAACATGCCAATTTCCATTGTCATAATGTCCCTCACGATGTCCTACGAATCTCTACTTGAGTTGGAGATCAGAAGTAACGCGTGATTTTTTAAAGAGTTTAAGTTTTTCAGGTTGACACCACTGACGTCCAAACGTCCTGTGTCAAAGTGAAAAGTTTTCAGTATACTCTGCCATTTAATCATGGAAAGACTTACAAACAAGCAACGATTGCAAATTATTGAAAAATATCAAAATCCGTGCTCTGTGAAAAATGTGCACCGTTTGTTACGACCATGTTATGGTCGTCATAATCGACTTGATGAATCAGCCATGATACGCGACTTTTTTTTGTCCCAGTTGGCTGAGTTGAGCTTGGTCGACATGTTGTTTCATCAAGACGGTGCCACATGCCACACAGCTCGTGAAACAATGTAAATGTTGAAGGATGAATTTGGTGATCGCTTATCTCTCGAAACGGCCCTATGAGTTGGCGATTTAACGCCTCTTGATTATTTCTTGTGGGGTTATTTAAAGTCGTTGGTATATGTGGGCAAGTCGAACACTATTAAGGCCTTACAGGATAAAATAACACGTGTAATTCGTAGAATACGGGCCGAAATGCTCGAAAAGGTGCCGCAAAATTGGACCTTCCGAATGAACTATTTAAAACGGAGCAGCGCATAATATTTACATGATGTTGTCTTTAAAACGTAAATGGAAAAGACTTATTTATTGAATCAAATTTTGGATGTTTGATGTAAATTTGAGTTTTTTTATTCGATTTTTAAAAAAACTACGCTTAAAAAATCACCCGTTACATTGATCAAACATAGCAACGTTTTTTTGTTTTCTTTTGTGATCAAATTTAGTTACAGAAAAACTTATTGGTCTAAGACCACGAACTTAATTCAAAATAGAGATTGTACATAAGTTTAGAACATATCTAAATAAAGCGTTGTCGATCTGGAGCACAAGGGTTTTTTTTAAGGGTGGTATTAAATACTCAAACTTTGGTTGCAGCTATTTGGCAAAACATATGATACAATTTTAAAATTCAACTCAATTTTCATAAACTCATTATTTGTAAAGCTTATATTCTTTACAAAGTTTTAAACAATATTTCCAAAACAGTGCAGTTACTCGCTTAAAGAGGTTTCTACATGTTTTTACATTAATAAAGTTTGACAATGACTACTGTTGGCGTAAATAGCAGATACTATTGCTAGTTCAGTTTCACTTAAGTCAATTGTTGACAAAAATAAGTTTGTGATTTGACAAATTAACAAATAAAAAAATATTTGCGGAGCCAAGTTTTTGTACGTAAATTAGGATCCTTGAGCTACAGAGAACTGAAAGCTAAATTCCAAACATGATTTTTTACTCGCTTTTACCGTTTTGTTCTGATGTTGATATTGATTTCATATTCCATTGTTTTCAAAAACATGTTAATAATAATCATATCCATAAATATTTCAAAATAATAATGCATTATCATGAGTTCAGGCATTACAGCGTCTGATGTCACTTCTTAACATCGATTTGTTTGCATTATTGTTTTTGACTCAAAATATAAAATGAATGTATTCTTTTTATTTACAAATCATTCAATCGACCAAGCATTCAACACAATGCAGATCAACACTCAATGTCAATTAAAGACAAAGTGACGTTCTGTTCGTCAATTTAGCTATTTTCTTTTGGCATGGAAATATATTGCCAATGATTGGTAAATTGTAATTTGTTTAAATACATCTTTTGTCAATTACAAATCAACAAGTGAAAACTTAGGTTTGCTCCTCAAATCGTTCAATCTCCAGCATTGCCAAATCAGCGCTTTCAGCATTATTATATCATATAAACGCAAAAAACGCATGCTACTACTTTTTTAATTGATCTGTTAGAACATACTAAATTTTCAACAAATTATCTGTGTGCCAAAAGCTAAAGCATTTTAATTCAAATATCCGCGAACAACATCTAAAAAAATACGTATTTATTTTTTTTTACTCCGAGTTAAAAAAAACAGATTTCAATAACTTCTTCTGGTCGAGGAAAAAATGTTTTCTACGTCATTTACGACAAGTAAAAGAATGCAAATATCTCTATAGCAAAATTGTAAGCAAACCGCAGTTTGACGTTACCAATCATCAGTATTATAATTATCAATTAAACTGGAGAGAACACAAAGCAACAACACAATGTTTTTTTTTAAGTAAACCCTTGCGCTCTATTTAGATAGCCCTGAGTTATAAATACTTCTTTCAATTAAATTGCCTTTCTCTGGATATAATTGAGTATTTTATAAATGGTGTTTTCTTTAAAATTTAGTTTATTTAACAGTTATTTTGCATATCCCATTAGCACGCACCTCAACGTTCTACTATGTATTGACATTTGATTTAAACCAGGACATAGATCAACTTTTATAAGGTACTAAAATTATCAAATTATCCTCTTAATTTATTAATTATTAATTTTGAAATAAATGAAACATTTATTTTTTGCCATTAACATAGTTTTGTAAAAAAATAATTCAAAATCTTTTCTGAGATTAGTCCCTGTATCTGGCTGCGATAATTATCGTTACTCTAGCTTAAACAATTATTGAAATGTACGAAGATGTCTTAGAACAATTTTTTTCCTTTTAATTTTCAAATACGAAGTTTTTCAAAAACTTTTAATGTACGTATTCAATTCGAAAAAAAAATTATCTTGTCAAGAATCTATTAGACTAAACTTTCAATGACAATTTAAAGTGTTTAGTTAAATTTCTTCACAGCGTTGAGCTTAATAGATAAATACTACTAATGTGAATTGACTAAATATGATGACGTTTGATTTTTAACATAAACTATTTTATAAATTTTCTGTTATGTATATCAAAAGTCTGTAAAGGTCAAGGATAAACAAAATATAAACGCATAATTAAATTGCTTTAATCTTCTTGTAGTTTATAAAAATAAAACATGTATCTACATACTTAAAAGAAACGCATCCATTCTTAACAAAATCTATTGAAGAGGAAATAATTATCCTATTTCAATTGATAGCTACTTTCATGTTTCATCTTAATCCCAATATCAAAATAATAAAGAAAATCAAAAGGAGTCCAAATGTTTCATGTTTTATTACACTTTTTTTATTCGATTCTATGATTTGCGAAATTAAAAACAAAATCAAATTTATTTAAATGTGTTTTTAAAATCTCACTTTTCTTAAATACACATTTAAATAAACGTGTATACATATATTTTTGTTCAACAAATTTTGTAATAAGTGCGAATTTGGCAATGTTTTGGAAGAAAATTGTTAAGCTACAGAGCTAAATGTTTATTAAAAAACTCAGTTGTTAAATTAAATTAAACAAAATCAGAAATAATATTAATTTTTTTGTGGTTTCAATTTAAGTAAAGAATTAAACTTAAATATTTTCAAGCAAATTAGTACTAAATGAAAAAATAATTTTGTACTGGATTGGATTAGTACTTGAGACTTCCAATTACATAAATATAAGAAAATGCTAGAATTTGCTTAGACATTTTGCTTTTATTTGGTTTTTGTTAGAAAAAAAGAGGTATGTATTTAACAAGCCAATTATTTATAAAACTTAAATTGTTTGAGTAGTAAATACATTTTTTTTTCTTTTATTTGCGAATTTTAAAAGTGAACATTGCAAAACAAAAATCCAATTCGTTTCATCCAATTTATTAAGTTTATTCGTTTTACCTTTTTTGTTCATTTTTTAGACCAATTGTGTTGTAGGGAAAATTTTGATCATGCAAATATTGCATGTGGTAATTTATTCTTAATAGGGATATAATTGTGTGTGGTGTGATATAAAGGTAGATACACATCTTAGTTGTGAGTTAAAAAAAATTGTATTTTTTGTTTGTTTTGTGTCGTTTATTATTTTATACCACTTACGTGCATGCTTAGCAAATTCCTCAAATAATTCGTCGCGATCTCTATTCTTAGGTATATTGCCGACAAATAGCCGGTGATTGTTAAAAGATATCGTTACACCAATCTTTTTGCCTTTCCGAATTTCAAAATCATTTAGCTGCAATTAATACAAGTTTTCACACAAACAATTTTGTTTCTCTCAAAATTAAAAGAAAACAAAAAAAAACAAAAGATTTTTTTTTCTTTCAATCATTTTGGTATAAGAATTTGTTCCTTCCACTCGTTGCACATACGTAACTTAAATCATAAAACAAAATTGTATATTCTGTCGCTGCTGTACACGTTAAAAACAAAATAATGTTTTTTTTAAATGCTATAAAGTCTAGAATTAAAACAAATTTGAAGGAATTGGAAAGAAACTATAACTACTATATTTTTCTTCAATAATTTATCGATTTGAGTATGAGGGAATAAGTTGTATTTACTAATGGCCTGGTAAAACAAAGAGCTGTACCCTGAAGAGCTGTACCTTTAAAAGGAAAAAAAAAACAATATATATTTGCCTATGGAAGAACTGGTAAGCAATATTAACAATATGGGCCTATTTTGAAATCGATGATCTAATTTTATCCTAAGACCAAAATTGTATATTCAACCCCAATTGCATATATGGGAAAAATATAGGACACTAACAGAGGAATTCTTTCAAGGCAGTGAATTGAAATACTCATTTACTGACCATGTAGAATGTATGACAACCGATGAATGTCTATTACTGTCAACACTTCTTACTCAGGCTAAAAGATATATCACATAAAATGATATAAATAGATTTTATAACTTTATTTTTAAAATTAGGAATGTTTTTCAATCGCGATATAACTACAAAGTTTAGTATGACCGTTGCATAACACCAAAATATTGACAAAATGTGTATAATAAAGAAACCATACAATTTTGCCACTTTTTCATTTCAATTAATAAGAAAAAAGCACAAAACTATCATACCTTATATGATTGAGGTTTCAGAAATAAAATTTTAAAATTCATGGAAACTACGAACATAAAAAATTCCTAAAGTGAATCAATTTCCATATTTGTCTTTAATTGCTCACTTAAGACCAAGATTATGTTGAAGTAAAGTAGAGTTGGATTGCCGCAAAAACGCAGTATGTATAACTGCGTCCTGAAAATAGACAAAATTTACGAACACAACAAAGTTCCATCTTGAATCATACTCAAATCGATTTTATTTTAAAAAAAATTCAATACTTAACAAAAATCACTTATGCAGAGATTATATATATATAATAAATTCAAATTGAAATAAAATAATTTGTAACGGTTTAAAAATTACTTCACTCCTCTATTCCTATATAAAAATATTTTATATTTTGTTTTGATTATGATTTTTTTTCATACGCAATGACTGGAGATTTTTTCGAGCATGAATGTTGAATTAATTAAAAATAAATTTAGAATGTGTTTAAATGCAAGCGCTTATTTATCTGCCAAACAGCAAAATACTTAATTTTATAAAGCGTGAAAGTGAAACTTATAATAATTAAAAAAATACAGTTAGGTTTTAAATAGTTTTGGGAACAATTGTCAAAAAGGAGTAATTAGGTGGTGCGGAAAAGTGCCATAAACCTTAGTAAGTTAGAAAATAAATCATTTCAATAATTGCGAAGCAAGTTATTTTTATCACATTTGAAAAGAGTCTCACGAGGATAATAAACAAAATGGCGTAACAATCAAACGAAAATGAATTAAATAAAGACAAATGATATGAAGGTGATTATGTACAATTCTGTGTTTGATTTTATGGGAATGAGTCTTAAAGGGAACGTATGTATTTCAATAATGATTTGAATGATATTTTGAGCACTGAAATTAAAGTTATTGAATGCATTTTATGCTATTTTAATAAATTCTGTCGGCACAATTATCATTTTATTAAGTTACAGAAGTTAATATGTAAAGAAAGAGAGGCAGCTAAAAAAATTTGTCTGATATTGGGAGTGAGAAATAAGAAATAATAACAAAGAAGGAACTTAAATTATTTTTCTTTTTTTTTTAATCATCGTTTGATACTGAGTTTATAAAAAAAAATAATGATCACAATTTAATGTTTTTATTGGTGGTTAATTCTACTGAATTGAATACTTTGCAAAGGCTTAAGATGTATGGAAGCCCATCAAATGTATTACATTGCAGACATCGTAACACAATTCTTTGAGCCAAAATTGTCAATATATTGTATAACTAAATATATACAGTGGCAATCATTTATAAATCATATCAAATTCAAATACAGCGACTTGAGTTGAGCACCAAGATCGCGTAAATTCACCATTCGAGATTTTGTACTGTAGTGCTATACATGTTGTGAAAAAAGTATAAATGAACATATTTAACTCTTGTTAGATCATAAAGGTCGTAAAGTATAAATAAATAAAAAATTTACTATGTGAATCGTAACAAAACATATCATTATATTTACTATGAATCTCCTCATGAAGTAGGCGTGGCTTACATTTTCCATGAGACGGCATATCTTCTTCAGACATTACATCGAATAAGAGAAATAATTTTTTTACGAAGATGAAAACAATGTACAACAATACACGTTGCTAGATTTACTAATTGTAAATTCTTATATTACAAAAAAAAAAACAAATTTAGTCTGAAAAATGTTGCTCTATTACAAATTACACATTCAAACTACTATCATACATTAATTATAAAATTATTTGGAGATAAAATAAAATTTGATTTCATGAATTTAAACATTAAAATTAGGGATGTAACTATTTCGATTCCGATACGAAATATCGATATGGCCGATATATAGGTGTCACGGATTATTAGGCAGCCGATATCAGACATTTGAAAAAGCCGACAAAGCGACGGCAACGCGAGAGTTTTTGCTGAGCATTGTATTTTTCGCATGATATCTCGACACCTCTTCGAAAAACGTGCGAAACTACGTGGCAATACACGGCGTTTCTCGTGGTAGTAAGGCGGTGTAATCGAAGGGCTATACAACAAAAAAGAACCACTTCTGCAGACTGTTAAACGGCGATGACGAACAACATTCCGCTGTCAGCTGCCAACCACCCGACCTGAGTGAAGTAAGGATAGCAATATCTAAACTGAAGCTTAATAAGGCTGCCGGAAATGACGGCCTTCCCGCCGAGCTTTATAAAGCCGGCGGAGATGACTTGGTAAGTAACATCCACCAACTCATAAGCCGAATCTGGTCGGAAGAAAGTATGCCTGAAGAATGGAACCTCAGCATCGTTTGCCCGATCCACAAAAAAGGAGACCCTCTAAACTGCGCCAACTACGGAGGCATAAGTGTCCTCAACATCGCATATAAAACGGCCCTTATCAGTGTGGTTTTAGGCCAGGAAAGTCCACAACCGATCAAATCTTCACACTTCGGCAGATCCTGGAAAAAAACCCAAGAAGTCCAAATCGATACCCACCACCTATTCATCGATTTCAAAGCCGCATACGACAGCATTTATAGAGACGAACTATACAGAGCCATATCTAGTTTTGGTATACTGGCCAAACTCGTCCGTTTGTGTAGGATGACGATGGAGAATTCTCGCTTCTCCATCAGGGTCGGAAATGACCTCACTGACACATTCGATACCAAAAAAGGATTTGGGCAAGGCCGCGCTGTCATGTGACTTCTTCAACCTATTCTTGAGAGGATTGTGCAAAACTCACGAGCCAACACCAGAGGCACAATTTTCCAAAAATCTGTACAACTACTAGCACACGATGACGATATTGACATCATTGGTAGGACCCAACGCGATGTCATAGCCACGTTTGCAAATATAGAGAAGGAAGCGGCAAAAATGGGCTTAGCAGTAAATGAGGGCAAGACGAAGTATATGCTGTCAACACGAAAGGACACACAACATCGACGAATTGGACAGAACGTCACCATTGACAGATATAACTTTGAGGTAGTGCGGAACTTTATCTATCTCGGTTCCGCTATTAATTCTGACAACAACATCTCGTCAGAAATTAAACGAAGAATTACTCTTGTGTAATTTTTACGCTGTGTCTTCGGGCTAAGAAGGCAATTCAGTAGTAAAGCCCTCACTCGAACTACTAAGGAGATCTTATATAAGACCCTGATCATCCCAGTCCTGCTCTACGGCGCTGAAGCATGGACCGTCTCAAAAGTGGATGAAGAAATCCTTGGTCGATTTGAGAGGAAAATTCTTCGAAAAATCTTCGGTTTGCGTTGACGGGCTATGGAGACGAAGATTCAACCCAGAACTATACGAGCTGTACAGCGACATGCTAGGACTAGGTAAGCATTTCCCTATTGAGGACGAAAAGCATAGCGGTGAAAACATAGCTCAAAACTTACGTCAACTGCTGCAAGATTAAAGCATCAGCGAACGAGCTGTAATGCCAGATAATGCACCGAAAATGGGGTATCGGTATTGCCGGGGTACTACAGTAATCGATATCGTATTGATTAAACTTAATTTAAATGAAATACAAATTTTATAAAGTATTTATGGACGCATGTATGTATGACGTATGATCGCCTTTTGTTATTTTCGAATAATATTCATTGAATGGATACAATAGTTTTCCCTTTGATTTCACAGATAATTTCCCACGAATGGATTTAAGGGGATAAATGCGCGAGTAAATTCGACCAGGTGTGTTATACACATTTATTTATTTTATTTTAAAAAAATATGTGAAAAGAATAAAAGGAAGAAAACGCATATTTAAGCAGATTAATGGAATAAAAAATACGATAAAGTGCATACGACGAAAGTGAAAAAGAGGAGCTTGAATTCCAAGACAAAGAGAAATATATATATTTTTATTATGTACACACATACAATTTTGCTTGTGAAAAAGGGTTGATGGACGATGAAGAATGAATGTATGTGCAAATATAAGCTATTATTTTGTTGTTGTTTTTCTTTGGTTAACAATAATGTTCCTATATACCTGTGATTGTGCGAACAATTAGGAAAGAAAATCTTTAAATATAAACTGAAATATCCTTAGACCAAGTTTGAGGGACATACTTAACAACAACAAAAACAGCAAAACCCAACAGAGGATCACATATGCTGTTGTTGTTTTGTTATGTCCTTTAATGCAAAGTTTTTGAGATGTAGGGTACATTTTGTATGCACATGAAATTAGTTCTCATTGCAGTGTGCATTGTGCAATTATTGAAAAGCAGCTGCAACAAATATTTCGATGCAGCGCTTCATACACTTCCTTTCTGGACATTTAATGCACTTTAGCGGGTTGTCGAATGAGATCCGAAGAGATGGTAAACATGTTTTTGGTTGACTATTTTATTATTGAGCTAAGGAGGTCACAACCACCTCAGTTATATTATTTTCAAGCGAAATAATATGCAATTTAACACGGAGTTCGTTCAAGGTTTTGTGATCTCTAATTAATTATTTTCATAAGAGTAGCTAGAAATTTTAAGTTGTAATGAAAAAAAGCTAGTCTCAGGGTACTAACACGCATGTTGTGCCAAAAATCAGTATTTTTTTTAAATATTTTAGAAATATTATTTCTAAAAGCTTGACATACAAAAAATTGTTGCCAAGTTATTAGATTTCCCCAAATGATTTGACAATTGATATCTTTGTCCTAAAAGAAATAAACAAAAATATAATAATTGTATCAAATGTAGGTGTGTTCGATTATCTGATCAATAGTCGTCCTTATTTTCCACCTATTCCGAAATGTGAATCTGTATGTACCCTAAAAATAAAGAAACATGGTTCAACAAAAAACCAACTCCTGTTTTATATTTCTATATCGAGATTAACGACTGAAGAAGGCCATTATATCGTCACATATATTTTATAACTAACTGATTTGATAAGGCACCATTACAACACAAGCAATTAATTTAATTCAAATGTTACGTAAACCTGCTAAAATGATGAAATGTTTTTTTTTTGTGGCTGACATGTTAGAGTTAAATTTCACAAAAACATTATTTTTTGGTAGTTTTAAATAATTATAAAGTCGATATCGGAATCTAGTAAAACCTGTAAAAAATGATATATCACATCTAAACACCACCATTAACAGATTAACAAATGCAAAAAAGATCAGGTGTGACGAGAGCCCATACATTTATCGTAGATTTGCCAATTGTAAATATTACCTTTTAATAACAATTATTTCAATGCCAATTGGATTTCATTTTTAATGCCAATTATGTAGTTCGCGAACATAAACAACTATTTTTCCCTTTGGTCTATGATTCGTGGTAAATTATTCTTTTAATAATTATAGATTATTTATCGAATTGGTTTTGTTTTCTTTGCTTTAGTTTAAAACACCGAACGGTTTCAAATTGTTTACTTGCAATGCAATTGTAAAGATTTTAGTACACAGCTTTTTAAATTTATTTACTCGCATATTTACGTTTTACGCTATTTCTCAAATAAACAAACAAAAAAATATTATTTACCTGTTAATTTACCAAATTCCTCTAATATCTCCTCTTTGCCTTTTGACTTAGGTATGTTGCCTACAAAAAGGCGCAGGTTCGGAACGCTAATGTTAATTTTCAGACACTTGCCAGGTTTTATTTCATGGTTATCGAGCTGTGAGGGTGGAATTTGTGGTTGAACAAAAAAATAAATATTTCTTTCTTTTAAAAAAAATCAAACAAAATTGGTTATGATAAATATTAGAAATAATAAATATGATCAAAATAAATAAAAAGATGAATAAAAATAAAAAAAAAAAATAAAAATAAAAAAAAATGTAACAAAAATTTTGATCGAAAGTAAAAAAAAAATAAAACTATGAAAAATAAACTAAAAAAAAGGATGAAAGTAAATAGGATGAATTGGAATTTGAAGATTTTATTTTGAAGTAAAAACAAAATTAATCGAAAAAATACAGCCAATTGTATAGGAAATTCACATATGAAATGAGATGCATAGTAGAGGAAAAAAGGACATGCTCGCTGTTTACAAATAAAACCAGACAAACTACTGCTCATTTAGAAAATTTTATTCGTTATAATTGAGGCGAAATTGCTGTGCACAGCAATCAATTTTTTTTATTTAATTTTGTTGACCCAGAATTAGAGAGTAATTCAATCCAATAAAGTTCCCAAAGCTGATAGATTTTTGCAAATACTAGACCAATACTTATTTTTTAAGATGATTAGTCGCTTTTGTAAAATGCCATTATTAATTTTATTTATTTTCCATTTTTTATATTAGATCAAGAAAATAGGAATAACGACTGATATTGAATTTGTTTTTATAGATATTTTTAGATCTGCGGAAATTTTAATTTAGATCACAATTTGTTGTGTTTGATGGTCAGACAATCGATTTGAAGGTCATTCTGGTAGTTAAGAAAACAATCTCGAAACGGACAAATAGGAGATACATAGATACATATGGAAGTATTCCCAAATTTTTGCTATTAAATAGGAATCATCGCAATGAAATAATATCCAATAATTATATTAAGGACCCATTAAATGTTATGATCAAGCAATACATGCGATTAAAATGATCATTTTATGGTATCCACTTCATATATTCGGTTATGATTTCATTAAATATTTTGAACTTTCTATTCGATTGCTGTATGATTAGCGGAAAATGCCATTGGTTAAGGTGATCACATAAAAGAGACTGTTAGATGCCATAAAATAGCGAAATGAAATAGAAAATGTTCTCAAGTTTGAAAGAATAAATGATGGGATTACTCTATTTTATGAAATTGAAACATTAAATGGTGATCTGCAGTGATCGAATTTACGTTGATGAATATATTATTGATCAATTATCCCCTCGATAGAAGTGGATATGATATAATCCTCGTTTAAGGGATCACTTTGATAGTAACCGACAAAGTATGTAGTAATTTGAATTTATGATTTTTCGATTTGACAAACTGATAAAAACAATATTTGCTATGATCAATAAATAGTGAAAAGTCTCCCGCTAGTGAACAGTTTTATTTTAAAATATTGTATGAAATCAAACTGATTGATTCACTTAACATAAAACCTTTCGGTGGATCGCTCTAAGAAATACTTTTTTTTATTTTTAAAATAATTGGCACTTAAAAAGTCAACTATAGCTTCAAGCCTAACTACCCTACAATAGAAACTAAAAACTCAGTCGCAAAATAAACAAATACTCAAATAGAAAACGCACTATTTTAAAACAAAATGTAAAACACATTAGCAAAGAGGAGACCAGATGCAGCTTTTTTCGTTAATAACGTTACCAGTTCATTTTATTTTGTTTACTTGTTCGAAATAAATTTGGAATATTGTAATAAATTTTGTTGTCGTGTTACCTTAAAAAACAATATAAATAAATTTTGTTAACAGACGGGGCTCTCTCCGGTAATTCTTTAAAGAAGTATATGACCAAAATGTTTATATATTTTATGGCCAACAATTTACAAAAATAAATATTTAAACAAATTATCTACATTACACAAAAAGGGGGCAGGAAATGACAAAAGGGAAATTACAAAACAAAGTTGGTTAAGGCTTTCATGTATCTAAAATGAAAGGTTCTCGGTGTTGGGACGTGGTATAAATAAATCAGAGACATCTTTTCAAATCCTTGAGATTTTTTTTTTAAATTGCAATTTTTAACATGGGGTTCCGGTTTAATTAACTACTTGAAGGTGGTGGGGGTTCGGAATAGGAAATTGAAAGGGTTCCATAAAGGCATGCAAGTTAAATTATCTTGTTTCCTACAGCAGACTTATTTAGAAAACGTTTTTTTTTTTTAATTTAAAATAACAATAAAAAATAAGTTTTTCTATGTTGTATCTAGTTTAAAGGAAAACAGAAATAAATAATAATAAAGATTTATACATATATAATTTAATCTCATTTTTGCAGCTTCATTTGGAAATCTTTATATAAAGAATTTAATATTTTTTTTGTTTAAAAAAATAAATTTAATTTTTTGTGTAAGCAGATATTCTTAAATTTGAAGAAAAAGAATCTACCTCACTCGAGAGAGAATTAAATGTGAAAGGAATACCTGTCTAACTGCATTGATTGCAGCTTCGCGGGATGTGAATGTTACAAATGCATAACCACGATTTGTACCAGTCATTGGGTCCATCATTAACCTAAGATCCCATATTGTACCACAATTTTCAAACAATGGTATTAGCTCATCCTCGAACATGTCCTTTGGAATTTTCCCACAGAAAACTTCGCAACCATTGCCAGGCGTTGGACCGTCCCAATTTGGTGGCGGACCGCCATACTTTCGTTGACCTTAAATTCAATAAAATAAAAAAAGAAGAGAGGGAGAGTTAAAATGATTTTTTTTTCAATTATTGCAAAGCAAAAACTACATGTTGAGACAAACACTATAATAAAAATATATTTGAAAGATTACCTGTTGTTACGTCTAATGTGTAGCCAGAACGCTCGAGGATTTTTTTAATTTTCTCCTCGTCTGGACCTTTGACTTGCACTGTTGTGGCAGGTGTCGGTACACCCTGTTGGCTAGCACGGCTCTTTTGTCTATATGTTTTCATAACACCACATAAATATGCAGACTTATTCGATACATGTTCCAAATTTGATTCAAGGAACTGACTCAATACATTCAAGGCACCATCTACCGGAAATTCTTTGAGCGCGTCTAATGCGCGCTCATCTAATTCAACATGCGCTAGTTTACCTGTCTTATAAATATCATCTAGTTTTCCGGCAACCTGTTGACAAAAAAAAAAGTTATTTATTTATTCGTAAATTATATGAAGCATGAAAGTAGTTATATAATTTGAAAATCATAGTTAAGGAAGTATAGCTTTCTTTAATGTTGTTGGCTAAAAACCCTCAAGACATTATTGAACATCGTCTACGTAGTCCTGGTTGGGTTATTGAATAACAGAGAGCTGCATGAATGCATTCAAAACGACTTTTGAGTGATTCACTCCAAAAATGTATGAGTTGGCTCTCTCCATTCTCTATAAACAATTGAATGAATGTGAATGAGACATTCATACCATTCAAACGAAATCGAAATGAATTGAGTGAATATGAATGTTCGTTCGTTGACTATGTTATATTCATTAGTCCTACTTTCAACACTCAATGTATTCAGTGTACTCAGTGTATATTAATACATTTCTCGTATTCTCGTATACAATAATGTAGGTAATGAATTCCCAAAGATATGATATGTTTAATTACTAATAACCGGTGATTTGTTAAGCGTAGTTTATTTTCTAAAAAAAATCGAATAAAACACTCAAATTTGCATCATTCAACATGCCCAATTGCCGAGAACGGCGACGAATTGACATTTCACCACGCTACGACTACAATATTCTCTTCTGTACGCATGCGAGTCGATGGTTTAATGTCCAACGTAACGTAAATTTGGTGCGAAATTTGGTGATAACAACACGAATTTTTGCTCCACCAGGTCGATTATGCCGACCATAATACGGTCAAAATTCTTGCTCTGTGAAAAATCTGCACCGTTTGGAAATGGAAATAAAAAAGGATCCTTGGGAATTATTTTTTTTATATACATATTAAAATTTGAATGGAAATTTTTTTTTCTCATTATGACGCACTTTCCTAATAATAAAACGCTTTTACGCAGCAAACGAACACACTGAGTACCTTCATACACTGCTCACTCAAAAAATGGTGTACTCAATATTTATTGTATGTTGCACCAGTAGATCCGAGTATTCATGAGAACACTGAGTGCCGAAGTATTTGAGTCCATTCATGCAGCTCTCTATTGAATAAACACACCAAATCTTATGCTGGGAAAATAAAATTAAATTTTCGCAATTTTTGATAATATTGCAACTTGTCGTAATATTGGGCCTCTTCTACCATTAAAGTAGACTCCCGTTAGCGTGAACACCGGGTAACGTGAAAATATTTTTTTTTGCTTGATATTTAGGTTTTAGCTAAACATATCATGAACATTCTAAAACGTGAACAACAATTTTTGCTTCAGGTTAACAGTAAACTGTTTGACAATCTGTATTTTAGCTTAAAATTCTTTTTTGTTGGTACAATACATAGTTCGTCTTGTACTGATTCCGGTTTGTTGCACGTTAGTTTTTTTCAGTTTATCCTCGTTATTCCGCAAACAAATTTTTCCTTTTTTTAATAGGGCTTTGGAACTGGTTGAAGGTGAGCTGGTTAGCCAAAATGACATTATTGTCTTAAGGCACCTAAGGAAAAAATCAGTAAGAATGCTTTTGGAGAAGAAGAAGATGAAAAAACAAATAAAAGATTTGTCCCATAAATTTTGTATTGGGAATGTCTGTGCTCAGTCAATGTTTTATATTAATTTTTATGTCATAACCTTTTATTTATTTTCCTATTCAATAACTTTTTGTTTAAATTAAAACGCATTAATTTATATTAATAAAAAGTGAAGACGGTTTAAAATGAAAATCTACAGTAGATTGCCGTATTCTTTTGTTAAAATTTGAACTTCGCAAACATAAACCATCCCGCAAAAGTAAACTCTCTTGGTTTTTAATTGTTCACGTTATGGAGAGTCTACTGTATATACCACACTTCAACGTGATATTATCGCAAGTGTGACGTGTCATCAATGAGTGCGGTTAAAGGAACTTGCTAATCGATGCATATGTCATTTTGTTTTGAGAGATTAATAAGAATACTGACACTGCGAATGGCGTTAATATTTACATTCAACTGAACCCTTAAAGGAAGCATTAACTACATAAAGAGTTTTTTTAGGACTGCCCCACTGCTGGTAAACTTTGGCCCCAGGTCATGAAACACGAAACCCCATAACGCCAAAGTAAGCATCCATGAAGTTATCGATATCAAGATTCATCATACACACATTGACATAATTAATTAATTAGCATATGCCAAAAAATTAATAGAACTGTTGTAATAGAACATGGTTCTAGTGCCCTTTTAATTGCATTTGCATTACATGAAATCCATTCTTGAACTAGACCCCTTTATACCTCTTAAGTTTTTTTTTACTAACTGTTGTTTACTCAACTGAAATACACTAATTGTCGGATTACAAACTCGTGTTTTATTTTGCTGCGTTTTAAAGTTACTTTTTCAATAGGTTATGGGCCCAGTTCATGCTTAATATTAATTAAATTCGAGAAAAGAATTTTTTCAAAGAGTTTGAACAAAAAAAGTCAACATCATTTTATAACAATCTCAAGAAATTCGCAGATTTCCATCATATCACGAAACGTGCTGCCGTCGATCGAGGAACTCAAAGGTCGTGAGAATAGGGATTCTTGAAAGTTTGTAAGGACATACCACGAATTGGCAGACCTTTGGAACTGTATGGAAAGTGACGAAAGCCCGAGCGACAATGATTAATTTGTGCATGTTCAACCTTGGCCAGTGAACAATCATTTAGGTATTACTACGGCTGGGAATCGAACCCAGACATTCTGCGCGGCAGTTCATCGCACTAACCATCGCGCTATTGAGCACGTCTCTGTCGAGTAATATAATACAAAAATTGTAAGTACTGCGCATAAGTTGAGATCAGTGTCCATGGAGGTTAGCGATCAATGGGTAGGCACTTTATTGCTTGCTGTACTATCTGAGGAATATCGACCGACGATAATGCGACGTGAGAGTTCAGGTAAGCCCATCACCGTGGATGCAATCAAGACTAAATTGCTTTAAGATGTTAAAGGAGGTAGGGATGTAAGGCAATGGTTCATGTATCAACAATAGCACCGATGAGAGTAGAAAAACTTCAACCCTTGATCCGGAATCGAACGTAAGCACATGTTCACACATCCATCCATCCATCCATCCATCTAATAAGAGACCGATTGATTGCAAATCGGTATTCAAAACAAAGAAAAATCAATCGATAAAAATCCCGCCTTGTTATTAAAGGTTGCAAGCAAACCCAAACCAACTCCCCTGTAGAGCGATGAACATCAATCCGATTTTACTTCCAATGGCCGCTCAATACAATATTGATATTGATCAAATGGAAGGTGTGACTGCAGTCTAACAAGCATCACTTTATACGAGAAAAGATCAACAAAGGCGAAATACTTTTGAAACATGTCAGCACGGAAGACATGGCAGCTGATGTGATGACAAAGGCTCCTACCGCCCCGAAGCACGTTAATTGTTCAACCACACTTGGACTTAGCTTTAGAGAAATCTAATTAGGTGGGGTGTTGTAATAGAGTACCAACTTTCTTAGTTACATTCATTTCCATTACATAAAGTCCATTCTTAATTTATACCCTCATTAACTAACTATTGTTTACTGAACTGAAACACACTTTTACTAATTGTCGAATTACAAACTCGTGTTTTCTTTGTTGCGTTTTAAAATAACTTTTTAATAAGAACATAATATAACAAAGGTCTCTTATATGTATATTTATTTTTGATGCTTTTGTGGCCAGATAACTTTTTACAACTCAATGAGAAAAGGTTTTAGGCCATCACTTTGCACGTATTCTGCATTCATGGCCCACCATTGAGGTAGTGATAATCTAATAATTTAAAAATTCCGTTTCCAAATATGAAATGGCTGACAACCAATAGTTAATGGATTTGTTTTCAGACCTACTCCTTTCTCTCAAGTATATTCACACACTTACCTTGAATTTTGAAACAAATACGGTCTTGGCTACAGACCGTAATGAAGAAAACATTATGGGTATATACATAAAAATAATGTTATAAAGAAACTTCAAAAAATTTCATTCGAAATCGGTCCTAAACGGGTCGGTTTTAAACTTTTATGGGCCGTTATTTAATACCATTGATTTTGCATAATTTTTTTACAATGTTGAAGTATTGTTTTCACTATTTGAAAACAGTAATACCTACTATACACAATTAATATGGTATATTGTATATAACAATTGAATTATTTCTTTAGAAACTTACTTTTTTATCTAAGCCATATTCCAGAAGTTTTTGATAGTCTTCTGTTCTGTTGCCATCTGCTTGTTCTTCTGATTTTGGGGTAAGCATATCATCCACCAATTCGCCATTACCTTCCGCCATTTCTGCAAAATCAAAAAAAAAATAGTGCAAATATTTAATATCATTCAAAATATAATTTGTTTATTAATAGTATCTTCGATATTAAAAATCACGTTAACTGCTTGGATTCGATGCCCAACATTAACCTAGGTTATGACTGGCATTATTCCAACCAAATATTCAATATACATATATACATCTATCTACCTCAGAATGACTTTATCTGTATTCCAAAAAGTCTACGAACTTGTCTGCACAAAAACAAGTACGAACACCAAAGTAAAGCAAACAAAAGAGATGCGTTAAAAAGCCGACTACCACCATCAGTGACTCTAAACCACGTGCCTAAACAAAACAAAAAATAAATTCGCACAACACCACTCATACAATAAAAGCTCACTCACAAAACAAACTTCATCGCATAGATACACCTTACCCGCGTATTGATGTATAGGATTTGTTGTTTTAAAAAATTCATGCGTGAACCAAATAGCTGAGAAAAAAACATACCGGTATCTAATGCGGAAGAAGTAAACGTGCGAACCTTGGAATGGAAGGTTCATTGATCTCAAATAAACAACAATGATTTGATTGTATTTGGGTTTTGCAAATTTGCGAATTTCGGTTGAAGTAGAAATAACACCACCCTCTATTTCATACATGTGACTGATTTGCGAATTAGCAATGTGCGTGCGAAAAAAGTGCGTCCACCTTCTCATAGAAGTTTAAAGAGAGTAACACAAAATAGCGCTCTGTCCAATACAAATACAATATGGATGATGGATCTAGTGTTCTCCGAATTGTGATGAACATCATAGTTTTACATTTGAGTGTCATTCATTCTCGTACACATAGACCCAATCCGAAAATGGGTCAACTTTACTTAATTAAAAAAAAAAAAGGTATAATGTATAAATAAATAAAAACGAACAGGAATAGAACGAGAAATGATACTGAAATGTTGAGCTTTTTTCGCGAATCTAAAAATAAATTATTGTACCTATTTAATATGATTAAGCGCACAAAAAGAAAACTATGTCTGAAAGGAACAGATAAACCATTTGTAACAGAAACAGATTTGCACAACAAAAATGTAAATACGTAGCACAAAAGGTATACAATCTCAGTCAGCTGTATTTGTCAGAGAGCGGTTTTGCTCTCATGACTCTAGAGCCTTAAAAAATATTGAAGCTGAGAAGTTGTTTTTTGTTTTCTCTTTAGTTTTTTGTTTGTTGCTTTCTTTTTGTTAGAAAATTTATTTTTGTTGGTATGTTTCGTGCTCTTGAAATGTAAACGAAATGAAGATTGCGTAATAATTTTATTATACTTTAAATTAAAGTAGGTATGACATACAGATTTGACGCGATCGACATATGAGAACCATTGCCTACAGGTTGTAGTTATATAATTTATATGGAGTTGATGAAACTAGATTTTCTTATATAAAGTAGGCGGAAAATTAATAGTATGTTAATCAGTATTGGATATGAAAGGAATACATACAAAGGTAATGAGAAATTTCTAAAGATTAGACAATATCCAACAATTTCCTTTGCGTTCAGAATAGTTGTAAGAATTTGTGCCAATTATGGCTGATTAGAAACGTTAGGTTATAGAAAATGGGTTGGAATCTTTTATTTTTGTGATCGTCATCAAGACGTTTGACAATTATTAAAGTAAGCTAGGTTAAACGTGTTTCGTCTAGACTAAACTGTGATGAAATGATCCCACTCAGAAGAGTAGCCAGACTTTCGATTTTGGCGGGACGTCCCGATTTTTAGCCCAAACTTTAATGTCCCGCTTTCAACACATGTTCATTTTTCTCTTTCAAATATCAGCATTCATAGTAGCTAAGAATGTTAAATGTGGTAGGATGAAAAGTGAAGAAATAATTGTTTAAGCATTGGCATAACAAGAAGTTTTGAAGGATGCAATAATACGGATGCCAGCAATAAGGGAAACTGGAAAATTTTTCAAATATGTCTGAGATATTTCAGTTTTTAGAAAGGCATACAAAACGAATTATTAGGTTTTTTTAGAAAGTAATGGTGAAACACCGACCAAATAACAAAAGTATTTTGTAAAACATTAAATGAACATAGCTTAAAGTTATCGCAAGTTAACTTCGGTTTAACTAAAATGATAAGTAATAAAAAGCTACTGACTAGGTAGATAATTAAGCTTTCGATGTAAGAATCCTGCTTTTTTAATTAAAAAGTTTCAAAGTACGGCTTTGCAAAAAAAAAATTGGCAACGCTGCCAGCGATAAATGTTCAAAACGACGTCGTACAATTTCTCTATTCTTACGTTATTAGGCTAGTGTGGTATGTTGTTCTCTTAACATTTCTGCAATAAAAATAATAAACAGTTTTATTTAATTTTGGATTTAAATAAAAACTAAATTTTGGTGGGTTATAATTTTATCCAAAACATATAATTATCTTGTCGCCATCCATGTTAGGTACGTTACGAGCAATTTTTTTTTAAATTTATCAACGCTGAGGACCAAAAGAAAATCTACATAGTTTGTAAAAAATGTTATAATTTCTATGGTTGGCCAAGGTCAGTGTTGGCGCCTTAGTTTTGATAAAAAAAAAACAAGTAGAAAAAAAGGCGGCTGTGAGAATTGTCTTAAACTGAGTCGAGATCTCATCTTTCAAATAAACGAAGCCGCAATGTAGACGTGTCTCATATATTTCCTTAGAAAACATTGTGGATGTGAATAAGGCTCATGTCAACATTTTGGTTGTGAATAAGGCTCATATCAACATATACAACAATACTAGTAGGTATTATTAAACTAACTAACAAAGTGGGAAGATAACATATTGCTTTTTTTATAGTTGGGTGATTTAAAACGTTAAAAAACCAAGTCATTCGGATAACTCTCAAATTTTGTTCAAATTCCCATTCAGAACGCGGTCCTCCGTTCTGTGAATGAAATATTTGTGTTATGTGAAAAGAAATCCAATTTAGGTACGTATGTCTAGGTGAAATATGTTAACAACCGTTAAAAAAATAGCCTAAGATAAATATGTCCCTTTAATAGACCTACACCACGACCTACTTGCAGAAAATAAATTATTGCTGAACAAAAAATCTTTGCAATATAAGCTGTGATAGTTCGATATCTAATCATTTATTTTTAGTGATAACGAATAGATTAAAACAAAAATTATCATAATCATGAAATGTTTATGGATTCCAGTTGCTGTTCTTTTAAATCGGCCATAACTTTAATTTAATACCGTTTTTCCATTCCAAGGACGTACTGGACAAGTTGCTTCTTTAAGCCTGTATTCAGAACCGTTTTTCTGCCAAGTGGTACGTTGATACCTTCATTGGAAGGCGAACTAAAAAGTCTGAAGAGTGTAGTACGAGGAACATTAAAAATTTGTGCTGCTTTCTTAAAGCCCATTTCTTTCGACTTGACGGCTGCGATAGCTTTCAGCATGTTCGATTTGTCCCAGACCTTGCGCTTATTCTGTTTTGGCGTCATCTGAAAATTTTACGATTAGGTACCTAAGTACACAAATTTTAACAAACTATTTAGCTGGTTCCCAATATGGAATACTATTTCCAGTACTAATATGGAATACTATTCCATATTAGGAACACATTGATATTCCATATTAGGAACAATGAAGCACCAGATAAAGTTAAAATTACCTTCACTATTTTACACAGCTAATTTAAATATTCACAGTAGTTTAAAAGCTTAATGTTTTTTATAATAATGAGTAAAATAATGATTGAATAAAATTAAATTAAACTTGAAATACACGAAAAAAAAACTTTTGAAAATATACTACGCACTTGTCAAATACCATGCACAAGGGTTTTGACAATTAATATGCGCCTAAAGGAAAAGCTATTCGTGAAATTTAAATACGCCTACGTTACTTTGGTTCTGAGATATTGCACTATTCCATATTAGGAGCGTATTCCATAATCGGTACACTTCCTCTACCTACAAAAATCGGTTGAACCCTCTTTTCCTACGAGTTATTGTCCGGTGCAAATTAATTTTTTAGACAAACATATATTTTAAAAAGATGGGTAGCTCTTCGTGGGCGTATACGCACCCAAAAATAATAATCCAGTAAACAGGTACTTAAAATCTCTTGAAATACACTTTTTGACAAATAGTGAAAGCGAAATTGAAATAGTCGAAATAATTTGTGCATAGCCACTTATGGTTATATCACTATAGTGTAGATACTATAAAAGTAGATACCTTTTGGTTTTGGAAAATACTTAGAACAAAAAAATATGTAATAAATTTTATTAACATTTTTCATCACACAAATAGGTTTGCTGATTGTTGTTAAAAAGAAGGCAAAATGCCAGCGATTAAAATGTTTGTATGTAGAAACACAAAATTGTCTGACATCCAAAATACATTTCTGGATATCAGAAATATTATGGGAAGGCTCAAAACTGGAGATGTACGGAAAGACATTTTACTTTTCTGTATCTAGTTTTTATAATCCTTCGATGTTAACAATTATTTTATAAAAAGCGGAAATACATGATAAAATTCACACTTTGATCTTACAAATCATGTCTTAAGAACAAATGTAGGAATTGCTAGAGTATTTTTTTTAATATCCATGTTTATCAAATGTAGGAATTGCAAGAGGATTTTTTTTAATATTCATGTTTATGAACTAATGTTGATACTCATAAAAAAATAACCTAAAAAATATGTTCCAATTTACTTAGTTGATATCACATTTTTTCTTTTGTTTTCGCGACTAGAGTTTCACGAGTAAGAGAATTTTTTGGAGAGAATTTGACCAAAATTCCAAAAGAATATCATATGCCATATCGTTATATACACGTGTTTAGTTATCAATTTAAAAAATATTGAGGTAGGAAGTTCAGATCTGAGTGTTTAGTTGCAATCGCAAACAGATATTTCCCAAAACAACAGCACAATACAAATTTAAATGTTTGGCGTTTGGGGTTTGGTCCTTCAACCCTCAGTCAATAAACCATTAAGGGTTGAAACCAGTCAAAACAAAATCGCATCGGGTGGTAACTAGCTGCCAGACATGGTGCTTTTCTTTGTGTGGGAGCGTAAGTACGTAAATATATATATATTATATATGTGGGTATAGTTGTTGGAAAATGTATAGTGGTTAAGTGAGATGGCGGTAGTAGCTGGAAGGCCATAATGTAAGGGTTGGTTGCCGCTTTTTGCTATCTATTTCTATTCGTCTGAAGGAAATCAGACGCCGCATATTGATTTTTTTGTTTGCTCACTCGTACAAATTATTACAGTGTTATACTTTATAAATATGTAAGCAGTATAAGAACGCAGTGTCTATTACAGCGTTTTTGTGTCTGGCCCTGTCAAGGGTTTATTTCCGAAAAAAGTACGACTAGACATCCCAGTAGAATGTCTATATCTTATGATACTTTCGAAGGTTGAGGTAGGATATTGCTAATTTGTATTTCCTTCCTGATATATAGTTTTGAAATTTTTAGTTTCGTATTACAATCTTATGTGAAAAGAAAACACAATTTTTGTTTCTGAATTCGCATTTATTTGACGGGCTCAGTGGCGCGATGAGTGCGTTGAACTGCCGCGCAGAAGGTCTGGGTTCGATTCCCAGCCGTAGCAACACCTATATGATTTTTCACTGGCCCTCCTCTCGTGATGATCTAACAAATTATCCCAGTAGTATCAATTGCCATGAATAGCTTGTCTCAACTTTGCCGTTCGGATTCGGCATAAAACAGGAGGTCACGCCATCGTGCAAAGAAGTACACACGCACACATGAATGGTTGTGAGAAAAAAGCTATTTTTAATATTTTATATTTACATATATATATACATATTTTTTTTCGTATTTATTTAAGACTTCATGGAAAAATCGTTGAATTGTTAAATTTGTAAAACTTCAATAATTTTATTTTTATTTATAATTTTAATTTATTGTGACGAATGTTTAATTCTTTTCGTTTGCGTATTTTTTATGGAAAACCCGTGATTAAACTAAGCATGCAACGTTTATGTTTTAAATAATGAATTTGGTTGACTTAATATGAAATCACTCGCATTTCGTAGTTTATATTAATAACACATCAAGTATATTCGACTGATGCCAATTTTGATACAATGCCGTTTTTATCTTAACATACATACTAAAAGGGTAGTAACGGTTTTATCTCAGGTTTAAAAGATGTGATATACAAAATACATTTTGTTTTGTGGTAAAAAAAAGTTGAAATATACTACCTTCATTGTTATTTTTGATAGCGACAAATTAAAACATCGACAATTTCTTATATTTTAAGACAAGTAGGCTTTTGGTAGGCTTAGATGTAAAATGTTCTCTAGGCATATATAGGTTAATAATAAAGTGCACCCTCAATATAGTTCTTGATATGGGTTGTGTCTACGAGTAAACAACGAAAATAAATTGATTTAGGGTTATTATACAGAAAAGATGTTTGGCCTTTATAATTTTAATGGTCGTGTTAAATATTCACCTTTAATGTTTTGTCGGCCAATATGTCATACATACTTTAATATGAGAAATGCTTAAATATAAAAAATAAATTGTAGTACCGCGCATTTATATTTGGTAACGGAATCTTACATGAAAGAAACATGTATAAGTTGTAAAGCGCAGCCACTATTATAGTTAACCATGAGTTTAGTTGAGAATTACATCTTTCTGTCAGCAGGACCATATAGTTTGACATTAAGGGCATGCATGCAACGTGGTAAACTTTACAACAATATTACACACGAATTGAAATGGTAAACGTTGTAACTTTTGAAACGTTATATTGACATTTAGTCAGCAACTTTAACAGATCAAACATATAAATTATGAAGAACGAAAAGAGAATAAAATAAAAGGAATCGATTAATAAAAAAAATACTAAAATGAGATTGAATTCAGTGGTTTACGACATTACAAGCGGTGCATTTTTAGGGACGTTCATCAAACGTCGTCGTAGAATTTCGTCGTTGCATGAAAACCTTTATTGCAAAACAAGGCATTTGGTTAAAACGTTAGTAGTTGGCAGTTTGTTAAATCAAACGATACTAGTTGCCTTCGAGATTTGTGAGTGGTGTCCATTAAGAAGAACTGATCTTTAGTGTCAATGGTTTAAATTGCAACCAAACTCCTACCGATTTCAAACAATTATTAAAATTAAATACAGGTGGGCCACACTGAAGACTTAATACAATACGTACTTCTAAAAGACACGGCCTCGTTTTAACACGGTGCACTTTTTGCGACATTTTTTTCAGTAAACACGGTTCAAAGCCTTGTTTGACACGGTTGCTAAAACATACATACACTTTATTCCTTATGTATACTTATGCATACTTGCTTTGTTTTTTAGAATATTTACCTGAAATAGGGGCTTCCCCATACTACTGTGCCATTGTCTGCTGTTGACTAGGACGGTAAGCACAGAATTTGTAGGAGGTAGGAGATTTTATAACATACATAGGTGATTGTAATTTGCAAACGCCCTAAAGGTTTGTTTTAAAAAATGGTTCATTTCCTAGCCTTTCTTTACAATTGGTATTCTAGATTTTGAACATGTCACCAAAGAAAGACATATAACCACATAAGAGGAATGTTATTTCTTTCGAAGCATAGATACAAATTTTGGACCGTTCGCAACGGAAAAAAAGGTCACTGCAATTGCAAAAGGCTTAAAATTAAACACAGGTAGATAGGCCTCACATTAAGCTTGGAGTTGCTTTTCTTGAACGTAGATTCTTTATTATAAGGTTACATGCATTATGCATACATGCATATATAAGGAAACGTACAAAAAGCTTTGTACCAATCGAACGAAAATAAAAGTTTAAAAAAAAATAATCTAAAAAGTAAAAAAAAATGTTTTTTTTGATTATGGAAGCTAACTGCTGTGTTGACCTGGGTTCTTGTTTCGTTTAGCACGATTTTGGTTAAAACAATATTTTTCAGGAACCTATTGCAAGTGTTAAACAAAATGTTTAAATTGTTAACAAAATAATTATTTATATTTCATTAATTCTGGATTGGTATACCAATACCTACAGTGTTATGCCCATAGCCTGCATAGAAAATGTGCAACCAGAACAACTTAGATATTACGATGGCTTTGAAAACTGTTATCGAAAATATCAAAAATGGCTCCAAATAGAATGTATTCTACCTAATGTAAAATAATAAGAAATAATGTTACACATTTTCACGCACCAAAAAATTGTAACGAATAAACCAGCTATCATAAAACTCTGGGATGCAGAAAACTATTTCCAGAGATTGAAATAGGTTCACAATAAATGGTAGGAATTTTCAATCACAAAAAACGTTACTTGCCAAATTGCTTAACAATGTATGGTACACCTGTTTTTCAACCTTCCTAAATTATAACTAATAATTTATATTGAATCGGCATGAATCATGAGTAAGAAATTGTATAAACAAAATATATAAACAAATAATCGTTTAGCAAGTGGAAGCTGGATTTATTTATTCAGACGTCTCGTATTTTTCAATAACAATTTTCAATTTGCTTGGCCAAAATAAAATTCAATAAACATAATTTGAAGTAAAGTTATCAAGTGAAAAAAAAAAATTGGCTGATATCCCCATGCACAAAATATGTACCAAGTTATTCAATGACCACAGTTTACCTATACTGTAGCAACGGAATTTATCAACTGCATGCTGACACCATCCATACAAAACCAGACTTTCGTTAAGTTTATCTTATGGGGGAATGCATGCTCGGCGGAAGTTCATTGTTAACCAAAAATGTTGACCAATCCACTTAACTGTGTTTGCACCAATACGATTTCAAAGAAAAAAATAAGACTCAACACTATTCTAACACACCTTAGATGCAAGCATCCAATAGATTAAAAGTGCAAATGAAATTTATAATTTAAAAACTGGTTCCAGCAAAACACACATTTAAAAAACTTTTCAAAATGCATGTGTATTGCAGTCCGTTTTATTTCTAACCCCAAAATATGTTCTTCTCTTTCGTTCTCAGTTAAGTACATTATCACAAAGCGCATTCCAACAAAGTGCACACACTACCTTAAGCACACACTGATACTATAAAAGCAATGGTTTCGCGGCGATAACGCTCCGCCATGATGAATGCGACAGACAGCAACTGCATTCTTGGTTTGCTTCGTTATCTCTTTTATTTCGTTATTTTTTTGGTTATTTTGTGTGATTCTGCTGTTGCTGGCTTTTTTTTAAGCTTTTTCGTTTTGTGTCGAATGCAACAACAGCGCACCAACCGGTCATACTCTTAATCAGAGAAAAAACAAAATGGTGGAAAATTATTTTATGTCGCCCCCTATTACCCACAACGAATGCATTTCTTCTTCTCACTCTACTACAAAAGTCGAATTATTCACAAATCTCACCACACCACCACTCTATTCAGTGGGAGACAACTAAATTTAGGTAATCCTTTATTATGCGAATCTCCGTGATTTTAATATAATTGCTTCAATGTTTTTTTTTTAATGTAAAATAGTTTCTTCTCGATATTTCGTATTACCGAAATGGAAACCGGCTTATACCAAGCATCACCACAGGATAATCAAATTACACTTTGTTTTATTCTCACGAGTTAGCACTGTCATAAAACACTATATGAATGAATTTTTGTTTTTTGGGTATTTATTTTGGAAACCGTATTTTCGAGCAGACACACCCTTCAAAAACAAAATTACAAGCGATATTTACATTTCCCACACTTATCACCAGTATTTTAATAAATAAAAACTAAGCCCGTATAAGAATCAGTAATTTTCATATAAGGATGATCGTCCCATGTTACTCGCAGATATTTTATTGGCCATACACGACACTATTATACACATTCTGATCAAAGGTAGATCTTCATTTTCGAGCTTAGATAGCTACAATATGATAGATTCTTTAACTTGCTAGTAAGGATAATTATAGATTTATTTTACAACAAAGTATCTGAACGTATACAACTGATTGAAAAAGGTTTTTACCTTCAATTTTTCGAATGATTACAAATTTTGAATGCGAATTTTTAAAGTAAAAACACAAAAACTAAAAAAAAACGAAAATGATTGTGCCGCGGTGTAATATGGCGGACGCTACGTCACCGGTTCTCGTCTTCTCCGTTTGAACACAACACCAGCAGAGAAGCAACACACTGCGGCAGAGAACTCATAAAAATCTCCACTAAAAGAAAAAGGCGAAACAATTTTTTTTAATAAAAAAAAAAGAACTACTAACGCGACACAAAACCAACACTCATTCGTTAGATCCACCGCACACAATAAAGCTAAATTCAATCATCAAAGGACTGAATTCGCATTAAAAATTCGCGAAATTCACACACGATATACGAACGCGATACGTGCTCACATACACATAGTCATTTAGACTTTCCGACGAAACACCATACAATAACGGATGGTCAGAGAACACAAAAAGCGCAAACAAACGAGACTGCCACAAACGACGACGACGACCGACACAACAAGCGAACTTAACTCGTGAAAGTTGTTCGTTTAAGTATATTTCGCAAAAAATTCGGTACTTAGGAATAGGATCGCTAAAAATGCATGTGTTTGTGAGCATACCACGTGTATGTATTCCACCAAAGAAAAGATGCAAAAATAATTTGCAAACAAGAATGAGAAAGAATAGTAAAGAGGAGAATATAACAGAATAAAAATTCGCAAGTTGACAAGTATCATTTGCAATTGTGTAGAGGTTCATTTGTGCATGCTTCAGTGTGCGAATATATTTTTTTTTGTTCTTTTAGCAAATACGAGTATGTTTGCATTTTTGTTCTCTATACCTTGCACATAATAACACAAAGGAATGATATGTAAATGCAGCGGGTAAGACCAAACAACGAATATGCAATAAACATGTTTAATTTTTTTTTGTTTTCATATTTGCTTTGAAATGCGAATACTGTCGACGTTCCACAATCCACACGCCGTAGTTATTTTAGTCAAAAGCTCTGTCACTTGCTCTCTTTCCTCACCCTTGAAATGTTGAACGATTCCAGAAAAGCTGCTGGTTTGCTTGTCGCAGATATGCCGCACACATAATCACATTGCGTTAAATAGGGGAATGCACTGTGAGACGAGTTTGCATGAGTTAATACATCAGACAAGAAAGCTTTATCTGATCTTATGTATTGCAATTTATTGCGTCGGTGTGTGCTGTGTGGATAGGAAAGAGTTGTTAGATACTTGGTATCTGCTTTTGCCTTAATGCACTGGCACTCGAAAATCTCGCAGTCTCAACCCATGCGATTCAAGTATCTATATAATATTCTCCCAATAAAGGTGGCCTTTAGTATTAGTGTTGATGGTGTCAGTGGCTACATTTCATAAGGAAATACGTAGGTACCTACTACAATATTTTTCAGGTCTTAACCTAAAATAATGATAGAAACACATTGGCATAGTACCATTTATAGGTACACAACTTTTATAATAGCCGGTGAATTTTGTATGGGGCATTGCACATTAACAACATCGGCAGCAAAAGGAAATTTAGAAGAATTTCTAACGTTGCAGTTGTTAGTATTAACGTTGTTGTTTCAATGTTTTTCAGGCTTCACATTGGATTCTTTTAATGTTTAATATAAATTATAATTCAAAATATTGGGTGCAGTGGCCTAGTGGTTAATGTGTTGGATTACTAAAAGCGGGATCCCGGATTTAAATTCAGAAACAACAACACTAAAAACTCTTCAATAGCTCTTGTGAAAGCCCAACAAACACCCAAAAGTATAACGCTGTCATAAGAATCTTTTCAAATTTGCCGTTCCGAGTCAGCGTTATACAGAAGTTCCTCAATACTTACTACACAAATGAAGGGAAAAGCCAGTTTTAAGTGGCCTATAGGAGCCGTTAATGCAATGTTCCCAAAATAAGTTTTTTTAGAAAATTGGTAGGTACCTACCTTATAATATTTCTAATAATTCTATCTAAATTCTATAGACATTCTATAAGACATAGGTACCCAATATCACCCTCTTTTGTTTCCCTTCTCTGCAGCTAACAATGTGGTGCGCGCGCAAATATTAAAAAAAAACATACAAGAAGCTTCAATCTGTTGTGCGGATCGTTTAATACCCTATCCCATCCCATCCTTAAAATTAATATCCCCGAAATGTGGGCCTTATGGCAATGGAAAATAGAAAATGATACGTATTTCTATTGCAAATGCCTTGGTTTGGGGTATACAAACGGTTTTGTAGGAAAACGCTCCAAAAAAGTGGGCGTGGATGAAAATGACATATGTGAAAAATGTCCATACTTCCATTACGAAAGTATATGCATCTAAAGTTTTTTTTCGAATTTCTTTAAAATTTTGGCAACAACCGTTTTTGCCGCGATATCGCTGATTGATGTTTTGGCGCCAAGGTCCACATATTTGTGTTTCAGTGAATAACTACTGTTTCACTGATTTTGCCTGGTATTAAAAAAACCTAATAATACATAATAGTAATTTGTGCCTTTCTAAAAATATTTGTAAAAAGAATGTTTGTAACAAGAGTTTTTAGAAAGGCACAAAGTGGAATGTATCCAATCAATATAAATTTTAGAATTGTCAAATTTCGATTGTTAGCACCGTTTGGTAGTGAACACAATGCATACAAATTTTAACGAAAACAATATGCAGGCATTTTTTTATGCTACATAGTTACAATAAATTTGCATACCGCATCTGATTTCTCATTCATTACGTTACTTTAAAATGATAAATATCGACAACCATAATCATTTTAATAGTAACGGAATGAGTATCCAGGTTAAATTTCTTGGTGTAAATAATTAAGAGCAATGAGAACGACACTATATGCATAACACCACTTCTTAGCAAAAGTGTTATACCGTTGCATCGGATTACATTCATATTACACGGTCAAATGCAAACTTCTGCATTAGTTTAAAATGGTACAGTATGAAGCTGAGGTTTATGTGACAAGATTGTTACAGCAGTCATTATATGGCACCATAGTGAACAAAACGTTAAGTTTGAGGTTAAAGCTGATCATACAGAAACAAGAAGTATGTTCCATTTTGATGCAATAACAATCAGCTGTTCAGAAAAGTAGAAAATGTTCATTAACAGAGTAATTATATTCTAAAAAATATAAAATACTTTTAAAACCAAAAGATTTGTAAATTAGGTACTAATAAGGTACAGTACATGACATTCGTCTTGAAGAAAAATAAAATAAATGTAGTGTGTACATTAATATTGTTTGCCAAAGTTATGCAAAATGTTTTATTATTATTATGCATGGATATACGTAATAAGAATACAAAATGACGTACGCAAGTTTCCTTAGATAAAGAACGTTTATGAATAAAAAGAACACTATGAATAATAATGATTCTCCACTATTGGCCAAAACTAAAAACTTGATTTAGGGAAAGTTGGGCTAAAACGAACAATGTGCAATTGTTCTGGATAGTAGTATAGTAGTTTGCGATAATTTGACAATTTTCTTTATTTGGCAAGCCTTCTGTTTCTCTGTAACATAACCCAAAAAAAAACGGACTACAAAAACTACAAAACAAAGCAATGCGAATCATATCAAAGTGCAACACATATACTCCGTAATCCAATTTATTAAACTCCTTGGCTAAATATAAACCAAAGATAATGAGACTTATTTATAAAATCAAAGGTTTGTGCCCCCAATACTTAACAAATGACTTAAGGTCATTTTTGACATTAGTATAGTGAACATGAGACTTCAAAATTTTAACCTGCTCAACAGCTCGCTAAAATTTATCCAGTGGCCAGTTTTCGACATTTTGTATACCTACTGAAGACTGAAAGAAATCGAAAGCACACTCGTAGATCAATCCTCATTATCAGTGTTCACATGGTGCGGAAAATAGCACATTATTCAGATTATAAATTAAAAAGCTGAGAACATTTATTTTGTTGCAAAAAATAAAATTTATGTTTTCAAATAAACTATAAATGGGTTTTTTTTTTTTATGCGAAACTTGAACAAAGTAGAATGGATATCCCTAATCATGGACAAAAATCATACAATATCTTCGTTACTGATGATAATAAATAATTAACGGTTTTATTCGGTATTATTTTAAAACAAGGAAATATAAAGAAAGAAATTTTGTTTTTATTCATTTGGGAATTAATTGCAAGTAGTATTGTAATAAAATCTCATTTAATCCAGTTGACACAGCAAAAAGCCAATTTGTTTTACTCCTGGAGAAATGTCAATAATTAGCCAGTGGATAAAGTTTAACCCGCATCTTAACGCGATTGACACACGGCCTTAGAAACACCTACGAATTCAAAATACAAAGGACAAAACAGCAAGAGCACAAAAAAGCTACTGTACAATGGACTCCGCACGTTTAACACGCTGACAGAAAACATCAGAAATAAAGAATATAAAGCCACATAAATTAATAAACTAATATTAAACTAAAATGCAAAAATCCGTTATATGGATTTTCTCTAAAAAAAAACTGGATATGTAGTTTTGTTGGAACTAATATGCTTATAGTATACCTATATAAAGTTTAATCAAAATAGTTAATGGCAGTTTCGAGAAAATTGAGGTTATGTATAATTTTTATATGACAGATACCGTTAATAACATGGCTCAAAGCCAAAAAATCGAATAGAATTATAACAAAACAAAAAAAAAACCCTGGACATGAAGTTTGAAAAAAAATTGGTCAAGCCGTATAGGCTGGAGAGACCATTACGGACAGACGAACCTTCCAAAACGCACTTTTTTGGGTTCCGGTATCATCGTATTGTTAGAATCAATAAGAAAATCTAGGTCGAAAATTTTCACGAAAACAATAACTTTGTTAGAGAAAAGTTATAAATGGATTATGACTTACAAAAATAGGGTTTTGTTTGAAATGTACATTACAAGGGGAGACAAAATATTTTGTCCAATATCAAAATCATGCGTTTGATCCGACGAGTCTTTTTTTATGAATTGTGGCTCATAGGAGCCGATTTTTAAAATGTGCATTTTATACCTACATATCCTTCTATTAAATTTTCAATGCCATATAGGTATAATTTACATAAATCAATTTGACGAAATAGACTTTTGAACGTATAATAAATAATTGATCGTCGATTATATGTCACCAAAAAGCTATTCAATGAAATATGCCGTAAGCTTCAATCTTACTAACACGCTAATCTTATGACGAAACACGTTCGCAATAGTGAAATTGTTCATATAATTGAACAAGTGATATCATTCCTAGATTTTTGAAATTTATGTATAAAGAATGTAATTTTATAATGCAAACTAGAAACAAACCAAACATAAAACTGATGTATCTAGCACAAACATAAAAAATAAACAAAAAGCAATAAAAAAATATATATAAATAAGATACAAAAACACACACACAAACTCTGTGTGGAATATATCATCGCTACTAAATGAAAATATATTTTTAAGCACTCGTTCAAAGGTTCAAGATAAAATGAGTAATTCAGTTTTTAAATAAATACAAATATAAGAGGATAAACATTTATTTCCAAACAAAGGAAATGACCACTCGATGATGCACACAATCATTGCAAAAGCATACAAAATGTATTTTTTTTTAGAATGAATGTTTTTGTGAGTTAATTGAGAGATCACTGAACAAAAAGAACAAAAGGATATTTGATGACAATGTTATTCTTTAGGTTTTAGCCATGGCATAAGTGTTGTTGTAAGATGAATGAAACAGGCTTTTAAATTGTGTAAATTCTATTGAAAACAGATCAAACGTTGAAGTTAAATATAGTTAACCAATTGTTCGATTAAAAAAAACAAACTTCAATTTCGGGAAAATATAAGAAATTGCATCCTTTTACAAATAAAATGTGAAGTTAAAGAGAGAATTGTTAGATACTCAAGATGAAGGTTATAATCGATATTAATAAAATGAAGCAAGAAATTTTGATTTCAAATATTTGGAACTTATTATTTTTCTTCAAACTCTCTCTGTTTCTGTCTAAGCCTGGTGGCGGTAAGCGCTCTGTAAAAGTTTTCTTTTTATCCTCAGCTCATCATTGTCGCTTTAAACAGTCAGAGGTGTTGTTTGAAATATATCTGCCGGTATACTTGAAACGTATTCCCAAACCTGATCTTAATTTCAGCTGACCTTCATTCACTACAGACCATTTATTCTCCAAATTTCAAGTATCACACCTTTCTCACTTAGACTCATGACTTTCATACTCAAACGTCATTCTTTCCAGACTTAAACACTTTCCCATTTTTCTTATGGATTTATTACATAGATCCCCATCCTGCGTTTGTGATATCAATTGATTAATTCTAATTCATTGTGGCATAGCAACAGTTCACGTTGCGCTTCCATCTTTATTGAAATTTTGTAAGAAGTGGGTCTGTGGAAAACAGCTATACGTGATGTTACTTTGGGATTCATGCCAAGGAACCGCGATTAGTTGTCCAATGCAATAACCACTAAGCCACTGCACCCAAAGATAGAATGTTCCATCATGGTTGTTGTTGGTATGGATGGGCCAACCACACACAGAGATTATAAATATTACCAGGCAATTTCCCTCCGGTATTTCATTACTATTTAAACTAATCTTTTCGCTTAGATTGAATTTGTTATACTAGAAAGTTGTACCTGGTTTTAAGAAATCATATGGGATGGTCTAGTATGGTATAAAAAGTTAAGCAAAACAAAATGTAAACAGAGATTTCATTAATGTTTGGTAATGATAAAATCATAAATGCAACATCTTAAAAACAGATCTCAAATTAATCAAAACGGTGGTTTTGGGAACATGACAAAATGACAATCTTTTTGGCAACTATTATATTTCTTTTCATTTTTAGCTAGTGAGAGCTGGTGCTTGGCTACTATTATTATTAGACCCAGTTAATTTTTGAAAAATGTTTTCTTTTTAATTCTTCTTTTAAATATAGAAATTTAAAAAAAGCACGCTTCCTGATAGGTATATGTACCTACGTACACATGTAAATTGAAACATAAATAAGAGCCCACGTTATTCAGAATCCTCATCTGTAGTATACATTTTAATAGGAACGTTAGTAAGATGATTAAATACTGCCATGATAACACATTGACAAGTGAGTAAAATAAAATATTAAAAGGAGTGTTTTTTTTTAAATGTGTTTGAGTTTTAGAAACAATACAAACTGACTAGTGACGATTACGCTGTCGGACATGTTTCGCGTCTTTTGCAACAAAAATTATAGTATGCAACTGTTATTATTTTTTGCATCTGCGAATATTTAAAAGATTCTTTATATTTAAAATATGTTTTTATCTACCAATTCCATAGAACCTTAAAAAAATGAAGAGTTATTTTAGCTCCTCCTGTGATAAACCAACGGATCATTCTGAAGAAGACAAAAGACCTTGGGTAGTGAAAAGTTACTAAGGGTAAGATAGACGCATAAATCGAAAATGCGATCGGATCGAACAAAAAAAGAGAAAAAAAGAGACTTGTTAATATACTAAACGTAGGGTGCCAATTGCACTTAATTTAAATGTTCATCACCTGTCAGTTATGATAAGCGATCATATTACACTTATTACATAGTAGGTAATGGAATTTCCATTAAAATGATTTATCGGAATACCAACTTCCACATAGTGTACTGTATTAGCAGATAAGACAGATGACCCGCTGTGATCTTTTGCGTCCGGACCACTTAAAAAACGAACGATTTGCCCAAATATCATATTTGTGTAGGTATGTTAAAAAAACGATAAATAAATGTTCACACCTACTTCCGATTAAAAAACAATTGATCCAAAAAGCTAAATAAACTTACTACTTGATATTGATGTCTCCTTCAAAGGGGTGTAATGTTGTGTTGAGATCCAGACAAAAAGCGGTGTCGATTAGGCACACTCGGAACGTCAGTAGTTAAGTTGCAACAACGAAAGATGAACTTAACTGCTACTTCTGAGAAATCCCAGAAAATTTAACGAAACTATTTTTTTTGTGTGTGTGATTTTTTTTTAAATTTTTCTTGGATTGTATGTCGTGTATTTTTGTTTGTATTTTCCGTATAACTTTTTTCAATTTCACTTTACTAAATACCACTGAAATATTATTTTCACATGCACTGTGCAGTTAAGACTTTTTTTTTGCAGTAGCCGAGAATATTTTTCTTTTCGTATGGATACAAGATGCTACAAATATACAACAAAAATGTATATCTGTGTTCGAAGCAAGTGTATTTTTGTTGCACACTCGCTGCGGAATTGTAGTAGCTGCAATTCGTGTTGGCAGTCTAGCGAGGAGAAAAGTGTATGTATGTGTAGGACAGAGGTTCCAAAGGGAGTGAAAAAATTGATTTTTTTATTTTATTTTTGTACAAAATCAAGAGTAGAAAAGTTTAAGTCCACAGCACATTGCTTTTAAAATGTATAAATGCTTTGATATATCTAGATATTTATTATTATTTTGTATTTCGTTTAAATTTTTATCTATATGAATATAATTTTAATATATACAAAGATATTCTATGTATGTATATATTTAGGCACGAGCTTTTTTAAAATTATTTTTCATTCCCTTTTCTAGATTTAAATTAGCTTTTTTAGTTTCAACTTTGATTTAATAAATTTATTTATTTATTTATATTTGTTAATAAAATTTAAGGACAAAACTTTGATTTCTTATTTAAATTACAACGATTATGGTGTTATGAAGATGTTTTTTTTTATATTATTTTTTTTTCAAAGACTGCGTTTATTCCAATCGACGGAGTTATGTATCGAATTTTTTTTATCCAAAAATTTCTAGGGTTTTTGCAGTGAACATTATTCAGGCAACGCAGTCAGAAACACTTGTTCTTCGTAACTATTGTATAATTTTGTAAAAAGGTATTTTTTATTGCTTATCATTTACACTTTTTTTTTGTCTTGTAGTATTTGTGCATCTTTAACTGCATAGATCGCGAATATTCCGTTTTTTTTTTCGACTTAGAGAGACAATTATTTTTTCGTGTGTTGGTGTGTACACGGTTTGAATGAACTCAAGTTGTATTTATTTCACTTATTTCGCAAATATCTTTAAACAATTTCACTAATTTTGAGTAATGATGATGCATTTTTTAAAGCCCGGTTTTCGTACCCTCCCCACTGCCGTGTTGTAAGTTATGAAGAATGTTGGTGATGATATTCCATGGAAGAGATTATATATGCACACTAGTGAATTTAAATGCACTTTTTTGTTGGGTTGCCTTCGGTGAGAGAGATAGCAAAAAAGACACAGATAATTTTTCAAGACCCGATGTATCCGGTAATATTTTGTTTAACATTAAACAAATTTTGAATTTTAATGTAGAATCCAAACTGAAGTATGCATATAAATAAAACAAAATTGAAAAATAGGTAGGTATGTAGAATTGTAGATATAACAAAATCACTAAAAAAAATAATAATCACTTTTTTGACTTTTTTTTTGTTGAATTCTTACAGATTTTTGATTATAATTTAAATTTCTTTTTTATTTGTGGGTTTTTTTTTTGATTCTTTGATTTATTTTTAGAGTCCAATTGAGAATATCGCGGACTTAATTTTTAATGCGGCGGCGTATATCTGTTTGGCAAATTGAATCAATATAAAAGTGTAACTTTCAATTAGAATTAAACAAAGATTGAAGATGTGATGGTTTTCCTTTTTTGTGTTTTTCAACCGTCCGCGATATCAGAAAGAAGTGTTTGGCGTAAAGGGTATGTTATACGTCTATAGTGCAACAATCCGAGTGTGAAATGAATTCTAGAAAAGCCGAAGATACGAAAGCTTGCACACTATGTTACATCAGCAGCAGGAGAGCGTATACAATTCGGCAGCTCTCAACGAACGTATACATCTAAGTTTTTAACACAATACTAGCGAAATTAAAAAGCGGTTATGGTAGTGGTGTACAGTAGGGTTGCTCGGTTATTTTATGTTGCCAACTTGTTAGGTTGCTTTATTTGCTGCTGGTAGATGGACCCCTTTTTTATTATGCTTTTTTATTGCTTTTTCATTCACAGATTCACACATGTACACTTTGCACCCTATGAATGCGAAAATTCTCCTCCGAATTGAGTGTATGTAGTGGTGTATCAGAGAAAATGTGGATTTTTATTGCAGAATTTAAACATTTTTAACGGATTAAATGAGAACAAGTTCCTGTTTTTTCTTTATTTTAATACTGATTGCTTGGCTTTTTGGTAGGTATTTCAAATGCACATTATGACAACCACCACTAAGTAATAGTTAGCATATGTATAGCTGTTAAATGTTGAATACACTCGCATACACTGCACCCCACACAATCAGCTAGTGATCAGGATAGTGTAATCGAGAGCATAACATAAGCAACATCAGGTAGCCTTTAGTTGTGAGTGTGAAATACTGAAGATAAATAAAAAAATAAAATAAAACATAAACTCCAACTACACTAGAATCTTTAAGTCGTTCATGTATCGTGTAGTTGGCATATTCAGGAAATCAAAAATTTGTGTAACTAAATTAAGGATAACATCACCTATCTACAAACATTTTGTAAGACACTACCCTGTCTAGGAAAAATACACTCATGGATAGTCAGAGAATTGTGTATGAATTGGGTTTGGCCCGCTCTCTTTTGATTTTGTTCGCATCGTTTAGTTGGCTTTAAAGTTTGTATTGGAATTTGGCACAATGTTGCCATTACCTTGGTTTTAAGTAGGAAAAACGAATTTGCTTATTAGTCGTTAAATTAGCTTCTCTAAGCTGACCACGTTAAAAAAAACACTGCATTCAACGTATAACATACTTTAAATCTAAAATGATTTCATGTGTTGCCGAGGACCATTTGTTCGTTTTCCAACCACAACTCATGAATCTCCAATTCTTGTTCTTCTTAAGAAATGTTGGTCCAAATGAAAAATGACCACACAAATTTATATGAAAACCAAAAACAAATTTTAAAAATTTGTTTGTTAAATTCAGAGAAAATACTTTTTTTTATATTATGGTTCTTTTTTGCCAAAATGTTTGATGCCAACGAAGTTCTGACAAAATAAACTGATATAGCAACGAGGTATGACGTTTTACCTAAGTTTCAAAACATTGAACCTACTACATGTAGGTACATGTACATTGTACCTACTATAAGAGCAAATTATCGGAAAAGAAGTAATTTTCGGATGACATTTGAACGAGCCCTTGCTCATACTAACAACAACTCAAACAACATAATATTATAATTCTTATTAATACAGAACATCCAAACCAGGGCACGAGTTTTTCAACAATACACAATCTACAATAATTCAAGAACATAGTCAATAAAAATAAAAATCTGCAAGCATTATCTAAGGGCGCTCTTTAAGCGTTTATGTTCATCTCATCCGACGGAATCATATACAAATTGAGAAACTAAGTCAATAACTTTTGTAATCATTTAAATATTTTGGTATTAGTGAGGTTTTGATTGATTGTGAATCGGCATGTTATATATTAGCCGTAGAAAACATTTTAACGACGGGAGTCGAATTTTGTATTTGCTCAGCCAAAACCGATCCTCTCTTTGTCGATCTTTTATTACTTCGCCTTTTTGTTTAATGTCACGAATCAAACAAATCATAATCTTACTAATCGATTTCATATTACCTACACCGTAGGTGTCATTATGGGATACATGCCTTGGTCTTGCAAAAATACAATACTCCATCTTCTCTGTACCCGAATATAAGGGTGTCTGAAATTCAATATATCCTAACTTATTAGAAACAGTCTGCAGGCAACCAATTCTTGATTATGTAGATTTAACCCTGTATGGTTCGTAGTTTGTTTCACAACGGATAGCTCGAAAGCAATTGCATAGCTCTAATTGGAACAGACAGTCGTTTCGGAAATTCTTCCGAACGGATTGAGGGCACAGAATCTGGAACTTTATTATTTATTATATTATTGGTGATAGATCGGAATGTGTTAATAATTTAAATTAGGACTATGATTACGCCAAAAATGGCGTAGATACCAAAAGACTCATAATCTAGTACAATGTAGCGATAATTATAATAAGAGTAGATAGCTGTGTGATGGTATGATTGCTTGCAAATATTTTAACTAATTTCGCATAAAACCAAATTAAAATTAATTATGAGTGGTGATTTTACTTCAATATGGTAACACTTATAATTTGTCGATTTTGCTGTCAAAAACGTATCAAAATGTTTAAAATCTGTAACAGTATAGTCATCAGCTGTTTAGTTTCCTTTTTCCCAAAGAAGTCTGACTGAAAACCCACTTTCTTGAGTTAGCTCGACTTTAATCCCAAAACTAGGAGTTAAATCAGAAAATAATTTACAGTTAAACATTTTAGGAATTGGAGTAGGAGTCGAGTAAAAAAAGGGAGTACAGTAACTTCGGCTACTTATCCTAAAATCGTCTACAACTGGTTTCAGTTTAATTTTATTTTTCAAGCTTTTTTCTTAAATTCCGTATGTTCAGTACTTTTCATTTATATATTTCTTTGTACCAATATTCTTTTGTCGATGGCTGCTAACGAAAACTATTTATAAATTTAAAAAAAGTATGATCATTTTAGCTAATCAAACTAAGTAAAAAACAGATCTTAAAAAAAGATTTAAAAAGGTTACGATTGTTTCCATACTCACCGTTAACCATGTGTCTTCTTGATTATTTGAGCTTGCTTAATACAGTGGCAACACTAACCAAACTGCAGTTTCTTCGATCGCACAAAACACGAGAAGAATATGGAAAAAAGTGAACTATTGCAATAACCTCTCGCTAGGAGATATGTTCGAGTACACATAAATATTTTTAAAACTACCCATAGACGGTAGCTTCTAAATACCTATGAGCACTTAGAGACAGAACACAGACCTTTGAAGGGATCAGTGTCAGACACTGGGCGCATTTCCAAAACACACCACAAAAAAGGAACGTAATGCTTTGCAATTTTTTTTTTATTTTCTCCAACTATGTATGCTTCCTATCCATATAAGAGAAGAGAGGTTGCGGTAGTATAGTGTTTCTAAGGCTGGGATTGTTTGTATGGGAGATAAAATAAAAACTGGGACAAGCGAATAACGAGACCGACTCTCTAATGCGATAAGCTGCAATAATAAAATCGTATGCCACCGGCACTATGAAGATATGGCATTTCGCGCACACACAATGAAAAGATAGTGAGCTTTTTTTTTAATTCGCCATCATCATAAAATCATGATTTTGTATTTATACGTTCCTTAATGGAAAAGAACGCAAAATACAGCGCAACACAATCGAAAGAAGGGATTCTGTTGTTATGTAAAAAGTCCCGACCGAAAGAAAAGTCTGCGATGTTTTATTTGCAGCTCATAAGTGTGCAAACATTCTCTTTTTTTTTGGTTGAGCTTATAAAGTGAATGCGTGGTGCATGGAATATTTGCATTGGAATCACGCATGGTAACAGCTTTATTAGAATAATAATAAAAAGGTACAAAGTATAGGTGCAGTACTTTTGTACCTACTTTAGATATAATAAAAGTCTGTTAAGAAATACTTGGTATGCATATTTGTATGGAGCATGCGAATATGTCACAGAGGGGACGGTGTCAATGTAAAGCCAAGTCTAGACGAATAGTGGGAGAAACATGAAATACGTTCTTAAGTTAGATTTCTATGTTGCTGGTATACCTAAGTATGTGTAGAATCGAACACTTAACCATATTCTTACTTTACCTTTATAAAAGATATACAGTAAGACCCAGAAAAGTATCCCTTCAGAACTGGTTGCGGTATGTTGACTTTAAGTTAAGTCGGTGGTAAGAAAAAAGTGTTTGTTTGCTCATTATTTGTGTTGGTAAATAATGCGTATTTACCAAATGTATCAATATATCCTTGCATATTATCAGACCGATCGTCTGTTTGTCCGTCCGTTAGTGATCTTATGACTCCAATGCACGTGTTTTTTTTGTGTATAGGTAGGCAATATCTTGGTAATGAGAACAGAAAACTTTTGTTGAATGATAATCAAGCGTTCTTATTCTCTATCCATTGTCAGAGACGAATCTAAGCCAAATGAAGGAGTTGATAAACAGTCAAAAATACGCAATCGAGTTTGCTCAGCTGAACATTGTTATACTATGTTAGGTTCTAGGGAACTACGCAGCTGATAAACAGACAAGACAAGGCTCTCAAAACCAAATGTCACCGTCAATAAACCTATATCTCTTGTTTAACTACAAAACTGATATTTACTGCTGTCCACAACACAACCAACCACAGACTTAAGTACTGTAATTCATCCGTCGAGGCTTATTTAATCAGCATTTGACTCAAAAAGGTCTCAGTCGCCAATCATCAACATCATCATTATATTACATCATAGGTAGTCATTCTTTTCGACTACCTGTGGCCTGTAACTATCCAATCCCATCCTTAAAATAAACATCTGCAATAAAGGGGGTACTGGAGCATTTCATCAGGTTTATTAGATCAGGTGGTATGAATACAACATTTTGGCGCAACAGGCTCCATTTGATCCAGTACAAATCCAAAACGGCTGAATCGATTTAAACTAAAAAATTCACACCAGAGAAATGTTAATGGTCTTCCGACACAATTAAAAATAAAATATTTTTTGGATGCCCCAGATATGCGGGGACGAAAACATTGAGCATTATATCAAAAATTGTACCTACTTCAAAATTCAGTTTGAGCTGAATGAAGTATGTCCCATAAGAAGTCCATTAAGGGGCTTGATGGTACTTTAAAGGAACTGAGCTGTTATATTTTTTTTTTTTTTTTTTATAATTTACACGTACTAAAGGGGTTATGAATACCCTTTTATATGTTACCATAGTACGAGCGTTAGAGAAGGGGAAGACAGAGAGAGAGGATAGGAAAGATTTTGGATGTAGTGGAGACTTAAACTCCATGGGTGGTGTCCGAACTAGCTTCGGGGAGTCACTTTTTCTCGTGTTCGTTAAATTTGAAGAAATTCAAGATGGTGTGCATACTGTTAGGTATTACACCGACCTTTTATTTCTTTTAAATAAAAGTGAAATGGATTTTGGTTGGGATTGAACGCGCAACCTTCCACTCAACAGACGAACACATTACCACTACACCGCGGCCACCCACATATACCCACACATATCGATGGTATAAAAGAAGTTACATTTCTTACTGCAGTCGGTTTTTGTAAGAATTGGCTGTGACGCATTGCAGGGCATGTGTTTATGAAGTTTAGGTTTGCTTTGATTTTCTACCGGCCCTCCTCTCGTGATGATCTGACAAATCATCTGAGTAGTATCAACTATCAAGAAAAGCTTATCTCAAATTCGCCGTTCGGAGTCGTCATGAAACAGAAAGTCTTGTAATCGTGTAATAAGTACAAACGCACACATGAACGGTTGTGAGAAAGCTCAACCCTGGGTACTAACGAGCCTTCTCCGCCAATAATTTGTATTTGTATTTTATTTTAGATTTAGCATCGTTTAGTAGGGACCAAATGTCTTAGGGATTATGGGCTTCGATAATATTACAGTACAAACAGTTTAAATAACTTTCGCCATTCACAGTTACGTTCCGGTCCTATACTGAATAAAACAATCAAAATAGTTTGGGAGAACTCATGCGTTATCATTAATCCCAAAATATAAATAGTACGTATTTCTAAAGGAATCACCCAATGTTATGGTAATTTGTTGTCCGCATTTTGTCCACATAAATATAGATAGATTTTTAAAAGTTCCCTGTTTGGGGTCATTCAGAAAAAAACACATCCTTCTTGTTTTTGATCTTGTTTCCTCATAAAATAACTCATATGATAAAATTTATTTCTATGGTAGAGAGATAAGCATGCATTAATTTATCGATGTTTTAATCTTTTAATATAAATATTTATTTTCAAAAAAAAATTAAAACTTTAAGTCACTCATTTAATTTAAATTGTGATCATTCAATTCAATATATTATGCTGGCTTTGAACACTTTCTCTGTTATCAACTTCCCTAAATTGGCTGAGGGTCCAGATTTATTAAGTAATCCTCCGAAAAGTCTAGATTTTTGTTTATACATTTTTCGCATGTGAGGCGAACCTTATGTTTATTGAATTTGCTATTCCTTAGTAGTACATTTTATAATGTACATATAGCTCTATTTTATTATTTACTTCTGTTAAACATTATGAGGGTTGAACACTTTGATAAGTTTATAAACTAAAAAACAGCCTTCTTCAGAAGCCACACACAAAAAATGGAAAACACTTTTATTAAACCAGACGTTTGTATGTGAAAATTTAATCAAATGTATTATGTTAAGCTGAAGCTGATTAACTATTCATAGCTATGCACCTCAACGAACATTTTTCTTCAACATCTGATCTTCAACCTTTAGATCAGTGAAAAGATGTATTTCTTTCTCTTCTTTTTCGAGGTAATATTCCTTCAGAAGTAAGTAAGAGCTTAGCGAAACCATCATCAACGTATGAAATTAAATTAACCCTCAAAAGAGAATGCTGTAACACATAGACATACACGAATGGGCACACAACATCGACGAATTGGACAGAACGTCACCATTGACTTATATAACTTTGAGGTAGTAAGGGATTCTGTATAACTCGGCTCCGCTTTTAACTCTGACAACAACATCTCGTCAAAAACTAAACGAAGAAATATTCTTGCTAACCACTTACTTGTAAAGCCCTTACTCGGGCTCGCAGAGTCTTCGATTCCCAGCCAGACTTCGGACGCAATCGAAGAAGACCTCGCCTTATGTGGCGAGTAGAAACCGACCTCAACCAAGTTGGATAGCGCAACTGGACGCAGTTAGCTATGGACCGGCTATAAGAGAGGCATTTTGGTTGAGTCCCAGGTTCATTCCGGACTGTAGCACCACAGCATCGAGAGGGGTTTAGGCGTGAAGGTTGCAAATTGAGCAGGTTAGTTGTATGTGTTAACAAAATGATTTCGAGTTTGACATGAGTGTTACCTATTATACTGATGTGAGCCAGACATTGTCTGGTGAAGGGCCGGTTTGTTGACCGTCAGTTAACTTACACGAACGGTTATTCGAGCTGATAATTACGCTATCTGAATAAATCTATAACCGCCCGATTTTGTTCGGTTAATACCATTTAACCGATGTTTTCTGGAATTTTGTTTGTTTATGCTTGGTTTTGAAAGTGACATTCACAGAATAACATTCCCCGCAAATTCAGTGAATTATTCGTTTGCTATAAAAAAGCTAAATAAATAATAATTAATATTACTATTAATATGGAGTTAGTAAATTTGAATGTTTTTGTATTCAAACTATTTATTTATATATTAATTACAAATTTATTGTTCATTTGGAAATTGCATTTGGGATTTGGGCACTATCGATTATTGGTGAACAATTGGATCATTTTAGAAAATGGAACGAATTGATCTTTTGAAAAATGTGTCGCTTATAACCCAAAAGTTCATTCTTATATCAACAAAGTTAACCTACACAATGGCAGATAACTGGAAAACTGGAACGGTTTATCGCACGAAAAATTTTGTGAACAAATACTCTTCGGTTACCGCAGATTTATAATCGTTGGTTAAGTCAAAACTGCGCTAACCTTACCGTCTAATTAACTAACAGTCAGCAAACCGACCCTGAGGGTGGTTCCACTTTAAACTCTGTCTAGTATTTGGTGAAAAGCAGCTAATTCCGCTATGTCTGGATATCTCCATATTGAACGGAAATGGCTTTGCACTCTTTTGATACCACTCTGCGACGCACGTCTGAATTATGTTCTCCACCACCAATATTACAATGTTCATCATCAGCAATATCATGGCAGTTAGTGACATTACTATAAGTCAGTATCCCGACATCACAAGGAAAGGCTTAGTGACACATTTAATACTACTATGGTACCTATATGCCACATTTCTGTTCTGTTTCTGTATACTTTGCCTTTGTCAAATTTAGAGAGCATATTTTGTTGGATCTCTGAAAATCCTTACACTAGCTCCCTTCCTTTAATTTCGAACAAACAAAGAAAAAGAAAACAAATATCGACTAATTGGACCACGAACTCTGGCATTGCCTATCCAATTCTGTTTTTGTTTGTACTTTCATCATTAGAAAATTGTTGTCCACACCAGTCTCGAATGATTAGAGCAAAGTAATGTGTAATATGCGTTCTTCTCCTTATACATGTTGGCTCTCGCAATACTCATGTCTAGAAGGCGGACACGCTAGTCTTCGGGTGAACGAATGTTGATCACGATACCCATGCTATAACGATGATGATGTGTCCATGCCGATGTCCAAGCAGTATATACACATACATACAATCAATTTCTCAGACCTTAGTCCGAGTGGATGTTTGATAAATGATTGAGAAGCAGCAAAAAAAAACATCATCCTCGTATCACAAGCACACAAAAAACAGCAGCATCATCATCATATTATAACGTTTTCAGTCAGAACTCGCGCAAAGGATGCAGCAAGCGAGAATCCTGTTTTCATTCCCACAGATTTTGAATAATAAGATGACATCCAACACTTTCGTGTCGAGCACATACAAAAAGAAGCAAAAACAACAACAAAGAACGTGAGGAAAAAGGAAAAGGGTTGTCCTGGCTGCCCAGTTTATGTGTTTTTATTCAAATGTAGTTTTTAGTGCGAAGGATGTAGGGATTCGCTGTGACCGATGATTTTATTAGCAAAGTGCGCGAGCAAAAGAGAAAGATTGACAGACCGAGAGTATTGCAGTATCCTTGATCGAATTTTTTTTTGTGTTTGATACTGGTATTTCAATTTAACTACAATGATTAATCGATTTGTTCATAGTGAGCAAAAAAAAAAAAAAAAGATCAACCCCTACTGACGGATATGGTGGACACAAAAGCAAGAACGGCAAAGAACGTTAGTGCGCACAGAGTTAGGGACATTGCACTGATCGTGATTTCTATTTTTTTGCTGTCCTTTGGTAGTTTTCTATCATATTTTTTTAGACTATGGGCGGCACAATTGACACACAATGACCAAATAGGCTGAGATAAAGGGGTGGCTGGCTCGCTTTTTGTCATCTTGGGTGTAATAAATTTTTTTTTATTTCATTCTTTGGTACTTTTCTTTGGGTTTCTGAGGCATCTGATAATGAATGAAAATATTTGAAATAGGATGCGTACAGGGAATTTATTGCTGGTGGTGAGCCGATAACGTGCGTTGGTCATCCCCTACGTTGGCAGTGGATATTTGAGCTTAAGGGTGTTGTTGCTTTCAGTATTCAAAGTCGTTGGTGGGAAAAAGAAATATCAGTGTTGGAATTTTTTGATTTAGCCCCGGAGTCCATGGACAGTTTTTTGTGAACTCCCTTTATTTTGCAGATGTCTTTGTTTGTTTTGTTTTATTGAATAGAAAAGGAAGTGTGGATGAGTTTATAGCACATGAAATATTATAACGATTTTTTTTATAAACGGGCATTTTAAGATCATATTCTAACTATCGGGGTATATTGCAGATTGTTTTGTTTTAAGAAATATTTCATTGCGATTAGTTTCGGATTGCGAAAAATTAAAGTTATATACTTACTTGTGGCGCTAACAACACCAACTGACATGCCTCTCGATTTAGCCCGGTCCTTAGCTAACTGCCTATAGATGCACACTCCAAGTTGGTTGAGGTCGGTTTCTACTCGTGTGCACCACTTAAGGAGAGGTCTTCCTCTACTGCGACTGACGTCTGGCTGTGAATCGAAGAAGCTTAGTTGAATCCTCGTTTCCATAGCTTGTCAACTCAAACGCGACCGAATATTTTTAGAATTCTCGACCAAAGATTTCATCGTCTATGCTACATGCTTCAGCGCCGTAGAGCTAAACTGGAATGATCAGTGTCTTAGTAGTTCGAGTGAGGGCAGGTGGCAAAAGTAATTCTTCGTTTAATTTCTGACGAGAAGTCCTTGTCATGTCGCTGTACAGCTCGTAAAGTTATTGGTTGAATCTTCGTCTCCATAGCCCGTCAACGCAAACGGGACCGAAGATTTGTCGAAGAAGTTTCCTCTCAAATCGATCAAGGATTTCTTCATCCGCTTTTGAGACGGTCCATGCTTCAGCGCCGTAGAGCAGACTTTTTGCCTACGTCCAGCATTTATAAAAAAAAAGCCGCATCCGAATAGTCGCTGTTTCTGCTCAATATAACACATTCCGTCGTAGATGTCATAGTTTTGCACCTTCTTTTTGCCCGGCCTATCACATCGTATTTCCTTGATGGCAGAAATGTCTGCTTTGTAGCAGCTCCCGTGACAGACATTCTGGCCTGGCTGTCAGAATGCCTGCAATGATTGCTTGCTTTGATCACTTGCTTTGAGTTCGATATCAGATATTTAATTTGTATACCAATGTGTCCAATCCTTTTTTCTTTTAAAAAAATTGGTCATCATTTTTATCTGATTGGTGAGTGGGGGAAACTGTTTCTACAATCTGGTAGTCAACAAGCTACTACGCGCCAATTCATGTATGGAACTTCAAATGCTATTATAAATTAATAGGCATCCAAATGGGCCGCAAGGTATGTGATCGTCGAACCGAACTAGACCTATCTAGGAAATACAAACTCTGCGACTTTGACCTTGCAGAACTAAGTGAAATCAGTCTCAAGTTTTCAGAGTCAGCCATGTACAAGCGTTTATTTATACGAATGGAAAAATCATTAAGAAACAAGCGAGCTACGACAGCACAGTTCAGCACAGTAGGATCCACACTCTTTGCAGGCCAAAATACTATACTTAATCCAGTGCACATAGATATTCCAAAGCACGCACAACGTGCTACCTTCTAATTAGTTTGTAATATCTACTGGATTTAGTATTTAAGCCTGCAAAGAGTGTGGATCCTAGAGATGTGCTGAACATAACAGCAATCACCGACAAATGCACCAAACAACTCAGTTTTGAGTCGTCTCGAATCGGTTGGAAATAATAACTCGACTAACATCTACACGGACGGCACTACATAGCATCAGCCCCTGAAATTGGGAGGCTGCTGAGTTTGTCAGGCTTCGCACCACGATTGACATTCTACACTATACTCACAAAAATAAAGGCCTGTGTGTAGTTAGTTTGTTGGACTACTAAGCGCGGGGACCATAGTTCAAACCCCGGAAGAAACAACACTTACGATTCTTGTTCTGCCCCACATCTTGCAAAACTCTGAAAAACATCCAAAACTAGTAAGTTAGTTGGCTAAATCTACTTTTTTTTTCATTCATATTTCATATTTCATACAATTTTAGTTTCTATGGTTCAGTTTACGACAGCATGGAAATAATAAATTATTTATTTACTTTCTTTTTTTTAATTTTACGCATATAACTTAGAAAAGATAATAGCATTTTGTAGAGTATTGCTTTTACTTTATAGTTCAATGAAAGGTCACAACCACTTTCACCATTAAGGACATCCATTGTTAATGCTAAATAAAGCACCTATTCACCGAAGGAAATGCAGTAGAATTCTTTTAGAATGGGACATCTCCGAAAGGTCATAATTGCATTCCATCCTAAAACTTGCCACTCTTGAACACATTTTGATTTTGTATCATAGCAATGAAGAAATCACTCTTGATTCATTACTCTGACTTTACGAAATAATCGAAATTGAATTTGAGTGTATCCAGAAATAGTGGTGCTACTCCCGTTTCCATACACATCATGTATTTGAGGTAGCTACCCGGTAATCTTAAAATTCTCCTGATAAAAACCGGAAATCTGTTTCTACTACACACTTTCCTCAAACAGGACAAAATTCCCTTATGCAGCTATTTGTTATTAATGCAGTTATTTATCTTTAACTACATGGTATCTAGGGCATCCGCAAGAAATACAATGTCGTCTGCAAACATCAGTGATCGAATTTAAATTCTTAATTGAATTCATCCCTTAACGTACTCAGTAATGTCGTTTATGTACAAAATAAATAGCAACGTACTTAGGACGCATCCTTGTTTGATACCGATTTATTTCTCAAATTCCTCCGACAAATGGCTGCCGCCCCAAACATAGGGAGTTATTATTGTAAATAGCTCTTACCGTGTTTATAACCTTGGATGAGATTTCATTATTAAAGAGATATTTCGGCAAAATCGAATCAAAAGCAGCTCGAAAAACTACGAAAAATGCGTTAAGATTTTTATACAATAGAGAAGTAATTTTGCTAACTATACCTTAAAGTATTTATATGAATTGACTCAGGATTGCTAGCGCTGAGTCGATTTATCTGCCTTCTCGTCTGTCTGTCTCTATGTCGACAATTTTAAGGCGTGCCTTCAAAACACGTGTACAAATTTTCAAAAACTCGCCCACTGCCACGCCCACTTTTCAGAAAAACGCTGTTTTTTTTTGTCAAACGGTAAGGGATTTCGATTAACTGCTTGAACAAGATATTTAGACAATCTGAATATATATATTTCGTTCATGTAAAGTTTTTAGCAACGCCCAATTTTTGGGGCGTTTTTTATTAGAAAACGTTTTTGTTCTAATTTTAAAGAAATTCGAAAAAAAAACTTTCATTGCAAATACTTCAGTAATAGCAATATAAACATTTCGTAAATGGATCATTTTACCCACGATCACTTTTTTTAAATGTTTTGCTACAAAACATATTTGTAAACGTTACCCCGTAGCATATACATTGGAAAACTACTAAAGATTTTGATAAACTGTCTGAACATTTTGTTGACAGCTTCACTTTCTATATTTAATCCCAATAAAGCTTTAAGCCATGCTTACTTTTTGGGATATTAGTTTTAAGGATGGGATGAGGTGTAGGTGGGATACTTAATGTAATGTTTCGCAAAACGGGTTATAACTGTCTCATATGTTTTACTTTCTTTTTATAAATTTCACTAATGTTGATCAGAGAAAATATTTGGTTGTTAAACAGTTTCTCCTGAAACCAGCTTGAAACTCCAAGAGAATTTTCTGATTTTCCACCCAGACAAGAAAACAGCTTGTCAGATCCAGAGTTCAGAAACGAAATAGCTGGATCGCAGTAGGTTAACTTTTTATGTAGTGGAAAAATAATCAAATTCTGGTAACCCTTAGCTACTTCAGCTGTTTCGAAAATTCGGTTGAGCTGATCGGAATTCCAATGTGCAATTTCTATATAATGCAGACAGAATGCGTTATAATTCCTGAAGTTCCCAATGACAAATTCTACTTCAGCCACCATAAATGGTTCATCCAAAATGCTTTACAAACCCTAATGTAAGTGCCTTTCATTTGTTCACATTCTTAAAAACAGTAATAATTGTCCGCGCGATTTCTTTTTGACAACTATCGTTTACTTTTTAATTCATTTTTTATTTACTTAAAATATTAACTTAATACTAGACAAAAATGCTTAAATCTAACTTATCAATAACATATCTACTTAATCTAACTTATCGGCCCATAGCGGGCGCTGTAAGCTTATAACTAACATTTTTCTTTTGCTTTTCAGCCTGAATTTGTCATTTGTTTCTTATTACTAATATAAAGACGTTTAATTGATTTTTCAAAGAAAAAATTAAAACTTTGAACAGTAACCATTTTTTTTTGTTTTATATAAAAACTTAATCTAGACTAAAACTAACTTAAACTACTTAATACTAGTTAAACCTAACTAACACTACTTAAGCTACATAACTACTTAAACCTAACTTAGTTATAATCGGGGTGGCAAGCACTCGTTGCATATGCCCCGAGGGTTTGCCATCCCGATTGCGTCATTGGGTCCAGCAAGCATTTATGCAACCATATTAAATAAAATATGGTGCATAAGCCCAGCCCCAGACCTTGTACCTAAATTTAATTTATTTAAGTACTAAGGAGTGGACTAAAAGTCCGCAAAGACCTGAGGAACTGCAGAAATACTTTCCTCGTTTAGCCACCAAAACTCGGTGCGCTGCTTTTCAGCGTCGGTCCTATCGCGATCCGATACCGCCGTGCTTTGACAACTATCGTTGCAGTGCTCTGGTTTCGCGTAAAAATTATGTGTGCAGGTTCAACTTCAGTTTTTATTTTGCAATTGCCCGACAATTTTTGGCACACGGAGGTTGCTTTTCCAGCTTGATCTATGTTATGGAAATGTTATGTTGGCTTCTGTGCTTTTTTTGTTCGAATCTATCTTCCGTTCGGAAGAGGAACTAAAACTGGTTCAAACACAATTGAAAAGAGAAGCTATAGCTTTTAGGCCTGTATGGGTATTTAATCTTTGACATTTCATCATTTTCCCTTGTATGAAATGACTTTTGTATAAACTGTATGGCCGCAGAGGAGAAGTTCCCATCTTCTCTGTTCATGTCTAACACTCTCCAACCAAACGAAAATGCACACCGGAGACAATTTTTTTTTGACAATCTAGAGACTGCACTCAATAGGAAGCTCACTCTGGTTCACATATAGAGACATATTTCGAAAAAGACGACAAATACATGTAGTATGGCGACGATCTAGTGAACAACACTTTGGCCTAAGCTAACCTATACCACTACCAGTAAGAGAAAATGACCAGAAATGCCAGCTGAGTATCACTTAATCCAATTAGTTACATTGATTACTCCTGATACAACTTCCCAAACACGGATGGGATATACACGCTTGCCGTAAAACTCAAAGAGGCGTGAAAACAGACCTATATAAATATTTCCTACCCAGGTACGCAAACAACAACTATTGCCTGGAGCATGCTCGTGTTAAATAGAAACACCTCAAATTACCTTAATGAAAGGAATGTTAATGCGCTACTACGACACGCATTAACTACGCATCGTAATGATCCTGAGCAGAAATTACGATTTTAAAAAGGGATCTGTGTTAAAAAATGAAACGATCAACACTAGACTAGATACTAGATTTGTTTTTCATCGCTTACAAGAAAAATAAGGAGATCATCTGGGATCAATTACAGAGACATTACCAATGGCCAATATCAGTTTAGTTGTAGGCTTGAATTGAAGTCCACAACAGATCAATTTATTTGTGATGATGAATTTGTGTTAAGTTCTCAACCAAGCTGTTCTAAAGTAGTATCAATACTGTTGTTGCCGATTAGTTCGATTGAGGAGGTTCGATTACATACAATTTTACACACAGGGATTATGATCAAATTTAAAAAAAAACTGTCCCATACATTTTAAATTAATTTTTTTAAACACGTTTCTATGTCTCTAAATATCTACAAGGTGTCTCAAAAAATAGTTTATATTTGTTAGGCTTATAGCGCAAACGCAACATGGGAGGTAGCCGACCGCGATTTGTGCTCGTGAGAGTTATACAAAAACGGTGATTTGACGACCATATCGCGTAGAAGATTATGCAATATTCGAGGTTTTTGCCAATTAAATGATACGCCAAGCACAACTCTCATTCGAAAAATGGATCAGAAAATTTAAAAATATTCTGGTATGAGACTGTTTAATTAATGTTAATCAGTCTGTTCGTGACGATCCGATCCTTCCAAATCGTAAGCGCGAAATGCTTTAAATGTGAATAGATCGCCATAACACCATATTTTGCACAGACATTTAGCTGTACCTGGCGAATGCCAGTCAGAGGCTTGACTTCAGTAATTGAGCGCTTTTTAACGTTTACAATACTATTTTCGAATTATGCTTATTTTCATATTATTTGACAAGTGAATAAGCAGAACTGCAGCTATTGGCGTACAACGAATAAAAACGCAGACATCAGGAAACTCTTCATTCGCCTACACAGTTTGGGCTGCACTTCGGCGCGAGAAATGTTCGGCCCATACTTTTTTGAATATAAGGTGACATGCAGTTACAGTGAATTATATCAGGACGGAATAACGCCAAGCACGTCCAATGCGAATCTGTCACTTGAAATTTTCCCTCACAAATTGATCTCCAGGAAAGGTGACATAAATTGGACTCCTGATTTAACATCCCGTATGAATTTTGTGTTATCTCAAATCTAAAGTTTACGCCAGTAAACCGACTTCCTTGACGCATCTTGAAGAAAGTATTCTGAAATAAAGTATTCACGAAATGGCAGCCATTGAACTTTAGGTACTGTTCAATTAAATACGTGACACAAATGAGGGATTACATTTGGATGACATGATTTTTAAGAAATAAATTCCAAAATTGTGTAATTTAATAATAAAGTAAAATAGATTGCTTCCTTTTTTATCGATCCACGAAATATAAACATTCTTATAAATATACTGATATAATTTCCAAATATTCTTCAAATCTCGAGATTGCGGTATTGCACTTTGTTCACTGAAAACTAGATTCAAAAATGATTAATAAATAATCGGTAAGTATGTTTCTATATAAATTCTAAGAAATCGTTATTAGAGTTTTTAGACAGCTCGGCAAAGTTTAAATAGTTTAATGTTCTTCCCAATTGTGTTAGTATTTTTAGTGATATATTTGTTTTACTTACTTAAGTAGTGCTACAGTCCGGAATGAACCCGGGCCTCAACCAACATGCCTCCCCAACTAGCCCGGTCCTCCAGTTTGCACTCCAAGTTGGTTGAGCTCTGTTTCTACTTGTGCGCGCCACTTAAGGCTAGGTCTGCATCCGACGTCTAGACATCTTAAAAGTCCAAAAAGTTTTTTTTTACTAGGGGCATGACGCTGTTCTTGGTTGAATCCACGTTTCCACAGCCCGTCAACGCAAACAATGACCGAAGATTTTCGAACAATTTTCATCTCGAATCGACTATGCGGATGAAGAGCTTTTGATACGGTCCATGCTTCAGCGCCGTAAAGCAGGACTCCTTAGTAGTTCGAGTGAGGGCTTTACTAGTTATCTACTTAATTGCAAGAGTAGAGAGTAATTCTTCGTTTAATTCGTGACGAGATGTTGTTGTTAGAGTTAATAGCGAAGCCGAGGTAGACAAGGTCCCGTACTACCTCAAAGGTATATCTGTCAATGGTGACGTTCTGTCCAATTCGTCAATGTTGAGTGTCCTTTCGGTTGACAACATATACTTAGTCATACCCCCATTTACTGCTAATCCCATTTTTGCAGCTTCCTTCTGTTATAGCAAACGTGGCTATGACATCACAGTGAGTCCCACCAATGATGCCAATATCTTGGGCGTATGCTAGTAGTTGCACCGATTTTTGGAAAATTGTGCCTCTGGCATTAATGCCACATGACAGCGCATCGCCTTACCTAAATCCTTTTTTGATATCGAATGTCTCGGTGAGATCGTGTAAGACCCCAAAACTAGACATGACTCTGTAAAGTTCGTCTATATAAATGAGGGTTTGAAATCGATGAATAGGTGATGGGTATCGATTTGGACTTCTTGGCGGAAGTGTGAAAATTTTACTAATTCTATTTAGAAAAAAAAACACATAGCGTGTAACTATTTCACAAAGATTTTTCCTAAAAAAAACGATATTTTTTGAACTTCATCTTAATTAAATTACTCTACAATTGCAATTTAACTGCAAGATGATATTGTTGAACCCGTATAGATATACAACTCGAAATTCTCCAGTAAACATACGCCGTTTAGGAAATCGCACCTAGCACTAGTAAAAGACCTTTGTCGACCTCTTGTTACCTACATTTTATTCATTCGAAAAGAAACATATACCCAGCATGCTGGTAAGTGGTAACATAAAACAAAATTGAAGCAATAAACCTTCGAGCAACACACCATGGACTGGACCTACATCAATATGCCATTAACGTGCATCAAGCCCTTGTGGCTTGGTGGCGTCGCTTTTTAGCTACTTGATGGAAAGACACAGAATGGTTGCCTGGTTTTGCTTTTACAAATGAAAAAAAAAACGCATTAAAAAAAAACATTCTCAAATGTTCACATACTGCATATACGAATAAAAAACCGACACGACGATATCAACAACAAACACTGCCACTGCCACATGCATGCATTTATTATAATCTGTCCATGATGGGTTCAGCTTCGGCTGCTCTTACCAGTTACCACACACTACTGAACTAATTGCCGAGCCGAGCGAGGAAAGTCCTTGAGGTGCAATAAATGCAGCGTGACGCATTTTAAACTTGCAACGTGTTATGGAATACGAATTTTATCAAGCGTCCCATTTCGTCCCATGCTTCGCGTCGTGGCGCAGAACTGTGTACAGTCCTGTCGAAGATGGCATTGGTGGTGTCGGTGTACGGATGGCAATCTTCTTGGCTTGCCAAAAGGAAGAATTTTTACATTTTATTAAACCCACAACAACGTAGCTTTGCAACTATCCCCTTCTCATTTGTTGTTGTTTGTATTTTTCAAATGTGTGTGTTTGTATCGTTTAAATATCTGATATTGGCGCATTGCATCAGAACCATTATTTCCCTTTGAGCCGTATTGTGTTTTTTTTTTTGCCAAGATACCTACTCAAAACACTCGCTCCTTGAGTTGACAGTGGTGGTAGGTTTTCAGTTTATAGGTCGATGGCGTATTCTTTTCTTTTATCCGCTTCAATGAAAATCCAGTGCGAATTTATTGTTTAAAGCTAAAACAATAAAGACAAAAAAAGTGAAGTTTCAGCTTCTTGGATGTCGCCTCCTCACACCTATATGTGCTGGAAAATCGATATCTAAACAGAAGGCTGTTTTCGGGGTATCGAATGAATGCATCGGGTTATGTTACCAAGTGCATTTTGAATGCATCTGGAAAGTTATCCGAGAGATGGCTGCTTGCTTGCTCGGTTGGTTAGTTGAATGGTGGTGGCGGTTTTCTGTTTCAAGAACGCATATGCCAAGGTGGACGGACAAGTCCCATGTGCAATTGGCTATGCGAGGCGTTGTTCACCACCGCAATAGCTGCAAGGTATGTTGTAATGATTATTCATTACAGATATTAAGTTTTTTTTCTACTAGCGAGTTACACTTGAGAGATTTAACAATTTAAGTTTAAAAAAAATAATATCTTTAAGATGAGTACATTTGCATGTGCAGTGGTTGGTACTTAAAATAAATTATATTTATATCGATAAGTGTATGTGAACGGAAACGATGAAACCACCAAAAATTTTTTTCCGCATCCGACTTTTAAGATGTCTCCGATAATACGCCAGCTTGCCTTATTGGTAACAAATATTTCTGTGAGGCCATTGCCGACCATCGTTGATCAGCGAAAATACTCTATCGTTATTTTGCACAGACTGCCGAGTTTAGCAACCCTACCAAAACTATACATGGATTTGAAATCGTAGGTAGGTATTGATTTTTTTCAGAACATGATGAGGTGTGAAGATTTTGTCAAATTTTATCAAAATGAAATCGTAGGTAGGAATTGTTTTTTTTTTTTTTTCAGAATATGACTTGAGAGATTCAAAAATTTCAACAAATGTGAAGATTTTGTCAAATTTTATCAAAATGAGTAAAACAATTTGTTTGGCGCAATAGGATGAGTTGTTTTCAAAATAATACATGGGTGGATGTGTACTACTTGCTCGAAAGAGGAATCTCCAGTATTACGCCGAATCAGCACGGCACGGATACGTTTTTTTTTATGGCAGGTGATTTGGCAGATTATCGTTAAAGGAAACCCAATGTTTGGTGTTGCTACTGGTGTTGCGACTGGGAATCATCGCAATATTTATCTCGCAACTGAACCCGTCAAAGACCAATACACTATTGACCATTTTACTTGACGTCAATCAAATTCACCTTTCACCTCAAATATGTTGCCGTCTTATCTGCTCTCCGCTCGAGAATATATTCTTTCTCACTCCTAATTCTCCTCCCGGACCATACGTATCACCCATCCCACTTTTCTTTCGTATATAATCTTCTCGAGAATATTTTTACTGACTAAATCCCTATCCAAGATTTAATATCTTCTTGATATGATTGATGACATTGAACCGAATAGATAGTAGCAGGAAAATGAAGGGGACCAAATATTAGAGTCTTTCGAACGAAAAATTATTTTTTATATTTTTCGTCCTGTGTTTAAGCAAGACGAATGGAGGAGAAGATACAACAACATTGGCCAAGACCTTGGATCCCAGTTAGAGATGACAAAGAAGATCGCATCTCTTTTTAAGATCATTTGATCACTGATCGCTTGGCCTAAAAGACTAGAAACAGCGAGTAGAAGATTGCCTCAGTTTAATTCCGATATAGCTAACACCATCTACCTGTGATCTACCTAAAACACAGATCGATTTACAGAAAAACATTTACGCGGTATACATCGGGTCGAAGTCAATGTCATGTGCCAAAAAAAATATATTTAGCAGATGTAAATAAATTATAGCACTTAAATTATACATATATAGTTGTTCACCCTGTACTTATCGAACAAATATTTGCGATTATCGTTTAAGCAAACAAAGGGTGATCAAATATAATTAAGTATTAAATGTAAGAAATAACTGTAATTCATTGCTTATAGGTTTTTAAGAAAGGATGTATTCTTGCGAATAAACATTTTAAAATAGAAAGAATGAGATAATGGAGAATAGAAAACCTTAACGGCCAAATTTGACCGCATTATAGGAATAACAAGTAACATATATTTACAAAAAAACTATGCATCAGGGACCATCAATAGTCAAGACTTCATTTGCTTATCCCAGAAACCTTGGTAACGCTTCTGACACGGAAAACCTGATATATACCTGATAGATTTTCGTAAAACCTGTCGGGATGACTATGAATAAAGTGGACTTTAATACCTTCATTACATTTTTTTTAGTTATAAAAAAGGATCTTCTACAAGCCACAAGGTCTGTAAAATTGTTTGATTTTCGATTTATTCACTGTGAAAAAAAGCTGTCCAAGCATTTGACAATAAGTCTGTAAATTTGCAATCTTTCGTGAGATTTCTGAGTTGGGGACCATCAAAAACACCTGGTTATTCTTGTGCATTGTAAGTTGAGGAAATGTTCGACATGTGTAGGCAAAGCAGTTTCCATTTTTATATTTATAATTTCGTCCCGGGATAGCAATGGAGTACAGAATATAAGGGTACGTTTTTTTTACCCAATGTGCTTGTTTAGGTCTGCTGTACCAGAGACGTATGAAACAGGGAAACTTAGTGTAACCGCCTTGCTGACCAAGAAAAGTAAGTATCATTGATGATCTTGATTCTTAATCATATTGGGTTATAGGTTCAGATATATAATTAGTTTTCGAAATCGACGGAACTGGTTGGTACGTCAACAGAAGGTTGTACGGAACCCTGCATAGACGTAGTACTTACGTACGTCCATTTAGCTCGATTTTGACTATGAATGCCCTTTATATCAACACTATAAAACTTCCATTCCTGTAGATGATTTTTTTTTCATTCCAAAATAGTATGGATTTCGTTTTTTCCCACAATTTCAAGTATTCAACACAAGATTTACAAACTCAGTAAGGAGCCCAGGACTTGTCATTTTTATCCAGGGGAATGCCAACACATAATAAGTGTGTAGATTCTCTTAACGAATTCAGAATTATTTTTCCTAGAATTTTTGAACACATATTCTCCACACATATATCAAAAATGGATTGTTTGAACAACACCTTTCTGAAATATTCATGAAGAAAAATTCTGGAAATGCCTTTAAGAATGCGATACAAAATACAAATTTTTGACGCAACAGGCTCGTTAGTACCCAGGGCCTAGCTTTCTCACAACCATTCATGTCTGCGTGTGTACTTCTAGCACGATGGAGGGACCCCCTGTTTTATGCCGACTCCGAACGGCGAATTTGAGATAAGCTTTTCTTTGCAATTGATACTATTCGGATGATTTGTCAGATCATCACGAAAGGAGGGCCAGTGACAAATCATTTAGGTGTTGGGTTCGGAATGTTAGGCTTGGAATCGAACCCAGAACTTCTGCGTGGCAGTTCATCGCGCCATTGAACCCATCAGCATATATAAATAATGTGAAAATGTTACTACAAGAACTCCATGTGAATTATAATGATTTTCCGTTATTGGCCAAAGTTGAAAAGTACGTTAAGAAATATTTGGGCTAAAATGAATTATGTGGAACTGTTACAAGCAACATTTAATTAAAGATATTCTATTTCATGTAATTTGACCAAATAGTTTGCGAGAAACTGACTATTTTCTTTGAATGGCCTAAATCTGCACATATGTTATTTGGATTTTCTCGAAAAAACAGCGGATACCCAGTTTTGTTGAAACTGCTATACCTATGTATAGTATATGTTAAGTTTAATCAAAGTCATCAAAGCCAGTATGGTATGTACCGTTAATTAAGTGGATATGAGTAAAAAAATTGACAAGAATTGTGACCAACAAAATCGTCAATAAGCAGTTTGAAGAGACGTTTAGGCCGAAGAGACCAGTTTGAATAGACGCACCGACAGGTGTAATTAAAAAAAAAACTTTTTGTGGTCCTCTTTCATCGGCATTTTGAGAATCAACCAAAATGTCGAGGTCGAACATTTTTGCGAAAACAAAATTTTTTTCTTTGTAAGAGAAAGTAAAAAACAAAAAACATGCGACACTTATTAAAGCTTCTATTCAAGGCTGTACATATTAAGATGCGCATTTGTTGTGGGTATCAGACTAAGAAGCTGAAGGTGAAATTTTTCGATCTCCTAGCCGGAGAGAAGATTGAAAATCTTCAGCAATATATAAGTCCAAATATGTTGGCTATGACCTAAGACCTATGGTGCCGAGTGCTGGAGAATAAGAAGGAAAGCTAAAAAATTATTATGGATAATCGAACGAAATCTTTGTAGAATTGTTGGTCCGGTATGCGAGAAAGGCGAATGAAGTAGAAGATATAACCGATTACGAGCTGTTCCAAGATGTGGATGTATTACAAAAAGGTGAAAACACGTCAACTACATTGGCTTGGCCACATCAAACGAATGAACAAAAAGCACTAGCCAAGAGAATCTTTGAATCTTCGAGGCAACAAAAAAAATCCAGTCTCAGAATCAAACGATCGCAGATGCCAGAGAGCTTGAAGAATAACTGGAAGCAAGGTGCCCAGGATCAAAGAGGATTCGGGTTCGTAGCCTTTTTATTAATCTGATGGTTTTTAACATTTTGTACGTTAAAAATATTTTTTCATAGCATGCTCGGAAACATGTACAAGAGTGTTGTCTCGAAGCACCCGATTTATAGTCGTTTTGGTAATATTAAGGTCAGGTTTACTCTTTAAGTAATACTTAGTAATAAACCTGTGCCTCAACTAACAAACATCTCCAATTAGCTCGGTCCTTAGCTAACTGGATACAGTTGGCTAACTAAAAGTTCGTTCGAAAATGTCGTAGTAACTTTTAGTTCAAGTGGGCTCAGTGGAGCTAGGGTTAGTGACGTGAATTGCTGCGCAGAAGGTCTGGGTTCGATTTCCAGCCGTGGCAACACCTAAATGATTTTTCACTGGCCCTCTTCTCGTGATGATCTGACAAATTACCGAGTAGTATCAACTGTCAAGAAAAGCTTATCTTAAATTCGCCGTTCGGAGTCCGCAAAAAAAAAAATGGTGGTGAGAAAGCTCGGCCCTGGGTACTAACGAGCCTGTTGCTCCAAAAATTTGTATTTGTATTTTGGTTTTTATTGTGCACCAAAACATTTGCGCCAGGAATTGATTTCTTTTCAAAAAGTAGGTGTGATTTTATATTTTCAAAAAGGGAAAAGGTCAAGGTTTCCTAGTCTCCATTATCTAGTTCTTAATGTTTTAAACTGTGTTTTCGAATGAATACATCCTTTGATAACAACCTATGAGCAATGAATTAGAGTTGGTTCTTAAATTTAGTAAGAGAAGTCTTTGTTTGCATAGAGGCACTCTTAATCCACACATTCGATATAAATAATATTGCGTCAGCAATATCTGAATTGAACTGAGGCAATCCTGTGCTCGCTGCTTCCAAATAGTCGTTAAGACCAAGAGATCCGCGATACGCGATCGATTGATCCTTACACCTTAGATGTGATTATCATTCTCATCTCTAACTGTGATACAAATATTGTCTTGGCCAATGTAGTCTACACTTTCACAGTTGTATCTTCTCCTCCATTCGTCTTGCTCGCATATAGGATGAAAAAGAATTTTTCGTTCGAAAGTTTCTAATATTTGGTCCGCTTTTGGGTAACTGACTTCAGTTTCGCACTGAAAGTTGTGTGCGGTGAGTTTCTACTTGTACGCGCCAGTTAATAAAAAGGTATTCAACTTGTGCGTCCGACGTCTAGCATGAAATCGACAGCTCTGCGGCCCGTTGTATTGGTGTCTACTCGCTCTACTCCTAGCCATATTAAACTTCTAATGCGGATTCTTTTTTGCCGCTTAACAGCTCGTACAGTTTCTAGTTGAATCTTCGTTTGCATAGCCCATCAAGGCACACGCGACAGAAGATTTTTCGAAGAATTTTTCGTCCAAAAGGACCAAGGATTTCTTCATCCGCTTTCGATAGGGTCCATGCTTCAGCACCGTAGAATGAGACTGGGATGATCAGGCTCTTGGATCTACTTAGTGGTTCGAATAATGGCTTTACTACTAAATTGCTTAAAATTCTATGATTTATTTCTGACTAGATGTTCTTGTCAGATTAAAAAGCGGAGCCGAGGTATACATAGAACCGTACTAACACTTGGTGTTGCCATCATGTAATGCTCAACTCATTTTCCCGCTTCCTTCTCGATACTAGCAAACCTGGCTATGAAATTCAGTACGACCAATGATGTCAACCGTCGGCGTATGCTGGTAGCTGCACCGATTTGGTGTTGGCTCTTGAGTTTTGCGGAACCCTCCTAAGAATGATGTTAAAGAAGTCACATGACATTGCTTCGCCTTGCCTAAATCTTTTTCGCTAACGAGAATTCTCCATCGTCATCCTGCACACCCAGAAGAGTTTGGGCGATATACCAAAACTAGACATGTCTCTGTATAGTAGGATTCTATAAATGCTGCCGCATGCGGCTTTTAGTTTGATGAGTAGGTGGTGAGTCTGTTTAGATTTCTTGGGCTTTTTTCCTGTATTTGCTAATGTGTGATGCTTTAATCAGTTATGGACTTTCCTGGAATACAACAATACAGTTTAAAGCGTTCACATATCACGGTACATAGAATCTTGTAGGTGATGTTGAGGAGATTTATTTCTCTGTAGGTCACGCTTTCCAGAGGGTCTCCTTTTTTGTGGATCGGGCAAACGAGGTTACATTTTTAAGGCATTCTGTCATCGAACACATTTTGGTTATGAGTTGGTGAACGTACTTATCAAATCATCTCCACCGGTTTAATAAAGCTCGACAGGAAGGCTGTCTTTTCCGCCAGCCTCGTTAAACATAAGTTTTTATGTTGCAATTTTCAATTCACTTATGTCGGGTTGTTGCTAGTTTTCGCTGTCGTCGCCAATATTGAATGGTTCCTTTTGCCTGACAGCGATAGATTCGTAATCGCAGTTTAAAAGTCTGCAGAAGTGATTCTTCCGTATGCACAGCGCGGTAAATCGCTTTTGATGGATATAATTAGCTAAATCACAGAGGAAAATTGCCAGAGAGCAAAGAAGACAGACTGGTGTGCTGTCTATAATAGCATTTCGTTTCGCAGATTAGCCTCAGTAAGTTGCCAAACGTGCTGTCGTTGAGGATGCAGTTTCTGGCAATACTGTTAAGATGTCTAGAGATATCTTTGCGTTAAAATCTCTCAGAATGATTTTAACATAGTTCTTCGGTAGTCGATCATAAGTTTTTTTCAATGAGCTCGTAGTAGCAGTCTTTTGCTATATCATCTTCTTCCTCCGACGGAACATGGAACATGAGCGCATTTAAGGTTAAGGTCACAAAAACATTGCTTGCCGCACAGCAAGTGCGTGGCCACAACCATAAGATTATACATGTTAAATTTTTTTGCCGCTTTGCCGCTCTGTCGCTCAGTGCGTGACCTTAGCCTAAGGTGTATGTTGGCGAATTTGACTTTGGTGTGGATTGTTACAATACTTTATACCTATGTCTGGTAGGTACTTATAACAAATCCACCTTCCAAAAAAGAGTCCAATTTTTTGTGAAAGTCTAATAAACATCCAACACTAATTTTTTTAAAATTTTATTTATTAACATAATATATATTATTTAATAATTAATAGCCTAAATGAATTTAAAAGTTGAACAGTTGAAAAAAGTAAATGACCATTAGTTCAGAATACATTTTTTTATATAGTTTTTTTATAACTATGCATAGGTAAATTTTGATATTTTAAAATAAATTGTTCATATTATTTGTGTATTTTATTTTAAAATAAGAAAATATGAATAAAACTATTAGAAGACAGACACTATAAAACTGATATGAGAAACTTCTCAAATTAACAGTTCGGAAACGGCGTTAAACAGTATTTGTACCAGCAACAAAATGTCCACTCACAAATTAATGTCTTCATTGTTGATATCTGACTAAATCCGAAATATTTTATTATCTTTAATACGGAGGGTTTTAAGAATGGCGTAAGCCGCTTGAGCTGATTTTTGTTCCGCAACAGGAGAAACGTTCTGCCATTTCGTCTATCTATACAGTCCGCTTTGAATTGTGTTCTACAAAGAGATATATTACAGGTGGTAAGCGACTTCTAATGAATAATTTCATTCGGATCTTTTCAATTTCCTGTGAGAATATGCTAGTACAGTTTGCACAGTTGATCTTTGACCCATCCGTGTAAATGAATATCGAATTCTTTTATGGGAAATTATATTTGTCCCACTCATATTTCTGTTCGGAATGGAGTACCGTTAACACAAAAGTAAAAATGCCTACTAAAATCGTTTACATTTCAAATAAGACTGCAGAGATAAGCTTTAATAGATCCCTCTAGATTATGGTTCCTTAAAAAATATGATGTCAGAAGAAATTTATCATTTCATAGTTATCCAATAAATGTATTTTGTGGGACAAGTGGTCACAGAATCACCGAAGCATATTTTTTATGAATATAGCTCAATAAAATAGATCACAACATCTATGAAAACCTCTAACAATTCAATTGAGGTTTTAAGACTGTATCATTGAGCACATTTTATGCCTATAACAAAGTTTATAGTTAGAACTTAATGCGCATCAAAGTAATTAAGTATAATTGCTATGACCAATTGGTTTGTAAGCATACATTTATCCATCCAGTGGGTTATTCAATTGTAATTTTACTCGCTGAATAAAAGAAAACCTGCATTCAATTGCATTATATCGTTACCGATTCACAATAAAAAAATTATAAAAGGATAATGGGGCGCAGCCAAGATATTTTATATGCAAGGGTGCAAAGCTCTCCTTGCTTCAAATTCAATGCAAAAATGTCTACCAAACAATACAGTAAAATGCACAATAAAATATTCTCTTAATCTGCTCGAGAAACAATTCGTTGCCGGCTATCTTTTCAAAGGACAAGACATGATAAGCAAAAAATTCCAGTCTTTTCTATCCTTAATAAAATCTTTGATTTGAATATATCAAAAGAACAAACAAAAAAGTGAATCGAATCTGTGCAGCAGAAAATTCGTACCGCTTTGAATGCATCTGCGCGCATAATTTTGTTTGTGTATTCCATCGTCCAGAACTCATAGCTCCTGCGCCCTTTCTCCGATATATATATATATTTTTTTGTTTTATTCCAGTTTATGTTGTGCAATTCCTTTTCCGTTGTTGTACTCTTTTTCTTGAATTTGGTTCTGTTAGTTTATTTAGAAAAAATCCTTTCATTGAATTTGAAGTTGGTGCAGGAATTGCTTTAAATCCACCATGCTAAATGGACGCGATGCCGAGCAACAGTAAGAGGAGCGAGTGTATGTGATTGTGTTTCAAAGGACTGCGGGGTTGCTAGCTCTGGCTTTCCTTTGAGACAGCATTGTGCATTTTTTCGAAAAAGAAACGTCGTCATCGCTGTTGTCCTTGTTGTGTACTAACGCTGGGAAGATTATAGCTTTATGCAAAACAAGGGATATCAACTCTAAAGTAGGCACAAGTAGTACCATCGATTGGTGGACGACGGGGCTCAAGTAACAACCAAGCGCGTACCATTTGCTGTGGACGAGAGGCAAGGATTCAGTCAAAATAGGGTGGTCAAATCAAAATAACATTGCATGGCCATTATAAACAAAAAAAATCGTAACGGAAATGCGTAAGAAGTGTGTGTTTTCAAATAGGATACGGATATCTGCTTGCACATGCATTTGCAGTCAGGGGAATAAATGCAGCAGAAGACCAGTAAAACCAGCAGCAGCGGTTGCAATTGTAATGCAAAACGCATTTTACGCATGTGATGCTGTCAGTCACCAAAGGGACAATGACCTGACTACAAAGGAAAACAAAAAACAAAAAATACCCTTTGTACATACATGCATGGGTCTATTTAGTGTGGAATTGAAATTTTGCAATGAGAAGCGAGTGCTGAACTACTTTAGAAAACAATGCTGCGCAAGGGTTGCATCCGCTTAACACTGCTGGCCTATTGAAAATGCATGCATTTTTTTAGAACGCAAATTCTGAGAATTTGAATAAATGCGCCTGCTGCTAAATGGACGCTGAGCATAAATTGGGTTTTCAAAAATTCTAGCGAGGGGGTTGTGTAGGTATTGCATAAAATCGAATAAATGCGCTGTACGCAATAAGAAGTGTTGGGTCAATGTCCTCATCTGCTGGCAATGCGTGGTGTTTATTCATATCTGGAAAGAAGTGTTTTTTTTTAAAGGGCGTCTATGTATTATCACAAAAATATACCGAACGTTTATATGTGCTTTTGGCTTTAACTGAGGCCATATCCATGAATTGCATTGAATTTCAATAATGGAAAAAATGGCATGAAGCGCAGTTGGGATTTGGGAATATAAATAAGGCATTTAGGGAGAAACAAATCATTGTTTGAAAAACAACGATTTTCCTCGAACAGTATAGCCATTATTATTGACGATTCAAAATAGTTAAATCCCTTAATTAATCATATAACAATATAATATATTCAAACATATAATAAAGCGTCCGTAGTTACGTAGGTTTAAATTTCTAATTCAATGTGAAACAACAAAAGCTGAAAATTTATGGAAAGTAGGTTAGGTCAGAACTCAGAAATGCAGAAGTTTAACGAAAAGCCACAAAGACAATTTATTGTGTTTCTCCTCATAAAGGAAAAGCGGATTTTAAATATGGATTGGTACCTAGTAGTACATTAAATAGGAAAGTAGCAGGCAAACAACTAGCAAAAGCTATAAGCTGCTACAAAGCAGACATTACTGCAGAAATCCAAGAAATGACATGCTGACATGGTTAACTTTCTCTAACAAAGAGAAAAATATTGTTTTCGTGGACATTTTCGACATTGAGATTTTGATTGATTGATTTTGCATTTAGGCCATATAAAGAAAATTGTTAATTTCTTGCAAACTACTTAATTTATATACAACTACTACTAATATCGGCCTAACTATTCCTAAACAGAATTTTCAGTTTTGGCCAATAACGAAAAATTATTATTATTCACATTACTTCAAATTCCGCAACAAACGTTTACATTTCAACATTATTTTTATGATATGAAGCATCAAGTGTTTTGGCCAAAATATGAAGTTGCCAAATTCTCTCATGCTTGAAAATTTGATCTAGCACCCAAATCGCCGTGAAAGAGAAAGTTGCTAACGATCCAGTCGTGCACCCACCACTCGTTTGGAGGAATACTCCGAGGAGAATCCGGATATCTAAAGAGGCTTAACACTTTTATTTGTTTCTTGTCAGAAAAAGCGGATGAAGACCTTTAGACCTTTACTTGAAAGACAATGAAGTCTGTCAGTCAAATAAATTGGGTAATTACCAATGCCTCTGCCACCCTGCTGCTGTGATGCTGGCCATCAGGGTAACATAATGCTTATTGCTTGTGGTGATCAGAGATCGTTTGATCCCCGCCGTATTCAATAGCTAGAAACGGTAAAGTATGGCTTGGCTCGAAGGTAGAGGTGGTTGCGAATGAAGACATCCCAAGTCTTCCACGAACGCGTAACTGGATCTCAGCCGTCTTATAGATGCGCGCTCATTGATGGAGGATGACTTTTGGGCTTCCTCGGATTCTAGGTAAACGAAGCGTGGTGAAGCGATCTGATTCTATCAAAAATGCTGCGATTAACACAGTTTCATATACACCACTCCGAAACGGTTTCGGCCGCACTTCTTTTCGGACTAACAACAAACGGAGGAGATATTGTTCTGATCTAGGAACCTTGGTTCACAAACGACTTGGTATGTGGACTCAAGATTCAAGACTATACTCTCTTGTAGGCAAGAGTAGCCTAAATGTTTACTTACTCTCCAATTACAGCGATCGAGATTTAAATAATGCAGCTCAACTAAAAGCCAAGACACGGTATTACTAGTTGGTCTCGATATATCTCCCCCACGACCATGTGGGACCCTTCCCTTAAGAAAATATTGGGAAGCCGATCGGACACATTACAATCTAAGGCAGCTCTGAGTTAGTTTTTGATAATCTTTTAAGTACAAAACCCTTGACATGCAATAATAGCATTGAACCAACGTTTATCACCAGTAACAGACAAGAACCCATTGTCATCACACTTGTCTCAAATTACATCCATCACATGATCAAAGACTGGGTATCTAGTGAGCACTCCTTTTTCGACCACAAAAACATTCAATTCGGTCTACTAACTTACTTACTTAAGTGGCGATACAGTCCTGAATGAACCTGGGCGTCAACCAATATGCCTCTCCAATTAGCCCGGTACATAACTAACTGCCTCCAATTGCGCACTTCAAGTTGTTTGAGGTCGGTTTCTACTTTTGCGCGCCACTTAAGGTGACGTCTTCCTCTACTGCGTCGAAATCTGACTGGGAATCGAAGACTATGCGAGCCGGAGTATTGGTGTCCATTCGTTTTACATGTCCTAGCCATCTTAAACGTCCACTGCGGAGTTTTTTTTTAACCATGGGCATGCCGCTGTACAGCTCGTATAGTTCTCGGTTGAAGATTTTTGGAATCCTCTCGAATCGACCAAGGATTTCTTCACCCGCTTTTGAGGACCGTAGAGCAGGACAGGGATGATCAGGGTCTTATAAAGGATCTCCTTAGTAGTTCAAGTGAAGGTTTTATTACTACTCGCCCGAAGAAACAGCAGTTGTCAAGAGCAATTTCTGACGAGATGTTGTTGTCAGAGTCAATAGCGGAACCGAGATAGACAAAGTCCCGTACTACCTCAAAGTTATATCTGTCAATCGTCTTTCGTGTTGACAGCATATGCTTAGTCAATTTCAATTCGGTCTAGATTATCATATTCCGAGCAAACCGATTTTCGAAGTCATCCAAAACTCGATTGGCATAGGGAAACTATGAAAAGGCTAGTAAAACTTGTTGATAAGCTAGCATATGCTTCAACGAATCACTGTCATCCACTTTATATTATGGAAACCTAGGGGGAAAGAAAAACCTCCATGGTGGTCTTTAAAACTATAGAAAACTGTTGAATACTTTTGAATTAAGCTAAAAGCTTGATCGAATCCTCCAACTAGATCTCCTACAAAGAGACCCTATTAATATACAAAAAGCAACTGAGGAAGTCCAAGCGCAAATCCTGGCGACTATTTTGTGATGGAATTGAAGAGCCTTCCGAGGAGTCTAGACTCCGAAAAATCCAATCCACTAGCCCAGCTGTTCCAAGATATAACAGAAAACAGATGGCATTTGGACGACTTCAAGCTAAGAATCCTTAGAGCATCTAATGGACACGCATTTACCAGGTAGCACACACGAAGCTTTACTAGACGACGTCAATAAAACCAATCTATTGACCGGTAACTTTCAAGATCGTATCACAAAAAATAAAATACTTTGGACAGTACACAGCTTCATACCCTTTAAATCGGCGGGACCTGATGGCATTGTACCAGCCGAGCTACATAAACTCTTTGGATCTCATGGCAGCTAACCTTAAGGGCTACATTGGCTGATATACATTCACAAGGATGGGAGGGAAAGTGAAAGTAGTATTCAGAAACAGCACTCCACAAATTAGTACGTATTATCAAAAATTCGTTGTGCTGCAAGGAGTATATTACGATTGCGTTCCCAAACATTGAAGGTGCTTTTTTACAACGTTAATTCGTGAGTGACCATTTAGGCGCCAACATATCTGAAAGTCGATCACTCACATGTTGATTAGCTATCAAATAGCCGGATTATCAACACAAAACTGGGTGGTGCCTCAACCATAAGACGTAGTAACTTAGTGGAGAGTTTACTCATCCTGGAAGCAGAGGGATGACACGTGCATGCACCTGGAACTTCTTCATGGGACTTATTTTGGAGAGAATGCTGAACGAGAAAAGAAAGCAACAGTTGCACTTTATTCCTGTAAGAAAGACATAAGCATGAAATGGGTAATGAGACCTCGTATCACGCATTGGCTCTACATCTCGTTTATAAAACCGATACTTCTTTATGTTGGACAGCGCTAGAGATACCTATAAACAGCAAAAAACTAGCCAAAGGGCACAGAACTGCGTGTTGGTGGTGCTCTCCGCTCAACAGCCTCAACAACACTAGACATTCTTTTCCCTCCTTTGGGCTAGGGCTCACGACGTTCTTCGAACAAGGCTTAAAAATGTCGAATTGCTCGGGGTAGAGCTTCGTAAAGAAATTCTCCACCTTAAGGATGAAAATATGAGTAAATAGTTCATTAAAAACCTAATGAGCCAAAACCAAGGGCAAACTGCACCGTGAATTCCGAATACCATACGGATGAAGAAGAACTCTTCATCAGACCGGTAAAAAAGGAAATAATAAACCGAGACAAAGAGATTGTTAATGAAGCGAAACAGCTTAAACAACGGCCCCACCGCCAATTAATGTGATCGGTATTCACGACTTTAACATAACATAAAGTTATCAAGCATAACTTGATAAAATCGTTGCCATTATCGGACTACCAAGTAACTTCGCTAAGAAAAAATACGTGGAAAGTCTGCGTTAAAGACCCGGAAAGCCTATAGCTAGAGGGTAACATGCGTCGTGCTTAAAGGATGACATTGTTAACGATCTGAAAAAAAGTCAATATAAAGTTTACGATGCTGTTAACACCTTCGGGTTAGGGGTCAGAATATACCATAAGTAAGGCATGCCTGTCGTAGAAGGCGACTAAAATCCACTCCCGTATACCGAGGTTAAAGTGTGTACAAAACAAAATGCAATGAATAAAACGAAAAGGTGTAATACCCCAGGTGGCAATCTAGTTTCACTGGAAAATCCACCCTATTTGGAGCTCGGCTTTACGAAATCTGGAGAGATCCAATTATTGCAATTTTGTAACCTTTTCGGAAAAAGTTCAAGGGTAACGAGCTCACCTACATCTGGACCACAACTAATTATATACGTGCTCGACAGCGCCAGAAGTGTCAGCTCAAGAAAAACATGACGCAGTGAAAATAAAATGCCTTGAGGACAAAAACGACGCTCGTCGAACTAGATTTGACAAAGTCAAACTGCTCTGCGAAGAGCTTCGGAAAGAAATTCTACACCTTAAGGATGAAAACATGACCCTAAAGAGTTCATTAAAATTTACTAATAAACCAAAACCGAGTACAAACTACCCGGTTATTTCAGAATACCATACCGACGAAGAAGAACTCAGTCACGAAACCGACTGGATTCTAAATAAAAGGAAAGCTATATAGTCACCTGAATTAATAAAATACGATAAAAAGAATATTTATAAAGCGAAACAGGTAAAACAACGGCCACAACCGCCAATTGTGACCGGTATAGACGACTATAATAAGTTGCATACCTTGATAAAATCGTTACCATTATCAGGCTATCAAGCAACTTCACTTAAAAAAATACATGTAAAGTCTGCGTAAAGGACCCTGAAAGTTACCGTCAATTATCTCGCAAACTAAATATAGATAAAATAAAATCTGAAAGGCCTTTACGCGTTGTAGCCAGAGGGTTACATGCGTCGTGCTTAAAAGATGGCATAGTTAGCTATTTCAAAAACAGGCAATATAAAGTCAATTTCGATAAAGCAGAAAATTTGAAAAAAAGTATGAATAAAAAACAATACTAATACTGTTGTTAAAATCGAACCCATGCGCAAGGATTCAAAATTAATTCTTCAGTGCAAGTGCTGCCAAGGCTATTATCATACGCAAACCTATTGTCAGAAAGAGTAACGGTATGTGTAAAATATGCGGGAAAACATCTGAAGGTAGATTGCCGGTCAGATAAGAAACCTCCTGCTAATTGAATTTTTTTTTTTTTTGATTATTCTTTGAAAACTTGAGGAACAAAGCGAAACGAATAAACTTATTTTCGACAGGCTAGTAGAGCTTGAAAATAGTATTCGGAACAGACGTAATTTACCTTCAACGTGAATAGATTTCTTAAAATTCTAACGTGGAATGCCAATGGCCTTTGGCAGAAACTTGGAGACCTTGAGTTGTTTATGCAGGAATACGATATCGACGTCTGTTTAATTGTTTAGTATCCGAAACTCACGCAAAGAGTAATTCTCACTTAAAGATTAAAGGTTGTTTTGATTAACAAACAAGGATAGAAGTGTAACATCACTATATATAAAAGAGTGTATCGAACATTCAATTGGTTTTAAATTGGAAGTCGAAACAATGCAAGTTTGTTCTATACAAGTCAAAAGCAGACAATCATTTCTGAAGATATCTTCTATTTACTGCCCACCACGATACAAGGTTGAGAAAATTGACTTTGACAAATTGCTTAATTCCCTTGGTCAGTGTTTTGTCATCGGAGGGGACTTTAATGCAAAACATACATTCTGGGGATCAAGATGTATATCACAGAAAGGTATGATGCTCTACGATATAGGTAGAAAGTAAATACAATACTTAATTTTATTCCACGGGAAAACCAACTTTCTGGCCAACTGATATTACAAAAATACCGGAATTGATAGATTTTTTCATCGTAAAAGGTTTGCCGTCCAATCGAATCAAAGTTGAGGGAATGCTTTGATCTTTGCTCTGAGCATTCTCCGGTCATTCTAACAACGAGCGAGTCAATCATTAGAAATGAAAATCCACCCAGACTAAAAAACGGGAAAACCAACTGGGAAGGCTTCAACAACGATATTGAAAATAATATTCGACTAGGTGTATCGCTTAGATCCCCATTAGAACTCGAAGTCGCGGTTGACTAATTTATCGATACCGTTCAAAAAGCATGGAATAATAATCCTCAACAATGCATAATAGAGAGCTACTGTAATATCAAGTACCCATGGGAAATAAAAGATTTGGTAAGACAAAAAAGAAAAGCTAAATTTCAAAAACCATGCAGTAGAAACTTATCTACAAAGCCTAAACGCTGGAGGGGAATCGAATTATTCGCTCTGGAAAGCAATTAGATTCATACTACGGCCAAAAAACACTGTGCCACCAATTAGGGTAACTCAAGACGATTGGGCAAAAACCCATAATTAAAAAGCAGACGTTTTTGCAATATAAGGAAACATTTAAGCCATTTGATGATCCAGCGCAATATGAAAACGATAATGTATTGGAGACTACAGCCGATAGCAATATAATAAGATATGCAAGTATTGCCGAGCTTAAAAGGGAAATAAAGTAAATAAAGCTTAAAAAAGCTTCGGGTTATGACCTAGTTACAAGAGAACTTCTTAAAATATTGTCTCGAAAAGCATTAACTAAACTCCTCTCGCGAAAGTAAATATGGTTCTTAAACCAGGAAAATCACCGAATGAAATAAAATCTTACAGACCTATTTCACTTCTTCCAAATCCAGCATTTCTTGACGTGTCATAAGCTTTTGACAAGGTCTGGCATAGAGGCCTTCAATATAAATTATGACAAGTTCTGCCTTAAAAATTATATGAAATCCTTGTCTCGTATCTTGTCTCTACCCCAAGGAAGCGTCCTTGCACCACTCATGTACTTCCTATTTACACGTGATATTCCACAAACAAACGATACAATAGTTGCCACGTTTGCCGGCGATACAGCTATACTAGCAGTTGGCACAACAATAGAGGAAACAAATATGAAATAAAAAAACGCTCTTAATGAGCTTAATGAATGGACAAATTCCAGGCGGATTACACTTAACGAGAGCAAATCGATTCATGTAGATTTTTCGTATAAACGGACAAACAATTTGCCTGTATTTCTCAATACGGTTAGAGGTCCTTTTGCAAATGAAGCGAAACATCTCGGAATGACACTCGATGCAAAATTAAAATGGAAGTCGCATGTAAAAAAGATATACGAAGAACTTAAAAATAAATACAGGGAACTGTACTGGTTACTCGGAAAATATTCGAATCGTTACCTTGATAACAAGCTGCTATTATTCAAGCAAGTGATAAGGCCGGTCTGGACATATGGTTCCAGTGAAACGAATCTAAACATTCTACAAACTTTTGAACACAAAATGTTAAGATCATTCGTCAATGCGCCGTGGTATATAAGGAATGAAGATCTACGCAGATATCTGGGTATTCCCGCGGTTAAAGATGAAACGAACAATTTTCCACGCAAACATAACAAAAGTTTATTGGGACGTTTAAACGTTTATTCAAAGAACTAAGCCCTTAGATTTGGCCCGATAATAACAAACCGCACTATAAATTGCGGAAAAAGCAGTACCTCTTAAGTTACCTGTCAAACTTTCAAAACTCCTGATAAAAAAATTGCTAGATAAGTCGCATACTTAGTTGCAATACAAATACAAGAAGGGTGGTGGTTTTAGTGAGTGAAAGTCTCACACTACGTTGGGCACGTGCTCATCGTGTCTATGAAGATGTCCACCAGAACACGAAAAAAAAAAATTGTCAAGCGGGATAAACAGCAAAAATATGGCGAAGAAAATGTGATTAAATGCTATCTTTCTTGATGTATACTCACTTTCGATAAACTGAAATTTTGAACAAATTTTATGCAATAAGAACTATACTTAATATTGTTGTAAAACTGTAACTTATGCGTAAGGATTCCCAATTAGTTCCTCAGTGCAAGCGGTGATAACGATAAAAATCAAACCTTTTGCCAAAAAGAACAGCGGTACGTAAAATTTGTCGTAAATCATCTGACGGTAGATTGTAGGTCAGATAAGAAAATTCCTGCTATCTACAATCACTGTAAAGGCAATCATTCGGAAAATTATGGCGGCTCTGAAGTAGCTAAAGAGTTAAAAAAAAAGACGGACAATTCGGATTTTGTAAACACATCCAAAACTAAATGCCCAAGCTACAGTATCCGATGACGCTCAGAAAATATCTCACCTGACCCAGTTCAAACGTATTTTCGATTATTCTTTCAAAACTTTAGGAGCAAAAAAAAAACGAATAAACTTATTTTCGACAGGCTAGTTAAGCTCAAAAATAGTATTCGAAACAGCTTCAACATGAATAGATTGCTTAAACTTCTTACTGAGAATGCCAATGGCCTTTGGCAAAAAGTAACTTTTAATGTTTTACATAACTTAGTATGCAAGAAAATGGTATCAACATCTGTTTAGTACACGAAACTCACACAAAGAGTAATTCGAACTTAAAGATTAAAGGTTGTCACGACTATCATGCATTACATCTATCGAATAAAGCCAGAGGTGGAGCCTTACTATGTATAAAAGATTGTATCAAACATTCGATTGATCTTAAATTAGAATTCGAAACAATTCAAGCTTGCTCTATAAAAAAAAGGCAATCCTTTCTAAAGATGTCTTTTGTTTACCATCCACCAACACAAGACTGAAAAAATTAACTTTGAAAACTTGTTTAACTCCATTGTAGTTTGGACAGCGTTTTGTCATCGAAGGGGACTTCCATGCAATACATATATTCTGGGTGATTTAGATGCATGTCACAAAAAGTAGGATGCCTTACGAAGTATTTTTATTTATGGAATAATACTCCTTAACAAAAATACTCCTCTTCAAGATAAACTACATCTCAATCGGTTGAGTAACTATCAAGTTTGATAAGCATACTTAGAATCATGCAGTAGAAACTGCAAAGCTTTACCGCTGGAAAAGAATGGAATTATCACTTTGGAAAGCAATTATAGTCATAAAACGACAAAAAATATATAAAAAAACTGATGTTTTGCCGCACATCTTGAGGAGTCAAAATCAAAACAGTAGTGTATTCGACACTATAACAGAAAATAATGTAAAAAGATATGCAAGTATTGCCGAACTTAAACGGGAAATACATAATCTAAAGCCTAAATAGGCTCCAAGTTATGACCTGTTTACGAAAGCATTAACTAAACTCCTCTTTAGAAGTAAGGATTCGACTGTGGACCAAGTACATCGAATTACTGATGAAATTGAGAAAGTTTTCGAAAAAAAGAAAATTTGCTCAGCCGTGTTTCTTGGCATGTCGCAAGCTTTTGACAAGGTTTTGCATAGAGGCGTTCAATACAAATTAAGACCAAGTTCTGCCTGAAAAATTATATTAAATCCTCGTCTCGCATCTTAGGCATTGACTCTTCCCTGTGAAACTTGGAAACGAATATTCAGATTTCAAAGAAAAATTAGCAGGAGTACCTAACCAAAAGAAGCGTCCTTGGACCACTCTTTTACCTCCTATTGACAAGTTAAATACCACAAACAAACGATAAAATAGTTGCCACGTTTTCCGCCGATACAGCTATACTAGCTGTTGGCACAACAATAGAGGAAACAAATTTGAAATTACAAAACGCGCTTAACGATGTTGATGAATTGACAAAATCCTGGCAGTTAACGAGAGCAAATCGATTCACGTAGATTTTTCGTATAAACGGATAAACAATTTGCCTGTATTTCTAAATACGGTTCGAATCCTATTTGCAAAATGAAGCGGAATAGCTCAGAATGACACCTAATGGCAACCGCATGTAAAAAAGAAATGCGAAGAACTTAGAAATATATATACACTGTGCTGAACTGTACTGTTTACTCGGAAAATATTCGAAGCTTTAACTTGATAGCAAGCTGCAAAAGCCGGTCTGGACATACGGTATACAACTATCGGGTCGTACCAATGAAATGAAACTAAATTTTTCACAAACTTTTGAAAACAAAATGTTAAGATCTTTCGTCAATGCGGCGTGGAATGAAGACCTACGCAGAGATCTGCATATTCCCGCGAATAAAGACGAAAAAAATTGCACGCAAACATAAAAAGCGTTTATTGGGACACGTTAACATAACAGTACTTCAAATTCTTGACAAAACAAATTTATTGCACCGTCTTCAAAGAACTTAACCTTGGATTTGGCCCGATAATAACAAACCGCACTATAAATTGCGGAAAAGCAGAAACTCTCAAAAGAAAGTTATCTGCCAAACTCGTGATAAAAAAAATTGCTGGATCAGTCGCATACTTAGTTAATACAAATACGAAAAGGGTGGTTGGTGGTTTTAGTGAGTAACATTTTTCAAAGGCCTCAATGTCGGATATAGGTTTGGGAGGTGGCTGAGATAATTATGTCTTTTGTAATTAAAATGTCTGTGAACGTGGTTTTTCAAGTAAGTTAATTAAATCGTAAGCTATAACTTAAGGTTTTTTAAGAATATTATTGTATATCAATTTTTCAAAATTAGAAATTAATCGCATGGTGCCATAACGACAGTAAAAATGAAATTAGTAAATCTACTATAATAGATTATCTTAACTTTTGTCGTGAAATAGCCGAAATAATATCGTCTCATGTTGGTATTACCATTGGCGGCGAAGACAAAACTGTTCAAATCGACGAGACTTTTCTAACAAAAGAAATGCCACAGAGACTGTGTAACCGAACAGATGACAATCTTGCTGTTGGGGTTGTTTTGCAAAGAAGATAAGGTCAGGCGCTTCTTTAATGTGAAATATAAGGGAGATTTGTGGCCGTATATCCACAAATACGTTAACCCCAAAAGCAGTCGCATTACTAACGACAATCGACAGCGCACGCCAGTACATAGGTGTTATCAATTATTGGCGCCAAACTTATCGTACTCTTCCCTCGTAATGTTGGAACCAATCAAAATCGCAAGGCCGAAAATATTGACGAAAACAATATCTTTCCTTTTGTAAGAGAAAGTTTAAAATTGAAATTATTTCCCACTCGAGGTAAAGTAATTTTCCATGTGAAGTTATTGCCCGTGAAATTATTTCCCTGAACTTTTCTGGCGCGCACAAGCAGATGCCGACCTCAACCAACTTAAAATATGCAACTGGAGACAGTTAACTAGGAATCGGGCTATGGGGAGCATATTGTTTTCGAACCAGACTCAATCCGAACTGTAGCGCCGTAGCAAGAATATATCAAAACAAATGAATAACATACTGAATAATATTATGAACTTTCCCAAACTGCTTTCAAAATTATCGCCAACTGTTGTACCTACGCTACACCTTCTGTGAATAATTCGCCATAGATAAAGCCCAATATGCACAACATTTTAAAATAAAAAAAATATCTATCTAAATGATCGGATCTAATTAAATTCTCACAACAAAGCTCAGAAAATTGTCAAGTGCACTGACACTTTACCCAAGTGAACACACAATTAAATTTTTCGAAGCAATGAGCCAAACCCAAGTTGACAAACAAAAGTCATCGTACCTACACAATTTATTTGCAAATTTCTTTAATTACACTCTAGCGCAATTTATATATTGAACGCATTTGAAAAACCCCATAAAAAGAAAACATCCGTTTCGACCTTCACTTTTATTGCACAGTTCAATGCTTCCTCCACACACTGATTCGACAAAAAAATGTGTTCTTATCGTCTTTCTCCAGCATGTGAACGTGAAGGGGACAGCATAAAACAAAACATTTTCACGAAACAAACACAGATGCATCTTTATGCAAGAAGAACAATTAACATAACTATGTACCAAAATACACAAAACAATTATTAATTAAACAATCCTCTATTCAAATAAGTTAATTGCTCAGCAATCACATTAGAAAATCGTTAAATGTGAACAATGTTTTTGAACTCATGTTTTCTTTTCTTTCTAAAACAAAGCAAACAAAGCAAAGATGACAAACAAACAAAAAAAACTTGCCGAAATACAGAGATAAACAAACCATTTGTTGTTATGGTGTGTTGGCCAAAATGTTAAGCAGACAGACAAAAAATCGTGGAAATATTTAAAAACGACTAAATAAAATCGATCAAACAAAACAACATAATACCTGCCTACCCAATAAAAATAAATAAAACCATGCCACTTGGACCAACGCTTCTTTGGAATCAGATGCGGTGCACTCTACATCCCGCTCAAAACATGAACCAAAAATAAAAAAAAAGCGTTCAACGAAACAGAGCACACACTTCCACATACAAGAACAAATAAAACATCCGCCCGTCTCTGAGCTTTGATGCGAATTGCGAATTGCGAATCACAGAATAAAGGTCAACAACCCAAGCAACGCTTGGAGTGAAGAATATTTTGTTGTTCAAATGAATCCTCTTTGGTTCCCTTTGCACCACTTCCGTACTATAAGCAGTTTTTTTTACTTCACATGTGGGTATGCATCTATTGTGCAGTACAGATACCGTCTGGGATGCGTTTATATTATGTCCGCCCCGGTGAAATAAACAAAAGCTCACATCTAATACAAAGCGACTTACTTATCAAGTAAAGGACTGCCAAAAGGCAGAAAGGTGAGGAACATGCGATTTACTGCCGGGTGCTGGCAGTGAGCGGTTGTATCTGTAGCGATGTTATTGAAGCTTACCACCAAAGAAGGATTGCCAGGTTAAAATGTATTTTTTATTGTAAATTGCACATAAATTGGAGTGTCGTAATACGACTCCAAAGGTAAGTAATTGCAAACAAGATTAATGTTTATTTATGTTAAATTTAATACGTATATATTTTGCTAATACGAGAGTAAATTTCTTTTTTATATATAAAAATGGATAATATGTTTGTTTGTTTGTATGTTTGAAGTCTATAGGTGGCTTAACCACTGGACCGATTGTCTTGAAATTTTGTGTTAATATCTCAGGCAGGTCAGCAAAGTGGTCATAGAACCTCCAATATTAAGCAAAAATTTAATATTGGGAACATTATATAAGTGACAGTCTTGAAATGTTATCCAGACAGGTTGGTTGTAGTTTCGAGTGGTCTAATGAAAAATGAGCGGGATCCGATCAGTACGCATGGCAACTCCTATACAAAAACAAAAACTCTGAAATCCTATGAAAGCCACAGTTTTGAAACTTTTGCTATAAATTGTTAAGCGGAGTAGTTAAGCAAAAAACGTGCGTGGAACAAGTAGACGTGGCACCTCCTATACAAAGTACACACTTTTTTCCATAGGCTGGTGGAAATCATCATAGAGACGATGAGCACGTGCCCAACGTAGTGTGAGACTTTCACTCACTAAAACCACCACCCTTTGTGTATTTGTATTGCAACTAAGTAATAAATTTGTTTCGTCTTTGGAGTACCGTTGTGTTAACGTTTCCCAATAAACGTTTTTAATATTCGCTTGCAAAATTTCTCGTTTCGTCTTTAACCACGAGAATACCCAGATCTCTGCGTAGATCTTCATTCCTTATATTGACGCATTGACGAATGATCTTAACATTTTGCTTTCAAAAGTTTGTAGAATGCATTGATTCGTTTCACTGTCACAACCCCATAGCTGTATACCATATGTCCAAACCGGCCTTATCACTTGCTTGTATAATAGCAGCTTGTTATCAAGGTTAAGCATCAAATATTTTCCGAGTAACCAGTATTCATTTTTGAGTTCTTCGCCTTTCTTTTTTACTTTTTACTTTTTTTACGACTTCCATTTTAATTTTGCATTGAGTGTCATTCCGAGATATTTCGCTTCATTTGCAAAAGGGACTCGAACCGTATTGAGAAATACAGGCAATCGTTTGTCCGTTTATACGAAAAATCTACATGAATTGATTTGCTCTCGGTAAGTGCAATCCAATTCGTATTGAAGGCCTCTATGTTAGACCTCGTCAAAAGCTTGGTCATTTCTTCGAAAACTTTCACAGTCGATTGTTTACTTCTAAACCCAAATTTATGGTCAGATAAAAGACGTTTCTGACTAATAATGGGGTGTAAACCGAGTAATATCCTTTCATAAACTTTTGAAATTATTGGAAGAAGTAAAACAGGTCTGTAAGATTTTATTCCATTCGGTGATTTTCTTAATTTAAGAGCCATAATCACTTCCGCAACTTTCCGCTGTTTTGGTATGTATTCTAATCTAATTGCTGAGCTTACAATGCACAAAAGTTTAGTTGCCTGCCAAACATTGATTAATCGTAATAAAAAAGTAGATAAGTCGCATACTTAGTTGCAATACAAATACAAAAAGGGTGTCAAAAAATCAAGCAAATTTGGCCAAAACGTTATTTGAGAATGTCCAAGGGACAGATCTCGCTCCCTAGACAATACATTACAACAACCATAGGTGTCATCACTGTACACTGTTAAAAATGTAGGCATGCAGAAAGACTACGATTCGAACGCAAATCGCTGTCAGCCACTTTAACTTAACCTTCCCTATAGTTAGGATTCAGAATTCGTATCCCTTAAACTTTCTATCAAATGTCGAAGAACACCAGAAAGAAACTCCTGGTTTGATTAAAAATGCCGACAGATGGTCGTAACCAAAAAAAGGCTGCGCCTGAACACAAGATCCGCCATTGAGCTTACCAGACAAAAAGTAAAGAAGAACAACTGTTTATAAACTTTACCAAAGAGTAAAACGAAAATGCCAGGGGTACAAGGCCTGAACAGAATCCTGTCACAGTCAATCCTGAATATGTGGAAGAAACACTTCTGTGGATGATGTCAACCAGCCACACGATATAAAAGAACAGTCAATCAGCCCTTGCGAGATATCCGTCGGAGCGGAAAATTCTCCGATTTTGTACGATTCGGAGAATTTTAGCTTCGAGGTATTCTTCCGAAAAGCTGTTCATAATAATTCTCCGATATATTTTGTAACTCATGCTGGCGAATTGCGTTGAAGTGCGTTCAGGTCCATTTTTCGTGCAATTTTTGACAGCTAAGTCAAATTTTTTTCCGATTTCCTCCGACACAAATTGTTTGCGGAATTTATTTCCGATGACATATGCCTCGAAAGGAATTTCAACATCCGACGAAGTATGATGCGACGGCTACCTCGCTATAGGGCAGAATTTCAATATCTTAACATCTTAGTATAACAAGGCTTCTGGAAATGTTGGCCTTTCTGCAGATTTTTATAAAGACGGAGATAATTTGGTAAGCACTATATACCAAAATGTTATGGAAAAATTGTACAGATTACGCTATTCCTGCAGAATGATAATACAATAACCTTATCGACTCTTATCAGTTTGGTTTTAGGCCATGAAAGTCCACAACTGATCACACTTTACAAGTAGAATGCATTCTAATACTTGGACAATGCCATATGCAGATCCATATAAATCCCTTGCGTTTGATTTATATTAAATAAACTGTATAAATAATTTATAATTTATGGCACCTGGCAATCATGCTCGGCACAGCATTTGTTGGCGAACAAAGCGCATAGACAATGTACATATAGGTAGGTAGATGTACACACTTGAATATCAGTAACCTGTGATAACACTTTTGTAAATAATCTCGGCGAAGCTTGAGTAGACCACGCGGCATGTGAGGTCAAGGATACATGTGATAAAAGCTTTGCATTTTGGGTGAGTTTGTTTGCATTATTTTACAGATAAATCCGCTAGAGCCATAGATACTGAAGCTTTATGACGGAATATGCCTTTTAAGTTTAGGGTAATCTTGGTTACGTTCGAAAGAAATATTTTTACATTTTTTCTTACAGCTTGAGTTCAAATTGCACAGTTAAAAGTTAATTCGTCATTTATGATACTTTTTTTACTACAGATATTTATAGATACATGTGTATTGAAATATATTTAAAAAAAAGTGTTACATTTAAGCTTGTATTGTAAGTGTGATCACGATATTCATTTTAATGATGTAGATATCTATGAGTATAATATGGTCGCGCGCAGAGACGTGCTTAGATGGCTGTAGAGCCACTTTACCAACGCGATTGTCGTATGAGGGACTAAGGATTGAAATCTCATGTTTGAAATTTATTTAGTTCAGCCTAGTGACACAATTAACATACCAGAACTGTCCAGTAAATGCATTTAAATTAAAACGCGTCGCAAGCGACTATTTTTTGAGAATTCCTATCAACATCAAATTTGACACGAAATCGATTATGTCTCTATAGTAAAGCAGGAAGATAGGACAGCTTTTATAGTACTTTCGAAAAACACAGTGTACATGTCTGCCCACAAAATAAGGATATAGATAAGGGAACACGCAATCAATTAATTTAAGGACAAAAGCAGAAGTCCAGATTTTAAGAAAGCGGAAGCGGAACCAGAAATAAGAAGTTGTGCGTTCAAGAATGTAGAGAGATAAATTTTAAAAATGTAAAATGTCAAATGTACGGAATACAAGGCTCGAACAGAAAAATGTTTTTAAACGACGATGGTGAGCAAACTCGACCGCTGTTAGGTAAAACCAATAATTTAAAGTTGAAGAAGACAATAAAGACGACCATCCTCTTGATCTAAAGGAAGAGCTTAACAAGCGCACCGGAGCATACACCGACTCTAAATTTACTCCGGTGACAGTATGACTGAACAATGGAACCTCTGCAAAACAAGTTTTCCCGATATACACAAAAAATATATTGAACAAAATTTAACTATGTTAAACTACGGCATAGAAACTTATCCCTCCTCAACATCGCCTAACGTCGGAAACGTCAGAAATTGATCACCAACAACATAACGAGTCTTTAGGTGCCCATTGACTTTTGACGAAAAAAAGAGGATATAATTAAACAATGAGTATAATTACTTTTTAACGACAACGTGTCAAGGCGTATCCACCGAGTGCATCCTTTATACACATACAAACGCTGCTTGACATCGGTTAGAGGCTAGGGAGTTGACAAAAGACATGTGGAACTTTTCACTTGGTATTCTTATTTTTAAATACAACAACCTGCATCGAAAGTTGTGAATGTGTTTGACAGGATCACACGAATAGGTAAATATAAAAATAAAGCATGCGAGAATTTAAAAATGTTCATGATTTGTACAAATTATAGAAAACTTTTCAATTCATTTTGGTTATTAATGTTAAAAATTAAAAGAAAATATTACGTTCACAGGAATTGGATATTATGTGTCCATCCACTTCATGGTAGATTTTGCAGAAAGATTTTGGCTTGCGTGCTTACAAAATCATACTCGTGCATCCACAGGATCACCTAGCAAGGCGGAGACTCGGTGAATGTGTCCAAAACAAGATTGCCGTTGATCCCAATTTTCAAAAGTGAATTTTGTTTAGCGATAAAGCTCATTTTTGAATGAATTGATACGTCGGTTAACAAAACGGCCGCATTTGGAGTGTTGATAAATCTCAAGTGTATGTTGAGACAGCGTTACATCCGCAAAACTGATTGTTTGGTGTGATTTATGGGTTGGTGGAATAATTGATTCTTACTACTTTAAAAACGATGCCAGTCAGACCGTTACAGTTAATGCGGTCATGGTTGCTGACTTTTTCGTTGATCAATTGAACATCCATGTGATATGTGAAGTCAGTAGACCACGCCGACAGCCCCGAAACGATCGATCGACCATTTGGAGGACAACATTCGCCACGTTATTGCCAATATACGGCCACAAATGTTGGAAAAAGTAATCGAAAATGGGACCTCCAGCTTAGACTACGTCCGAGCCAGCCGTGGCGGTCTTCTATCAGAAATCATATTTAAATTATAATGCCAAAAGATTATCTTTCGAATATAGTAAATTTCATGGCAATTTAAAGAAATCATGTTTATATTATTCCATTTCAATTATCTATACCTTTAAAAAAAAAAAGCACCCCTTATGTATGACTTCTCTAAGCTCCTCCTGAAGATACAAATGTCCTACAATTCTTCACTGAGCCAAAGGTTTCAGATTTGTTGTAAGATAAGAATAGTCTATTAGGCGGATTGCTCGTCTTTGGATACAGCCCAGTAAGTTCAGTGTATGTTTTAGGGCCGAACTGCAAACATGAGAACAGTATTCAATGTCTGGTCGTAGTATGGCTTTACAAAAAAAACAACCTTTTTTGTGCCACAGGCTTGTACGACCCAGGTCATAGCTTTTTCTCACAACTATTCATGTGTGCGTGGCCAAACGGCTGAGTTGAGCTTTTCTTAAAAATGATGATTTGTCAGATCAAGAGGGCCAATGGAAAACATTTAGGTGTTCCCCTACGGCCAGAAATCAAAACCAGACTTTCTGCGCGGCAGTTCATCGCACTAACGATCGCACATTGAGATTGATAAGAAAATATCTCTTACTTTAGAATGGTAGCAGCATCTACTGCTTTGGCAACAGAAGTTACGTGTTGTTGCCATGATAAATCTGCCCCAATTCTAATGCATACCGTTATCCTTCTTATCTAGTCAACGCGGTAAGAACTTGCGAAATGGAGTACACAATAAAAAAAACTGTCATTTAATCTAAACGAAGTGAAAATATCAATATCCAAGCTAAAGCTGGGAATGATGATTTGATAAGGAATTAACACAAACTAATTAGATTTGGTTAGATGAAGCTTTGTCTAAAGAAGTAAATCTGTTTAGAGTTCCACATACAAAATGTTATTTTCGATAACATTTAATTGCCTGATCGGCGGTAATCTAATTACATCCTCTGCTACAATTGGTTAAATCTTCACAATTGATAAAAACCCAAATCGATTTCTCGTTTTTAAGCCCGCACATCATTTATAAAGAGAGGAGCATATTATGTAAGCGGAGTAGAACTTAAGCAACCTAAGCTTTGCAAGCACGTTTTAACCCGGGAATAATGTTGATTGATCGTATAAATATTTTCATAAACTATTAAAAAACTTTTTCTTATTACAATACCCTGCAGTGTAATGAATTCCTATTCGAGTCCCATACCTCGGAAACTACCAAATTCTTCCTTGAACTTTGCCCTTTCATGTGAAGCACCCTTTTTCAAAGAAGTATGCGCATTGAGTTTGAAGTGAAGACAAACATTTAAAAGAAAAGTTTTCGTTTGAATGCGAACAGAAAAAATAAGACATAATATATCTTCAAAAGGAACAAAGAAAACCAAATTGGAACCGCTCCAAGACTCATGAATTATTCTTGTCAAGTGTCCTGCACAGCAAAATAAAAAAAAATCAGAGCGGAAATTTCTTGCTCTTGATAACCATCAATCGCGGCTTGGCAGTGATTGGTTACCCAAAACGTAACCGTTTCTGTTGCCAAATGCATACCACACTAACACAACAGTCAGAAACCACAAATTAGCGGTCTGAAGTATTTTCGACCTGTAAACCTGAAACGTTTTACACCTGCTTCTCCAGTTGTTTTTTCGTAAAATATCACTATACATGTGTATTCCCTTTAAGCAACCCTGCCCGCACTGTTCCGGACCCTATGAATTGGTTACAACTGCTGCACCAAATATTACAACAGCCATTGAATACCACGTGCAAAAAGTTGTACCCAGTTACGGTTAGTGTACCTGTTTCAATTGACAGACAGTGGTAGCGATATACACACGTATGAACACAGGTATCGTCCTATTGTCATGGAAATAAGAGGTTTGGTGAAAAGCCAGTTTATAGTTACCGTATAGTAAACCGTAGTAGTTGGGTGTCATCCTACCCCTTGTGTTTTTTTTTTACATTAAGATTGGTCCGGTCACCTATCCTGGGGCACCAGTAGCACGTTTTTTTATTTGTCGTTTTTGTCCAACCGTATCCATTGTCGTAGGTCCTCTTCTTGTTCGTCCTGCATTGTGACAGTGTGTGCTGGTAATGCCGGTACACTTTCGGGTAATTTTTTTCTCCTTTAGGCACAAACAAATGAACCCCTTTGAGTTTGGCATGGGGGTAATGGTAATTTTCAACTTCTGACCCAAGATGAGAATGACTGTCGTAATTCGGTCGTGGCTGCAGTACAAAAATAGTTTTTTTTTTTCTTTTACAAAATCAAGGGGTAAAAGTCGACGAATCGAAGGGCATAACAGAAAAAAAATCTACTGAATTGGCGACAAGGAAGTTTGCATCGTCTATTTGCGTCGAAGAGAGGTACGGTGTTCGTGAAGAACAGAAACAGGATATGCATTTTTTTGTTGGAAGCCTGAGGCAGATGATGTTGTTATGAAGCAGAAAAGTTCTGAGTTCTAAGTAGTGATATAGATAGATACTGAGATAAGTAAATTATTGTGAATGGTATTTTGCTAATGGAATTTACTTTCAAAATTAAACAGTACTGCTTTGACAGTTTTAAGTATTGTAAATGACTACGTCACTACTTGCATCGGCTTGAAATTGTGTTTAGCACATAATTACACATAAGATTCAGTTGATGAAAACATTAGTGCATTAAAAGATAAATATTGCGACTGTGGTTTAATTAATTACTACTTACTACTTAATGGCGCTACAGTACGGGATGATGGTTGCGTGGCGTAGAACTAGGGTAGACTCTGATTGGCTTTAAGTTGGCAATACCCAGTGGTTGTAACTCCGACTACACATCAAGTGCTTATTTTTTACCTTCAAGTGGTATCCATCGGGTACTGGTCACATCCAACCGGATTTGACTTGCTAAACGATAAGCGCGAGTGTTGATAATACGACGAAAAACAACAACAGTATAAACAGTCAGGTGAGAATGGCACGGAATGAATATCCGGCCTGTTGTCCCAGGCGAACCTAGACAAGATGCTTCCACATATTCGAACAACAGGTTGTCTAGGAATTTCAAGGGCTAGTCAGGCCCCTTGAACAGAGATGATGGCGCATGAACCGAAAGGCCAACGGCAGCGCTCAATCCCTTAGTGGATACTGATGGCCCCGTGTCCTAGGGGTATCTAATAAATTGGAACTGGCCCTCCAGGTTTGGGGGTTGTTCTTTGGGTAAACTACCCAACCATGGAAAAAAATAGATGTTACGAAGCAACCAATAGCCTCGGAAATGACTGATTTTATTGTTGACGACACGGCTAAACGAAAAAAGGACAACAACGTTCGCAAGCGAACAACTAGCGGAAGCCCTTAACTGCTACAAAGCAGATGAAAAACTGTGACATCTACCACGGACCGTGTTATATATAGTGCAGAAACTGCGGCTATTCGGATGCGGATTTGTTATAAGTGCCAGACTTAGGCCAGAAGTCTTATGTTTCCAAGACATTAGCGAACGCATTGTAACAATCCGCATCAAGGCCAAATACGCCAACATAAGCCTTAAATGCGCTTACGCCCCAACAGAGGAAAAATATGATACAGCTACGGACTGCTTCTATAAGCTTATTGACAAAACCTATGAGCGACTACCGAAGTACGATGTAAAAATCGTGCTGGGAGATTTTAACGCAAAGGTAGGAAGAGAAGACATCCTTACCAGTATTTCCAGAAAACATAGCCTACACGACAACACGTCTGGTAACGGACTTAGGCTAAACGACTTCGCTACGGAACGAAATGCCACTATAGCCAAAACACGGTTTCCTCACCTCGATATCCATAAGGGGACATGGCGGTCTCCAGATCAACGGACGGTCAACCAAATTGATAACATAGCGATAGACAAGAGGCACGCGTCCAGTATTTTGGATGTCCGAACATTCCGAGGAGCTAACATCGACTCGGACCACTACCTTGTTGCAGGCAAGGAATGCGGATATCCACCACGCCACAACAATCCAGAAATACTGTAAAAAAATTTAATGTCGAAAGACTGCAATCGCAAGAGACCGCCGGGAACTTCGCGCAACGCGTATCCCTAAACCTCTTGATTGACACTGCAACGGCAACGATGCCAACAAGCCATTAGATCAGCCGCAACTGATGTGCTAGGTTTCTCGCGCCCACCAGCAAGAAACATCGGTTTGATGAAGAATGACGACAGATGCTCGCAGCCAAAAACGAGGCCTAAAAGGATAAGCTGCAGGTGAAGACGAGAGCTGCCGTTGAGCTCTATAGGCAGAGAGCTCTAAGAGAGAAGAACACCGGGTTTTCAGAAGCAGAAAAAAGAGCAAGAAAAGCGTGCGATCGAGGATATAGATAGGTGCCACTCCAGGAACGATGTTCGCAAGTTTTACCAAAGTGTAAAACGTCAAAGACAAAGATACAAGGCTCGAACAGAATCCTGTTGAGATGAACAGGAAATATAGTAGTTGAGACACAGTCGATGCTGAGTATATGGCACAACCACTTCTGCAAACTGTTAAACGGCGATGAAGAACGACATTCCGCTGTCAGGCAGAACGAACCATTCAATATTGGCAACGACAGCGAAAACTGACAACCACCCGACCTGAGTAAAGTGAGGATAGCAATATCTAAGCTAAAGCTTAATAAGGCTGCCGGAAATAACGGCCTTCCCGCCGAGCTTTTTAAAGCCGGCGGAGATGACTTGGTAAGTAACAACCACCAACTCATAAGCCAAATCTGGTCGGAAGAAAGTATGCCATAAGAATGGAACCTCAGCATCGTTTGCCCGATCCACAAAAAAGGAGATCCTCTAAACTGCGCCAACTACAGAGGCATAAGTCTCCGCATTTAACATATAGCGAAACAAATGTAATCATAATTTTTTTTTGTTTTAGTTTATTTTAAAACGTTAGTTACATTTTCTTGTAAGAAATAAACGTTCTTTGCTTTTTATTTTACAATCTGAATGATGTGCTATTTTACCGCCACTGGTAATGACGATTAATCCAGGATTGTACTTTCCATCTCTCATAGCAGCACCTAAATGATTTTTCACTGGCCCTCCTCTCGTGATGATCTGACAAATCATCCGAGTAGTGTAAATTGTCAAGAGAAGCTTATCTCAAATTGGGTACTAACGAGCCTGTTGCGCCAAAAATTTGTATTTTATTTATTTGTAATATTGTTGTTAAAATTGAACTTATGCGTAAGGATTCCAAATGAAATCCTCAGTGCATCGCTGCCAAGGATAAAATCATACGCAAACCTATTGCCAAAAAACTACAGCGGTGCGTAGAATATGCCGGAAATCATCTGCCGTTAAATTGTAGCTCAGATAAGAAAACTCCGCTATCTACATTAACTGTAAAGTGTAAAGGCAATCATCCGGCAAATTATCGCTGCTGCAAACTAGCTTAAGAGTTGCAAAAAAGACGGACGAAATTAAGAGAAATAAAATTTCCCAGAAATTAAACAAGCAAAAGTCTAAAATTCCGATAAAAAATATGTCAAAGTCAAAGCAGGCTTCAATCGAAAAACCCAAATTTTCACACACCGTATAGTATGTGTGTCAGAAATCCGTTAGGATCTTGTAAATCCAAAATCAAATGTACAAACGTATGCCCAAGCTACAGTATTCGATAGCGCTAAAAAAATATCTCACCTGACCCATAATTAAACGTATTTTCGATTATCCTTTCAAGACTTGAGGAACAAACAAAACGAAAAACTTATTTTCGTAAGGCTAGTTAAGCTCTGCAATAGTATTCGCAACAGACGTACTCCACCTTCAACATGAATAGATTGCTTAAAATTCATACGTGGAATGCCAAGGGGCTATTGCAAAAACTTTGAGAACTTGATTTGTTTATGCAAAAAAACATCTGTTAATATCCAAAACTCACGCAACGAGTGATTCGAACTCAAAGATTAAAGGTTACCTCGACTATCACAATGCAAGTTATCTTAAGCATATTCAGAGTTCAAAGAAATAATGGCAGGAGTACCCCAAGGAATTGTCCTTGGACCACTCTTGTACCTCATATTTACATGTGATAACCTACAAACAAACGATACAATAGCTGCCACGTTTGCTGAAGATACAGCTATACTAGCAGTTAGCACAACAATAGAGGAAACAAATATGAAATTAAAAAACTCTCTTAATGAGCTTAATGAATGAACAAAATACAGGCGGATTGCTTTTAATGAGAGCAAATCGATTCATGTAGATTATTCGTATAAACGGACTAACAGTTTGACTGTATTTCTAAATACGGTTCGAGTCCCTCTTGCAAATGAATCGAAATATCTCGGAAAGAAACTCAATTCAAAATTCAAATGGAAATCGCATGTACAAAAGAAATGCGAAAAACTTCAAAATATATACAGAGAGCTGTAATGGATGCTCGGAAAATATTCGAAGCTTAATCTTAATAACAAGCTGCTAAAGCAAATGTTAAAAGCGGTTTGGACATATGGTAACACAGCAGTCCTCTTATTGTGGCGTCTTTAAAAAACTAAACCATTGGATTTGGCCCGATAATAACAGACCGCGCATACAAATTGTGGAAAAAGCAGGCAAAGTTATCTTCCAAACAATTATTACTCGTGAATAAAAATTGCTAAAGAATTTCCAATCCCAACAAAAAGCCTTGTGGTTTAGTGAGTAAAAATCGCACACTACTGCTCATCGTGTCTATGAAAATTTCCACCAGCCCAGGAAAAACAAGACTATGGGTATGTCGCTGAACAGCTCGTATGGTTCTTGGTTGAATCTTAGTCTAAGTCATTGCCCGTCATCGCTAACGGGACCGAACATTTTCGAACATTCTCTATCGTCATAATGCACGGACGATTTTGATCGGTATACTAAAATTAGAGATTACTCTGTATAGTTCGTCTCTTTAAAAGCTGTCAAATGCCGCTTTGAAATCGATGAATAGGTGCGGTGGGTATCGATTTGGGATTCTTGGGTTTTCGCAGGATCTGCCAGGACATTGAAATTCGAGAGCAGTTGGCTTCGAGTTTGGCACAAATCATTGGTAGGCTTACCGTTTAAAAGAAGGAATCGCCCAGAAGCCAATTGCAGGAAATTGTGATTTATCAGGAAAACGGCACATATATGATGTAGTCTGAAACATACTATCTATGTTTCGATTTTTTTAACAACTTATGTAATAGGAAAAAGAAAGCTTAGTCCAATTAAGCTTGAATAAACACAATAAAATAGCAAACTTAGCATTTAGCTGCAGATTGGGGTAATCGGTAAAGTTTTGGTAATATTATTATATTGGTAAGTTACCAAACAATGCTGATGAAATGTTTGAAGATAACGACATGAAACGTGTTTAAACTAACCTAACAGAGCTAAAATATAATTCTTATGACCTACAGTGTCATTTTACAGCCAGAAGGCGAGGTTTGTAGCTGATCATTTTATAGAAAACCAAAATAATCACAATAAAGGAGGAATCTAATGAATGTGACTACTACTCACATTACATACTTTTCAGATTCGTATTGTATCGCACTGTATTTACACATATTCAAATTACGGTCAATCGGCGAGACTATTGGCAACAAACATTGACTGAATATTCCTCATCCAGCAGACAATGTCATGATTCTTACCGATTTCAATGTACACAATAGGAATTATTTACGGTATGCAAACAGATAGTGGGAAGCACGGATACGCACTAAACTCCAACTTTGGTGATCTGAGAATCACGATAGTTTGCATTTGTTCGAGCAAAAAGATAAACTTCTGGATATATTTGTATCACCGCAACATAAAAAAGTTGGCGGGAGAGGATGGTCTCCCAATCGTCGTATTGGGACACCTATCAATATAAGCAGTCGATATTTTTACCACCCTGTTAAACAATGTACATTATCCTGCGCATGGGAAAACGGCCGCCGGTGGTAAATCCTACATTTAAAAAGACAAAGACAAAAAAAGCTCATCAAATCTTAGGTCATAAAACCTTCTGCCAAATATAAACAACGTATTTATACAAGTAATCTTGTATGATCCCTAAATCACGCTATAGCGTACGTAGATGTGGTGTACATATTAGGACATGAGCATACTCTTGCAGCTTGAGTTCGATCGCATTAAGGCATATTCCAATGATTGGTAATTGAAGCACGGTTCTGTTGTGAACCTAATTTCAACAGCAGAAACCGTTGGCGGTTAGTGCAGTTTAATGTCTTGGCGTACCAATATTATTATCAATCATCGCTTACCAAGCTAGAATCCGAGTACATAAAATAATATCTCAAAATTGTCTTTTAGGAGTTAAATAAAGCCGAACATTTCCGAAATAAGGTGATCTGAAGGCACTTTGCAGTGGCTTGCGACAACGGCTCACTGCTCTTATGGAGATATGGAGAGTCCGATTATAACGGGTGTTTTTTTAGAGGTTGGTTTTTCGAATAGAGATAAAACTGACATTTTGTGGTCAAATCAGGCAACTCTGATGTCATTTATGTTTAGATTGGTTTGCTATTTCATCATGAACAGGTTGACAAATGCACAACGCTTGCAAATCGTGCAATTTCGAAAATAATGGTTAACCATGGATCATTTTCGCACTACGTTTACACAATACATTTGTAGAGCAAAGTGTCGAAGAGGACCCGAATAAATGGATTCGCCACCGTGCACAGCAATTGGAGCTTTGTCCATAAACTTTTTGGAAGATTTTGAGCAGCAAAGATCTTGACTAACGACCTTGCAAGATCCAGCTTGTGCAAGAATTAAAGGCCGAATTGGGCCGAAAATGAGATTAATCTCGATGCTGATTTCCATCGAAAATTTATGTTCAGTGATGAGGCTCATTTTTGGTTGAATGGCTACATCAACAAGCAAAATTGCCGCATTTGAAGTGAAGAGAATCCACATGAGACCCTTGAGACGCCATTACATCCACAAAAACTGACTGTTTGCTGTGCTCTATGGGCTGATGGAGTCATTGGGCCATACTTCTTCCGAAATGGTGCTGAAGAGTCAGTTACCGTTAATGGAGACCGGTATAGAGCGATGATAACCGACTATTTTGTTCCCGAATTTAATGGCATGAATGTGGATGAGATGTGGTTCCAACAAGACGGCTCTACATGCCACGCAGCGCACATCACTATCGATTTGTTGAAGGAAACATTCGATGAGCGTATAATTTCGACGAATGGACCTGTCAATTGGCCACCAAGGTGGTGTGATTTGACACCATTGGATTATTTTCTTTGGAGATATGTGAAGTCGCTCGTCTACGCCAACAAACGAAAAACGTTAGGGGACTTGGAAGCCAACATTCGTGGCGTTATTGCCGACACACGGCCCCAAATGCTCGAAAATGTGGTTGAAAATTGGGCCTCTAGACTTGGCTTTATTTGAACCAGCCGCAGCGTCACATACCTGAGATCATATTTAAACATTAATGGTATGAAATTATTCTTCCAATAAAGCCAAATTGATGGACATTAAAACGTGTTTTATTTGAATTCGAAATTCTATACCACTAAAAAAACACACTTTATCAGCAAACCGAATTTTGGTGGCTGATTAATAACGCTAAAAGTGATTCTGCACTCTCTCTGCAATTTACGGACTTGTAGTCCACTTCTTAGTTTCAGAAGGTTTTAGGAGGAGCTTAGCGGCATTCCAGCCCTAGCTGAGAATCTCTCGTGTTGATATAACAAATCATCCGAGTAGTATCAATCGTCAAGAAAAGTTTATCTCAACTTAGCCGTTCGGCAGGAAGTCCCGCAATTGTGCAAGAAGTACACACGCACACAAGAATCGTTGTGAGGAAAAGCTAGGCCTTGGGTACTAACGAGCATATTGCGCCAATTATTTGTATTTTATTCTATATACAAAAATTGTCATGACTCAAAGCCTTTAAGCCGAAAGGCAATTACAATTATGTAAGAGATAAGCTTAGAGTGCCCGCAAATAGTATGAGTTAAATTAAGAAACCCTGCCTTTTGTTTTGTATATAATTAAATTTTTAATAGTTAATAAAAAAAGAATTTATAAATAAAATAAACTTATTATCACAAATATTGCACAGCTAAAAAAAAATGCAAACAAATTCGTGCAGTGGAGAAAAGAATGTCTATCTCAATTCAACTGAAAGAACCTTCACCCGGAAGAACAAATACAGTGTTTCGAAAACCAAAATAGGCATACAGATATTAATTCTGAGTAATCAATGCATCTTCTAGGTAACTGTTGGCTTATCTAACTTAGTAAAATAACTTTTTACAGCTAGGGCATTATCGCAGCTCCTTCATTTGAAAGCAGTGGTAAGTCTATGCCCTGAATAGTGTTTTGCAATTGTCACTAAAACATCACTAAAATTAAGAAAACCCGACATAAAAACATCATTCTCTTACCTCAAATTTCTAACTTATATCAACAAAGACTTTTAGAAATTCTTTTTCTTAAATACCTACATCGTTGGATTTTACATTTTTCCTCATAAGGGTGTAGTCCACTGGCTGGACAATTTGGGTGATTGAAAACCGTTAAACATAAATCAATCAATCAAACTGACTCAAAACAGTTTCCCTCTTATAATTATATATGAGCAACCATAACGATTTAAAAGATAGCACACCCCCACTCACAATTCAAGAATATCATATGTGTTTACACCTTAACATGCATATTATACAGTTTGAAAGTCTATGTTGCATCCAAACCCAAGACATACACCTGTTCCGAAGCATTTTCCACACCCACCCTAATTCAGTAGAGAAAGCACTTGTTGCTAACACCAACAACAACTTCCATCTGAAATGAAAACAAAACAATCAACCACCATCTCACTCTAACAAACAGTATTCAGCTACAAACTCGAAGAAAACATTTGTTTGACGTTTAACACACCACCACCCGCGGTGCTGAATGTAATGACAAATCCATGGAAATCCATTTTAATCACTTTAGGGCGTAGTTCGCAGTGCAAGCTACCAGCATTGTTTTGTTTTAATTTTAATTTGTGTTTGATTAATTAATCATTAGTGTTAATCATAGCAGGTGAACGAAAAAATCGACTTTGTTTCATTTGAGTGGACGCTAAAGAAAAATGTTTTGTTCGACGATTCTCAGTCGAAGTTATGTGTTCTTCTTGCTGGTGACCGTCGTGGGGGTGTTGGCCCAGTACGAGTGGCAAGCAAGAGACGCTTTTGATGAAATTAAAATCAAATTTGACAAAGTTTCGCCAGACAATTGCCCAATCCAACATGTTAGCGATATGTATCTACCAGACGATACTGTCTCTCATAAGCCCGATATTAAGGAAATTAACATCAATCCAGTGTTCCCTAATCGTACTGCTTTGCTGCACTTACACAACATGGCGCTAAGTCGGAGTTTCTTTTGGAGTTACATTCTCCAGAGTCGATTCATTCGTCCGGCTATAAACGACACCTACGACCCGGGTATGATGTACTATTTCTTGTCCACGGTTGCGGATGTATCTGCAAATCCATACATCAACGCTTCGGCTATATATTTTTCTCCGAACAGTTCGTATACTTCGTCTTATCGCGGCTTCTTCAATAAGACATTTCCTAGGTTTGCGCCGCGTACCTTTCGATTGGATGATTTCAATGACCCAATCCATCTACAAAAGATCTCCACAATGAATACTTTCGATGTAAGAGATTTGGGCGCGGCTCCCCCAGATGCAATTTCCAAAGATTATACCTCAGAATTGTATAAAATCAACGAATGGTACAAGACGTGGCTGCCGGATGATGTGGAAGGACGGCACGACACCAAAACAACATATCAGGTCGAAATTCGGTATGCAAACAACACAAATGAGACATTTACATTCCACGGACCCCCCGGTGCTGATGAGGATCCAGGTCCAGTAAAATGGACGCGCCCCTATTTCGATTGCGGACGTTCGAATAAGTGGATGGTTTCAGCGGTTGTCCCCATTGCCGATATCTACCCTCGCCATACACAATTCAGACATATCGAATATCCAAAGTGAGCTTAGCGTCGGCTTAAATGCAACGCAATGTAATTTTTAATCCTTTGTTTTTACGTTCTATAGATACACGGCAATAGCTGTGCTGGAAATGGACTTTGAGAGGATCGACATAAATCAATGCCCCAAGGGTGAAGGCAACAAAAAGCCAAATCATTTTGCGGACACAGCACGTTGCAAAAAGGAAACCACAGAGTGTGAGCCACTTCAGGGTTGGGGCTTCCGTCGGGGTGGATATCAATGTCGTTGTACACCAGGACATCGGCTACCAAATAATGTAAGACGACCGTACTTGGGGGAGGTGATTGAAAGGGCTTCCGCCGAGCAATATTACAACGGATACGATTGCTCGAAAATTGGATGTAAGTGGATGGAAAATCTTGAACAAATGGGATTTTATTTATATTTTTTGGTTAGGGATTCAAAAAGTGCCGATACAATGGGAGCGAGCCCCATACCATATTAGAGAAAAGTACTTGGATCTACATCCGGAATATAGGAATTTTTCGTCCGGTTCTAGATCGTTGCACTCGGAGAACATCAACATCGATCAAGTGCTTAAGTTTATTCACGGAGTTAACTTTAGGACATGCAAAAAGTAAGTGCCCAGATAATCAAGTTTATTTTATTTAATTAAATTTTGACGGGGTTCACACTGATTAGAGATTGAATTTTCTTTTTTTGTGTTCCGATACTATCGTAGGGTTGATTTTTTTTCATTATTATGTACAAAGGCTGCTCAGTTGTTGATGATTTCATGATGTGTACATTTTGAGACTTTGGCAGTAATCAATCTCTTAGATGCACAGTTATTTATCACCAATAGGAATACAAGTAGCTGATATTCGAGCTTTATTGAAAAAGTTTCTGATCAACAGATACAGGAAACAATCCGTCATTGTCAACACTAATGTGTCAAATTATATTGGGACTGGACTGGGGATTGGGATTGGAAAAAGCAACACATTTTCTAATACGCTATCAATACTATATTTATAGGGATTTGAGTTCAAATCTTAACGAACAGTATATGCTTTGTCACCAGATGGGACCGTAACATTCTATGGGCAAATTATTTTTACTCTTTGATCAAAAGAATCGGAATTTCTTTAGGCTGCGTTTATGGCGACGCGTATTCGTGGCGCGACGCGGTCGCTTTTCGTACGATTACGAGCGATATTTTTACAAGCGAAATCGCCAGCGGCTGAGTGTGTATGGCGGAGCGATTTCGCCCAATCATGTGGTGACAGTGATTTAATAAACAACATGCGCGCTAAAGTAAAACGCATTTAATTATAAGAAAGCTTAGTAACTGCTTCGTCAAATGTATTTAAAATTTTTAAATATAAAAAGATTTCAAGCGCATACAATCAATAAAGAACGCAGGCGTCATGGAGAATTCCATTATATGGGGCTCTTTTACATAAAAAGAAACGAGCGGCAAGTAATAGATACATAAGTAAACGATAGTCAAGACAAAGTGCGATTGTGTAAAACGAGAAATATTTATAACAGGTCAACGAAAATGAAAGCTATGAAAGCTTTGCCAAATGACAGTCGTAAGAAATTACGATTATCGTAAAACCTAAAACAATACTCAATTTATATAATCGAATTTCAACAAAATGATTTCAACTATATTCTTATTATATGACCCTTGCATGAGGCCGACTAAAACAAAATTCTGGGAATTTTAAAGTATGTTATGGTATGAATACAATTTTTCCAACTACCTCCCAAGTTTTCCTAACAATAATTTTATTGCGGTAATCTGAATGCCAAATATTCCACAAACATTGGTATTCACGCACAAGTTCAATAAATGTATCCATAACATAAATATAGCGCGAGGAACTTGTTATTGAAAAACAGTTATTTACACAGTCTGATAATTTCCTTACTTGCACAATTGCACACCTGCAACAATTTTAACAATCTTCAATCAATTTTTTCAATTTGTAGCGATTCGCTCAAAAAGTTCAAACTATTTGAACTGTAGATTCTCCTCGCTCACGTCGCAGACAGTCGCTTGCCATGGCTAAATTCACGTTTTCGCTAAATCGACGCTGTTTATACACTTCCATATGTACACATGTAATTGTTCGCTATTAGCGAATGAATACGCGTAACCATGAACGTAGCCTTCGAATTTAAATCGATGATTAACCAAAACATACAAATTAATTATTCGGAAGGTGCATTTTTGGCAGCCAAATAAAATTGTGCTAGGCATACCAAGAACAAAAACTCAGGCCTATCGCGAATAAATTTTCCCAGCAATTTATGCCTTGTCAGCAATTGCTGAACTGGAAAAGTTTCCCGGGAACATTTATTCGCGATAGGCCTGACTTTATAAACAAAACATTGAGCGAATAATCATTAAAAATCCAGTGTACGTTTGAAAGCTTATCAAATAGAAATACAGTCGAACAGTCAATCTCAAAAATTTGAAGTTATCAAGACTACATATGTTTGTAGTTATTTGCGAACGCATGGGACTGTTGGTACGTATCTCCACTCTGTGTATGATTTTGTCTTCCTCTATAATTTTTAAGCCGCTTACTGTTAAAAAAAAACCTGCTAATGTGTGTTCTAACCCCGACTAACAAGAAATTTGACAATTCTCACTTACACATAATGAAATCACGATTATCTAAACGTATGTATACTAGGCCGTAGGAACGCACAAACACAGTGCCCCCGAAAACGAACTTGTAAAACGCCAAATAATTTCTTCGAGTTATCAAGACATTCGAGTAATAGAAGTTCGACTTATCAAATAAAAATGAAGTTAAGTCTTGGCGCTATTGGCAACCAATTTCATTCCTGTTATTAAATATTCAATTTATCGATTTTCGAGAAAAGAATTTGAATCCAATATTGGTATAGTAAGCGTAAATTGGATTCAATTATCCGGTTGTATTGCGATCAACTGCCAGCTGGGATTCTACTCTGCAACCCTTATTGCAAAGATCAATTGTCAACCGATTGAAGATTGATACAATTTGCCAACTGAAATAGATTTAGGTATTGCGAAAATCAATTAATAAAATTTAGTACTAATTTATTATTGTGAACTTGTATAAGCGTTTGACAAAAGTTTGTTTTTGTTTACAAGCCCACAAATTATTTTTTGAAGAAGATAATTTTTTTATAGTTAGCACTCGCTTAAGGGAATATGAAGACTCTTTTTGTGTTTGAACACAGAGGCTGTATTTAGGAAATTGGGGGGAACTAAAAAAGAGATACCGATGTGCATTGGTTTTAAATTTCTGTAAATTATAATTGTAAGGAACATCTGTGTTTGGTAAAGTATTTCACATTCGGGTTTTTCGGTTTAGGTATGAATTTCTGTATTTCTGTCCGAAGATAGGCTTGAGGGAAAATTGACTACCATTACGTTTGAATGTTTGTTATAATATCGACCTCGCTACGTTCAAATCTACTATCAGTCTTATTGACGATTCTTTATCTTAGCAACACCAAAAAGTATTTCACAGGCTTTCGTTCAGTATCAATTATCATAGATGGTGAATTATATTTCCTTAACCGCAATACGGTGAACAATAATTGTTACACTGGGTACACATGACCGCTCAATAAACATCTTCTTCATCACACACAAAGTCGTATTTCTTTTATATATATGAAGCCTCTATATAATCGAATGTTAATGACAGCCTCTGTTTACTTTCTAAAGACTTACTCAGCATGAGCCAATAGCATTTTTTTTATTTCTTAAATGGGATAAAAATGGAGGTTAGCATAAAATGGAACTTTGGTTAATATTGGTGTGCTTGTCAACCATTGGCGCTACTATTATTTCGCCCCGAAAAACAATCATTCAAAACAACTTTTTCTTCCGTTTTTTGTTTGACACTCTATAACTCTACCATATTCGAAATTGAAAAACTACTACTTGCCTGTAAACTAATTCAATTTTTCGGATTTGCATAGAAGACTTTATTCCGCTTTCGAAATAGAGAGTAAAGGAGGAATTTCCCCCTTTTAAGCTGTTTAAATATATTTTCGATGCAATAGGATCCAAGATGGACATTTCTTTTTTAGTGAAACCGGGAAGGTTCTTCCTAGAGATATCTTTTCCATAAATGCAAGTAGCGTCCTTGTCTTTTAGACAATATCACACGATGACAGCTAAAGCGTACACGATTGCGCCGCTTTAGCTGGCAAGAGATTATCAAGAAATCAATTTGATACAACTTACACATCGGTCAGAGATCTTTTTCAATGGGCTTTACTAATTGTATAATCATTCAATTCAATGCATCAAACATTCATTCAGGCGGTGATGTAAGACGCATTGAATTGAGAAGGCGGTTAAATACAAACATGATAACAACTTAATAAGTTTGAAACAAACATTTCTATAGCGTCCATCTGTTCGTCGGCTTCATTCAATCTTAACTTAACTTATTTTGTTCCACATGTATTCGTTGACTATTTGAATTTTCTCTGCAGACGAATCGTGGGTCAACTTTTAATTGCACTTCCAGTTCCATGTCCTGCTATATTTTATTATTTTCAAGAACAAACCAGTCAACTTGTGTGGACGAACGTAAATTAAGTTTTCAAAATAATAGAATTATTTATAGGATTATTCGTTACAATCTGTCTAATATACAGTCTCACTTACTTAAGTGGCGCTACAGTCGGGAATGAACCTGCGCCTTAACCAACATGCCTCTCCAATTAGCCCGGTCGTTAGCTAACTGCTTCCAGTTGCGCACTCCAAGTTGGTTGAGGTCGGTTTCTACTAAAGCGGGGTCTCCTCTAATGGGTCCTACGTCTGGCGGGAAATCGAAGTTTCTCTGAAACGGAGTATTGGGTTCCTAGCCATCTGAAACGTCCAATGCGGAGTTTTTTGACCAGGGGCATATCGCTGTATAGCTAGCTCGTATAGTTCATGGTTGAATCTTCGTCTCCATAGCCTGTCAACGCAAACGGGACCGAAGAATTTTCGAAGAACTATCCTCTCAAATCGACAAGGATTTCTTCATCCGCTTTTGAGACGGTCCATGCTTCAGCGCCGTAGATCAGGACTGGGATGATCAGGGTCTTATATAGGATCTCCTTGCATCGTCTTGCCTTCTTAGCCCGAAGAAACAGCGATTGGCAACAATAATTCTTCGTAAAATCTCTTGACTGTTTTGATAGCGGAGCCGAGGTCCCATACTATCTCAAAGTTTTATATGTCAATGTTGACGTTCTTTCCATATTCGATGTTGTGTGTGCTTTCGTGTTGACAGTACATACTTAGTCTTTCCCTCATATACTGCTAAACCCAGTTTTGCGCTTCCTTTTCTAAATTAGCAAACGTGGCTATGACCTCACGTTAAGTCCTACCAATGTTGTCGAGATTGCCTGCGTATGCTAGTAGTATCACAGATTTTTGGAAGGATGTGCCTCTGGTGTTGGCTTGGGAGTTTTACGCAATCAAGAATCAGATTAAAGTCACATGACAGTGCATCTTTTTTGTATTGAATGTGTCGATGAGGTCGGGAATCCTCCATTGTCATCCTTTACAATCGATGAATAGGTGGGGTCATGAGTTTTTTCAAGGATCTGCCGAAGTGTGAAAATTTGATCGGTTGTGGACTTTCCTGGCCTTTTTCAGGCATACTTTCATCCGACCAGATTTGGCTTATAAGTTGGTGGATGTTACTTACCAAGTAACATCCTTACCGGCTTCATTAGGCTCTGCGAGAAGGTCGTCATTTCCGGCAGTATTATTAAGCTTCAGTTTAGATATTGCCATCCTGACTTCACTAAGGTCGGGTGGGTGTTAGTTTTCGTAGCCAATTTTGAATGTATCGGTTTGCCTGATTATATAATCAAAAAGTAGGTTGAGTCACAAAATCGTGCGGACCATAGAAAATAAAAAATTAAGTTAAAGAAAAAAAATTCCTTTATGAAATATATTCGGGTTCTTGGAAACGAGTTTATGGTTTATGTTTTGCTCATTATCGTCGTTACTTCCAGCTTCCACCCTCAAGATCTTTTACTACGTGGCGATGTCAACTTCGGAGCCAAGCAGCAATTCGAAAATGAGGCCAAAATGGCTGTTCGTTTGGCGAATTTTATTAGTGCTTTCCTTCAGGTAATTAAATATCATTAAACAAAAGCAATTCATAAACTTATCAATTTCCAGGTATCTGACCCAAATGAAGTATATTCAGGCAAACGTGTAGCCGACAAACCACTGACAGAAGATCAAATGATTGGCGAGACTCTCGCCATTGTGTTGGGCGATACAAAAGTCTGGTCAGCCGGAACATACTGGGAGCGAAATAAATTCACCAATCGCACATACTTTGCACCGTTTGCCTACAAGACCGAATTGAATACGCGCAAATTCAAAGTCGAAGATGTTGCCCGACTCAACAAGACTCACGAACTATATACCGAGAAGAAGTTCTTCAAATTCCTCAAGCAACGCTGGTCGACAAATTTCGATGACCTAGAAACATTCTACATGAAGATGAAGATACGACACAACGAAACTGGAGAATATCTACAAAAGTACGAGCACTATCCGAACTTTTATCGCGCTGCAAACATAAATCACGGATACTGGACTCAACCGCAATTCGATTGCGATGGTTATGTGAAAAAGTGGCTGATTACGTATGCGGTGCCATTTTTCGGATGGGACAGTTTAAAGGTGAAACTGGAATTCAAGTAAGTATTTGTTCTTGGTGGGGTTAGATGTACTCGTATAGGGTTTACAAATCAGAGGGGTGAGTTTGTGTTTTACATATTTATAAAGGGTGAGCGTGCTGCTGACCCAATTCGGCCATTACCTGTCCCATTAATAGAGATGTTCAACCGGATTGCTGTTAACGGAGGGGGCATACAATTAGGGTGTTTGTTTACAGGCACAAATTCGTCGACAGTACAAGTTGTTGGGCTGCTTTCAGGTGCATAATTGTTATGGAAATCAGTAAGTGTCAGTCTGTTTAGGGAATTGTTTGTCACATATATTCGTCGTGAGTTTAGTGAAATTAATATAATGACAACAGCCATTTAGTTGGCAATGAATGATTTCTATGTAACTGACACCAAAGGGTGCAGTTAGAGTAAAAGGATTCTATAATGAACGAGGATTCAAATAGGGTAACTATAAAAGCGAAAGTTTTTTTCCTAGCCCATTCAGAATACAACTTTAAAAAGAAACGCGATTAAGCGGTCGACCGTCTTGAAAGATGTCTTCATCGAAATATTCGCACCACGAAGACAATGTGGAAAACTGTACGGCCAAGTCGGAAGTTGTATATGGACATGGGTTGGGAAGCGAGTATAATACGTTATTTCAAAGCCATTTTTAAACTAGGCAGCTCAACAAACCCAAGTTTGTTTGGGGGGACCATAAATACATTTGCACAATGGCAAAGATATGATTTCGAGCAATTGTGAACAGCAAACAATTCAAAGTGAAGATAACAAAAATTCAATCATGGGCAACAAACAGAAATTGCCTACTATTAAGGTGCTTGGCAAAAAATACACGTTGTGTTGTGGATTACCAAACCTTCGAAGTTTTCATCACAAATCCTTCTGGATATGCGGAGAGGTAATAAGATATAAATTTAGTAAATGGACAGACTCGTGAACATTGATGAACATAAACCATTCAACAAGAAGCAGCTATGCAGTTAAGTTTGAAAATATGAGAAATGTAAACTTTGCTGGGTTTTAATTATCTCGAACTGATTTAATTTATACCGCACTATAATGTAATAGGCGTAAGGAAACACCAGGATCTTACAGACTGAACAATTTCTTCTTCTTTTCAAATTATACGTGAGGTTAAAAAAAGAGCGAAGGAATTTGTTGTTTTCCGAAACGCCCAGTAAACATGCAGCACCAAACGTGTACCAAACGCGTTTCAATACGTTTGTCCTAATCAGCTCAGTATATGTGGGAATGGTATAATAACGACATACATACGAAGTACCTCTGCGATGTAAAAAATGTTCTACATCGACAAGTGAGGTGAGGCGGTATTATAAATGTTATGCAAAAAGGTACGAAATAACTATTACTGTCCGTACCCACAAATCGGAGCGGTTTAACCATTAATGATACATTTTATCTCCCTTACTTTATCAGTGTGCTCCGTGCGGAGATATTGGAAGTATCTGATGCAGCCGAAGTGAGTTCAATGGAAGCGATATACCGCGGACTGGCACTGCCATAATGTGGTCTCAAATCACGAGTGAGACATATTATACTGGTTTGGTTATCGTCAAAAATAGGTCGAGGCCAGAATATGAAAAGCCAGAAACCACAAATTCTGGAAAATATGATGATAGTGGCTATACTTCCTGTACGGAACATACTCAGATGATATAAATTAAGAGTGCATCTTATAATATTCACATACGAAGAGACCGTATGAGTACTCAATGCTAATACTTTTCATTTTTCTATCGGAAATCCGCTTTCCAAGGTTAGGTTTGCAACAAAATTTGGTTGGCTATCAACGAGATCACACGTAGATCCCATTGATCTCAGTTCGATGAGAAGAGCATCATCTTTCTGATAAACCCACCAACCTAATTCAAAGAGCTTTCTTATCTCATTCTAGAACTTTTGGACTTTCATCTTCAAACTTCCTAACCCAACTAAGACCCACATACAATTCTTTATCAGAGAGAGGTAAAAAATAACACCATTAAATATCTATGAGTCACATGTTTCTGCTCCTAAAATAAACTGGACTAACTTTATTTCAAAGTTTCGAAATATCTTCTGGTCTATTCCGAGCAACGTGCAAAGTCAAGTGAGTGCTTGACTTTTAGATTGCTCATCTGATAAATGATCATTTTCGAATGTCTTGGGTAGAAGCTCCTTCAATGTCTAAGGACAATATCATAGGATATAGTCACTGTCCTAGAGTGGTTTGGGCTAGTTAGCGATTCTAGTATTTTATTTTTTAGATTTTAGTTTTTGGAAAAGGGATAAAACTGACATTTTGTAGTCAAATAGGGCAACTCTAATGTCATTTATTATCAGTTTGGTTTGCCATTTCATCATGAACAGGTTGACAAATGAACAATGCTTGGAAATCGTGCAAATTTATTTCGAAAATAATGGTTCAGTTCGCGAAGTCCATCAGAGCTATTAATTCGGTTACCATTGATCGTTTGCGCACTACGTTTACTCTATGTGATAATACGCAGAGACGTGGAACAGCGCGCACCGAAGAAACAATTGCCGCTGTTGAGCAAAGTGTTGAAGAGGACCCGAATGAATCGATTCGCCACCGTGTACAGCAATTGGAGCTTTGTCCATCAATTTTATGGAAAATTTTGCGCAAAAGATCTTGGCTTACGACCTTACAAGGTTTAGCTTGTGCAAGAATTAAAGCAATGCGTCGTAATTTTGGTATATGGGCCGAAAATGAGACTGATCTCGATGCTGATTTTCATCGCAAACTTTTGTTCAGTGATTATGCTCATTTTTGGTTAAATGGCTACGTCAACAATCAAAATTGCCGCATTTGAAGTGAAGAGAATCCACATGAGACCCTTGAGACGCCATTACATCCACAAAAACTGACTGTTTGCTGTGCCCTATGGGCTGGTGGAGTCATTGGGCCATACTACTTCTCCCGAAATGGTGCTGAAGAGTCAGTTACCGTCAATGGAGACCGGTATAGAGCCATGATAACCGACTATTTTGTTCCCGAATTAGATGGCATTAATGTGGATGAGATGTGGTTTCAACAAGACGGCGCTACATGCCACACAGCGCACGTTACAATCGATTTTTTAAAGGAAACATTCGATGAGCGCATAATTTCGCGGAATGGACCTGTCAATTGGCCACCAAGATCGTGTGATTTGACACCATTGGATTATTTTCTTTAGGGAAATGTGAATTCGCTAGTCCAGAAACGTAAGGGGACTTGGAAGCCAAAATTCGTAACGTTATTGCCGACATCCGGCCCCAAATGCTCGAAAAACTGATTGAAAATTGGACCTCTATTATATTTAAACATTAATGGCATAATATTATCCTTTCAATAAAGCCAAATTGATGGACATAAAAACGATTTTCTTGTTTCTTATTTCAATTCAATTTTATTACCTCTAAAAAAAACATCACTAAAACATCTATATATCACTGAGCTGTTATGGTTTTTTTTTGGGTTCTATATACATACATAGTTTTGAATTGGAGTCACAGGACATATGTAAGCATACACGGCTAGTTGTTTTTTACATTCGACGACAATTCCCTACCTGAATGCTTCTGTACATATGAAAAGCGCTGCCCTTGTTACTCATAAAATAGCTTTAATTTGAACTTTTTTATTTTTCAAACTCTTATTTATTTTCAGGGGAGTGGTGGCTGTTTCAATGGATATGCTCCAACTTGACATAAATCAATGCGACGACTGGTATTACGAACCAAACGCCTACAAGAATACTCACAAATGTGACGAAAAATCTTCATATGTAATTTGTTGTCCCATCAAAGCCTAGGTAAATCTTATCCTTACACTCTTTTTTAGTGTGTCCCCATTTTGGGCCGTGGTTACGAGACAGGAGGATACAAATGTGAATGCCTTCAAGGTTACGAATACCCCTTTGAAGATTTAATAACCTACTACGACGGACAGCTGGTAGAAGCTGAATACCAGAACATAGTTGCCGACAAGGAGACCCGCTACGACATGTTCCGGTGTCGTCTCGCCGGTGCATCAGCCATCAATGCAGCAACGTCATTAATTATTTCTCTGCTAGGATTCACCTTCGTTCTAGTGTATAAATTTAGATAAACTAAACTCACACACACACTCCGTCCATATAGGGTAATTTTTAATCTCTTCTTCCTTTATGGATTGAAAGAACTATTAGTCTCTTAAGTAAACTTTATCCGTCCAAAAGATATAAAGAACAAAGTAAGTGCAAACCAACGTAAAGTTTAAGAACCTAACACATAAACCCAATACATGTCATATGATTCATGATTACAAGAACTTTCTTTCACGGAAACAAGTAACTGCCGCCAAATACTAGAGATGCAAAGAGAACACAAGCAATACCAAACGAAAACGAGGAATATAATTCAAGGCGATTAAGTTGTAGACATAATCTATTACAGTGATTCTAGTTATTTGTCATTCTTCGAAAAATATTCCCAAAACCGCCTCTGATCTCGAATTACTACGACGATGAACCACGACGACAAGATGATGACGACACCAATATCAAAGATAGGGGAGGAAGTATCTTCTTTAATAAATTTTTTTTTTATAATAATGTGCATGAAGAGCACAACAGCTGGATCAACACAACAACAGTCTACTGGTTCACAGCGAGTCGAGATACAGAAGAAAAAAATCCGCAGAGTAAAAACCTGTTAACATTAAAATGCAAACCAAATTCAATTGCAAACAATAGAAAAAAAGCAACGCACCCTTAGAGGGATTTTTTTTTGTGCTAGGCGACTTCTCTTCGTTGCTACCATTTAATCTCCTTCTTTGGCACACAATATCATTCAAAACAGAGAAGGTGCTTCCCAGATTTGATCAAGAGAGCGAACTAACCCCCCTCTGCACTTTGATTGAATTTTTTCGTTGTCCATGTCAGGACTGAGTAATGATCGTGCTTGATGGTTGTTGGTAAGTTTTTGTCGCTTAATAGCTACGTTTTTTTATTCGGCAATTTTTTCTTGTCTTCTACTTGAAAATTGTATTATCTACCCTGAGAACTTTTTCGCTCGACGATAATGATGGCGGAAGATCAGAAAAAAACAGTAATTGTGATCAAACCAGTAGCTAGAAATACTTGATTCGAAAGATGTGTACGCTTATCAAAGGCGGTCGACTGTCCATTTGTATCAGTACACACTCATGAAAAAAAGGAAGTAGGGTGGGTTGCTTGTTTGCCTGGTCCCATAATTTTCACACATTTTTCATTGATATCCCAACAAAAAAAAAAAACGCCTAGATGTGCTCTTTTTGTGCGTTGAACTATATCCCTCAATTTCTTCGGTTTTTGTGTCATGTGTTCTATTTTTTTGTAAGTTCCGTGAATCATGTATTTCGTCCTTAGATTTAAGTCAGTGTTCCAAATCAATTCGAATAAGTATTTGATTTTGTTTATTTGTCTAGTTTTTTTTTGTACCAAAACGTGCCTTTAGTTATTTCTTTTATATATAAATTTTTTATCTAAACATGGAGTTATATTAAGAGCCAATATTTTGATACAAAACTTTTATATTTGTATGGGATGAATGTAGATAAATGATGGCAATTTCAATATTGTTCACAAATCAAAATTTAATAAAAAAAATTGTTTAGCAAAAAGATTTACAATAGTAAAATATTTTCTTATACTCTTATATACTCTTCCGATCTACTTTGTCGTTAGAACATAAAGACTATGTGCATATATGTGCAAAGTGTATTTAGCGAGCTTCACTTAACAATACCCGCCGATCGAACAAACGTTGAAACACAAACCATTTACTATGGGGATGTCAAGCTAAAACTTTAACTAAACAGGGCAGAGGTGATTAAAAAAAAATCAATATACCAAAACAAGACATGGCACCCTAAAGTGCGTTTCTTTAGATAATACAGCATGTGCCTTCAAAATCGATGAGTAGCTGGTGGATAACTATATATTTATCCTAATTGCGTTTTTTTTTTCAGGGTCTTTCAAAGTGTAAACCAATAATGATATTGTGACCTAATGTTTGTGGTGGTGTTGAAGAGATATATGCCTTTAACATTGGCAATCAAGCATACGATATTCATTAGGCATACTATCCATAGTTTGATAATTAATTAGTGTTTTCAATTACTTTGCACGGGTACAGATGTACCTAGTAAATTGTTTTATCCTGGCAGCATTTTAAGTCACGAGCAGGTTGTAAATATTTGATCTTTTGCAACATTACTGGCACATAGTGCACAAACTAATAAATATTTTTCGGGCCATATTAAGAGAAACAAAGATAATTGGGCTTTTGTAGGAGATATAGTCATGAAATTATTTCGCCAAGTAATTATAAAACTGAAATTTCAAAATGTCTTACAATTAAATCGCAAAATTGCAACAATTCTACAAAAAACCAAAAACAACAACCAAGTTGATACACTTTCTTTCAATAAAGAAGAAGTAAGCTAAAGAACAAGAAGGCAACCAGCTCTGGTCAGAACTTTTCAAATACGGAGGGGTTGCACTGAAAATGTCCCTGCACTCAGCTATTAACAAATTCGGATGAATTAAAAGATGCTCGAAGGCTGGAATATCAGAACATTTTACATCTACAGGAAATGTCCTGCTAAAGTCGTATACATCTTATTGAAAGTCTGGGCGAAGGTCTTAAAAGTATTTATGCCAATGGATGCAAAAGTGAAACGCGTTGTAGTTAACGAGGACAAGGCAACAAACAAAGTACGCCTGAGATACTATCTTGGACCAAATGTTACTTTTGATAGCAACAACTTTGAGGTAGTTAAAGAGTTCATTACCCTCGAAGTCAACATTTACCAAAAGAATGACACCTCAGTGGATAGACGAGGAAGACTTACCTATGTTACTTACTCGAAAGCTCAAAACTCGTTTTACTGGACCCTAATCATACCATATTTTCTTACGGATCCAGTACTGTTTTATCAAAATCGCTAGATGAAGGAACTGTAAAACGGACAACATAAGACAGGATACGAATAAAATAGTCCGATAGAATTTTTTTTTATTAGATTTTAAAGAAATAATTTGAAGTAATTGTAATGAAGACTACGACAGAAAAAAAAAATACGTGTGTAGACCTTTACATCGAAAGACCTTTAGGTTAACGTTGGAAATGGCTTAAGGTCAAATGGCTTTGCAAAAAAAAAATTATTAAAAAAGAAGAATGATTATGAATTAAACATTTCAAACGAAAATTAAGGATAATTAAAAATCTTAAAGTACACTTACCAATGAATATTTTTAAAAACTTAAACCAAACCCAAGAAGATTCTTCAAAATTTTAACAATATTGGACAATTTTTGCAATATCCAAATCACCAAATGTATTTTTTGGATGTATTTTTATTTTTTATTCAGAAACACAATGCTTCTCTTTTGAATTTTTTTATTTTATACATTTGATTTTTACATTTTCTAGTACAAAGGCACATTGCTTACTTTGGTGTTTTAGATTTGGAGTGATGAGAGTATGAACCTATGTACATATTTTCAATATTTAGACATTTTTTTCTCTTTCGATGGAATATTGAGATCTGGGAGTGGATGCTCTAAATTTTGGAAATGCACGGGCTTTCAAAGACACTTGCCGACCACTTGCGTTCAGTATCGAATTCAGTTAGCCTACCGGACGTGTTGTCGTGTAGGCTATGTTTTCCGACAATACTGCTAAAGATGTCTTCTCTTCCTAACTTTGCGTTAAAATCTCGCAGCACGATTTTACATCATATTTGTCAAGGAGCTCATAGAAGCAGTCCTTAGCTATATCATATTTTTCCTCCGTTGGCGCGTAAGCGCATATAAGGCTTATGTTGGCGAATTTGGCCTTGATGCGGATTGTTACAATGCGTTCGCTAATGTCTTGGAAACATAAGACTTCTGGCCTAAGTCTGGCACTTATAACAAATCCGCATCCGAATAGTCGCTGTTTCTGCTCACTATAACACGGTCCGTAGTAGATGTCACAGTTTTTCATCCTCTTTTTGCACTGCCCATCCCATCGCATTTTCTAGATGGCAGTAATGTCTGCTTTGCAGCAGTTTAGGCAGTCTATGTCTTCGCTTGCACCTCTCCTGTTTAATGGTCTCACATTTTAGGTGCAGATACGAACGTCGTTGTCCTTTTTTCGTTTCGCCGGGTCATCAACAATAAAATCAGTCCTTTCCGAGGCTATTGGTTGCTTCGTAACATTTTAGTTTTTCCATGGTTGGGTAGTTAACCCAAAGCACAACCCCCAACCTGGAGGTCCAGTTCCAATTGATTAGTTACCCCTATGACACGGGGAAAGCATGCCAGGTATTAATTCCGTGCCATTCTGACCTGGCTGTATAGTGTTGCTGTTTTTCGTCGTGTTATCAACACTCGTGCTTATCGTTTAGCAAGCATTATCCGGTTGGATGAGACCAGTACCCGATGGTTACCACTTGGAGGTTAAAAATAAGCTCTTGATGTGTAGTCAGAGTTACAACCACTCTGCATTGCCAAGTTAAAGCCAATCAGACTCTACCCTCGTTCTACAAAACCCAACCATCATCGGTAGAACTTCACTCGAAGTTAATTCTAAGTTAAACATGTATAGAGCTTACGAGTAAAGGCGTTAAAAAGCTGCGACTGTGGTGATGAACTACCTTGCAAAAGTTCTAGGTTCAATTCCCAGTCGAAGCTTTTTAAACATATATTCTTGTAATGTTTTAAATTCGAAAAATGTTATATGCATTTCACCAAACTGCTTCATGACATTTTGACTGGTAGAACGTTTGTTGTGACAATGTAACTTCTACCACCGATTTTTCATAAAAAATGGTCTGCAATAGGATGCGGTAAGTTCGCCGATTCTCTTTAGCATTGACACCATACGGTACATGTACCCACATCTCCGAAAGCTTAAAAACAAACTTACAGAGTTTAATACAATCATAACTTCGGTTATGCTTGTGAATTTTCCTGCATAATTACTTAAACAGACTACTACCCAAACAACCGACTGCAAAAATGCTCAACCTCCGCGCACTAGTAATATTTATATAAGGACTAAAGAAATAATTGCTTGTGGAAATTAAATTTCATTGCCCTATAGAGAAATGAAATGACAATCAATGCAATCAAAGAAAAGTAAAAGCTTCAACACGTCATAAAACAACATAAATTTTATTTGTCTTTACTTGCATGTCTACAAAATGAACCGCAAATGAAATTATAACCTAAGTTCTGTTGGTCTAAATATATACTGACAATAAAAATATCCAATAAAAATTACAATTAAGATGAATGTTTTTACCATTAGAGGGCATCAAAAACGTCAAGTGTGGTTCGGGTTTTGATTTTAATTTTATTTCCCAGAAACTAGAGAGCATTTTTTCGTGAATAGCTAATAGCTATAGTTTCATATATAAATGCAAGTGTTGTTTAATTATTTTTAATTTAGGTAGGTAAGTGCCTTCCTTATTACTAGAAATTTATCTACTTGTCATCGCAGATTTTTCCAGAATAGCAGTATTGGTGAGTAAAATATCTTCAAATTTAGGTTAACATTTTTGATTCAACTGCATGGTTGTAAGTTAAAATAAATTGTAAGTTAGTTATATTTTTTATAATAAAAAGAACGGCTACACCGACACTACTTCACGGACACGAAATTTCACCTATGCAAAGCCAACATCAATCTAAAATCGTGTTCCATTGGCAACAAGAAAGATTAAGTTTCAGATCAATATCTAGATTTACCAATGGAAAACACCAAAGACTGGAGGTTAAAGAATTAGTGTTCATGCAAAGATTTTATACCCTATCCTATAGAGGTATATTCGTTTTGACATTAAGTTTATAACATAGTGAAATAATTTCGCTGGATATACCTGAAAGTATATGGATGGACTCAGAATCGCTAGCTGAGTCGATCTAGTCATGTCTGCCTGTCCATCCGTTGGTCCGTCCGTCTGTGTGTCTCCGATTTACGTTTCTTTGGAAAAATGGTAAGGAATTTTGAGCAAGATAAATTTTTTTTTGCCACGCACCCTTTTTGGAGCCGTTTTTAGTAAAAAAAATTTTTTCGGTCAAATTTTAAAATATTCGAAAAAAAACGTTTGATGCAAACCTACACCATACCATATGAACAACAAAAACGCGATTTTTTGTCCAACCGTACAATATTTTGATAAACTGTCTGAACAATATGTTGTGACAAAATTCAATTTTTTATATTTAATCGCCATAGGGTATAAAACGATCCGCATAGCAGACTGTAGCCTTCTCATATATTTTTAACTATGTTGACGATGATATAGTCCTTCAGTAGGGATTAACTTTTTTTGTGTCTAAACGATTGATACTTATCCGGTTTTAACAGATGCTTCAAGATTGGTAAGAGTTCGTTTTCTTTTTTGTTCCAAAAAGTCCCATATTACATTAAAGTTATATCTGCCGGTATTCCTCCAGTTCCTCGATGGCGTGTCCCATCTTGTTAACGGTATTTACTGGGTTTGGAAGTATGTACCTTTGGTTTTGACTTGTGAGTTTGGTATAAATTAGTTCAAGTACAATGTTTAGTTTTTCAAATACTACTTGTTTGAAACCTTTCATAAACATCAAAGTGTGCTTTCGGTTGTCATCCTGTATCGACGGAAAAGTTTGTAAGTACTTATTTAGTGCCCAATTGGAACTTGGCTTATATAGCTTGTTGGGTCATCTCCATAATTTCCCAAAGCTTAAAATTTATTTTACTTGTGATACGATCTTACATGCAATATTCGGTCGACTGCAACCTGTCCAGCAACTCAGATTTACTTACTTCGGTTGCGACAATCACCCCATTCCTTATAGAACAGTCTTCACTAGCACATTTCATGTTCGTAGAGCTCGATTACTTGTTCGCGTAACTTGACTGGGTTTTGGCGTTTATTGTCTTTACATAATAAATTATCTAGGCGTTTTTAACATCTAGATATTACAATTTAACATCATAAAAGTGGCCCGCCAGTGTGCTAAAAAGCCCGTGGATTGCCACAATTTAGAGCGCATCTACGACCAGATCTTAATATTCCATCGAATGTGGAAGAAGAGATATTGTTATGCCTGGAAGTTGCAAATCAACATTCAGGAATCAAACGGCTCCTATATTATCGAGACGTCGGATGAGAGCGCCTGCGGTTCAGCAGGAGTGTGTCCGATTGGGACCGTCGGAGTAGATGGCAACAGGAGAACCTGTTGTGGTGGTTACAAGATCCGTTATAGACAGTTGACTATTATATCGAATTATAGTATGGCCGACTTACATAGTTTATGGTTTAAGGTTTAAATTAGGTAGGTCAAACAGTCGCGGTAGCAAAAAAAAAATGCATACCAAGTTTTTTTTTATAACGTTTCTTGGTTTTTAAAATGTAATCGTCTTATTTAGAGCGCCCCAATAAAGTCAGTAGGTTAGTTAAGTTATTGATAAACATTTGTTTAATGAATCTTTGTCTAGTTATTTTTTAAGATAAGGAAAAAAAAATGCAATTAAAAAAAAAACAATAGCGTGTTGGATTACCGTGCGAGAGAACGCGAACATTCTTTCATCAGAACGAATTGGATTTAATAATTATATATAAAAAAAAACAACAAAAACAACAAATGTTTTTTCTTCATACACCTGGGGGCTTAGATTTGAAAGGTATTAAATTTAAATTTCATGGTATAAATACCATGAAATTTAAATTTATAAATGTGTTATTGCATCTGTACACAAGAACAGAGTAGAGGTCCATGAGAATAATAATATTCTAAACCAATCGATTAATTCCCATTTCAGTACTTTTTTTTAATAAAAAAATTACCTACCCCCTACCCTGCAAACTTTCAGAAAAAAATCGACAGTTTAAGTCAAAGAAAAAAGTGTATGAGCATGATATATCTTACTATAGTTCTATATTATAAACATAATATAAAGACTTCCAAATCAAATATTACCCCCTTGATTAAGGGTCTCCGATATAATAATAACAACCTAGTTGCTGACGCTCAGAGAATTGTAGATAAATCCATGCAGCATTTCCAGCAGCTTCTTAATAGAGATAATGTCGATATTGTGTTAGATCAAGAAACCGGCACACATACAGTCAACGAAGAAGTAAAGCTCCCTCACAGTATTGAAGAAGTTAATGCAGCGATAAAAAAAAGAACAACAAGCATTACCCTCAGAACTCTTTAAATACGTTGATGTGCACCAAGTATAGAAGGCTATTACATGTCTTGAACGAACTACCGGAGCACATCCTTTTTACATTTAGCATATAAAATCCTATATAACATACTGCGTGAACGTCTTAAGCCTTTCTGCTGCACACTTGAGAAAGTGTTGTCGATGTATAACCTTGAATAAATGCCACTGATGGAGGAGAACTTTATGAGTTGTACCAAGATGTGGATATAATTTAATTGACTCGGGCACATCGAACGAATGAACAATATTGCTAAAGGCAACAACATCTTCGAAACCCAGCCTCCAGGTTTGACGTGGTGGATATCCGCATTTTTGTCTTGGCTGCAAGAAGGTAGTGGTCCGAGTCGATGTTAGCTCCTCGTAATGTTTAAACATCCAAAGTAATGGATACGTGCTTCTTTTCTATCGTAATGTGATCAATTCGGTTGACCATTCGTATTGTTATAATTCAGATTTTAGTATGCGAGCATACCCTGATGTGTGAAAATTGAACACATCCATTTAGTGTCCATTTGTGTTACTGGATGCACCCATTAAAATGTCTGACTGGAATAGAGGTATCTGTCAAAACCACTTCTCTCTGTGGGAACCGAGAATATGCCATCTCCTTCCTGATCAGTATATGGAGTGGTATAAATAGAGATGTAGCGACAGCCAGCAAGTAAGTCTAAATTGTGACCTGAACCTGATTTCAATAGTTTTGGCTGAGTGAATTTTGGAAAGTGATAATAGTGCGCGAACTTAATCGTTTGTATTTGATTTCAAAGTTTTGTAAATAATATAATTCTAGAAATAAGAGTGTGTTTCAATAAATATCTAATTGTTAGAGATAAAACAGAAAAGTATTTTATCATTCGAAGCCCGGCTTCATTCTACAGTAGCATTTCGCTTCGTAGCGAAGTCAATTGGCCTAAGTCCGCTACCAGGCGTAGGCTATGTTTTCCGACAATACTGCAAAATATGACTTCTCTTCCTACCTTTGCGTTAAAATCTCCCAGCACGATTTTAACATCGTACTTCGGTAGTTGCTCATAGGTATATCACCTTTTTCCTCCTTCGGGTATTGAGCGCATATAAGGCTTATGTTGGCGAATTTTGCCTTGATGCGAATTGTTATGATGCGATCGCTAATGTCTTGTCCTTTATTTCGCCGGCCCATTCCATCGTATTTCCTGGATGGCAGTAATGTCTTTTTTGTACGATTCTGAATAGTCTGTTTCTGCTTTTCGTATTGTTATCAACACTCGCAAGTCAAATCCGGTTGGATGAGACCAGTATCCGATGGTTACCACTTGGAGATAAAAATAAGCACAGTTTATGTATATTCAGAACAACCACTGGGCATTGCCAATTTAAAGCCAATCAGAGTCTACCCTCGTTCTACAACACCCAACCATCGAATAATAGTACTAAAAAGTAAAATTTGTCAAGAAAAGTATATCTAATGCCGTTCGAATTCGGCATAAAACCGAAGCTTCCGCTTTCGTTGAAAAATTACACATAAGCTTTAGTGTAAGAGAGTAAGACTATTTACGACTTTCACACTTAGGAAAGACCAAATACTGTTGCCTATAGACCTATTTATATTTTTTTATTGCGTAATTAAAAAAAAATCCACCATTTTAAAAGCTAACTGTGCAAATCAGTGGAAAAGTTCACTTATACATTTCATGTTTTATCGAAGAACCTAAATACATACCTACCTTAAATAAAATAAATTACAAAACACAATACAAAAAAAACTGTATTAACATGCTTAACGAGCTTAAACTAGCTTAACATATCTTTTCAAACAAGAGCTTAGAGTTTAGTTCATCTAACTCCCGATAGATGAACACCGATAAAATTTTAATGCGAAATTTCAAAATATTAGTGTAATCGTTTTTGTAAGCTATAGCATACACTAAGAATTTTGTTATCGGCCAAATCGACCGAATGAACAATAATGTTCCAGACAAGAAAATCTTCGAAACCTAGCCTTAAGGTCCAAGGCGACAAGGGGACCGAACTGCTCAAACAACTAAACCTTACATAAGGGTAGTTGACGTTTGGAGTAACTCAGCGTTTGCCTAAAATCGTTTGCTTGTCATTTGCTCTAATAACTCAACTGATTTTGATTTAGCAGAACGTTACACAAAATACATAAAAAGTGTACAATGATCCCGATCTGCTTTATAAAATAAAGATTCAATATGCATGTATGGCATTACTAGGGGGCCAGATCCATGCCCACAAAAAAAGGGCACCTTCAAAAATCTCAAATGAAAAAATAAAGACTAAATAAAAAAACATAAGAGAATGTTACAATCCGCTGTGCGAAAATTTTATACCCTATCCCATCCCATACTTAAAATAAATATTACGAAAATGTTGGCTTTTTGGCGATAAAATATAGAAATTTTCATTGTCAGAACATATTGTTCAGACAGTTTATCAAAATCACCTATTGACATTGACATCAGCGTAACGAGTGCAATGTTAATTGTTAACTGTAGAAAATGCACTGAGTACACTGAGTGCACTAAATAAAATGATTACAAGCTTAAGTCGGTCTTTAGCTTTGGTTTTGTAGGAGGCACAAATACAATGCCGAAAGTTGTTTGTTGAACAATTCCGTATTAAGGAAAACATTATCAGCAATGAATTTAAAATTAACAATAAAAGTATGGACAAATTACTACCATACCCTACAACACTTTTTCGTTTTATCCAAAATATATATAACAAATACCTAAAAGTTCGAAAAGCTGTGTGTTAAAAATGTTAGATATGGGCTGACTTCAGACGTTTGGATATACAATTGTACAATGTACAATTATTTAAGAACTGCATACTTAACAATCCATTACGTCAAGGAAGGGAAACTAATTTCTAGACTCCTGCGTTTGAAATCTATGAAGGGCCTATCATGTACATTTGATTGTTTCTAAAATGTTTTGAAATACAACCAAACATTTCATTGAAATTGCAGGTCAAAACATTAATTGCAAAATCACAACACTCTTAAAAGATTGAAAGATTGATTAATTATTTCCCAAGGCCATTATACTGACGGACAGGGGGTCAAATATGATTGCTGTCTTCCGCTCATTTGATCGTTATAACTTCTGTATAAATCAATTATTACATAATATTATAGAAAAAGTATTAAGGCAATCACCGTAAGATATTAACACTACAGATCTGCATTGAATGTCTTGAAACCAGTTCCCAGCAATTGGAACTATTTCAAATGATGAATATAACATCGTTAAAAATGGTTCACCTGTAAAAATTGCCCTTTGTTATGCCTACTTAGGATTTAGTGAGTTGAAAAGCATATTGGAGGTGAACGTTTACCTTGTGTGAATTATTGCACATTACAGCATTCACATTTGGAGAAAAAAACAACATAGATATAGAGGATTTATTTCAATAAATTTAGATTTATTGAATTTGATTTGCTGTATTTTCTATCAGAAATTCACCTACAGAAACTCAAATTTAAACGTAATTGTCACAGGCAATTAAATAAAATAAATTAATTGGTACCTATATACTTTAGCGCGATTATCTTTTGACAAGCATTACTGCCTTGGAATGAACATGAAACGGTCATACCATCCCAATCTACTGGGAACAGTTTTCTGTGTAGTATCTGATGGTACCAATGGTACTGTCTCAAATTCGTCTGCCAAAAAGTTTATTTTTTCTGATTAAATATTTTCTTGAAAAGTTTTTCCATTTCAAAGCTTTTTTAAACATTCGTTCAAGGAATATCTTCTATCAAAACTCACAACCCTTCCAACATTTTGACACTTGCGCAGAAAGTCCACCCTGAATCCGGCTTTCTCTTTATTCATTACAGTAAACAAATCACGCACTCCATTGAAAGTGACAGAGAGTAGGCATATTCTAGTTATAAGGGATGCTGGCCCCCTCAAAACTGTATCTAAAACCATCTCTTTACAACGGCAGTGTTTTCCATTTATTTAGTGGCACTCATGATACTATTTTCCTTTTCTTCTCGCATATTTTCGAACCCAAATGTGTTACGTTGGAAATAAGGATACGAAACGACAAAAGCTCCATCAAAAGTCCTTGCAAATTAATTTTCAGTGTGAAAATCGAGAGCACAGATGAAGGTTTTAACTTATTTTTCCTCCATATCTGTGTAAAATTTTCTTTTTGTTATTTTCATATTTATTTAATTCTTTCTTTACTTTCATCATCTTTGCTACATAATATTGCGGCAAAAAAATAAAAGTTTTGTAAAGTTAGAAAAAATAATCGAAAAACAAAATCACTAAATTGTTAATAAAACGATTCAAATTTAACAATATTCTTGCCTTCATTCTTTTTAATACATGTGGGAGATTCTTAATAAAAGAAACGAGAAAATTAACAGATATATCGAGAAAACCCGAATACAAAGTGTTGAAAATGAAAATAGGGTGCCGCTCCCAAAACTGAAATGGTACACGACAAGCACAAGGGACATTAGAGTTGTTCAGGCATCATCATCATCGCCATCATCACAGTGAGAAGAGAACTAAATATTCTCATCTCGGGCTTTTATGTGTGCTGCATGTGTTGTTTTGTGTTACCGTGTGTGTGCGTGATAGAGCAAAAAAGAAAAAAAGAAAAGAATGTGAAAAAATTCTTAAATATTCTAAAACCAAGAAATGTTCAAAATATCCTTTTAAAGTTTAAATTTTCGGCAAAGTATATATAAAATCATAAAAAGTGTAGTGTAACTTAAGTGTGCAAAAAAGCGAATTAAAAAAAAAAAATCATTCTCAGAATCTAAAAGGATATGTACCACGGTCTTGTTCTTCATCTGTTCTTGAGTTTTTTTTCGTAATTGACCTCCCACAAAGTATCTGAAGGTATTATTTATCTATCTCTACATATCTGTCTATTTTATTTTCTCTTAACAAATTTTGTAAAAAAAATATCAAATCGTTTTACTCAACACAAACGCAATAGGTATTATACCTGCATACATGCCTTACAAATTCGTTTTTATTAAGTTATCTCGTCTAAATGCGATAAATTAAGATTAATTCCGCTTGCTATTACATAAACGTAGACTTCTTTCGTTGGCTCTCAATTGTAACCGATGTTGACGTCTATCCAAATTCGCTCGTCACAGGGTTCATTTTAAAAACACAGTTTCTCTTGGATAATAATTCTAAATCTAAATTCTTAAATATGCTTTCAACCGACTTTAGTTAATCAGTTTAGAGAAGTGCTTTTGAAAACTATTGTCCAATATGCAATTGAAATATATAGAAGTTAGCAAAAAACATTTGCTTTTTTCTGTTGTGTTGTCATTCGTACTTTTTATTCGTTCACTCTTCATACCCAAGCTAAATGATTTGATACATCAAAAGAGAGTGAACACAGTGGAGGTAACTTTTATAATGTCAGCTTAATTATTTCGCTCTACGAATAAAGCTGATTGTGAATTTCAAATCCCGACTATTCTTGGATGTCTCGCTAGCCTTTCATAAGGCGTGGCAATTTTAAATTGATTATTAGACAAGAAATGTTTAAATGCAATTCATGATTGACAACTGATCTTAATCAACTAACTTATCTCTAACTTGGATTGATACCTTTAAAAACCTTTAAAAGATTTAAAAACATACTTTTTTTAAACAAAAGCACAAAATTACCTATAAAAAAGATAAAAGGTGGAATATGTCCTTTACTAAACACCTCATTCTTATCATACTTACTTACTTAAGTGGCGCTACAGTCCGGAATGAACCTGGGCTTTAACCAACATGCCTCTCCAATTAGCCCGGTCCTTAGCTAACTGCCTCCAGTTGGGCACTCCAAGTTGGTTGAGGTCGGTTTCTACTTGTGCGCGCCACGTAAGGCGAGGTCTTGCTCTACTGCGTCCGACGTCTGGCTGGGTTCGAAGACTCTGCGAGCCAGAGTATTGGTGTCCATTCGTTCTACATGTCCTAGCCATCTTAAACGTCCAATGCGGAGTTTTTTGACCAGGGGCATGTCGCTGTACAGCTCGTATAGTTCTTCGTTGAATCTTCGTCTCCATAGCCCGTCAACGCAAACGGGAATGAAGATTTTTCGAAGAATTTTCCTCTCAAATCGACCAAGGATTTCTTCATCCGCTTTTGAGACGATGTATGCTTCAGCGCCGTTGAGCAGGACTGGGATGATCAGGGTCTTATATAAGATCTCCTTAGTAGTTCGAGTGAGGGCTTTACTACTGAATTGCCTTCTTAGCCCGAAGAAACAGCGGTTGGCAAGAGTAACTCTTCGTTTAATTTCTGACGATATCTTGTTGTCAGAGTTAATAGCGGAGACGAGATAGATAAAGTCCCGTACTACCTCAAAGGTATATCTGTCAATGGTGACGTTCTGTCCAATTCATCGATGTTGTGTGTCCTTTCGTGTTGACAGCATATACTTCGTCTTGCCCTCATTTACTGCTAAACCCATTTTTGCCGCTTCCTTCTCTATATTTGCAAACGTGGCTATGACATCACGTTGGGTCATACCAATGATGTCAATATCGTCGGCGTATCCTAGTAGTTGTACAGATTTTTGGAAAATTGTGCCTCTGGTGTTGGCTCGTGAGTTTTGCACAATCCTCTCAAGAATCAGATTGAAGAAGTCACATGACAGCGCATCGCCTTGCCTAAATCCGTATTTGGTATCGAATGTATCAGTGAGGTCTTTTCCGACCCTGATGGAGCAGCGAGAATTCTTCATCGTCATCCTACACAAACGGAAGAGTTTGGGCGGTATACCAAAACTAGACATGGCTCTGTATAGTTCGTCTCTATAAATGCTGTCGTGTGCGGCTTTGAAATCGATGAATATGTAATGGGTATTGATTTGGACTTTTTGGGTTTTTTTTTCAGGATCTGCCGGAGTGTGAAGATTTGATCGGTTGTGGACTTTCCTGGCCTAAAACCACACTGATAAGGGACGATCAGGTTGTTGGTAAACGGTTTCAGGCGATCACATATTACGGCAGATAGAATTTTGTAGGCGATGTTGAGACTTATGCCTCTGTAGTTGGCGCAGTTTAGAGGTTCTCCTTTTTTGTAGATTCTTATCATCGGCAGCAAATAATTTCCCTAGATACAATCAACGGTGGATTCTAAAACTCCAGTTAGGATGGGCAAGCTATGTAAGCAGTTCTGACATTTTTGGACAGGTCATGTAGAATGACAACGAAATTGGGATCTGCCATTCTATACTAATGAAGCTATATCCGGATCTGGGAGCTTCGGTGTTTCGTTTTGACTTATACATATACTATAGTAGTTGTCGATTTTCGGCATTCTATCATTAATTTATTATATATAGAAGCTGCATCACCAATAATCAATTGGGCCACGAGTACCCATATAAGGCTTACCCTACTTATGGTGTGCTTGTGTTCTCTCAGCTTGATGCTGGTTTAACCCTTACCCGTTTTGAAGTCCTCCAAACCCTACCCCTAATCGGTGTAAGCCCAATTGTTGAAAGTTCCGATACGTTTATACTCTTGTATATATTATTGGTGTAATAAAGCCTTGACCATCAATTAATATTAAAAAAATATGGAAATCCTCGAATGGTGTACTTAGAGAAACTATTAAATGCCCTCTTGACATTTATAAATGAAAAACAGCGTAAAGACTTATTTAAAGAAGAACATTATCTAGGTTGCGCTTGTTGCTTGAGGTCAACGGGAACGCACATAGCAATTGTCGTCACCAGCGGGCTTACACTTCAGGACTTATTCCAGGTATGTGATTCGTCGAAAGATAAACGATAGCATCCAACTTTCCCAAAATATTACTCCGTTGTTAATGTGTAACAAACAAATTTTATTTGGTCAGTTTTTGTGTAGTTTTAGTGTCTGATTTGTAGCAGGTTATAGCTAGTTGCATCCTTTCCATTAAGCATTCCACGTGGGGACAACAAAACAGTGCTGTAGTTTTTTCGTTAAGCATGATCTTACTTACCTAAGTGATGGTATACATCGGGCTCTTCTTTTAACTGAAAATTGTCGTTAACAATAAAGGACAATATAATCCTTATACTATAAGTTAATGATCCGAAAACATGGAAGTAACCGAAATAAGTTGATTACCACGTATTGCCACCAAGTTTTGCAATTGAATAGCTCGTACAAATATTACAGCAGACCTATAATCCAAAATTAAGCTTAATTAACGGGGGTACAATTTGTTCAATGACGGGGGCAAAATAGTTAACTAAATATGACATGTTATTTACGACAGGTCTGATAAATCTGAGTCTAATTCCAGTTATTACTCATTTGAGTACGAGTAATAAGTTGAGTTTAAGAGTTGTTTTATTTTTTGCTGTCCGTTTAACCTCAGAAAGTAAAGTATTACTGTTGTTCTTTGATCCTCTAGTTGTCAGTTCAGCCAAGAGTTGGTCAGTTAACAATACCATCTTAAAGGTATTTAAAGGAGCTCTACTTGAAGAATAGCAACTGTGATGAATTCTTTGACGTGAATACTTCATCGTATATTTAAATTTCGTACGGAGTTTTTCATTTTTCATCCTTTCATTAAGTAGTACTCATAAGGTTGACGTTTGTGCTAATCTACTCGTTGCTATTTAAGGACTTGTAAAAAAATTAATGCAGGACTAGTAAAAATTGGTTGATCTACTGTTAGTGCAACAACAGGATTGTTTTTAACTTCGACCACTGTGGCACTCTGGCGTTGCTGGTATTTGTTACCGATTACCGGTTGTATACATTTAATTAAGATTAGTATGGTATAAATCTTATATTTTACAATCGGGCTGGGGTATTTCAATCTATGCTCTACACGTCTTATCCATCTTAATCTTTCAATGCAAAATTTGTTTTTTTGACTAAGTAGACATCGCTGTGTAGCTCGTAGAGTTCGTGGTTGAATCTACGCTTCCGTAGACCATTAACACAAGCAGGACTTAACATTAAACATATGGGAAGGCTTAAATCCGCTGTGCGGATCGTTTAATATCCTATCACATCCCATTCTTAAATTACTATCCCAAAAATCTCGGCTTTAATACAATGTAATATGGAATTGCAATATGGAAAATGACATTGTCACAACGTATGTTCCGACAGTTTATCAAAATCTTTTATGGTTTAAAAAAAAACAACGTTATTCTGTTTTTTATGCCTTTGGGTATGGTATACAAATGGTTTCTGCGTGAAAACGCACACAAAAAGTGGGCGTGGCAAAAAAAAAATTAACATTGACCAAATATTGATATTAAGATTGTCTAAATGTCGTGTTTAGAAACTTTTTTAAAATCATCATTTTGGTCAAAAGAACATTTTTCTTAAAAGTGCGCGTGGAGTATGTAGATTCTGAAAATTTGTACACTTGTTCTCTAGGCACGCACGAGGATCCTATATACAAAATTTCATTAGCCTAGCTCATAATTTAAGATCTAAAAATCGGTTACGTACAGGCGGGCAGACGGACATACAGATATGGTGATTCTGAGTCGATCCTTACACTTTGAGGTATTGGTACTATGTATCAAAACTAAACTAATAGTGTTCTCTTATGCAGTATCAAATAAGCGAACGTTGCTCCATTTCAAAGAACTTCTACAATGTAAAACAAATAGAATTAATATTACCAACAATAATTGTGGGGTATAAATTATAGTTCGTCTAGAATACCTAAATAGTTTGGTGTTGTGCGTAGGTAGCACATATAAATTCCACAGTACGTAACTAGAAATCCTCCTACTCTATAGAGCTGCTAGCTTTATTAAACGTGTTTGCTAAGTTTGATGATTAATTATAATTATTTAATTATAATGATTGGTAATATAAATATAACTTTTTGGTGGCGTTTTTCCCCTTCCTTGTTTCTTGTCGAACCATAAAAGAGTCTTATAAACTGTCTGAACAATTTGTTGTGATAAAGTTTTAAGCCACGTCCACTGAATAAGATTATACAATGATCCGCACAGCATATTGTAGCCTTCTCATATGTTTCCTATACCATAGAGTTATATTAGTTTTGATAGAGATATAATTAGGGTAGATACACCTTAAAGTAAAGGGTTTTTCAATAAGAGCGCTACAAAAGTTTTTTTTAAATAAAATAAAAACGGTTTTGGATATCAATGAAATTCTTAATTCCTGTGAAATTACGTTTGATGCCATTATGTATGGAACTCGATTTCTTTTGCATGGCCACCATGGGCAAGCTTGCAGAAGTCCAGGCGCTGAACCCAATTTCCAACGGTTTTCAAGCATAAATCGGCCGATACTGCTGCAATTTCACGTTCGATATTCGTACGAAGTTCATCAATCGTCGCTGGCATGTTGGCATAGAACATAGACTAGACGACTAGACGTAGCCCCACAGGAAATAGTCTAACGGCGTCAAATCGCACGACCGAGGCGGCCAAGCGACTGGACCATTTCGTGAGATAACACGTTCTCCAAACTTGGTTTCCAATAAATTGCTTGTGGCATTCGCTGTGTGGCTTGTGGCGCCTTCCTGTTGGAACCACATGTCCTCCAAGTCCATATCATCCAATTGGGGCCAAAAATATTCGGTTATCATTGAACTGTAGCGATTCCCACTCACAGTAACGTGCCGGTCTTGATCATCACGGAAGAAATACGGCCCAATGACGCCGCCGGCCCATAAACCAAACCAAACCGTAATTTTTTTGGGATGCAGTGATGACTTATGGAGTAAGCATTGTGAGGCTCATTTTTCGATGAAAATCCGAATCATTTTTAAGTTGTTGCTCAGCCCAATCCACAAACATACGACACTTCTGGTGGTCAAGCGGCTTCAGTTCTTGCGTCAATTTAATCTTGTAAGGATGTAGGCCAAGATCTTTTCGCAAAATTCGCTTTCTTCAACTGAAGCCTCAGCGGCAGCAATATTCTCGATACTACGGGCACTTATTTGTCTCACTGGCACGGGAACATTTTGTGCTGTGCCTGTGGATTCAAATTGTTCCACTAGACGCTCAATTGTTGATCTGCTAGGATGATTATGACGACCATAAATTGGACGTAGCGCTCTTAACGTTGAGGCCTCTGATTTCAAATTTCGGTTGTAAATTTTAATAATTTCGACTCTTTGTTGGATCGTATTTCTTTTCATCATGAAATGGCAAACCTTACTGAGGAGAAATGTCAAAAGAGCGGAAAAAAATATGGCGTCGTTTGCTATCCCTGTCGCTCAACTTGTGTAGCGTGCCTGTTGAAAAACCCTATATATAGATCAACTTAGAATCGCTAGCTGAGTCGATGACTAAATCTGCCTGTCCATCCTTTTGTCTGTTCATCTCCAATTTTTGGGCCTTACATTTTGAGCAAGGATAATGAAATTTGGTTTACAAGTTTCTTGTCAGTGACCTACAAGTGTAAATATTTTACAAATCCGACTTCTCCTACATTATATAAGGGTGTGACTTGGAGTCGTTCTTTATGCTCTTGGTACACCATTGTTAGTCAATAGTTCACTTAACTTCACCTCATCTTAGAATTAACTTCAAATCATCTATACAAAATGATTTTTTATTGTAATCACATACATGTAAATATTTAGCAATGATTCAATATTATTGTATGAAGCTAACACAAATTTCCCTCAAAATGTCATGAAAATCCATTTCCGTTACCGAATCTACACAATATGAAACTGTCAAAAACAGCCAACAAACCTATCCCCATGTTAATGTCCCATCCCATCCAAAGAGGTGTCTTTAAAACGCCCTCTTGCAAAAACCTCACTCCTCGCCACCAAACAGCTTAGTATAGCAACCCATTCAACTCATTGACAAAACTTTTAGATTCCAGCATCCCCTACTCTTAAAGCACACCAATTGAGTTTACATCACAACCGCTATAGTGACCCTATAAAAACGTCACCCACTGTGCCAAAAGCCAAAGTGTTCTGTTCAGTGCCGACTTTGAGAGCAGCACGATAGTCATGCCATTGCCTTTGCCTACTGCTGCGTCTCAATGATAAGTTTATTGTCGATTCTACTCCGGTCACCCTGAGAGCACATAATTATCCACTAAAGTAGGAAAGTATCTGGATCGCTAGTAACGGTTCTGTTATTGCTATTTTTTATTTTCATTTTTAATATTGTGTTGTAACGCGAAAATTTCGTTTAACCGTTCGTAGTCAGTTTGAAAAAAATTCCTCTGTCGAAAAGAGGTGTGTTCGGATGGATGGAAAAAAAACTTTGCGTGACAAGTAGTGACAATAGGGATAGGGCTGGTGTTTTTTTTAGCTTCCTTAGTGTAATCCTTAGTGATTAGTGTAACGTAATTTGTGCTTAAAAGTGAATAACGAGAAATTGCTTAACGACAATAACAACGGCGTTTGCATTTTGAAAGATACGTAAAATTATCCCTTATTCAACAAAAGGAAGGATATCACAGAAAAGCACAAAAGGGCGTGTTTGTGCATGTGTGTAAGTTAGATCGAAAAACAACAACAGCACAAGTAACGCAAAAATAGATTTTCCGCCAAATTCTCTTAATCTGGTGAATGTTTTCTCTTTATTAAGGACTCAACTCTCTTCAATGGAAGTGGAAAATTTACTTTTTATTTTTCGTTTGCCTATTGAGAATGAATGTGACATTCGAAAATAGTTTAAGCTCTCCAGGATGTTGGAATATTTTCCGATCAACTTCGGTATGGTAGGTTGGAATTGGATGGATTCTCGTAGCCTTGTTCAAAAACGAAAACAGCAAATTTGTGTTTTCAAATTACATTATTTTCGAAGTTTATTATATTATCCTTTTAAAGAATCCATAGCTTTAAAATGATAATATCATAAATGTCATCCTCTTCACACAATCTTCAGAGCGACAAGAGGGTGTGTATGGGCGACAGTGTACATTGTGTGAGTTGTTTACCTTCCGTTGTCCTTTTTGTGTTTCAATTTCGTATTCAGCTTAATATTTCTGGAATGGATACTTAACAGAAGGAGTTCACAAAACGCACAGAAAAAGAGGAAATCATGTAAAATTTCCACGTGAAAATTCGACATCTTGTTGTTGTTTATCCGTCTTGTATGCATTTATAAGAATCCTTAATGGCAAGGAATTGTGTAAGAAAGTAGAGCGGTATTTGATGGTTTGTTCAACTTTTTAGTTTACGTTTTTCTGTGTGCCTGTATGCCTAATGTTTGCATAAAACTTGTCATTTACGGTAAAACCAAAACGTTGGTAACGGTATGAGGGCGAGGGTATTTTTGTTGCCTCTTTTTTGTTTGAGTGCACTTTCGGTCTTCTCATTAAGCTATGTGAACTGAGGTATAAATATTTGGAATAAGCCTACATTTAAAAACCTATGTGTGGGGGAAATATAGAAAAAGCTATGAAATTCTTGTGTTTTCTGCTGTCAGGCGAAGGAAGTCCATTAAAAATTAATAGTTTCTTTCGAAGTGGCTTTTAAAGTTTCAATTTTAAAATTTTAATGATAAGTTGATGGGACATGGGGAGAATGTCCCTATTAGTCTTTTTTTCATTTTTGTGTGTGATGGTCTTTTTGTACTTTATTTCCATATTAAAGGGTGTTATAAGTTTTGAATTAAACCTTGTTTGTATGAATAAAGGGTTAGGGTTACCACAGCCTCTGGTTAACCTTTAATAGAGTCTACAAAGCAAAAAATCACCGGTGTTGGGTTATCATTAACCAGCGTCGTGGAATTTCATTTCGCCCACCACGTCATCTCCTTCACTCTTGCTGTCATTCGATTTATTCACGCCTTCTCTAATCACCTATTTTATAAAGAATACGGCATTCATCGAGTACCGCGGAATCATAACCGACACCCATACTGACGCTTCTCAAGAAGCATTACAATGGCTAGCAACGTATGACACATTACTCGTACCCACAAACAGGTGACACAATTTTTGTCAGTTATCATTAAATTGTAATTCATCGAAATTTTACTTTTCTGGCCAGAATTTAATTACCTAATTATATTAAATTGGACGCATTGCGGAAAAACAGTGTTCTCATAAAATGGCTACATACACGTATAAAAACTGTTCTCTTCACTGATGATTCATCAAACTTGGAGTGGCAGTTTTAGCAACTGTAACTGTCGAAGAATTGGAAGCGAGAACATGGATAGATTGTTTGGCACTTCTAAGAAGTGAGAAAAGCCATTGTTCCATTGCAGCAGCTCATCACAAAGCTAGAGCTGTAGAGCACAGAATGTCCAACAAAATTTATGTAATCTAGGACCTTCAACATTTGACTGCAGAAAGAAACAAATTGTAAGGCTCCTGGGGTCCAACTGCCCTTTCTGCATGGAATTTACTAAGGTTTCACAAAAGGTTTCGTTTAACCTGATAAAAAAAAAACACTCTCGGCAGCGATTTACCAAGGATCCCTAACTTATCGGATGGGCGAAAAGGGACTCGCATATATCGACACCGCGGCAAAAACAAGTATCCCTGGTCGCCACCTTCTCGAACATTTACTGCAGAATAAAACCAAATTCACACAGCAGTGACGGTAGAGTTTTTGCCGACGGTATAGTTCAACATGACGTAGTTTGCATGTCTTCAACTGCAATAATTTTCGGAAACCATTTAAGACCAATAAATTTTATTGCGCTTCCCAAAGCCAAAGTCAACCGAATCATAATCGGCATATATTTTCTAGGATCAACCTAAGAAAATGTTTTTTTAGCATTGTGAATGGAACGGGAAATCAACTATTATAAGGGGTGATAGGGGAAACTTGCTGCCGATTTCAACATCTCAGAAGTAACCGTCAACATAACATCAGGCTGCAACATCCAAAACTCTTAAATTTACTCCAGGCAACAAGGCGACGATTTAATTATTTGTTCAGGAAGTTTTAAAGAACACATAGAGCATATCACTAAAGTTCTTACAATCCTTAATAAGTGTAAACTAAAAATTAATAGATAGAAATCAACATTTTGTTGCGAAACTGTAAAATATTTGGGACATCTCATTACAAAAAAATGGAATATAAGTAGACCTGGAAGAAACACCGAGAAACAAGAAATATCAAAGAACTCTTACAATTTGTTTTAGGTATCGGCTTTTCGTCGAAAACTTTGCCGGAATATCAACACCTCTTTCTAATCTTACCAAAAATAATGTTCCTTGGAAATTAGGACAACAAGAGCTAAATGCATTCGACAAGTGAAAGATATCCTTAACAACATCACAAGTGCTGCAACAGGTTCGTGAAGATAAACCAATTAATAAATTTCGAGGCTGCATAAAGGGATCAAATATCACTTTACTGACTGATCATCAGCCTCTGAGGCGGCTTAGGACATTGAAATCCCCAACCAGCATACTCGTAAGATGGGCATTACAGCTGTAGCCATATAATATGGACATCAGCTATACTTCCGGTATTGCTGATATGATTTCGAGACCACCATGATCGAATCTAGATCATATCTCAAAGATATGAAACGAACAGATATTATGTAACGTACAGATTGACAGATCCGTTAAGCTGAACTATATGATGTTAAAACCAAGTCCATTATTGAAGCATTTGAGCACTATGGATTCGGGACACAAAAACTGTGTGTCAACTACGATATTTCCTTGTTCACTTTGGTGGTCGCTTATAAGTTTTGTCAAGAAGCTCGTAGAAACCGTTTGTTTCCTCCGTTTGCATGTTTGCATATAAGGCTAATGTTATCGAAATGTTATTGATGCGAATTGTAACAATGCGTTCGATCATGTCTTGAAAGCATAAGACTTCTTACCTTAGTCTGGCATCACATCAGTTTTTCATTCTCTTTTTGCCCGGCCCATCCCATTGTATTCCATGAATGGCAGTAATTTCTGCCTTGTAGCTGCTTATAGCTCCCTTAGTTATTTACTTGATCCTCTGAAAATCGGTGTCCTATTTTCGTTTAGCAAATATTAGAAAGTAGCAGCTAACTATTAATCTTATTTTTCGTTTTGTAGATGATAGTTCAGTAATCGAATACTTAAGTATACAATGGGAAAAGTAAAATCTATTTCAAATTAACTGAAAAAACTTACATAGAAAAACTACAATCCGCTGTGCAATTCTTACAATATAGCTCAACATCGTTATTGGTTCGACAAAAAAAAACTTATCTCCTGTATATGCTATGGGATATACAAATGGTTTTCATCAAAGAACACCTACAAAAAGTGGGAGTGCGTTTAAATGTCCTATAGACGAAATGTTCACATTATTATTATTAATGTTTTTGCATTTTTGTTTTTCGAAAACGGTTTTGTTTTACATAAAACACCTACAGAAAGTTCGCTTGGCAAAAAACTGTACATGGGCGAAATATACATAGATATTTAGATGTTCTCAATATCATATTCAGATAAATTATTAACCGGTTGGCAAACATTGTTAAAATTAGGCTTTTGGCTTGTAATTTAATTTATGAAGTGTCAATGTGGTGTATATAACTGAACGTATTTATACCCTATCCAATAGGGGTATATTAGTTTTGACACATAGTTTGTAACATAGAGAAATAATTTAGCAAGGTATACCTCAAGATATATGGATCGACTCAGAATCGCTAGCTGTGTCGTCTGTCTGTAGGTAACCAATTTAAAGCCTTAAATTTGGAGGTAGGATAATGAAATTTGGTACATGTGATCCATCGAACAGGTGTAAACATTTTCTAAACCGCCCAATGCCACGCCCACTTTTTAGAAAAACGTTATTTTCGCCCAAACTGTAGGTAATTTTGAAAAAGTGAATGAACAACATACATATGTAGTCAATCTCAATATCTATATTTTGTCCATTTAATGTTTTTTGCCACGCCCACTTTTTAAGGCCGTTTTCATTAGAAACATTTTTCGGTACAATTTTAAAATATTCGAAAAAATGTTTATGCAAAATCATTGGGTTCGATAAAACAATTTTCGCCCATACATCATAGAAATCCACGTCCACTTTTGGTTTTCCTACAAAAACATACAAAATTTTGATAAACTTTCTGAACAATATGTTGCGACATTGTCGATTTTAATATTTCTTTGTCATAAAGCCCACATTTTAGGGTTATTAATTTTAAGGATGGAATGGGATGGGTATAAAACGATCCACACTTTGGATTGTAGCCTTCACGTATGTTTATCATTATTTTTATTCGTATGTAATACAGCATATATTAGGCATATGTTCTTGACTTGGTGATCTGCCTGAAAACACCACCATTTTTTTGTATATTAAAATTCAACATTTCCCCATTGTATTACCTTTAGTATGTCTTCGTTTAAAAAAGCATTTATATGCATCTCTGCTGGTCTATATACATCAAAGCAGTCTCTAAGTCATACAAAATAAACATAACTTTATGTTGCCGATTTTATTCTTTATGAATATGATGATAAAAGCAAACTTTTGTACATCAACTTCTTGTTCATCCTTCTAGTAAAAAATTAAAAAAAAATAAAAATAAAACCGGTGATGTCTACTTGGGGAAAAAGCCATATTTGGACAAAACATTACATATTAAAATAATGTTATTGTTTACATTGCACATACCGTAATGTATATGGATCGATTCAGAATCGCTGGTTGCTGTCCGTCTGTCCATTTGTCTGTATGTCAACAATTTTAAGGCCTTACATTTTGAGTAAAGAAAAGAAAACAAGTTTAAACATTTTCAAAATCCGCCCACTGTCACAAACGGTAATCAATTTTGAAAAAGAATCTGAATAAGATATTTAGATGATTTCAATATCTATGTTCTGTGTGTTTAAAGGTTTTTGCTACGATGGGAAAATAAATTAATTGTTTTGCATAGCAAATAACAGCCTTATCATATAAATTTAGAGACTGTTTTCTTAAAAAAAAACTTGGAAAATTGTTAAAAAAAAAGCAAAACAATGCACTCATGTATACAAATTTCGAGTGTGTAATATTTCGAACCACGCCCAATTTTGAAGATGTTTTTTTTTTAATGATGGGATGAGATAGGCTATTAAACTACTCTTACTCCTATTCAATCCACAACCTTCAGGACCTAAGTTATATTTAAATGCATATAATCATATAATCTCTATTATCTTGTGAAGCCTAAATAAATTTTAAATAGTAGTTCTGCCTAAGCTTAATTGTAGGCGGCAAACTTGATTTCTTTTAAATTTGATAAATGGTTACAACATGGACCTGTCAACCAAGAGGTTAAGGCAAAAGTATGTTCTGGGATTGCATAGCTAGATGACACCATAAGCAGACATCTTCACGGCACGGCTAACCAATTGGGAATATAAGTGTATACTTTAGTTTCCATATAATAAGCTAAATTAAAATTATAAATTTAAAATAGTGCCTGTGACGTAAATTAAAGTACTGTACAAAATATTGACAACCAATAATATTGCTTTTGGTTTGGTTTGTTTATTAGCGTCGAAAAGATAATTTCTATATCCCTTATGTACGCAAACACTTAAAATAACCTACGAATATACCTACTTAAAACTGCAGTTCTAAATTACGTAGCATATAATCGATGAAACGTTGAAGGTAATGCAAAGACTCTTCACTTCAAAATCCAATCCCTAATGCCTTTTAATGGTAATGATTCTCTAATTTAGATGGAAATTAACGGTGACATGGTTGGTAATGGATTAAAAGTTTTACCTCCCACAAACTTGACTTGGCTTCTATTAATCAATAATTTCTCTAAAAGGATCAAAATGGAGAAACCATTCATCTTAACCACCTCCCGACTACCATCTTTTAATATCTTACGGATACACTAAATCCCATTCATTCAAAAAGAATGAAAACACTTCCAGGAAGTAGTTACGGCAGAAGTGTCATAAATTATCTACACCAGGAAAAAGTGTCCTTAAACGGTTTAGATTTTCGAATCCTTTTTTTCCCATTCCGTTCGAGTTTTCTTGGCGAAAAAAAGGTGGGACACTGCACTGACTTTCTAGGATGATGAAAGCAATGGAAAAAAAAAACGCTAAAAAAGGGTATGCAAAGAGAAGACAGTGAAGAAGAAAAAATACTCCTTTAAGGACGTTTAAGGAAAATGAAATTGAAAGGAATCTTGGAACACTGAGAGGAGCCTCGCCTAAATTCCCACGAGGAAATAAAGGGTGTAGGTCGGCAATGTGTTACGTCATAATACGTTTTGCATTTCGAAAACATGAAGAGAAGTAGGAAAAAGCACACTGCGACTGCTGGAGAGCGAGTGATTACACCCAAAAACAAGGATAGGTATCCCAGTGGGATAAAATGAAATTGCGGATGTAGTATAGGAACACACATTTAAAAACAAAGAGTGTGCGATTCCGTAAGGATATTCGGTTTTAAGAGTAATTTTTGCAAATTTGATAAGGGAATGGAAAAAGAGACACAGGAAAGAATGAGAGTACAAAAGGATCTGCCAATAAACAATCAAAATTCTTGTCAAAAGGAAATTTTTAATAAAAGAGACAGAGAAAGAGAGAATAAACACTCCAAAAAGCTCCAGGATAACAGCGAAACCGAGAGAGCATGCGTTAAATCCACATGTGACAATGTCAATGTAACACTACACGACAAGTCCTTTATGCTGCTGGCAGTTTTATGGTGCAGTGTACCAAAAATCTTTATAGATAATATGCTAGATTGCCTAGTGGGGTGCTTCACAGGCGCTCCAGAGGCTTGAGAGGTATCTTAAAAGAATAATTCGAATTTGTATTATCCTGATAAGGAAGATCACGAAGAAATGAACGCTTTTCATCGGATATACCAACAAGTGCAATGTAGTTAAAGTGTTAATATGCGAATTTAAATTCAAGGGAGTATGCGACACACTTTTCACTTTTTTTCTGGGCGTATCTCTGTCGTAGTCTTGAGGCCGCTACAATTTGTTTGTCACACTCAGCATCACCGCTATTATTGCCTTAAAATATTTCACAAATTGTTATAGTGATAGTTTTTGCTTTTACAGCAGTTTATATCTTTTCTATGGTGATGAGAGTTTTGTAAGGGAATTCCAAATCATATATACCAGTGTGGATACTACATATAAAACCTCATTTGGTAACGCGTTTGCAAAAATATTGACTATAGGTAGATGTCGTTTAATTTTTGCAGATAAGTGTTAATGTCGGTGTTTTACCATATAAGGGGTGTCGATGGAACCTGATATACCTCGATATAGAATATTTTTTTTCAAGAAGAACAACAGGTGAAAATGGTTAACAACAAGAATGCCCTTAAACTTGAAAATCCAAGAGAAGACGACAAACCAATTTTTAGTTGCTCATAATGGAACAAGTATTATTTATTGGTTTTGTAAGCAAAATAGAAATCGTGATTTTAACCAAAACTTTTCGATAATGGAGAACAAGTAGGTCTCACAATTCTGTTACAATTTACAATGGGGTAATATCGAGAAGGGTTATAGGAATTAGCATTACAGGACTAAAATTAGGCACTGATACATGGGGGGCGTTTTAGTATAAAAACGACCTCTTTCCAAATTTAAAAAAAAAATTCGAAAAACTTTTGATGCAAATACTTTCGTTATGGCAATATAGACAATCCGCACATAATTTGCATCCATGCCCACTTTTTGGCGGTGTTTTCCTACAAAAAACCATTTGTATATCCCACCCCAAGGTATTTGCGATAGAAATACATTGTTTTATGGTCGAACCACAAAAGATTTTGTTAATCTGTCTGAACACTATGTTGTGATAATGCAATTTTCTATATATCATCGCCATAAAGCCCACATTTTGGGGATATTCATTTTAAGGATGGGAAGTATTAGGGTATTAAACGATCAAAATCTGTTATGTTTCGATAAAAAATCAAATTTTTTTCTACATATGGCTCTTTTTCTTCTGCATATGGAATGGGTATACAAATGGTTTTTGTAGGAAAACGCCTCCAAAAAGTGGGCTCGAGTTTAAATGACATATGAACGAAATATTTTTATTATCATTCATAAACAATGGTTTTGTGTCAACATTTTTTCGAATATTTTATTTTTACCAAAAAACTTTATTTTACTGAAAATGTCATTAAAAACTAGGCTTGTCAAAAAACTCTGTATATAAGAAATATGAAATATACCCCTATGGGATAGGTTATAAACATTTGAGAAGGCTGTGCGACCACTGTGGGAAATGTGGGCTTTATGGCAACGAAATATTGAAAATGGTATTGTCACCACTTATTGTTAATCAAAATCTTTTGATAAAAAGCAACGTTCTTCTCCTGCATATGTTATAGGGTAGAGCATATAAAAAGTTTTTGTAGGAAAACGCCTCCAAGAAGTGGACTTGCGTTCAAATGAAATATAGATGAAATGTTTATATTATCATAGCGAATAATTTTTAAGTTTTTCAAATAATTTAAAATTTTACCGAAAAAAACGTTTTTTTTTTTGTGTAAAAAGGTGCGTGGCAGTGGGCGGATTTTAAAATTGTGTACAATTATTCGGCTGGGAACAACAACGAGCACGTGTACCAAATTTCATCATTCTAGCTCAAAATTTAAGGCCCAAAAACTGGTGACGTACGGACGGACGGGTAGACAGATACATATGTCTAAAACGACTCAGCTATAAGCTAAAGTATTTCTCTATGTTACAAACTGTGAATCAAAACTAATATTTCCCTATGGGATAGGGTATAAACAAGCTTATGTTCGATCGTTTATAGTTCTTTTACATTTAATTTGATTAAAATATGTTTAAGCTTCGTACTTCAGAAATATAAATTTCCATGGTGATTTTTGCGACGTCGATCTGCCGCTCCGAAATATTGCTTGCCGCTCAGCGAATGCGTGGCCACAACCATATAATTTCATATGTTTAATTTTTTTGTTGCCGCTCAGCTTTTAGCCTCTATGACGCTCTGCTGCTCAGTGCGCGGCTCTAAAATAACACGTGTTTACACTGGCGTGTAAATACATTTTTGGGTGATTTCTTTCGATTTACTATGGTGCAAAAATATGACACGCTGATTTTTTTGTTGGTCAGAGTACAGTATCACCATGGTTGGAAATCACACCCCAGGTTTTTGCCAATCCGATCATTACATTAACTAATTTTGAAGTGCAGAAAATTACAACAAGTTCTCCTTTTGTTTACTTTCAGGACATAACTGATAAGGATTTTGCTTCGAATTTTGTTGACAATTTCCAATAGTCATCCGATTTATAACGGGAATTGTGCTAAAAAATGAAAATATATTATCAACTATAAATGAGATGACGGTAAGTTGGAAAAATATTTTTGTTATGTATTTGTGTAGTATGATAATGTTTTCATAACTTCATACAGGTTGTTGTTTTTTTTTTTAAATAAATCAACAGTTTCAGAACTTTGAACAAGTTATTGTTGTTCTAGATTGGTCAATATCTTAAAAACCAACACATTTTTTAAAGAAAAGTATCAAGTTTAAAGTGAATGCTCATGCTTTCAAAATGTTGATTCTTTAATAGTATTAAACCAATTTGCAAATAGGCGAGTTCTTCCGAAAATGCACTTTACTTTAACTTCAATGCGGATTTGGTCTACGTCACTATAAATCTTGTAAAATTCTTGGTTGAATTTTCGTCTTCATAATATGTCAACGCAAACTGGTCCGATGATTTTCCAAAGAATTTTTCTCTCAAAAAGACCAACATCTCTTCATCTGATTTTGATGCGGTCTATGCTTCGGCGCCATAGAGTATGACTAGACACAACTCGTTTTTGTTGACTTAGTAAGTAAGTAAGTAAGTATAGTCTACTTCAAATAAATAATATTTTAATTTAATACCATTGAATAAAAACAATTTTGAAATTATCCCGGCATAAATAAAAATTATTGGGTATTAACTAACCTGTTGCACCAAAAATGTGTCTATCTTGCATTTTGTTTTTTTTTTACTGTTTAACGACGATTTTTCGCACCGTTTATTTTATTAATGGAAACCGGTTACAATTTAACAAGAGTCCGTTCGGATAATGGCGCTGAGTTTTTAAATAAAGATTTAAGACTGATTTTAAATAAATTCAAAACTAAACATCAGTCATCGGTACCATATTGTGCCCTGCAAAATGGAAGGGCAGAGTGAGAGATGAATGCTGTATAGCTCAAGCTATGGGCTAAGGCAGTCAACACTGCCGCGTAATGAAGAGGACATCATATAATGCGGACGGCCAATCTAATGATGAATCGTGGACAAGAAACAGATACACAAGCTACACAGATTGGAAAGTTTGTTGTTCGGATTGGTACATCCACGTACCCGACCAAAAAGGCAAAAATGCAATGTAAAATTAAAAAAAGGAAAGTTTTTGGGTACATGGACTTCGTTAAAGGCTATAAAGTGTGGATTCCTGAAACTAATAAAATCTAGGTTAGTCGTGATGTTATTTTTAAAATTTCCAGGCAAGCTATGGCGGTTATACCTGAGGCAATAATTCAAACCCCACCTATTGTTAAAAGTACTCAGGTACACTATATTAAAATCGTTTGTTGAACGGGGATCTTCAGAAGTTTACATGAGCCAATTAAAGGGATTCGACGACAACATCGGACGTGACTGTCGACTTCGTAGAAGTATAAACGGTGTCAAGCAGGAATCCAGGTATTGGAATTAAAAATTCCAATCGTTCCTTCATTCCTTTCAACTAAATGCATCTCATGCGGATCGTTGTGTGTTCATCGATATGGAAGTAATTTTGGCAATGTACATCGATGACGGCATAGTAGCAGCGGCTAGCGATGAGCAGATTTGAGGACTTTTCAACCATTTAAGGTTTGAAAATTTATCAAACAGCTGACGGCTCTATTCACCTAAGCCAAAGTAACTTAATTGCAAACATCATCGATTAATTTGGTATGACAGATGCAAATGCTGTAGCAACTACTTCGGTGACGCATGTCCTTATGACCAAGTTGCCGATGAAGATACAGAACGAGGCCTGATATTTCTTTTGCGTTGGGCGCTGTTAACAGATTTATGGAAAAGCCATATGAAGTCAATATGAAGTCCTTAAAGCGTATCCTTAGATACCTTAAAGGAACTAAAAACCAAGGTATACAATATATTTTTTTTATTTTTGATTGTTAGTCGTGAGACTAGGTGATCTACCAGTGGGTTTATTTGCTTCCTCGGTGATGGTGCGATTTCTTAAGGTTAGATTACATCGCTGCAGCGGAGGTAGTCAAAGAGTTAACGTGACTCGTTTGCTCGTGAAAGTTCAAATTTAAACATCGAAAATGAAAGTACACTCGCCATCTCTTTCTGTTCACGGCGCATATCAGTTCACACATTATATGAATTTTATTTACTCCTTCTTATTACTTTTGTTCGAATCAATATCTCAAACCCACCGGATGTGTTTTTCTCATGGATCTGCTGCAGTCTTCCGCTTACTTATGACCACCATATTTGTACAATGATCCTGACTATAGCTATTCAGATTCCTAAATGTTTTCAAATTTATCCATCCCAACTTTGCCAATAGACGGAGGAGGCTGAGAGCCGGAGATGATAGCAAAGTTAAAAACGTTTGTGTTTTCATATAACGGCATTACCTACCATTTGCGGATTTGACTTCATCGAATGCCTAGAAAATATGAAACGGATGAGCTCTCATTATCCCCAAGCCACAGTATTCGATAACGCTCCTAAAAAGAAGTTAATACAAGTTAGCTCTATACAAGTCAGAAGCAGATAATCCTTTCTGAAGATGTCTTCTATTTAGTGCCCACCATGATGCGAAGTTCAGAAAATTGAACTTGCTTAATTCTCTTTGGCAGCATTTTGTCTTCGGAGGGGACTTTAATGCAAACATTCATTCTGGGGATCCATCTACATTACAGAAAGGTAGGAAGCTTTACGATGTACCTAGGTAGAAAGTACAATACCAATGTTACCAACTAATGTTACTAAAATACCGGATTCAATCGATTTTTTCATCATAAAAGGTCTGCCATCCAACCGAATCAAAGTTAAAGAATGCTTTCCTCTGATCGTTCTCCGGTCATTCTAACAACGAGCGATCCAGTAGAAATGAAAACACACCTAGACTAAAAAACGGGAAAACTTACAGGGAAGTCTTCAAAAACGATATTGAAAATAATATTCGACTTAGATCCCTGTTAGAACTCGAAGTCGCGGTTCCTTCCTGTATCGAAACCGTTCAAAAAACAGCATGAAATAATACTCCTTAACAACGCAAAATAGAGAGATATAGTACTTTATATCAAGTACCCATGGGAAATAAAAGATTTGGTTCGACAAAAATATAAGCTCTTAAAAGATGGCACCAAACTCGTGCCCCTCAAGATAAAACACATCTAAATCGGTTGAATAACTTGCTATCAAATTCGATTAAAAATTGAAAAAAAAAACATGCAGTAGAAACTTATCTGCAAAGCCTAACTACTGGAAAGGAATCGAATTATTCGCTCTGGAAAGCAATTAGAGTCATAAAACGGCCAACAATCGCTGTGCCACCAATTAGGGTAACTCAACACGCTGGGTAAAAAGCGGTAAGGGAAAAACAGGCGTTTTTGAAAGGTAGGTTTGTTTGTTTTCGTAAAAATGTTCGACCTCAAGATTTTGTTTGATTCTAACATTACGATGATAGCGGAGCAGGGGCGGAAATTGAAAAAAAAAAACACTTAAACAAAAATAGCTGGGGTGTACAATTAAATACTCAAACTGTCGAAACACGTGATAATTTGAAAATATCGTGTGCATGTTGACCAAGTCACTCGTTGCGACTAAATCGATAAAACAACCAAGTTTTCAAGTTAAATATTTAGCAGCGCTTTAATTAATATTGTTTTGCTCTGGAAAGCAATTAGAGTCGAATGTATTCGAGACTACAACCGAAACCAATATAGTTAGATATGCAAGTACTGCCGATCTTAAACGGGAAATACAGAAACTAAAGCCTAACAAAGCTCCGGGTTATGACCTGATTACGTGAGAACTTCTTAAATTGTTGCCTAGGAAAGCATTAAGTAAATTTCTTTTTTTTTCATAAATACGGCAATTAGATTAGAATACATACCAAGGCAATAGAAAGTCGCGGCAGTGATTATGGTTCTAAAACCAGGAAAATAACCGAATGAATTAAAGTTTTGAAAACGTCTTTTATCTGACCATAGATTTGGGATTAGAAGTAAACATTCGACTGTGGTCCAAGTACATCGAATTTCTTACGTAATTGAGAAAGCTTTCGAAGAAAAGAAAATTTGCTCAGCCGTAATTCCTCGCGTCGTATCTTCAGCATACCTCCTATTCACTTGTAATATCCCACATACAAACGAATCAATAGTTGCCACGTTTGCTGACGATACTGCTATACTAGCAGTTGGCACAACAATACAGGAAACAAATGCTAAATCACAAAACGCTCTCAACGAGGTTAATGAGTGGACAAAATTCTGGTTAATTACACTTAATGACAGGTAATCGATTCATGTAGATTTTTCGTATAAACGGACTAACCATTTTCCTGCGAAGCGAAATATCTCGGAATGATAATCGATGCAAAATTAAATGGAAGTCTTATGTACAAAAATTTATATTATACCAAATTTTATAGATCATTCTAAACACACGTCCACTTTTTAGGGGCAATTCACATAAAAACTATTTATATCGCCTACCCCACAGCTTATGCAATAGGCAAGTGTAATTTTTTGTAAAACCATGAAAGATTTTCTATATTTGTTAGCCATAAATCACATATTTTGGCGATATTAATTTAAACGATGCTTTTCATTTCAGATAACATTTTTTTTACTTTTTGTATACTTTCCTTACAACAAAATATAGTATCGTTTTCATTTACTTTTGAATGAGCTATTTGCCTAAATCTAAACTTGTAAAAAATATGATAAACATTAATTGCATATTTTTTAAAAATGCCTCATTCTTTATGTAGTCAGAAACAGGATTATTGTGACAGCATTGACTATATTGGTCAACTAGATATTTTCGATTGAGTGCTCAGTTATTAGCCAGTATATACGTTCATATAATAAAAATGTTCATCACGATCCTAATATCAATTCACTAAACCATTTTCTACTTTCCATCATGGCGTGTTTCGCCTTCCTGCATACTTCCGCCACTCTGTCTACCGCTCGTATTTCATTGTCCTTTGTTCGTCCTCGAAACAAATCCTATCCACCTAACTAGATTTTAGTTTGCTATGCTACTCCTGCGTCCTGACGTGTATACACTCCGTCTCTTATATTCCCATCATGAATAGAATGTGTGTCTTTGTCAACCACCCTTACCCCAACCGCTCCGCTATTTCAACATCGATGATAACGGAAAATTCCACTCGTTAAAAGTTTCTCTCTAATTTGTCCTTCTATTTCATCTCATCCTAGTCCTCCTAAGACTTGATGTGATGCGTTGTTTTTGGCCGGGTTCATATTAAATCTACGAATGTAGGGTGCATTATCCTACTTTTGGCATATTGAGAAGTGTATTAAAATATTTATAGCTTGGTTAGAATTGAACAATTTTTACCAATGGTACAGTAGGGTTGGTTGTGGTTGTTAAATAACCATGCACTCATGATTGGAAATCAATTTTTTGTTCGAAGGTTTATTGCTAAAGTTGGCGGATCGTATATTCCCCATTTCTTTTCAGTGTGCTTGGATGGATGTTTTTCAGTTTTTCATTTATCAGGAGAAAGTCTTATGAAACAATTTACTTACACGTGTGGAAGTGATGATGATGCACGCACGATGATGGAATTCGTACATGTAAACGCACGTTCGTTCACTGCGTGTACTATACACATATATCCATGAATTATCTCAAGGGGATGCATACTCGAAAACTTGGTGAAAATTTGGTGTTAAGGACTTTTGATGTTTGTTTGGCTGTAGTAATCGTGTTACCAACCCATAATAGAATTTAAATAAATTCTCTGAACGGTTTTTGTAGAGTAAAGTGGTTTCTTAATTGAATTTAAAGGATATTCCAGTCAAACGAAAGTGCTTTGTGTTGTAAAGAATGAAGGAAACAGATAATAGAAGACAACTGGCAAGTCTTTTATTACAAAAGACTTTATTATAGAAAATTTGAATGGAATAAATTCGTACTCCTATTGTAATTGACAAAAGGGATGGTAACTAAACCGAATGTCACAGAGATAGAAACAAAAATGAACTTCTGCCCACATCTCAAGTATAGGTTTGATCTCCCCTTTTAAATAATCGATGGAAGTTTGTATTTGATAAACAATGTTTTCTTCACTCAATACGAACAGGTTGTAATAATAATATGTTTTATTTCGTGATAATTTTTTTACAAAGCCTGTGACCGCACGTTTTACAATTCAGAGATTTGACAAGTATTATCTTACTTCTGAGATATTATCTTACATTTCAAAAATGATTTACAAGCAATTACAAATTTAATTTAAAGGAAAAATACGAATAAACCTTTATTTGAGTAAAAAAAAAAGATGGAATATCTAATATACATAATTTAGAATTTTATGAATATTCAAGGAATGCTTTTTATATTAACAAATATAAGTTCATAAAATATAATCAGATAATAAAAACAAATTATATAATAAATAAATAATAAACAAGCAAATAAATAAATTAATAAATAAATACAAATGATACAAAAAATAAAAAATAAAGATAAATAAATAAATATAAATAAATAAATAAATATAAATAAATAAATAATATTCAAATAATAAATAATAATCAAATGAATAAATAAATAAGCAAATAAAGAAACAAATAATTAAATAAATGAATTAATAAATAGATAAAAAATAAATATATAATACAAAAATTAGTTAATAATGTGTTAGTAGACGAAAACATGGGTGAGTATAATAATAATATTGGTTTAATAAATGACAATTTAACATAAAAACGAATAAGATAAATTAACATAAAATAAAGAGTATTACAAACCTTAGTAGACAAATGATAAATAAACAAATAATAACAAATGATTAAAAAAATAATAAATTATAAAGAAACGCAGACGAAATATAATATTAGACATTTTTGAATATATTTTAAGTTAACCCAGATAAATAATGTTGGTTTATGAGGGGATTTTCAGCAATATCACATTTATTATTAAAATTGTTCGTGAGTTTCCGAATCCTTTCAGAAATCAATTCAACATCCGCTCTTTTGTGCAGATCAAAAGTGGAATGATGCCAAGGAAGATTGAGCATCATTTTTAACACTTTATTTTGTGAAATTTGTAATTTTTTATATGACATTTCGCTGCACTTCCCCATACTGGACAACCATATAATAAAATTGACTGAAAAATCACTTTATGTATTATTATTTTATTGTTAGTTGAAAGTGAAGATTTTCTGTTTATGAACGGAAAAAGCATCTTAATTGCTATACTCATTTTCTTAAGAGTATTGTTAATATGTGGGCTAAAGGTTAGTTTCGTGTCAAGATGAACTCCTAGATATTTAACGGACTGTTCCCATGCAATGGTGTTTCCGTTAAATTGAAGCTGACTACTGGGAAGATAGCAAGCCTTTCTTTTTCGCGAGAAAAAAATAGCTTGCAACTTTCCAGTGTTCAACTTAATCTTCCATTTGTGATAATATTTTTCCAAGATTTCGATTGCATTTTTAAGATTATTCTCAATATTGAGAGCAAACTCATGCGATGAAAAAATAGCCGTGTCATCAGCAAAAATAGCTGAGTCACAATACGGAAGAGTTGGAAAATCTGATGTATACAGGTTGTACAAGGATGGACCCAGAACTGAACCTTGGGGGACACCAACATCAAAACATAATAAATTAGAAACACCACAATTAACATGAACTTGGAAACATCTACCTGCCAAGAAACTCTGAACTATTCTACAGAAATATAACGGGAAGCCAAATTGGATCATTTTATGCACTAATCCATTATGCCAAACAGAATCAAAAGCTTTCTCTATATCCATTAAAATCATTCCTGTTGACTGACCCTGTGCCCGATTTTGTACAACATGGTTACAGATTCTTTTTATCTGATGAGATGTGCTGTGAAAGCGTCTAAAGCCAAAGTGTTCATCAGGATAAATTTGTTCAATTCCAACAAATTTTAAAATTTGTTCCTTTATAACCTTTTCATAAATTTTGCTTATGCTGCTGAGCAAACTTATAGGCCTGTAACTTGCAGACATTTCAGGTGGTTTCCTGCTTTTAAAATGGGTACAACCTTCGCCTTTTTCCACTCGTTAGGGAAATATTGGAATTTAAGGCATGCATTTATGAGAAATATTAAGAACTTTATTCCAACTGGCGGTAGATGTTTTAAGTAAACATTTTTTATCCGGTCCAGGCCTCCTACTTTTCTATTCTGAAGGCTTTCAACAATGCTTTGGATGCTTTCTTCCACAACGAATTCATTCAATGGTGTGACTTCAGCGGTTGCATCCAAATTTTGAATTGTGCCAATCACTTGATCATTTGTTTCTCTGTCGCTTAAGTTTTGTGACACTAAATGATTCATTGCGAAATTCCTACTAAGCTCGTTTGCCTTTTCGGAATCTGTAAAGAAAGTTTTTCCAGAATCCTTTAAGAACGGAATATTCCTGTTTTTGTTTTTAACTATCTTTACAATATTCCAAAAAGGTCTACCATTCTTTTCAAGAACGTTCAGTCTTTTGTTCCATTCTTCGTTACGATAGTTAAGTAACTGGTTTGAGATAAGTTTGTTAAAGTAAGAAGCCATACTTCGCGAAAAAGGTTGACGATACCTTTGCCAATTTCTTCTGTGTATATTTCTCACTTTAATCAGCTCCAAAATATGAAGGGGAAGCTGTTTATAGGAACTATCTTTCTTGACTCGCTTAGGGACGCTTTCGTCTATAGAAGACAGAATGGTTTGAGTAAAGTTTTGGACTATAGAGTCAACATCATCTTTACAAGAAATATTTCCAAGTTCAGTGGAAACATTTCGCAATTTCGTAGTTACTTTTGCTCTAAACGATTTCCAATTTGCATTTTTCAAATCTTGAAAATATTGCAACTTTTTCTCACCCGACCATAAGAGATCACAAAAAACAGGATTATGGTCTGAACTAAGAACACTAGAAGAAACTGGTTGTGTAACAAGACTAGGGACATTGGACACAAACAGATCAAGGAAAGAAGGAGTACCACGAGAACCTGTAGGGAAATACGTTGGACAAGAAGGATACATGATATTTATTGGTAATGTCAGACGGAGATCTGCCAATATATTTCCCCAAGCATTCGCTCTCAAACAACCCCATTCTCTATGACGGCAGTTGAAATCTCCACCTAACAAAAAATCACCGTTTATTGTGAAAAGCTTTCTTAAATCTTGTTTAAGGGTGTTTCTTCTTATATCAGATGAATAACCACCAGGAAAATAAACAGAAAAGATCTTCACAGCCTTTTGATTTCTCAACATAATTTCTATCCCTATATTTTCCACAATTCGTGTTGGCACAAAAGGTAAAAGCGAATGCTGAATTGATTTCTTTATAAGAATCGCAACCCCACCACCAATTTGACCAATTCTATCCATACGATAGCATTTGAAAACAGATGACGGAAGTCTGATTTCAGACGTTAACCAAGTTTCCGTAACTAAAGCAACATCAATGTTATTGCTATTTAAAAATTTAAAAATTCAAACATTTTATTTTGTATGCCTCTAGCATTCCAAGTTATAATTTTTAGATGTGTGTCTGCCATATTACTTATCATTTGGATTTGAATATAAGAACTTAGTAGCTAAACGTGCGATCACATTAAATTGATCTTGAGTTTTACTAACTGATAAATTATGTATCATCTCCATGCAGAGAGAATCGAGTTCTTCAATAGAAAAAAGTGTAGAGTTGTTGTTGTTTACATTGTTGTTGTTATTATTGTTGTGTACATTGTTGTTGTTATCAGTAGCTGACGCCGTATGTATGTTGTGCTCCCATGCATTACTTCTTGGTGACAAATTTGGCATAACATGCATATTTGAATTTGTGTAGCTTTTGATCGGTGAGTTGACCTGTCGTCGCATTGGCTGGGGGAGCGAAGCATGACAAGCAGAAATGTTTGTTGGTGAAGCGAACGAAACCCTTGGCTGGGAATGTGATCGTCTCTCAGGTGATTTCTGTTTAATTTCAATGTACTTAGCTCTGCTGGTACAAGTTGTGTCAGTAGCTTTGTGATTGCCATTACAGTTAGCATTTAAGTGCAGCAGGATTGTTGCACTCGGTCGTCTTATGGGATCCAGCACAATTAGCACAAAAAGTTTTTATGTGACAGTTTTTTTGTCCATGTCCAAACATTTGGCAATTATGACATTGAGTCAGCTTACCTTTCATTTTCTTTTGAAAGTTCCAATTTACTTGTGTGAGCAAGATAGAACGAAAGTTTTTTTTTAATACATTTTATTTAATAGACCCATTTTCGAGAGAGACAAGATAAAAAGTGTCACTGTATTGGTCATATATTTTTGTAATTTTTTTAATTTCGATGCACTTTAGTCCAAGTGAAGTGAGTTTATTTTTAAGTACGTTGGTGTCTATATCATCCAACCCGTACAAAACAACCTTGAAGGATTTTGCACACTTTAAGTCATGGGAAAAATATTGGCAATTTTCTTCAGTTAGTTTATCACGAACAATGTTATATGACTCCACGGATTCACATACTATTTTAATTCCTATTGATATTTTTTTAATGGAATATTTGGAAACTTTAAGGGCTTTCATGAAGATATGCACATATTCGGCCGATTTTTGCAACACTTTTATAGGTGGCACATACACTTTGTTTAACACTGGGGACTCTGAATCATCCATATCTGAGTTGTCAGTATCTGGAAGACATTGAAGGAGAGTGAATTTATTGCTATAAGGGTTTTTGGAGGGACGACTTGTAGTTGACATTGTGCAACACAGTTTTTTATCCGAGGACACGCGATTGTCCCCGGTTTATGGCGATCTGTCGCGTTTGGGAATGGTTGTAACTTATTAGAACTAACGAGAGAGATGAACACGTCATGCGCAGTCGAAAGAAATAAAAGAAAGTTAAAAGCCTTTCTGTCCATATTTAATTCCATTCCAGAGACTACTCATCGTATATTGCTTACATACTTTCTTAAGAAGCGCTACAGTCCGGAATGAACCTGGGCCTCAACCAACATGTCTCTCCAATTTGCCCGGTCCTTAGCTAACTGCCTCCAGTTGCGCACTCCAAGTTGGTTGAGGTCGGTTTCTACTTGTGCGCGCCACTTAAGGCGAGGTCTTCCTCTACTGCTTCCGACGTCTGGCTGGGAATCGAAGACTCTGCGAGCCGGAGTATTGGTGTCCATTCGTTCTACATGTCCTAGCCATCTTAAGCGTCCAATGCGGAGTTTTTTGACCAGGGGCATGTCGCTGTACAGCGCGTATAGCTCTTCGTAGAATCTTCGTCACCATAGCCCGTCAACACAAACGGAAACGAAGATTTTTCGAAGAATTTTCCTCTCAAATCGACCAAGGATTTCTTCATCCGCTTTTGAGACGGTCCATGCTTCAGCGCCATAGAGCAGGACTGGGATGATCAGGCTTAACTACTGAATTGCCTTCTTAGCCCGAAGAAACAGCGGTTAGCAAGAGTAATTCTTCGTTTAATTTCTGACGAGATGTTGTTGTCAGAGTTAATAGCGGAGCCGAGATAGACAAAGTTCCGTACTACCTCAAAGTTATAACTGTCAATGGTGAAATTCTGTGCAATTCGTCGATGTTGTGTGTCCTTTCGTGTTGACAGCATATACTTCGTCTTGTCCTCATTTACTGCTAAACCCATTTTTGCCGCTTTCTTCTCTATACTAGCAAATGTGGCTATGACATCACGTTAGGCCCTACCAATAATGTCAATATCGTCGGCGTATGCTAGTAGTTCTAGAGATTTTTGGAAAATTGTGCCTCTGGTGTTGGCTCGTGAGTTTTACACAATCCTCTCAAGAATCAGATTGAAGAAGTCGCATGACAGCGCATCGCCTTGCCTATATACTTTCTCGGTATCGATTGTGTCAGTGAGGTCGTTTCCGACAAACGGACGAGTTTGGGCGGTATACCAAAACTAGACATGGCTCTGCATAGTTCGTCTCTATAAATGCTGTCGTATGCGCCTTTGAAATCGATGAATAGGTGGTGGGTATCGATTTGGACTTCTTGGGTTTTTTCCAGGATCTGCTGAAGTGTGAAGATTTGATTGGTTGTGGACTTTCTTGTCTTAAAACCACACTGATAAGGGCCGATCAGGTTGTTGGTAAACGGTTGCAGGAGTTCACATATTACGGCAGATAAAAATTTGTAGGCGATGTTGAGAGGGTCTCCTTTTCCGTTGATCGGGCAAACGATGCTGAGGTTCCATTCTTCAGGCAAACTTTCTTCCGACCAGATTCAGCTTATGAGTTGGTGGATGTTACTTACCAAGTCATCTCCGCCGGCTTTACAAAGCTTTACAAAGGAAGTCCGTCATTTCCGGCAGCTTTATTAAGCTTCAGTTTAGATATTGCTATCCTCACTTCACTCACGTCGGGTGGTTGGCAGTTTTCGCTGTCGTTGCCAATATTGAATGGTTCGTTCTGCCTGACAGCGGAATGTCGTTCGTCATCGCCGTTTAACAGTTTGCAGAAGTGGTTTTCCATATCCTCAGCATCGACTGTGTCTCAACTACGATAATGCCTTGTTTATCTTGACAGGATTCTGTTCGAGCCTTTTATCCTTGGCTTTGACGTTTTACAGTTTGGTAAAACTTGCGAACATCTTTCCTGGAGTGGCACCTCTCTATATCCTCGATCGCACGCGTTTCTTGCTCTTTTTTCTTCTTTCTGAAAAGCCGGTGTTCTTCCCTTCTTCTCTGCCTATAGAGCTCAACGGCAGCTCTCGTCTTTACCTGCAGCTTAGTTTTGTAGACCTCGTTCTTGGCTGCGAGCATCTGTCGGCATTTCTCATCAAACCAGCGTTTGCTGGTGGGCGCGAGAAACCTAGCACATCAGTTGCGGCTGATCTAATGGCTTGTTGGCATCGTTGCCATTGTTCTTCAATATTCGATGCTGCTGGTATGGTGTTTATCGAGAGGTTTAGGGATACGCGTTGCGCGAAGGTCTTGGCGGTCTCTTGCGATTTCAGTCTTTCGACATTAATTTTTTTACAGTATTTCTGGATTGTTGTGGCTTGGTGGATATCCGCATTCTAACCTTGGCTGCAACAAGGTAGTGGTCCGAGTCGATGTTAGCTCCTCGGAATGTTCGGACATTTAAAACACTGGATGCGTGCCTCTTGTCTATCGCTATGTGATCAATTTGATTGACCGTTCGTTGATCTGGACACCACCATGTCCCCTTATGGATATCGGGGTGAGGAAACCATGTGCTGGCTATAGTGGCATTTCGTTCCGTAGCGAATTCAATTAGCCTAAGTCCAATTCCTACCTTTGCGTTAAAATCTCCCAGCACGATTTTAACATCATACTTCGGTAGTCGCTCATAGGTTTTGTCAAGGAGCTCATAGAATCAGTCCTTAGCTATATCATCGTTTTCCTCCGTTGGGGCGTGAGCGCATATAAGACTAATGTTGGCGAATTTGGCCTTCATGCGGATCGTTACAATGCGTTCGCTAATGTCTTGGAAACATAAGACTTCTTGCCTAAGTCTGGCACTTATAACAAATGCCCATCCCATCGTATTTCCTGGATGGCAGTAATGTCTGCTTTGTAGCAGTTAGGGCTTCCGCTAGTTGTTCGCTTGGACCTCTCCTGTTTAATGTTCTCACATTCCAGGTGCAGATACGGACGTCGTTGTCCTTTTTTCGTTTAGCCGTGTCGTCAACAATAAAATCAGTCCTTTCCAAGGCAATTGGTTGCTTCGTAACCGTAAGTTTTTTCCATGGTTGGGTGGTTAACTACCAACCTGGAAGGCCAGTTCCAATTTATTAGATACCCCTAAGACACGGGGCCATCAGTATCCACTACGGGATTGAGCGCTGCCGTTGGCCTTTCGGTTCATCCGCCACCATCTCTGTTCAAGGGGCCTGACTAACCCTTGAAATTCCTAGACAACCTGTTGTCCGAATATGTCTAAGCAGCTTGTTAAGGCTCGCCTGGGACAGCAAGCCGGGTATTCATTCCGTGCCATTCTGACCTGGCTGTTTATAGGGTTGCTGTTTTTCATCGTGTTATCAACACTCGCGCTTATCGTTTAGCAAGTCAAATCCGGTTGGATGAGACCAGTACCCGATGGTTACCACTTGGAGGTAAAAAATAAGCACTTGATGTGTAGTCAGAGTTACAACACTGGGCATTACCAAGCTAAAGCCAATCAGAGTCTACACTCGTTCTACAACACCCAACCATATTATTAGATAATTGTCTACATTTGGAGAGTGTTCGTATTATACCTGTTTGAACAAATTCTGTCTTTTAGAATTCTTTGGAAGGTCGTTCTCAATATCAGTGTATATGTGGTAACAGATTCTACGTGCTAATGACCTGCGTGTAAGATATCTTCTTAATTATTTACTTAAGTTGACATACAGTCCGGAATGAACCTGGGCCTCAAACAACATGCCTCTCCAATTAGCCCGGTCCTTAGCTAACTGCCCCCAGTTGCGCACTGGTTGAGGACGGCTACTACTTGTGCGCGCCACTTAAGGCGAGGTCTTCATCTACTGCGTCCGACTTCTAGCTGGTAATCGAAGACTCTGCGAGCCAAAGTATTGTTGTCCAATCGTTCTACATGTCCTAGCAATCTTAAACGTCCCATGCGGAGTTTTTAACCAGGGCATGTCGCTGTACAGCTCGTATAGTTCTTGGTTGAATCTTCGTCTCCATAGCCCGTCAACGCAAACAAGGCCGAAGATTTTTCGAAGAATTTTCCTCTCAAATCGACCAAGGATTTCTTCCTCCGCTTTTGAGACGGTCCATGCTTCAGCGCCATAGAGCAGGACTGGGATGAACAGGGTCTTATATAGGATCTCCTTAGTAGCTCGTGTGAGGGCTTTACTACTAAATTGCCTTCTTAGCCCGAAGAAACAGCGAAACAGAGATGTTGTTGTCAGAGTTAATAGCGGAGCCGAGATAGACAAAGTCCCGTACTTCCTCAAAGTTATATCTGTCAATGATGACATTCGGTCTAATTCGTCGATGTTGTGTGTCCTTTCGTGTTGACAGCATATACTTCGTCTTGCTTTCATTTACTGCTAAACCCATTATTGAAGCTTCCTTCTCTATACTAGCAAACGTGGCTATGACATCACGTTGGGTACGACCAATGATGTCAATATCTTCGGCGTATACTAGTAGTTTTTTGGAAGTTCGTGCCTCTGGTTTTGGCTTGTCACATGATAGCGCATCGCCTTGCCTAAATCCTTTTTTGGTATCGAATGTGTCGGTGAGGTTGTTTCCGACCCTGATGGAGCAGCGAGAATTCTTAATCGTAATCCTACACAAACGGACGATTTTGGGCGGTATATCAAAACTAGACATGGCTCTGTATAGTTCGTCTCTATAAATGCTGTCGTATGCGGCTTTGAAATCGATGAATATGTGGCGGGTATCGATTTAGACACCTTTCCAGGATCTGACGAAGTGTAAAAATTTGATCGGTTGTGGACTTTCCTGGCCAAAAACCACACTGATAAGGTTTCACATATTACGGCAAATAGGATCTTGTAGGCGATGCATGGTGAGGAAACTAATGCCTCTGTAGATGGCGCAGCTTAGAAGCTCTCCTTTTATGTGGATCGGACAAACGATGCTGAGGTCAGTCAGAGTCTACCTTTGTTTTGAACACTTGTGCTGGATTCATGTACAAAAATCTTATATACAAAATTTTACTATCCGCGTTCAAAATTTAACAGATTGCAAACAAAAAATATAATATATATAAACAAATTGAAATTGAAATTTAAGCACGAGCGCGTATGAAGTAGTAAGTAAGGAGGTAGGAAACTGATAAACGTCTTCTTATTTTACAAAAATGTTTGTATTATTTTGACCATCTACAAGAATCGGTTATTATTATAAAAGGACATATAGAGAAAAATTGAAATGTCAAAGCTTACGCCAAACTCATAACAAATCGGCCTGATTTCACCATCAGCATTAGTTGCCAAACAAATATATTCTCATCGCGTTCCAGTTATGCCGTAGCTGCAGTTCTGATGCCCAATAGCCGAGCTTGTGCACTAACACAGCCACTATTAAAATTGAAATAACCGAAGTTATTTAAAACACATAGAATTCCCATAGAGGGAGGGTGCGCAAAAAACTTTTGTCAAAGTTCATTGTGTGGCAACGATTTTATACACATGCTGTTGAGGTGCATAATTCCTACTTTAAGTTTCATCACATATGAATGGGCCATATGTGATATTCAATATCCATATTTATATATGTGTGCATAGGTATACCATATACCTGCATAATCGTCTTGTGCAGTGCAGTGGATATATTACACTATCTCTCGCCGATGGATCAAACAATCTCATCTCACATCTCTCCTTCGTGGAGTTCTCACTCGTCCTCTCTCACGAGACGTAAGCCTTTTATCTTCCTAGCCTTTTTGTTTGACATCGGCATAGACTGCGGCAAGGGCGATGCATGGCTCTTCTGCATGCATGTGTTCCTTTCCAGTAGCGGCCTTGTCCGGCGTTAATAGATTTTAAAGTAAAGTGGTGGATGGGTTGAATGGTGCACGTAATGTACTGGATGTGCAACATTGTCCTTCAACTCGATTACTGCAGTTTACTTGCTTATAATCGTTTTTGTCACAAGCACATCAGCGGTAATAATTGAAATTGTGATTTTTTTTTTGAGTATAATCGTCTGTTGCACTTCCACTTTGCTCTGAAATATATTTATTGGTTACGAAGTAACCATTAAGTGTTGAATAATTGTTTAGATTTCTTCGATAGTAATGTGTTTTCCTTTTTTTAAGGCTATAGCATAAATAAATCATTAGACCTTTTAGTTTTTGTTATGTTATGCCCATGGATATGGAATGATTTGGATTATCCTCGTGAAGCTTAAACAAGCTTTAACTTTATTAAAAGTTATGAAATCATAGTCTAGTTTAAACGAGTGAAGGGTGCACGACTAGGTCGTACGCAACTTTCTCTTTCACAGCGAGTTTTGCGTTTGACGATTTGCATAGTTTGGCCAAAATACACAATAACATGAAACTGTGATTATAAGAACTTTTTATCCGGAATTGGAATCGTTACAAACGGTAATAGTAACATTGATATTACATTTCATTTAGTTCGCCCAAATAGTTTGCGATAAATTAATAATAATTAATAATAATGGCCAACAAATTTAAAAATCTGTTATATGGATTTTCTTGAAAAAAAAAACTGGGTACGCAGTATTGTTGCAACTCATATGTAAATAATAAAATAAAAAGTTTAATCTAAATCGTTAGAGCCGTTTTCGAGAATGGTCAAGCCATTTATGCTGGAGAGACCATTAATGGCAGACGGACCGACGCACACAGGGGCCATAGGCAGAAATTATTTTAAGGCATATGGCTAAAAGTAAAAAAAAACAATTGCTAGAATGATGACCAAATAACTCTGGATACGACGTTTGAAGAAAATCGGTCGAGCCATTTATGCTGGAGAGACCAATAATGACAGGCGTACCGAAGCACACAGGAACCATAGGCAGAAATTATTTTAAGGCATTTGTAAAAGCACATGTCAAGTATTTAAATAATAATATTATATTTTATTATTTGAATCGGTAAACAATTCTGATCTAATATTCGCTGATTTCCCGAAAGTATCCGAATAAATGGGTAGTCAGGTGCCTTCAATAAATCAAAAACATCTTTATCAATATTATCTGCCTGTTTTTGGAGCAGTTTCCACAATCCTGTTGTTGGTTTTGACACGCAATATCTTACGAGAGTAATTTTCTCAGTATCTCTTGAATTCTTTGTTTTGCTTCTCATGCCTTCTTCACTTCTAACCTAATGGCAGTAAAGCATGCTCTTTTATTTTATGGCTTGGCCATGAATAAAATTTGTAGTGGATTGAGGGTGACATTGGGTACCAATTATGTTTTTCCACAAACAGTCTTGCAGTCTCAGTATTCTACTGTAAGAACTTGTCTACGTTAGTTAGATAGGTATTAGCTACTGTTTGCAATACAATTGCAATACATTGACAGAGCTTCGCACAAGAAAGTTTTTTATTGTTTTGTTTTTTACGCCTTGTAATTTTTTTTAATGCCTACCGTTAGTTGGCAGCTCTTTTGGGTAAATTTGTGGTCACTTCCCTCAAAACGTTAGATGCTTTCACTTGAAGACCGTAAACCGACCGTAATTTGTTCGAAACTTTTATTGGACGATCACATTTGTTATCAGATTTCAAAAATCGGATTTCAAAAATGTTTACACTTGTTCTGCTGGGAGCAACAACAAAAAGGTGTACAAAATTTCATCATTGTAGCTCGAAATTCAAGGCCCAAAAATTGGTGACGTACTGACGGACGGACGGACGGACAGACATGGCTAAATCGACTCAGCTATCGATTCTGAGTCGATCCATATACTTTGAGGTATACCCAGCTCAATTATTTCTGTATTTTACAAACTATGTATCGAAACTAATATACCCCTATGGGATAGGGTATAAATATAGAAATATGAATTTTTCTAAGTCACGACTTTAACCCATTCGAGAAGAATAGAAATACACATTTTTGGTGCAACAGACTCGTTAGTACACAGGGCCTAGCTTTCTCAAACCATTAATGTGAGCGTGTGTACTTCTTGCACGATGGCGAGACCTCCTGTTTAATGCCGACTCCAAATGGCGAAGTTTGCCCAATATGGGCTTAGAAATACGATCTTGTGCAATACGATCTTGAAGGATCAAATAGGGGTGGTTACACTTCTTCTGATCCCCAAGTAATGGCTGCTATAAGACATTGGAGTTGAAATAATATATATTTTTGAATCTACTACCTCACTACAATATAATTCTTTAAGCATTCCATTAAACCGTTTTGAGGTGCAAGATGATGGAGCTGTTATTCACATCAATCTACGCTATGTGTTACAGCATTTGCTTCAAAGAGATCGCAATTTGGAAAAATACCAAAAAAGTGTCTGAGCAAAAAAATATATAAATGGGACATAAACTTGTGTAAAACTTCACTGTTTTGTACTAGATTTGTAAATGTTATTATATTTTTTAAACAATCATCGTTTAGTTAAGAAGCAATGATAAATCAGTTATATATATGAATTTAAGCAACTAAATACATTACAAAAAACATTAATAAATACGGCTGCTAATTCACAGTTCTAACGGTTAATTAAGAACTCGGCAAGTGCATTGAAGAAACTCACATCTCATAAGTTAACTTTATCAAAAATCCGTAGATAATTGCTTACTTACTTACTATTTTGTCATAAGCATGTATGGTGATGTGTTCATGTGTATGCTTCTTGAACGACTGGCGGGAACTACTATTTATATTCCGAATAAGATGAGCTATGCTGAAATTTCCAATGAACATTGATACTAACGATACCTTATGTCATATCACGAAAAATATTGAAGTCGTAAGGTTACATGTTATTTTTGCAAATCTATTATAAACAGTGAAACAAAATAAGCAGACAATTTTCTGCAGTCCTAATTTTCTTTTCTTCTTCGAGGTTTCACCAAAAATGTGCAAACCGGCTTACATTTTACAAAAAAATTGATTTATTGAAGGAAGGTACAACTTCAGACCATTGTAATGACATTTTTACTGTTTAAGCTAAAATTTCGGGATTAATGTACATTTTTTTTTATGCGTACATGTTAAAAGAGTTTTGCAGAAGCATATCTCGTTCGAATATTTAAAAAAAAAGTGTTTTTTAGCCTAAAAATGCATGACGGCAAAATATTAATATTTTGAAATATTGGCCCTTATATAGTTTACTTCCCTGTCATTTTAGCAAATTATATTTTGGTACTATTTTCTGACACGAAATTCACATACATTTTACGATTTTAATCATTTTTTAAATTGCAGAAAAATGATATAACATATGGGTTTTCTTTAAAAGTAGCAGGAAACAAATGGTTAAGGATAAAAATTGTTCCATATTTTTAAAATTTCATAAAATTGTTTATAATTTGTTTATTTTTTTTTTACAATCGCTTATATCGAAATCTTTAATCATTAAAGTTAATGGTTTCTTTATAATTAAATATTTCCTGGAAATGTCTCACCAGAAAAGATTTAATGACACATTTGACACCAATGTTGAGTCTTCGAAAAGGGAATTGCTTTCCTGTTTCATGTTTAGCAATCCTTTGATGTTTGGCAAATTGTCTTAAGTCAAAACTCAATATGTTTGTTCACCTTCATTTTGGTATTAATAAATAATCGTTATAATTAAGCTTTCCACAAAAAAGAATACCCACTAAACAAAAATGGAGAACCTCTAAACTGCGCAAACTGCCAACTGCGAGGAAAGTCCACAACCGATCAAATTTTCACACTTCGGCAGAAAAAAAATACAAGAAGTCCAAATCGATACCCACCACCTATTCATCGATATCAAAGCCGCATACGACCTCTTTCATAGAGACGTCTAGGTTTGGTATACCGCTCAAACTCATCCGGGTCGGAAACGACCTCGCCGACACATCCGATACCAAAAAAGTAAACCCTGAGCCAACACCAGAGGCACAATTTTCCAAAATTCGGTGCAACTACTAGCATACGCCGACGATATTGACATCATTGGTAATACTTAACGTGATGTGATAGCCACTTTTGCTAGTATAGAGAAGGAAGCGACAAAAATGAGTTTATCAGTAAATGAGTAAATTATGGCACCACGAAATGACACACAACATCGACGAATTGGACAGAATGTCACCATTGATAGATATAACATTGAGGCAATAAGGGACTTTGTCTATTTCGGCCGCGCTATTAACTCTGACAACAACATCTCGTCATAAATTAAACGAAGAACCACTCTTGCCAACCGCTGTTTTTTCGGCCTAAGAAGGCAATTCAATAGTGAAGCCCTCACTCGAACTACTAAGGAGATCCTAAATAAGACCCTCCCAGGCCTGCTCTACGGCGCTGAAGCATGGACCCTCTCAAAAGCGGATGAAGAAATCCTTGGTCGATTCGAGAGGAAAATTCTTCGAAAAATCTTCGGTCCCCTTTGCGTTGACGGGCTATGCAGACGAAGATTCAAGAACTATACGAGAACTATACAAGAACTATACGAGCTGTACAGCGACATGCCCCTGGCCAAAAATGCCCTGCTATGTTTAAGATGGCTACGTAATGTAAAACGAGTGGACACCAATACTCTGGCTCGCAGAGTCTTTGATTCCCAGCCAGACGTCGGACGCAGTAGAGTAAGACCTCGCCTTAAGTGACAGCACAAGTAGAAACCGATCTCAACCGACTACGAGTGCGCAACTGGAGGCAGTTAGCTAATGACCGGGCTAATTGGAGAGGCATGTTGGTTGAGGCCCATGTTCATACCGGACTGTAGCGCCACTAAGTAAGTAACTTACTTACTTTCTTAAGTGGCGCTACTTAAGTAAGTAAAGTAAGTAATAATTAAGCTTTAGGCAATAACTTAGAAATATGGATATTTGATTTGGCATTAACGGCTTAATGTAAATATACTATTTTCAATTCGATTTTACGAAAAATTTAATTTTCTGACTTGATACCTTTTCGTCAAATGTCAAAGAATTATGTATTTGTATACATATTACTAGATCTGTCTGAACTACAAAACAACTATTGATCGAACTTATTTAAACCCAAATATAAATATTCGACTTGCGGATTCAAGACTTTGCCCATTAACCTAACAAGTCGGTAACGTTATACTCTCAATGCTATCATGGCGACCGCGACGCTATATTGCAATCATGTATTTTAACATTCAGGCGTATCGGGAATAAATTTTCCCGGGAATTTCCCGCTTGTCAGCAATGTAACTCAGTTTGCTGAATGGGAACAGTTTTCGGAAAAAAATTACTCGCGATAATCCTGAATATATTTGTACTCGCTTACAAGGAAGTAGATCGTTTAATTAGCTACTTTTAAATTTTGTGCTGTACCGAGTATTTTGCAGTTTTAGGGAATCCCTTTTTTCTAGATGCAGATAAATGTTATTTATAATCAGCTCCGTATACCTAGGAGCCGATTATAACATTTTTGGAAGACACAAATATGCATGCAAATTCATTATTAAAAGTCAAACTCGTTCTTTGTTGCATTTTTCTAAAGACAGAAGACAGAAAAATGTACGTTGCTTTAAGTGAAAAGTATCCCCTTTCCATTCGTTTTCTCTTATGGATGACACTTTCTTTGAGGACATTGTATTGCATGCAGCTTCTCGGAAAAAAAGCAATACTCTCGAAAGTGCTTCAATTATTGATTTCGCTTTCTGTAGAGTGTATCTTTTACGTTGGAGTGAAAATCAATAAAACTCAATTGTCATTGGCTTACCCGTATAGCTGACAGAAAGAATCTGCATAAGACCTTTGCAATTGTTCGACGCACTTGTGTATCTTCTTGGCTTCTGTGTATATCCCACATCTATCCACTTAAAATATCAGAACAGGAAGTCACACACTATGTGCAAGTGGATTCGCTTTCAGAGATAAAATTGACATTGTTCCATTCACCTTGACGTATGATGTTGATGATGGTGATAATGATGATAAGCATACATTGAGAAGCAATAACTGTAAGTAGTTACATGTATAGATATTTAATAGTCAATAAGAGGTGTCTACTAACTGGCTTGGCCTTAATAATTGAAGTACATTTAAACAGAATATTGTGTTTTGTAGCTGCATACTTACTAAGGTGTGTTTTTTCATTGTTTTTAAATAACACAAGGGTGATTGAACATGACCTTGACTTACAGCATTGCGTCCCTTGTTGTAACTATATAAATGAACTTTTACTGTTCGGAATCCAGCAATGGCTAGAATATATTGATTCTGATTGGTAAACTATATAAGTTTGTCTTGTAAACTTTGAGGCATCGTAGAATTCTTCAAATTCGTTAGAAATTTAAACTAACGTTTTATTAAACTCGAACCTACCAATTATTTCCAGTTTTTTCCAAATTCCCTTTTTTGGTATTGTATCAAAAGAATACTCCATCAGGCAATTGGGCATAATTTTTTGTTAATGCTCCTTACAAAACTATCTCCAGCAGCTTTTGATAGGTTGGCAGAAAGGCCGTTTAGAGTGGAAGACCCGAAACCCCAACTGCATCTCTGAATACCGTTTACTGGGGGTATCTAATAAACTGTACCTAGTTCACCAGGTTTGGGTTCGATTTGGATTAACTACTCATTCACGAAAAACCCATTGTATTAAGGCAAGGATAAGCCTCAAAAATTGATATCATTTTTGATAAACATGGTAAAACAAGAAAGGGCAACTAAGTTCGTGTCTGCACCAGGACATTACTGGCATCCAGGAAATACGTTGGGATGAGCCGGGAAAAAGGAGGATGAACAATTGAAAACTGAAAAAATATAATGTCGAAGGAATTTGATCGCAATATTAACAACATATCACGAGCATCTAATGTCGAAAAACATCAGCTGCAACTGATGTGTTAGTTGCTCGTCAGCAAGAAAACCTTGGTTTGGCGAAGAATGCCGTGCAGTTGTCACAATATATTACTCAGACAGTATATCAAAATCGTTAAAAAAACAACTCTTGTCTCCTGCATATGCTATGTGGTCGGGTTTACAAATGTTTTTATAAAAATAAACGCCCCGAAAATTGGGCGTGGGTTAAATTGTCCAATAGACGACATTAACATTATCAATGTTTTTCCATCGAAAGTTTTTCAAAATCTCCTTAAAAAATTACAAAAGCAGTTTTTTTTTATATATTTATATTATATATTATATTATATTATATATTTATATTTTTTTTATGAATAAAATTGTCTAAATTTGTTAATCAGAACCTTAGCATCGTGTGCCCAATCCACAAAAAAAGGGGACTTTCTGAACTGCGCCGAGTGCAGAGTCATAAGTCTTCTCAATCTAAAAGATCCTATCTGTCGTAATAAGTAAGCGCCTGAAACCGTTTACCACCAACCTGATCGTCTGTGTAAGAAGACGATGGAGAATCCCGCTACTCCATCACAGTCGGAAACGACCTCAGCGACACATTCGATACAAAAACGGATTTAGGCAAGGCGATGCGCTGCATATGCCTTATTTAATCTGATTCTTGATATGAATGTGCCTACACCAGAGGCACAAATTTCGAAAATCGATGCAATTAGTAGCAGACGCCGACGCGACGATGTTGACATCATTGGCTTACTAGTATAGAGAAGGAAGCGGAAAAATGGGTTAAACAGTAAATAACAGGACACAGGACACAGAACATCAAAGAATTTTACAGAACTTCACCATTGACAGATATAACTTTGAGGTATTAAGGGACTTTACCTGGGCTCAGCTATTAACTCAGACAACAACATATATTCAGAAATTAAACGAATAATTACTTTTGTAAACCGCTGTTTATTTGGGCTAAGAAGGCAATTTGGAAGTAAAGCCATCACTCGAATTACTAAGGAGATCATATATAAGAACTTGATCATCGCAGTCCTGCTCTAGGGCACTGAAGCGTTAACCATATAAGAAATGAATGAAGAAATCATTGGTCGATCCGAGAGGAAAATTCTTCGAAAAATATTTGGCCCAGCTTGCGTTGACGGGCTATGGAGACAAAGATTCAACCAAGAACTATTCGAGCTGCACAGCAACTTGTCTCTAGTAAAAAAAAACTCCGCATTGGACGTTTTAGATGGCTGGAATATGTAAAATAGATGCACACCAATAGCCAGACGTCGGAAGCAGAAGAGGAAGACCTTTAGCACCACTTAAGTATATAAATAAGATGCAGTAGCAAAACGGTAATCAATCAATAATTTGTCGTTCTCAATGTTTGGATATCTCTTTTGGAACGTTGTGACGTATTTTAAAGCGCGATCTATGTTATAAACCGTGTAAAATACAGCTTGTTCGAGGATTGAATCCGACTGACTTTGGTTTACGTTTTAATTTCGGTAGCTTGATAGCTTCAAATTGATGCATTCAATTGTTTTTAGTGAAGTAGCTCATTTTTGTCAAACGGTTACCTACGTAAAAAAGAAAAAATGCCATCCAACAGCTACCGATGTAATCCCATAAATCTTCATCCTAGTGACAAAGGTCCTTAACTCCATTTTTTTACGATTTGGACTCGGTATGACATCTTACTTTATAGAACTTTTATATTGTGGCGAAAAATTGTACTTCTAATTTAGCAATCTACAAAAGAATGCATTAAACTCACAAAAACGAAAAAATGGTAAACAAATCACAAAATCACAACAAAAAAGAAAATTATCAAATATTGACATAAGTTTTTGTGGGCGGCGAAATGCACTGACTGATGCGGATTATGAGCAGATGGCATCATCGGACCGTATTTCTTTAAAAATGCGAAAGGAACGCATGTTACTGTAAATGAAGATCGCTACAGAGCAATGAACAAATTTCCTTTGTTGGCGAAAGATATTGGTGTGTTTTCAATAGGGTGGTACTACATTCCATATAGCTAACGAATCATTCGCTTTCTTGAGGGACACATTCAATGAAAACTTCATCCCACGAAATGGTCATGTGAATTGGCCACCAAGATCTTGTGATTTGACACCATTGGTTTATATTCTATGGGGATATGTGAACTCGGTCAATGAACCCGAAACGATTGAATCTTTGATAGCCAACATTACTCGTGTTATCCATTAAATACCGGCAGAAATTTTTGAAAGAGTGGTCGAAAATTGTACCCACAGAAAGGACTTTTTCAGAGTTAGTCCTGGGCAACATTTGAAGGAAATTAATGTTAAATATTAAATGGAATGAACCAAGCTAACACCTCAAATAAATATTTTCTTCAATGCATTGATATTTCGTGTTTTACTTAAAAATAATGTCAGGGAGCTCTTATTTGATCACGATTTATTTTCTTTTCTAACTAACTGACTCCTATTATTAAGGTAATATGCAATCCACTTTTTAAATATTAATAATATAAGTTACATTTACCATTAAAGGTAAATCTATTGTCATTAGAATAAAATAAGTAAAAATTATGCGTGTATTCTTCCTTAGCGGGACCTCCTGTTTTGTGCTAAATGGGTCAGTTGAGACAAGCGTGAGGAGGGCTAGTGAAAAATCGATTTCATACTTCATCGTGCCGTTGAGCCGCTGAATAAACCAAGTTTTGTTATTATTATGCCGTGAAACCGGCGCTGTTTATAGATACACAATTTAAAATTTGTATGCTTTTCAATCATAATCCTTACGTTAAAACAAACAAATTATTATACTTTATGACAAGACAAGCTGTTTGAAGTGTAATCTAAAAGAAACTGTCGATGGAATAACAAATCAATTATTTGGACCATAAGTGGCTCAAAGCGCACAATGTCAAACAAGTGTGAACAAAAAGTATAATATAAAGCTTTTATAAATTTTGTTAAGTGATGATGTGTTTTCAACTAAATTAAATTGGCTTTTTTCAATATCCTTTTACCATTTAAAATTCCATTACCTCGTTTTATTATAACTCGTAACTATAAAGTGATTTTCAAGCTGATTATATCATTCAAATTTTTTTTTATCAGCAAATCGAATTTGTTTATGCCCTATCCTATTTGGGTATATTCATTTTGTAACAAAGAGTAATAAATAATAACAACATTTTCTTCTTCTACATTTCAGCCACATCCACTATATATTGTATTAAACGATTCGCACAGCAGATTGTAGCCTTCTCATATGTTTTTTGTCGTACAAATATAATCAAAAATCGTAATTACAATATGCGGTGCCTTGGTCCATTGCATGAATTTGATGCAAAAAATAAATCATCGTCGCACAGTTTTGTTATAGTTTTATTTTGAATGTTTTTCATCTAATGATTTGCGACCGCATAGTTGGTGAAACGAAATGCAGGATAGAATTCCATCATAGATACATATCTCTGCTGCAATACACAATATGTGCACTTCAGATATTATTGCGCATACGATTGTGGGTTATGGTTTTGGCAGCTGAGTATTGCGCTTTTTGATCGCAAGTATTCGGACTAGTTTTTTATAGCTACATTTTAAAGGAGATTATTTACGGAAAGTACGCAAAGGATTTAATACATACTTTAAAAGTTAGTGGTCTGCAAACAAAGCTTGTTTTTGAAACTATGTGCTTACATGTATTTTAAAATATTTTTTTTTAAAAAACTCTCTTATCTTCAGATATGTACACTTAATACATATATAAATTCGTAATATATTAAATCAATCAATGCGTGAATGGCTTATTCATATACTTTTCAAATGCAGGAAGAACATTAAACATTGAAACGTTATTGAAAAAAGTGTATTAAGATACGATAAAAAAATGTAAGGGAATTGATATGACCTATTGTTTAAACCCCTTTCATATAGGGGTATATTAGGTTTTAAATACATTATGTTTGTCAAATAGAGAAAAAATTCGATTGATATACCTTAAAGTATATGGATCGACTCAGAATCGCTAGCTGAATCGATCTAGCTATGTCTGTTGATCCGTCCGTCCGTCTGTGTGTCACCGATTTTTGGGACTAAATTTTGGCTAGAGTCATGATTTGATGATTTGGTATAAATACTCTCTGACCGATGAAGCAAAACAGAAAACGTAGGTTTGATCAAACCGTATAGAATTTAAAAAAAGTTTCTGAACAAAATATTTAGACAATCTTATAATCTATTTTGTCTCTATAAATTTTTTTGCAATGCCCACGGTAAAATTTAGACTTGAAAGAACTTTCGATGCAAAAACCTCCGGTAATATTAATATGAACTTTTCGGTCATAATTCGTTTTAACCCACAAGCACTTTTGGGTCGGTTTCATATAAAAACATATAAGAAGGCCATAATCCACTCTTAGAGAAAGCAAAACTACTTTTCCAACAAAAACTACAGCTAAAAAAAATGTGTGCACATTTCAAAAAACATCTCTCTCGATCGAGGAATGACTGATTGTCCACACAGAACCGTCGTTGGCGCATGCAATAGATTTGAAATTTGATGGGTGTTGCACTTCTCAAATATGTGTTTAGTAATGAAAGCCAGAGTTTAGAGTAACTATTAAAAAGGGTTGAAATGGAATTATCGTTATACTTTGTGCATGGACACGCAGGTCTTCACACGAACGTAGGTAGACAAATAGATTTTTAGGTTAGTTGAGAGATAAAGTAGAGAAAAGCATTAACAATTTCATGCGATCAAAAGTACCTTAAGAGAGAAAATATCCCTTAAATAAATTGCTACTGCGCATGTTGGGATCTTTCTTCTTTTATGGGACGGACTATACATATGTACATTTCGGCTGTAGATCGGTTTAACCCACGCCCAATTCTGAGGCGATAAAACTAGGTGATTCAACGTCAAGACCTTACGGTCGATTGAATTTCGCATTTGCATTCCATTTCATTCACCAAAATCAAAGAAAAAGAAAGTGTAGCTTGGCTCTGAAACTTTAAGTTGCCAAACAAACATATTTATAAAAAATATATATTTTAAGCTGCACTCTAAAGATAAGTGAAAGTGAGGTTAAGAAACGAAGCCAAAACTTTTTGTCCGGTTCAGTCCATCGCATCGGCTACCATTGGTTTGTCCTCCACCATAATGTTTCAAAGCTCTCGACTTACCATTCACCTTTAAAATGACCTTTTATCCAACTTTACTTTCTCAGAAATGTCAGAATGTCAAAGAAATATTAAAAACACTCGCTGAAATTGGAATCGTAAATATGCAAACATTATATTTGTTCATCGGGCTGTGGCAAAAATATTTCTACTTTTACTCGACTTCGTCTGCCTATCCTTGGATAACCCCTGCAAAAACAATTTCTGCTACCGACTAGCCTACAATTAGGCTTACACAATAGCACAGGGCCGGGCCAAACTTTCTCACAACCATTCATGTGTGCGTGTGTACTTCTTACACGATGGCGGGACCTCCTCTTTTATGCCGACTCCGAATCGCGAATTTGAGATATGCTTTTCTTTGACAATTGATGTTTTGTCAGATTATCCGAGAAGAGGACCAGTGAAAAATCATGTTAGGTGTTACTCGAACCAATCATCGCAATAACCATCGTGCCACTGAGCCCTCAGTTATTCAGTATGTTGTGGTCCAAGGGATGGCTTTCTGCGCGTTATGATTCCACTGTTACATAATACTTGTAATACAGGCTCAGTAACGCAATGGTTAGTGCGATGAACTGCCGCGCAGAAGGCATGTGTTCGATTCCCAGCCGAAGCAGCACTGATCGCCTTCGCAATCACTAAAACCATCCTTGAATGAAACATCACACAAATTCCTGCCGCAACAAAAATAACATCATTTACATGTATATGTACTTGCGTAAAAGCTGTAATGCATATTGTCTCCAATTTGAAACATACGATAGAAGTAAACGAATGCATGATGTCTCATATATTATGATACATATGAACAAAATACGGCTTAGTGCTATACTAGCAGATATTTTTCTCAAATTTATAGTTTTAATATGTAAAGAAACTATTTCTAAAATGAAAGACATTCAGTTATTAAACAATATCCTTGTATAAAATATATTTATAGTTAATGTACTGTACTGTACACACAAAAGCCACTTAATGGCTGGGCGAAAATGTATAGTCAATCGATGTTTAAGGGCTTAACTCCACACTAGTTAACATCTACTTTAAATAAATAGCTAGCTTTTACTTATTTTCAGCAATACACTTTTTGTTTTCTTGTTTTTTCCGTGAGTGGTGGAAATCTCAATAGACACGATGAACACGTGCCCAAAGTAAGTGTGGGACTTTAACTCCACTAAAACCACCACCCTTTTCGTATTTTTTATTGCAACTAAGTGTGCGACTTATCTAGCAATTTTTTTTATCACGAGTAATGTATTTTTGGCAGGCAACTTTCCTGTGAGAGTTCCTGCTCTCTCCGCAATTCATAACGCGGTTTGGTCCTATCGGGCCAAATCTAAGGGCATACTTCTTTCAAGACGCCGCAATAAATTTGTTTCGTCGGAGGACCGTTGTGTTAACGTGTCCCAATAAACGCTTTTTATGTTTGCGTGGAAAATTTATCGTTTCATCTTAAACCGCGGGAATACCCAGACCTCTGCGTAGGTCTTCATTCATTATATACCACGGCGCATTGACGAATGATCTTAACATTTTGTTTTCAAAAGTTTGTTAAATATTTAGATTCGTTTCACTAGTACAACCTCATAGTTGTATACCATATGTCCAGACTGGCTTCAGCACTTGTTTGTATAATAGCACCTTGTTATCAAGGTTAAGCTTCGAGTAACCAGTACAGTTCTCTGTATTTATTTTTAAGTTCTTCGCATTTCTTTTTTACATACGACTTCCATTTTAATTTTGAATCGAGTGTCATTCCGAGATATTTCGCTTTATTTGTAAAAGGACTCGAACTGTATTGAGAAATACTGGCAAATTGTTTGTCCGCTTATACGAAAAATCTACATAAATCGATTTGCTCTCGTTAAGTGCAATCCGCCAGGATTTTGTCCATTCATTAACCTCGTTAAAAGCGTTCTGTAATTTCATATTTGTTTCCTCTATTGTTGTGCCAACTGCTAGTATAGCTGTATCGTCAGCAAACGTGGCAACTATTGTATCGTTTGTTTGCGGGATATCACGTGTAAATAATAGGTACAAGAGTGGGCCAAGGACGCTTCCTTGGGGTACTCCTGCCAATATTTCTTTGAACTCCGAATATTCGTTTCCAAGTTTCACACGGAATTTATATAATTTTTCAGGCAGAACTTGTCTTAGTTTGTATTGAAGGCCTCTATGCCAAACTCTGTCAAAAGCTTGCGACACGTCAAGAAACACGGCAGAGCAAATTTTCTTTTCTTCGAAAGCTTTCTCAACTACATCAGCAATTCGATGAACTTGATCCACAGTCGAATGTTTACTTCTAAACCCAAATTGATGGTCAGGTAAAAGGCGTTTCTGAGCAATAACGGGGTGTAAGCGACCGAGTAATGTCCTTTCAAAAACTTTTAAAATTATTGGAAGAAATGAAATAGGTCTGTAAGATTTTATTTCATTCGGTGATTTTCCTGGTTTGAGAACCATAGTCACTTCCGCGACCTTCCACTGTCTTTGTATGCATTCTAATCTAATTGCTGCATTTACAATGTACAGGAGTTTAGTTAATGCTTTGCGAGGCAATATTTTATGAAGTTACACTTATGAAGCTTTTTTAGGCTTTAATTTCTGTATTTCCCGTTTAAGCTCGGCAATACTTGCCTATCTAACTAGATTACTATCGATTCTAGTCTCGAATAAGTTAATGTTTTCTACACCATCAAATGGTTTAAATGTTTTCCCAAGATGTGGGGCAAAAACGTCTGCTTTTTCCTTATCGCTTTTTGCCCAAACATCTTGAGTTACCCTAATTGGTGGCATAGTGTTTTTTTGCCGTTTTATGACTTTAATTGCTTTCCAAAGTGAAAAATTCGATTATTTCCCAGCGGTTAGGCTTTGCAGATAAGTTTCTACTATTGAGATGTGCTTTATCTTGCGGGGCACGAGTTTGGTGCCATCTTTTTCGAGCTTTTCTTTTTTGTCTAACCAAATCTCTTGTTTCCCATGGGTACTTGGTATTTCTATAGCTTTCTATTTTGCGTTGTTGAGGAGTATCATTCCGTGCTGCTTTTTTAACAGTATCGATAAAGTAGTCAACCGCGACTTCGAGTTCTAATGGGGATCTAAGAGATACACCCAGTCGAAAATTATATTCAATATAGTTTTTGAAGCCTTCCCAGTTTGTTTTTCCGTTGGTTAGTCTGGGTGGGTTTTCATTTATAATGATAGACTCGCTCGTTGTTAGAACGACCGGATAGTGATCAGATCAAAAATCAAAGCATTCCTAAATTTTTATTCGATTGGACGGCATACCTTTTACGATGAAAATATCGATCAAATCCGGTATTTTTGAAACATCAGTTGGCCAATAAGTTGGTTTTCCCGTAGAATGAAATTCGGTATTGTACTTTCTATAAACATCGTAAAGCATCCTACCTTTCTGTGATATGCATCTAGATCCCCAGAATGTTTGGTTTGCATTAAAGTCCTCTCCGATCACGAAACGCTGTCCAAGGGAATTAAGGAAGTTTTCAAAGTCAATTTTCTCGACCTTGCATCGTGGTGGGCAGTAAATAGAAGATATCTTCAGAAAGGATTGTCTGCTTTTGACTTGTATAGAGCAAACTTGCATTGTTTCGACTTCTAATTTAAAATCAATCGGATATTCGATACTCTCTTTTATATATGGTGATGCTCCACATCTAGCCTTGTTTGATGGATGTAGAGCATGATAATCAAAATAACCTTTAATCTTTAAGTGGGAATTACTCTTTGCATAAGTTTCGGATATTAAACAGATGTTGATATCTGTTGCCTGCATAAACAAATTCTAGTTCTCCAAGTTTCTTTCAGACCATTGGCATTACACGTAAGAATTTCAAGAAATGTTTTCATGTTGAAGGTAGATTACGTCTGTTGCGAATACTATTTTCAAGCTATACTAGCCTGCCGAAAATAAGTTTATTCGTTTCGCTTTGTTCCTCATGTTTTGAAAGAATAATCGAAAAAACGTTGGAAACGGGGTCTGGTGAAATATTTTTTATCGGATACTGTAGCTTGGGCATAGTTTTATACATTTGGTTTTGGATGTACAATATCCGATCGTATTTCTGTTAGCCGAGGTATTGTATTTATTTTTTTTGTTTTTCGATTGTTGCCTGCTTTGGCTTTGAGATAAGTTTAGTCCAACTTAGGCTTTCGGCTACTTCGCAGCCGCGGTAACTTGCGGGATAATCGCCTTTACAATTAGTGCAAATAGCAGGAGTTTTCTTATCTGACCCGCAATCTACCGTCAGATGATTTCCGGCACATTTTACACACCGCGTCTCTTTCTGACAATAGGTTTGCGTATGATTAAATCCTTGGCAGCGCTTGCACTGAGGTACTAATTTTGAATCCTTACGCATGGGTTCGATTTTTACAACAATATTAAGTATTTTTTTTATTTCATAAATTTTGTTCAGACTTTCTGTTTTATCGAAAGTGAGTATAAATAAAGGCAAAGCGCGTTTTATTAAATTTTCTTCACCCTCTGTTTGCTGTTTGTTTGACTTGACAATGTTAACGGCATCTATAACTTTATATTGTCTGTTTCCCAGATCGCTAACTATGTCATCCTTTAGCCACGACGCATGTAACCCTCTGTCTTCAATGCGTAAAGGCTTTTCAGATTTATTCTCAAATTAATACCATTCAATTTTATCGGTACTTAGCTTCCGAGATAATAGACTTTCTGGATCTTTTAGGCAGAATTTCCATGTATTTTTTTAATGAAGTAACTTGGTAGCCTGATAATGGTAACGATTTCATCAAGGTATGCAACTTGTTATAGTCGTCTATGCCGATCACATTAATTGGCGGTGGGGCCGTTGTTTTAGCTAAACTACTCTTTATAGTGGTTTATTAATTCAGCTGGATGTAGCTTTTTTTTTCACCGGTCTTTTCATTAGAATCCAGTGGGTTTCGTGACTGAGTTCTTCTTCGTGGGTATGGTATTCTGACGTAACCGGGCAGCTTGCGCTCGGTTTTGGTTCATGACCTAATTTTAATGAACTCTTTAGGGTCATTTTTTCATCCTTAAGGTGGCGAATTCCTTTCCAAAGCTCTTCGCAGAGCAGTTCAACTTAGTTTAGCCTAGTTCGAAGAACGTCGTTTTCGTCCTCAAGGCTTTTTATTTTCTCTGAGTCTCGTTTTTCGTGAGCCGACACTTCTGGCGTTGTTAAGCACCTGGAGACGCATACAATTTTTTGAAAGGGTTACAAAATTGGAATAATTGGCTCTCCCCAGAATCCGTAGAGCCGACCTCCGAAGAGGGTCATTGGATTTTTTTTTGGTTTTTTGTACACACTTGTACACTCGGTATACGGGAGTGGATTTTAGTCTCCTTCTACGACAGGCATGCCTTGCCTCGGGTATATTCTAACCCCTAACCCGAAGGGGGTCGACACTTTTCAACGTGGCGCTAGTTAGTTTATATCAAACTCACCTAAAATGTGATAGTTCTGACAATCAAACAAACCAAATTTCAGTGAACACTCTCAAACACACACATTAAACAAGTCGGCACATAAATATTTTTTTCGTGTAAATACGTCTAAAGAGTATAAAGTGCAAGATGGCAACAGAGTAAAATAATTTTTTTTATTTAAAGAATATCTAATAAATAAGTTCGTAATTTGCCGCTCATGAGAGCTGAAGATGATTATTCAAGAATAAGAAGTGGAATGTTTAGTCTTTTTACTAAAGCAACAAGCTTTGAAAAATATTGTTGTCGTCTTGTAAAAAAAAAAAATAACGAAGAGGCCCTCTCAGCACCAACAGGTACTGAACATTCGAAAAGTACCTTTTTTTTCATTAAGAGCATTTGTTTATCTCTTTACGCTTTATAGGAACTAGCTTAACCCACTGAACCACTGCCGTACATTAATTTACATACATATGCATTATGCTGCTACTTTTCCTAAAGCAACGAAAAATATTCCTTTTTTGTTGCTGCCCCCAGGAACTTCAAAGGTGAAATTCAAAAGTTTTTTTTCCAATCCAAATACATCGAAAACGAATTGTAAATCACAAGTAAATCTCTTTATGTTAACCTAACAAACGGAATCTGCAATTTTACGCTTCAGTCCTGTCATTGTGCATGTTTTATTGAATTCTTTGCTTTAATATAAGCAGAATTTGCTGTGAGAGGAATATACTACCATTCGCCATTCGGGAAAAAGCACACTCACTGATTACTTCGTATTTGAGTAAAGCAAACACACTCCATTTTCTCTTGTTGTGAGTGTTTATTTTGCATTGCTTTCACTACTTTGAATGACAAATAAACCCCACTTTCATTGCTATACAGTAATGCTAATCGGAGTAGAAAGTTCTACAAATTTATCTATGTACTTAAAATGGCTTGATTTTATTTACACAAGCATATATTCGCAGGTACATATATGAAGGCGAATCTAGACATTATGGATAAACGATTTCATTGTTATCCTGTGGAGTAATGTAGTATATTATAGACAATGTCCTATGTATATCCTAACCAATGTACAACCGTAAACGATTTAGTTAAATGAAATCTCTGTACTTCTCTTTCAGATTGCCGACAAATGTAATTAGGACGTGTTGTACCCTAACGCTCTAATGCAGACGATATGGTAAGTGTCAAGATAAAAAATGTTTTTTTTTTTAAGTGGGTGGAGCTCCTGGTTCAAAACTACCCCCCGTTATGTAATATTTAATGAGTTTAATTTCTCTCACTGACAAGAAATCAATTTTTCATATGCTTAGCTGTTTTACGCCGATATACTATTTAAAGAACAAACTTTTTACTTATGAACAACTATTTACTTATGTCTTTAGCTTTGGCAATTCAGGTTGGTTGAGGTCAGTTTCTACTTTTGCACACAGCTTAAGCAAAGAACTCCAATATGGGTCGAAATCGAAGAATTTTTAAAGCTGGAGCACTGACTTCCATTCGCTCCTGATACCGTAGCCACCTTTAACGAGAAATTTATATAATTTTTTTACCAGGTCTATGTCACTATACGACTTGTTCAGTTTGTGATTGAACCTCCATTGTCAATAAAAGCAAACAAGATCTAAAAATTTTCGCTCGAAATGACCAATAAATTCTTTTTATACGGTCCATGCTTCAGTACCGTAAAGTAGGAATAAAATCAGAAGGCTGTTATTTTCAGAAATGGCTAGATTGACTCAGCTACCGATTCTATATCGATCCATATACTTTGAAGTATATCTATGAAAATTACTGTTCTATGTTATAAACTTCATGTCAAAACTAATATACCCCTATGAGATAGGGTATAATTACAATCTAGGTAATATTAATAACTAAATAGCCTAGCTGCGAATACAACATATACTACATATTGTTATTATCGTTTTGCTAAAAAACGCCCCCAAAAAGTGGGCTTGGAAAAAAACTTTGCAAAAACAAAATATAGTACATATTGGGAATTGTCTTAATGTATTGTTCAGACATTTTTTCAGAATTTCCTACCGTTTGGCCAAAAACAACGTTTTTCTGAAGAATGCGAGGATTTTTAATTTGCTTACACTTTCCCATACGCAGGTTCTAGGAATCTAAATCGAGTATTCGTTTATTATGATTTTTTATACGGCTCGTTTGCTTTAAGTCAAATAATAAAATGTTGTCAAGTAATAATTGTTCTTGTTGTGCAGAGACTTCAGATGGCATAACATGAGGTTCTCCCTCGGAACGCACCCAGTCAATGCGTGGCAAGTTAAAATCAGCCAGCAACAAAATAGTACTGTCACAGCAAGATAATTCAAAAATGAATTCTAAAGTCTTTGATAGTTAAGGATACAGAGTTCAAAGACGATATGAAGGAATGTACGCATTTGCAGCATAAGAGTTATCAATAGTTTTCTTAACTTAACATTGATTAGTTTATTGTTAAGAATGCAAATTATATTTTCTCAGAGGTAAGAAGACTGCGGACTGCAGCAAGAAAACCTCCACCAAGCGCTTTAAGGTCATCTATATGGCGGTTACTCCTATATTTTGAGAACTCATGATTAAAGAGTTCCGATTCAAATATACTGTCGTTAAGCCACGTTTCTTGGACAATGGCATCAGCTCATTGTGCATATAGTGAGACATACGTTCTTTGGCATACTTGTGTTTGTGTGATATCGTCAGAACCAAAGTATTTACATATTTTAAATAGTTTTCACTTGGACTTGAATTAGTAAATATATGTTTGCTTACATCTCTTATATTATTCACGAAATTGTATCCCTCTGCTGACAAAATGCATAATTGTTCCTTTTTGTGTTAACTAATTTTATTTCAATATATTTGATTCCCCCTTGTGAAACAAATTTACAAACAGGAGATTCGAATTTGTAAACGAATGCTTGAAGAGAGGACTTAACTGTGTGAGAAACAACACACAACCAGTAACTAGCACCACAATGCCAACATTTGTAAACTCTAACGCTGAACGAAATAAAGTTTTACATATTTTTTGTATAACGAAATTTTAAAGGAATACACACGTAAGCTACCACAAGGCCACGCTAGGAAGGCAAAACGGATTTTGTCTTTTATAATGGGATTCTTGGCTACTGAAATGTCAGAATCGCTAACGAAATTGTCACATTTTTTGTAAAGATATATCTTATACTTGTGTGTGTGCACAGGTCATTTTGTTTGTATGGTCTGGCAAAGATGTGCTTACGCTTACCCCTTCCTTTGGGGGAGTGCTGTCACTTAGTCGAGCAGTAGTTGTAATATTCCTTGGCACCGTTTATACTTGGTGGAAGGGATGTCTTTTGAGGCGAAAACAAAACTGGAGCCAACAATCTTTTAAGTAGATGCAGTCTGTCCCAGAGAGGGCTGCAATGGGGTTTCGTTTGAAATTACAGCAATGAATAACATATGAGAGGAGAGGGAGACTGCATTGGCATACCCTGTGTAGCATTATGTTTAAACTCGCATGTTTATGTTATAATGTTTTTTTTTCATGTAAGTTATTAGAGTTGTAATAAGATTGTGAAGTTGTATCGATCTAAACATCGTCGGCGTATGCATGATTTGTAGAGGATTGTGCTCTATAAGATTCTATATGGTGCACAATCTTTTATGTATATTGAATAAATTTAAAACAACATATTAGAAGACTACAATCCGCTGTGCGAATCTATAAGTACCCAATCCCATTCCACATCCTTAAATTAAACGATTGGAGTGGCTAAAATCTTTATGGGGAAAACACATAGGAAATGACATTTTCACCACATCTTGCTCAGATGTTTTATCTTAATCTTTTCTTACTTACTTACTGAAATGGCGCTAAACTTCGGAATGAGCCTGGGCCTAAACCAAGATCCCTCTCCAATTACCGCGGTACTTAGCTAACTGCCTGTCGGTTTCTACTTTTACGTGCCACTTAAGCCAAGGTCTCTACTGCATCGGACGTCTGGCTAGGAATCGAAGACTCTGTGAGTGGGAGTATTGGTGTTCATGGGCATGTCGCTATACAGCTGTATAGATCTTGATTGAATCTTCGTCTCCAAAGCCTTTCAACGCAAACAGGACCTACGATTTTTCGAAAAATATTCCTCTCGAATCGTCCAAGGATTTTTTCATCCGCTTTTGATACGGTCCATGATTCAGCGCCGTAGAGCAGGACTGGGATGATCATGGTCTTAAAAAGGATCTCCTTAGTATGTAGTTCGATTAAGGGCTTTACCACTAAATTGCCTTCTTAGCCCGGAGAAGAGTAATTATCCGTTTAATTTCTGGCGAGATGTTGTTGTCAGAGTTAATAGCGGGGCCGATGTACACAAAGTCCCGAACTACCTCAAAGCAAAGATTATAAAGTCATACAGATAACGCACTGGTATACAAATTCGAACTACCTCAAAGCAAAGATTATAAAGTCATACAGATAACGCACTGGTATACAAGAAAAATTGTTTTATGGAGGTTTGTACTGGCACAGCCCGCCATATGTTTGGATCTCGTTTTTCATGTGTGCACGTGCATACCGCCCGCCCGTACCGTGAAGCTGGTGAGCACTCTTTCTGTCACAGTTTTTCATCCTCTTTTTGGCCAGCCAATTCCATCGTATTTCCTGGGTGGCAGTTATGTCTGCTTTGTAGCAGTTTAGGGCTTCCGCTAGTTTTCTCATATTCCAGGTGCAGATACGAACGTAATTGCCCTTTTTTCGTTAATCAGGGACATGAATAAAAAAAATAGTTGTTGGCGAGGCTATTGTTTACTTCGAAACAATGTTTTTTTCATGGGTGGGTAGCTTAACCCAAGCACAGCACCCAACCTGGAGGGCCACTTCCAATTTATTAGATACCCCCAGGACAGGAGGCCGTCAGTATCAGCTACGGGATTGAGCGCTGCAGTTGGTCTTTTGGTTCAATCGCAACCATCTCTGTTCAAGGGGGCTGACTTACACTTAAAATATCTAGACAGTTGTTGCCCGAATGCCGGGTAATCATTCCGTGTCATTCTGATTGTCGTCTATTTGACCAAATTACAAGTACAATTACAAATTGGTTGATTACATTTACAAATTTGTTTACTGATTTTCTGTTTCACAAAATTAAAACTTAATTCCAACATATTTGTTAAAAAGAGAAAAAAATCAGGGGAAATTATATTTGTTATTTACAAATATAAAAAAAAGCCGTTTAACAATTTACTTTGAAATGTTGTAAACAACAACTGTTTCTCACAAAATTGTAAGCTCAGTAAGCAAATCGAGGACAAAAATGAATAAACAGAACAAAATTTTTACCGCCGGTTTAATTCGTGATGAGAAAAATGTTTTATTCGCAAATTTTCTGATACCATTACACATAAAGTTAAGGTTAGCGAGTGGCAAATGATTTTCAACAGCTTAAAATCTAATGAAATCCTAATAGATAAGGATTGGAAATACCTTAGAGATGTCGTGTGGTAAAATTTTAGACGACAAACTGTGGTAAGTCAAAAACATTTGTATAAAGGGTGAATTTCAAAAGATGCGATAAAAGGCTGAGAAGAAAAATTTGTTTTACTATTATTTTTAAGGCCAAAGTGGACCACAGTAAAATAAAAACAGGGGCAGCTGGTGACGCGCAGTCGAAATTGACGGATATAGACAATATCATAATCGTTAAGCAACGAAGATGGTTCCTTCGAATAATCAAATCTGAGCACCAAGGACAACGAGAAGACGTTATTCAAGAAATTACATGCTTGATTTTTCAGTTCGATTATATTATTAAATTTTGAACAATGCAGGTACATAATTATGAACAATACAGGTACATACAAGCACCAAAACGCCGAAAAAGAAAGACGCAACAACAATATGACGATGCCGATGTTATTGTCTCTCTTAGAAAAAGAAGGTTAGGGATGGAGATTTATAATCTTCAGTTAGATGGTCTTAAAAAAAAGAAATGGGGTTACCACAAAGTCACCTCACCACAGACATTGACGAAGAATACACAAAGAGTAACGAGTAACGAGAGAGAAAATGAAAACATGATTGAATTTCATAATGTATTTTTTTTAATTTTAAGAAAAAAAATATACAAAAATATTTCCAAAAAAAATAATATACGTATTTATGTTTTTGAAGCTACGAGTTGTTTTATTTGTTTTTAGTTTCAAGAAAAATAATTTAAATGTAACTCAATGTTTTTTCTCGTCTTAGTTGTCAAAGTTGTCATATAGGTTTTCTTCTTCTACTTCATCGCTTGTTGGCAGTTCAATGATGTTATTGGTTTCATCTCTTTGGGAAATGTTCGTCAAAATTATGCAGCACTTTTTAATTTGAATTTCCCTTCTTGGTTGATCTCTCAAATGGTTGAGGCAAGGAAATTTTATTTTTAGAATACCGATCGCATTCTCTATGATCCTTCGCGTTGCTTTATGGGCTCTATTTTAGCGATCGATTGCTGGAGATGATGTTCTTGTGACCGGTGGTTGCCGTGTCTATCGACATACGCTAATTCGAACTCGTTATTTAGTGAAACGTTTTTTTCAGAGTCATTTACAATCCTAGGTCCATTTAGTCTTATTATTTCCTCTGCCTCAACACGTTTTTACCGGAACTTTTCGTTGAAAACAAAAGAATCTCAAATTTCATAGTTAATTCGCGGACGATATATTTTTCTTGGTCTATTAAGCACAAAATCTTCACTTATATCACTATCGGTACTACTATGCCTTCTACGTAAGGACATTTTTAGGTTTGAAATGCGACTTCCTTCCAAAAATACAAATTGTTATTAAATCGACACACGATCTTTCTGTTGTAAGAAATTTTCAGCAACTGAACAAATTTGTAAAATTTCTTGATATCGTGAAACACAAACTTTCAACAAAATATGAATTTTAACAAACTTGTACTTGTTAGCAACAAAGAAAATTAACTTTTGCTGAAACGGAAATAATGAAATTTCTACAAATTTCCCTTTGTAAACTACAACTTCAATTTTGTAGCACAAATAAGTTGTCAAACAGAATAAATCGATTTTTCTACAAATTTGTTGAGAAAGTGCTTGTAAATTACAATTTGTAAGTTGGTGAAATGGGCCACTGGCTGTTTATACTCGCACTTTTCCTTTAGCAAGTCCAATCCGTTTGGATAAGACCAGTAACCAATGGTTTAACACTTGGAGGTAAAAACAAGCGTATATGATGTGTAGTCAGAGTTACACTAGTGGTTGCATTGCCAAGTTCAAGCCAATCAGAGTCCACCCTCGTTCTACAACACACTACCAAATCTTTTCTGGTTCGAGAAAAGACGACGTTTTTTTATTGAATGCTATAGGATAGGCTATACAAATCGTTTATTTAGGAAAACGCCCTCTTAAAGGGGGCGAGGGTTAAAATGATCTTATAACGAAATTTTCGTTGTATTATTCTCAAAATATTTCCATCGAAAGTTTTTCTCGAAATTTCCTTAAATTGTTCTGAAAACACAGTAAGTGGGAATATATCTTGCTCAGACCCTTTTTCAATATTCCTTACGAATTGAGCAAATCAACGTTGCGATGGGCGAAATTGACATTTCTTACACTTGTTCTGCTTCGTCGGACAGAAACTCTATACACCAAATTCATCAGTTGATCTAGCTGTGTCTATATCGTCCGTCAGACACTACCAAAAAACGCAATTCTTGGTCAACCCGTAAGGAGTTTTTAAAAAGTGTTTGATGTATACAAAGTGATTTTCTATACATCATCATTTGGGGGATATTTTATGAATAGGATAGGTTATTAAACGATTCGTATAACTGATTGTAACCTTCTCATATGTATTAATTATTGAATTATACAGGTAGAGCAACGAATGTTATTTATCGACATTTTGCTCAGAAGGGCGAATGTGAACGGTACGCATGAACAAGGCATGTCTCTATCCTACCTGATGACGTATTTTCGCTTCTTTTAAGCAACTTTGAGAAGTCTCATCTCCTTTATTGGCACAGTTTTGAGGGTTTAATTTTTTTGATGAGGCAAACTATGTATTCCGTAGGCATACTATCATCGAACCATTTTACAATTATAGTCCAAGGAATGAATACGAGGAATGAAAACAAATGAGAAAATGTTTATTTTCGAAGCAATCATTTTTATACTGTCACACATACTCTCCTAAGAATAGTTTTGTGCTATTCTCATCGTCATTGAGAAATGGAACATCAGGAATGCTTTCATCGTCAAGATCATCCTTATTCTCTTCATTACCTGGCAAATTATTTCAATAACAATTTGCAATTATTTCAATAACAATTTGCAATTATTTCAATAACAATTTGCAATTATTTTATATAGCGTAATGAGTTCATTGTAAACTACCAGTGACATTGATGTTCTCATCGAAATTGTCTGGTTGAATGATGGCGTCGTGGTGAATCAGTCGGAAATTTGTAATGAGCATATTTCCGTAGGCATTGTAATCTTAATAGTTGCTGATGTGCTATGAAGGTAGGTTTGTAGCATCAACATTTTTAAATATTCGATTTGTTTTTTGTTTGTTCCTCTCTTAAAAAATGGTGGGTTGCAGTCACAAAGGTTATGGCGTGAAATCCAGGCAGAGCTTCCAAAATAGTCTCACCTTTCGCATTAGCTTCTTCATGAAAAATACAATTTTTTGGCGTAACAGGCTCGTTAGTACCCAGGGCCAAGCTTTCTCACAACCATGCATACTTCTTGCACGATGGTATGAACTTCTGTTTTATGCCGACTCCGAACAGCAAATTTAAGTTAAGCTTTCTTGACAACTGATACAACTTTGTAAGAATAACATTTATTAAGTTTATTCGTCAGTAGCCCAGTGTGAGATTACAAATCATAAAAGAGTTTTTTTTTAAGTTTGCCTTGGAACTTCTTTTCCAAAATCGGAAGGACTGACTTGATCTGAAGCAGTAATAACACAGGCTCTATCTTCAAAGCCGTCCATTCGCGAACGTTCATTATCTTCAATGGACAAGCGAAAGTTTTGATCGAAAACAAGATCAATCCGCAAAGTCCCGGGTGAGTTTCTTCAATCTGAAGCAGATTGTCAATAGTGAGCCAACTCACGAAATTTGGCTGATAGGATGTGAAAAATTGATTGGCAATTTTTGGAAATATATATTTGAAAAGCTCAAAATCGCTAATTCGAATGGTTCTTTTTAAATGCAGATAATTGTTGATAAGATTGGCGTAACATGTAGTACTGTGCTGTTTTTCCATGGTGCCCTGCTATTGTTAATTCTTTATATGGTTCATGTTTCCGTAAAAAAAATCAAACATTTTCGTTATGGGCTACAGGTCCTGTTATTTGAATGTTCTGAAATGTCTCTAGTTCTATTATGATACCTTCGTTGACTTCTATATTTTTAACTTTCTCTTACAAAGAGAAAAGTATTGATTTCGTGAAAAAATTCGACCTCGAGATTTTTATTGATTCTAGCATTACTATAATAGCGAAAGCCAAGAAGGGGTTTTTGGAATTCCGTTTGTCGGTCCGTCTGTTCGTAATGGTCTCCCTAGCCTAAACGGCTTGAACGATTTTCTTTAAATGTTTTATCCAAGCTTGTTTTGGTCATAATTCTAAGCCTTTGTTTTTGCTTTTAGCCATGTTATTAACGGTACCTGCCATATGAAAATTGTTCATAACCTCAATTTTCTCGAAAAAGGCTCTAACGATTTTGATTAAACTTTATATATACTATAAGCAAACGAAACGGAGTATTATCTTTCTTATAGCATGAATAATAAAATGTTTTTACGGAAAAATTTGCAACCTTCTCGAAGTTGAAAAGTAACATTATTTTTCATTATTTATATTTGTTTTTATTTTTTCATAATATATTATTAACTTTTATAAAATTCAATTTCAATCTTTTATTATTATTAATTCTTTATTATGGAAGTATGAAATTCAATGCAATTAATTATACAAAACTCATCTTACTGGGATTTGAACTCGTGTTCTCTCGCACGGTATTCCGACACGCAATTAACTAGGCTGTACTCTGGAACAAGTAAGGCCAGTTAGTGCAACAAAGTACTTGAATCGTGTTGACTTATTCTCCGATAGGTTCCCGATCTTTTCACCTTTTTCCCTGATGTTTTATTCTTAGCATTTTTAAGCCTTCATTCGTAAGCTCTATATATGATATGCTTCGTGTGAAGTACTACCGAAATCTTAACGTATGGTACATGTACACACATCTCCGATAGCATAAAAACAACTGTACAGAGGTTATACCACCATAACTTCGGTCATGCATGTGAATTTTCCTTAGCCGTAATTAACCGTAAATTCTGAATTGTATCGAGCGATGGTAGATATAAATTGTTGAGTACCGCCCGGACTGTAAAGCTTTCGTTTCAAAATACAAAATGCAGTATAACGGAGAAACTGTTGTATGTCCCATAACTGTTTTGTTTTAACATGGTAAGAAAGTCACCCTGACGGCAGAGCTCCCAACCTAGAGTGAGATTTATTAGATACTCCTAGGACACGGTGCCATCAGTATCTATTACGGGATTGACATCTTTGTTTAAGGACCACCAACAACACACCTAAATTTTAATTTACTCAATCGAGTAATTTTGGCTCTAGTATGAATAACAGACGCCAGGCGGAATACATGTAATTTTGAGTATCTATAAATCTATAATTTTGAGTATCTATCCTGTTCAGACACATATTCAAAAATTTTAAAATAAAAAGGGGGAGTGGCAGTGGGCGGATTCCAAAAATGTTTACACTTGTTTACGAACAGCAAGCACAAGGATCACATGTACCAAATTTCTTTGTCCTAGCTCAACATTTAAGGCCCAAAAAACGGGTTCCTACAGACGGACGGACGGACGGACAGACAGACATGGCTTAATCGACTCAGCTAGCGATTCTGAGTCGATCCATATACTTTGAAATATACCTAGCTAAAATACTTGACTATGCTAAAAATTATGTATCAAAACTAATATACCCCTATGGGATGAGGTATAATTACATTGACCGTGTTCCGGGTTTTAGATGTCCTAAGTTAACTTTGCCGATACACTGTTCTCATTGGTCAATCGACCACGTCACGTGTCTAAAAATGCTCGATTGACCAATGAGAATACTTCGTAAAACTAAGATCCGGAACGCGGCCGTTATCCCAAGTATTAACTGTAGTCCGTTGTGATATACGGCAGATGCGGCGTTCAAATCGATAAACTGTCACGTCTTCATCGTTCTCAATATCATCGGTTTCGAAACAAATTATCGTTGTCAAAAATTAAATCCAGTACTGGTGTTGAAGTAATTGAATTTTCTTATCTAGGTACCTACTAACAACGCTAGATTGTCGTTTTTAGAGTCTAGTACCAACTAACTGGTACCAAATTCGGGGGAATATTGTGTTAGTAGGTACTTGGTGAAAAAAGGACATGGTACCAATGTGGATAATTACTTTTGGTCTAATACCAATACTAGCGCTAATACTCGTTGAATTAATCTGGCATACCATAGGCGAAATCATTTATCACTTCAGTTTTTCTAATCCATCCATCACCAGAATTGATGGAAGGATTCTGAAAAGCTTTGCTATAAAACATAAGCTTTTGCAAGAATGTTACGTTTTATAGAACTGGAAGTGGTTCTTATATTCGCTTAAAACAGCTTAATCAGCTAAAGGTTGGGGTACGTAATAATTAAAGCTTTTATTTGTTTGTGGCAAAAATTTGGGAATTACAAATAAAGCGAAAAGCTAAGTTTGGGGCCATGTGCCGCAAATTCCAGATGTAATGTTTTAATTTTAATGATTTGAAGTGGTTTATTTGCTTTATTATACGTGCAAGTTTGTGTATGGGTCCAAATCCTTTTTCAACGGATTTAAACAAACGTAATACTAAATCTATTTAATAAATGTTTCTATTTTTAATACTGATTGTTGAATATATGAAACAGAAACAGCACTTTTGAAAATGATACCTGCTAAATGTTATAAGCGTGGTTTTATTACCCCAATAGTGTAGGGAAGTATAGACATAGCGGGAAAATTCGATGTTCAATGCTTTGAGGTAACCTGAGTCCAAACCAATTATTAAAAGATGAATGTCTAGCATCTGTAGAATGTAATAAAACTTAATTCGTACACGTACATTGACACCAAAGTTCAAATTGAAACTGCATACCAATTCACTTCACTTAAGTGGCGCTACAGTCCGAAATGAACCTGGGTCTCAACTTGCGCACTCCAAGTTGGTTGAGGTCGGTTTCTAATTGTGTGCGCCACTTAAGGCGGAGTCTTCCTATACTGCGTCTGACGTCTGGCTGGGAATCGAAGACACTTCCAGTCGGAGTATTGGTGTCCATTCGTTCAACATGTCCTAGCCTTCTTAAACGTCCAATGCAAAGTTTTTTTGACCAGGGTCATGTCGCTGTACAGTTCGTTTAGTTCTTGGTTGAATCTTCGTCTCCATAGCCCGTCAACGCAAACGGGACCGACGATTTTTCGAAGAATTTTGCTCTCAAATCGACCAAGGATTTCTTCATCCGCTTTTGAGATGGTCCATGCTTCAGCGCCTTAGAGCAGGACTGGGATAATCAGATTCTTATATAGGATCTACTTAGTAGTTCGAGAAAGAAACAGATTCGGGATATCGTTCTTCGGTAAAGCATTATTCGGGATTATGTAATTCGGGTAAACGTTTCTCGGGAAAACGATACGCGGGCAACTTGTTTTTGGGGAAAACGACTATAAATGCTGTCGTATGCGGCTTTGAAATCGATGAATGAATCGATGTTGATGGGACTGATGCCTCTGTAGTTGGCGCAGCTTAGTGGGTCTCCTTTTTTGTGCAAACGATGCTGAGGTTCCATTCTTCAGGCATATTTTCTTCTGACTAGATTTGGCCTATGAGTTAGTGGTTGTTTTTAAAGCTCGGCGGGAAGGCCGTCATTTCCGGCAGCCTTACTAAGCTTGAGCTTAGATATTGCTATACTGACTTCACTCAGGTTGGGTGGTTGGCAGTTTTCGCGGTTGTTGCCAATATTGAATGGTTCGTTCTGCATAACAGCGGAATGTTGTTCCTCATCTCCGTTTAACATTCTGCAGAAGTGGTTCTTCCGTATCCTCAGCATCGACTGTGTCTCAACTACGATATTTCCTTGTTCATCTCGGCAGGATTCTGTTCGAGCAATCGCGAGAGACCGCTTGCTATTGCCGTCTTTCGACATTACATTTTTTACAGTATTTCTGGATTGTTTTGGTGGTAGATATCCGCATTCTTACCTTGGCTGCAACAAGGTAGTGGTCCGAGTCGATGTTAGCTCCTCGGAATGTTTGGACATCCAAAAAACTGGATGCGTGCCTCTTGTCTATCGCAATGTGATCAATTTGGTTGAACGTTCGTTGATCTGGAGAACGCCATATTCCCTTTTTGATATTGAGGGGAGGAAACCTTGTGCTGGCTATAGTGGCATTTCGTTCCTAAGCGAAGTCAATTAGCCTAAGTCCGTTACCAGACATGTTGTCGTGTATTCTATGTTTTCAGACAATACTGCTAAAGATGTCTTCTCTTTCTACCTTTGCGGTAAAATCTCCCAGCACGATTTTAACATCGTACTTCGGTAGTCGCTCATAGGTTTCGTCAAGGAGCTCATAGAAGCAGTCCTTAGCTATATCATCTTTTGGCGATTTTGGCCATGATGCGGGTAGTTAAACTGCGTTCGCTAATGTCTGGGAAACATAAGACTTCTTGCCTAAGTCTGGCACTTATAACAAATCCGCATCCGAATAGTCGCTGTGTCTGCTCACTTCAACACGGTCCGTAGCAGATGTCACAGTTTTTCATCCTCTTTTTGACCGGCCCATCCCATCGTATTTCGTGGATGGCAGTAATGTCAGCTTTGTAGCAGTTTAGGGCTTCCGCTAGTTGTTCGCTTGCACCTCTCCTGTTTAATGTTCACACATTCCAGGTGTAGATACGAACGTCGTTGTCCGTTTTTCGTTTAGCCGTGTCGTCAACAATAAAATCAGTCCCTTCCGATGCTATTGGTTGCCTCGTAACCGTTAGATTTTTCCATGATTGGGTAGTTAACCCAGAGTACAACCCCCAACCTGGAGGGCCAGTTCCAATTTATTAGATACCCCTAGGACACGGGGCCATCAGTGTCCACTACGGGATTGAGCGCTGCCGTTGGCCTTTCGGTTCATCTGGCACCAGCTCTGTTCAAGGGGCCTGACTAACCCGTGAAATTCCTAGAGAACCTGTTGTCCGAATATGTCGGAGCAGCTTGTTTAGGTTCGCCTGGGACAGAAATCTGGTATTCATTCCGTGCCATTCTGACTTGGCTGTTTATAGTGTTGCTGTTTTTCGTCGTGTTATCAACACTCGCGCTTATCGTTTAGCAAGTCAAATCCGTTTGGATGAGAGCAATACCCGATAGTTACCACTTGGAGGTTAAATATAAGCACTTGATGTGTAGTCACAGTAACAACCACTTTGCATTGCCAAGTTAAAGCCAATCAGAGTCTACCGTCGTTCTGCAACACCCAACTATCGAAGCTGCTTATCTAGTTTAAGAAAAACTATAGTAACAAAATTATGTGTAGGTTAATTTGTCCTCTCGATGAAACTTGTGAAAGGAATTTTTGGTTTATTCCCCTTTCCGAAGTGTAAGAGCTGTATATGAGTTGTAAATCTACTACAAAAAGAACACACAAGTCACAGATCACGTATTTCATTTTTCCTTTTATTAGATTGTGTTTTTTATTTGTGGAAGAACATATATATATATAATATAATAAGATAGTCAAATAAAATTTAAGTGTTGCCATATCAATTTGTTGGTATTTTATTTACAATGTATCGAGTTAAAAAGTGATAGCTGAAACAAAAATTTAAATAATAAATGCAATTATATTATAAATATAATAGCTTTGCTACACAATATGAAATATGGGCGCAGCTACTACCTTAATAATTTAATAGGTTAATTTGATTTATAACTAATAAGGAATCACCTGTGCTATAAGGCATGCAAACCAGTAGGAAAACAGGAATTTAGTTAAATGTAGGATTATTCATTTATCCTGCTTATTTTCGTATATTACTGCTTTAATGAGAAAAATATTTTTTTATTGCATATTCTATCAATTTTATAATTAAATATTACTCTATTGGTTCGGGTTTTGATACATAAAGTGCCGAATTGGTTGGAATCTTAAACGCCAAAAAATGCGCACCATTCCTATATGCTATTTATTTTATGCTTTGCAATCCACCTACAAAGTGCAAACAATCAAAATGTTGTATCAGATAAAAGTGTTAGTGATCTAAAAAAGGCTTTTATCAAAACATCACATATAACAAATGTTATGTAATGCATCACTTTAAAAAAAAACATGCGTTTCGAAACACTTGCAGTACTGCATTAAGGAAGTCAGAATATAATTGTACATCATTGTGACATAAAAACTTGAATATACTTTATGATGTCCTTCAAAGCTACAAACCTTGACTATATCGTTCATTATTATTAATCTATTTTGTCTAATTTTCTTGTGACTGTCTATAATTACTGTCTAATTTTCGTATCTTTCTCTTCCTAGGGCACAACATGGCCTCAACACAGATACTACAATTGTATTATACAAAAGCCAACAAAAATAAACAAGGAAGCCAATCAAAATTCCATCACCAACGTAGTAAACCCCTTCTACAAGGGCGGCAGTCGATTACCATTCCTCGCATGCAATTCCAAACGCTACCACAAAATAATAGTTCTTCTTCGCAGCTTACCGAAAACATTTACTGCTTCCCGTCAACGGATAGCGATACCAATAATAACAAAAAGGCGAAAAACAAACCAAAGGAAGAAACCAAAGATTCCTGGCGCCAGCTGCAACACCATAAAAGCCTTCTTACCAGCAACATCGAGAAGAAAGTTTCGGGGACGACGACGACGACTACTACAACGAGTCAGCAGCAAACCGCCTCTTTTACTTTCTCAGCTGAAGAAAACATTAGTAATAAAGAAGACGAAGAAAACATCGACAAAAAGGATACCATTACAAGAAACTATATTTCAAAGGAGAAAACATGCTCATGTTGGACGGATATTTTCAATTTTCCAAGCGACGAAAGCCTTACGCGAAAAGATGATGCCACTTCTGCTGCCATTGCTGCCGATGCTCTCGATGATTGTGAATTTTCCCTTGTCGTCTATCCTGGGACTTTACGCGAGCACCCGCACTGCTCTCCTTCCACAACGTCAGCGAAAAACCCAGACACTGCAGGAGCAAAAACGAAAAAGTCGATGGCACAGCAACACAATCACTTTGACCACAATGGCAAGGAAAACAATCACTTCCAGTATAAAATGTGCTCATCTCTTTTATCGTCACATCAGCTACCATCAACATTACCACTTCAAACAAACCCACAGTCAAAACCATCGTCACCGCCTCCTTCTCAATTTTCTAACGACGACATTGGAAATTCTAACAATGAATTTGTGGCACAGCAATCATCAAGTGTTCCGCAAAGAATTGACAATTTTAGTACAGGGAACCATCATAAGCAATATAGAGGTGACATCTCGTCAGAGGCGTTGTCGGCCATCGACTATGCTCTCCAGCTTTGGCCGGTGGAAGGACCGATTCATTGTGATGGCGAAAGTGCGACAGCTTGTGTCAATTTTATCGCTTCTGGAGATGTCGGCGGTGATGCAGACGTGGAAAAGAAAAAATACTACACCATACCAATGCCGTTGCCACCTTCACCAACAAAAACAACCGCTACTACCACAACTAGAAAAACGAAAAACTGTGCTACAAGCTGCCAAAACAATGCCACTAGCAACACGAGCGTCGTCGTTGCGGGGGGCGTTGATCAAACGTGTTTCTTTCAAAAGCGATTTGATTTCTATAGGAAAGACAGTCTTACCGAAGTTACAGGAAGCGCTCTATTGTGCAAGTTTAAGCCAAATACCTGCCACGAATCAAAATCGCCAAAATGTTGCATCAACACGGCAACATTTGATAGATACGAGCAACAGAATTGGAATGATACCAATGCGAAGCGGTTACAATCATCAAAGACACCATCAAGCAGTAGTGATTCCTCAGCGTCCTTTTTATTGCAATCGACAACATTACGCTCGAAAACACCAAAAACAACCACAACAACATTATCACAATTATCTTCCAAACAACAATATTGCGGCAATGAACGAAGATGTGCAACAAAGAGCGAGTCATTTGAAAAACAGCAACACCTTCGACAACAACGAACGACGAAATTCTGCAATTTTGACTGCCAGAAATGTAACAACGATAACTGGCCACAATGCAACACCAACAACATTTACAACAATCATAAAGTTAACACCAACGCTACGAGTACTAAATCGAGATTATTCGCCAACACAACAACAGTCGATACTAATCGAAGATTCAGCCGAAAACTTAGCCAGAATGCGATCAACGCTTTTGCTGATGCCCAGAGGTTTACCCGTGCTATTCTTCCACTTATTATCATATTTAACATACTGCCATTACTCTATGCAGGTAAGTTGATAATACAAAAGATTTTTCTTTGTGTAGATAATTTAGGTGATGTAAGTACTGAATTTGCTAAACACTACAAAAATAAGGGCTCTTTTCACTGAACCTCCGATCATACATATCATCTGAGTATGTACTATGACTGTTAAAATCAGCATAGCATACGGATTCGTTCCACCTTTAAGTTGACAACACTATTCTTAACTGGCGTCCATTTTGTCAGATGTCAAGTGATTTATTTTTAGTTTGGTTTGGCATATCAATATGAATATTCTGACGTCTGAAAAAGACTTCCAAATCGTGCAAATTTATATTGAAAATCATGGTTCTGTTCGAAATACGTATCGCGCACTACGTTCATTTTACGGTCAACACAATCGTTCATCAGAGCAATTAATTCGATTAAGTATGGAACGTTTTCGGACCACGTTTAAAATGTTGTACACAGTGCGTACAGAAAAACTAATTGCTAAATTAGAGCGTAGCGTAGAGGAAGACCCGAATCAGTCTATCCACCATCGTGCACAGGATTTGGATATGTGTCCATTCACTTTATGGAAGATTTTGCGGAAAGATATTGGTTTGCGTGCTTACAAAATCCAAGTAGTGCCAGAATTGAAGCCACAGGATCACCTAGCAAGGCGTAGATTCTGTGAATGGGCCGAAAACAAGACTGTAGTTGACCCCAATTTTCATAAGCGAACTTTTGGTTGAATGGATTCGTCAATAAATAAAACTGCCTGCCGTATTTGGAGTGGTGATAATCGTCAAGTGTATGTTGAGATACAAGTACACCACAAGAACTGATTGTTTGGTGTGCTTTATGGGTTGGTGGAATAATTGGTCTGTACTTCTTTAAAAACGATGCTAGCCAGAACGTTACAGTCAATGGTGTCCGCTATAGAGCCATTAAAACTGACTTTCATTCATCAATTGAACAACTAGGATGTGCAGAAGCTGTGGTTTCAACAAGCTCTGCCACAACTGATTTGTTGAAGAAAAGTTCGGTGAGCGCATAATTTTGCGTTTTAATGCCGCTTGACAATTTTCTGTTGGGCTATGTGAAGTCGGTAGTCTACGCCGAAAAGCCCGAAATGATTGACCACTTGGAGGACAACATTCGCCACGTTATTGTCCAAATATGGCAACAAATGTTGGAAAAGGTCATCGAAAATTAGACCTCCCGATTAGACTTAGTCCGAGCCACATGGCAGAAACCAAATTTAGGTTATAATGCCAGAATACTATCTTTCAAATAAAGTAAATTTCATTTCAATTTAAAAAAATCATCTTTGTTGTATTCCATTTCAAAGTTTTATACTTCTAAAAAAACCCCCCTTTGCTAGACATAGTTTGTACAAAAATAACACAAACACATATATCGTTAAGTATTTAGACAGTTTTCGATATGGTCATGGTCATATGTGTATTACCGATTTATGATCATAACTATGAAATAGAATGTTCATTAAAAATATAAATATCTGAACAACATATTTATATACAATTTCTTCTCGAAATGTTGTCCAAATATGTAATACCTATTGATTTTCTGAAATAAGGCAGCCAACATGAGTTTGCAAGTCTCTGCTATCGGCATCTCCATAAGTACGACAAGTTTTCCTTCGATGTTGGCTTTGCAAAGTTCTACTAAACTACTTAGTGATTCTTTGTGTATCCCATTTAAGTATCTTATCTGACAGTTTAAATAAAAGCGTTGTGATTACTTTTGCGTTTATTATTACTAATATAATAACATTCAATTGCGTACACAAACCGGACAAACAGACAGAATTTTTATACCCTATCCCATAGGGGTATATTGGTTTTGACATTAAGTTCGCAATATAGAGAAATAATTTGATATATGATTCGATTCAGAATCGCTAGCCACATCTGTCGTCCTTCCGTCCGTCCGTCTGTTTGCCACCTATTTTGGGCCTTAAATTTTGAGCTAGAGTTTTGAAATTTGATATTTATATGGTCTCTCTATCCGATGAAGCAGAACAAGTGTAAACATTTTTGAAATCCGCCCACTGCCACGCCTACTTTTAAGAAAAATGTTCTTTTTGGCAAAACAGTATGGAATTTTGAAAAGTTTTTGAACAAGATATTTAGACGATCCTAATATCTTTATTTCGTTTTTAAGAAGTTTTTTTGCCACGCCCACTTGTTGGGGCGTTTTCTGTTGAAACGTTTCATGGTCAAATTTTAAAGATTTCGTTTTTTTTTAGAGACGTTTTCATACAAAAACCATTTGTATACACTACCTCTAAGCATAACCAGCCGAAAAACGTTGTTTTCATCGAACTATAAAAGATTTTCATAAACTGTCTGAACAATATGTTCTGACAATGACATTTTCTCTATTTCATCGCCATAAAGCCGACATTTTGAAGATATTTATTTTAAGGTTGGGATGGGGTAGGGTATTAAAGGATGTCCTCTGAATTTCACCCACGTTCCCTATTTAAAGGTTAAATATTTTTTTTAACGATTGCATAGGATTAGGTTTTATACGATATAAAACAACAAGTATAAAGATCAGTAATGTGAAGCAAAAATAGAGCGGGTGGGAATATTTAGCATTTGAGCGTTTGTACACAATTTTAACAACAAAGACACGTCAAACAATTAGCCAAAGAGATGATTGTATATGTGATGTTTCACTGACTGATCTTGTTGGTTGGATGCATCCAAAGATCATAAAGCCATGGAGATGACGCACTGCATATAATTGATTTTTTCAATTAATTTTATATTACTTCATCTTAAAACTAACTTACATGCTAGAGAAAAATTCATGAAAAACTAGCCTAGTTATCAACCACTTAACTAACTTACTTGCCCTATGCGGGCTCCCTAAATTAAATGATAACAACTTAGTTCTAATGCCTTTCGGCCTAATATCTGATATATAAATCTAAAAGTAATACAATGTTTACCAAAAACATTTGAAAAACTTGGTTCCTTGTCCTTTTTCAAGAGAAATGGTTCAATGTGTGCACGTGGACACCGCCCACCCATACCATGAATCTGGTGAGCTAAATGGCTTTATAATCTTTGGTGCATCATAGCCTGATCAAATTTTAACTGCTACCAGAGAAAAAATAACTCGAATACACTTTTTTTCGAGATTTTTAAAATATTGAGATTTTGATGAATATTATCACTAGAAATCATAAATCATTTAATTTTCTAGATATCGTGGTAAACCCGGACCAAAGTGAATCTTTTTATTGAATATTTGAATTAAATTTTGCTGCTGTTTGGATAAAGCTTTTGTGAGATCATTCCATGATTCCTATGAAGCGAAGTAAAATGAGAGTTATATATATGATCTTAATGTCCCATACAGGGCATTAAACCTAGCTACTCCCTTCATTTATGTGTGCGAAGTTCTGTTTAACACCGAATACAAACGGCAAATTTGTGAAGCTTCTCATACCAGTGTTACTATTGGATGCTCGTCAGACTTGAAATAACTAAGTGTTGTCACTTTCGTTATTGGAGCCAGTAGTCCAAGGCACTAACCACTAGACCACTGCACCCTCAAGCAGTATAACTTGCCAAAAAAAGATGTTTTCAAAATTAAGCCTTTTTTGTATTGGTGAGCGCTGAATAATGCTCTCGTCGTAACAGTATTCATTTCTGAAAGTCATAGTCATTTCGCGTGTACTCGATCTTTTCAACTTAATCAAGCTGAGAGAGTGTTTCTAATCAAAATTAGACCAGCATTTAGTAGTAAATTAGACGCAACATACCTAACAGTAAGATTGGGTGGTGCCCAGTCGTTCAAGATCATTCTGTTTACGGTTAACTGTGCTCGGCATTCGTTGAGTGTTGTTGATGTAAAATTCCAGAGATCGGACTGTCTTTCAATGTCGCTGAAAACACATATATTCTTCGTGAATATCACGTTATATATCGGTCAGGCCAAGGGTTCTTTAATTGCCAAAGTCTGTATGTGCTGTAGCTTTTTATACGCATTCCTGAGTATTCTTCGAGTTCAATATCATTTCCAGGACCAACCACAGATGTACTGTGATGATTCTAAGGTTTTAAGACCATTGTCTTGGAAGTAGGGTCGACTGATAGTAAGAACATCATTCGGATAAACGTGGTGGAATCTGTTCCAACTTCCGACAACTAGTCAAAATGGTTTGAAGCCTATCCTTTCTTATTGATTGGTGAGATTGCATTCTGCAGACATACTTTAAACCGGTTTGGTATGTGCTATTTACAGCATAGCTAGACTATACTTTCATAAGGGTTGTCATTTCTATCCTCATTTAGTTCGCTCGCGTAGCTTTCGCTGTCGTCACCAATATTTAGCTTCTCTCAATAAGCAAAGTTATTTTTAGGTACTTTAGCTAAAAAAGATTTTGAGACTTTGATTAATTCTAACAATATAGGGGAAACCAAGAAAGCTGTGCAATTCCGTAATGTCTCTCCAACCTTAACGGCTGGAGCGTTTTTGTTCACACTTCTTATATGCATGCAGTTTTTTAAAGATAAAGTTACGTACGACCCAGTCGTGCACCCACCTCTCGTTTTCATTTAAACCGATTTGGTATATGCTACTTACAGCATAACTACTTACTTACTTACGTGGCGCTACAGTCCGGAATGAACCGAGGCCTCAACCAACATGTTTCTCCAATTAGCCCGGTCCTTAGCTAACTGCCTCCAGTTGCGCACTCGAAGTTGGTTGAGGTCAGTTTCTACTTGTGCGCGCCACTTAAGGCGAGGTCTTCCTCTGCTGCGTCCGACGTCTGTCTGGGAATCGAAGACTCTGCGAGCCGGAGTATTGGTGTCCATTCGTTCTACATGTCCTAGCCATCTTAAGCGTCCAATGCGGAGTTTTTTGACCAGGGGCAGCTCGTACAGTTCTTGGTTGAATCTTCGTCTCCATAGCCCGTCAACGAATTTTCCTCTCAAGGATCTGCCGAAGTGTGAAGATTTGATCGGTTGTGGACTTTCCTGGCCTAAAACCACACTGATAAGGGCCGATCGGGTTGTTGGTAAACGGTTTCAGGCGTTCACATATTGCGGCAGATAGAATTTTGTATTCGATGTTAAGGAGACTTATGCCTCTGTAGTTGGCGCAGTTTAGAGGGTTTCCTTTTTTGTGGATCGGGCAAACGATGCTGAGGTTCCATTATTCAGGCATACTTTCTTCCAACCAGATTCGGCTTATGAGTTGGTGGATGTTACTTTTAAGTCATCTCCGCCGGCTTTATAAAGCTCGGCGGGAAGGCCGTCATTTCTGGCAGCCTTATTAAGCTTCAGTTTAGATATTGCTATCCTGACTTCACTCAGGTCGGGTGGTTGGCAGCTTTCGCTGTCGTTGCCAATATTGAATGGTTCGTTCTGCCTGACAGCAGAAGTGGTTCTTTCATATCCTCAGCATTGACTGTGTCTCAACTACGATATTTCCTTGTTCATCTCGACAGGATTCTGTTTGAGCCTTGTATCCTTGGCTTTGACGTTTTACACTTTGGTAAAACTTGCGAACATCTTTCCTGGAGTTGCACCTCTCTATATCCTCAATCGCGCGCTTTTCTTCCTCTTTTTTCTTCTTTCTAAAAAGCCGGTGTTCTTCCCTTCTTCTCTGCCTATAGAGCTCAACGGCAGCTCTCGTCTTCACTAGCGGCTGAGCCTTGTAGGCCTCGTAACTGGCTGCGAGCATCTGTCGGCATTCCTCATCAAACCAGGGGTTTCTTGCTGGTGGGCGCGAGAAACCTAGCACATCAGTTGCGGCTGATCTAATGGCTTGTTGGCATCGTTGCCATAGTTCTTCGACATTCGATGCTGGTGGTATGGTGTTAATCGACAGGTTTAGGGATACGCGTTGCGCAAAGGTCTTGGCGGTCTCTTGCGATTGAAGTCTTTCGACATTAAATATTTTTACAGTATTTCTGGATTGTTGTGGCGTGGTGGATATTCGCATTCTAACCTTGGTAGTGGTCCGTGTCGATGTTAGCTCCTCGGAATGTTCGGACATCCAAAATACTGGATGCGTGCCGCTTGTCTATCGCTATGTGATCAATTTGATTGAAAGTTCGTTGATCTGGAAACCGCCATGTCCCCTATGGATATCGAGGTGAGGAAACCGTGTTCTGGCTATAGTGGCATTTCGTTCCGTAGCGAAGTCAATCAGCCTAAGTCCGTTACCAGACGTGTTGTCGTGTATTCTATGTTTTCCGACAATACTGCTAAAGACGTCTTCTCTTCCTACCTTTGCGGTAAAATCTCCCAGCACGATTTTAACATCGTACTTCGGTAGTCGTTCATAGGTTTTGTCAAGGAGCTCATAGAAGCAGTCTTTATATATATTGATTGATGATGCGTTTGCTAATGTCTTGGAAACATAAGACTTCTTGCCTAAGTCTGGCACTTATAACAAATCCGCATCCGAATAGTCGCTGTTTCTGCTCACTTCAACACGGTCTGTAGTAGATGTCACAGTTTTTCATCCTCTTTTTGACCGGCCCATCCCATCGTATTTCGTGGATGGCAGTAATGTCTGCTTTGTAGCAGTTTAGGGCTTCCGCTAGTTGTTCGCTTGCACCTCTCCTGTTTAATGTTCTCACATTCCAGGTGCAGATACGAACGTCGTTGTCCTTTTTTCGTTTAGCCGTGTGGTCAACAATAAAATCAGTCCTTTCCGATGCTATTGGTTGCTTCGTAACCGTTAGATTTTTCCATGATTGGGTAGTTAACCCAGAGTACAACCCCCAACCTGGAGGGCCAGTTCCAATTTATTAGATACCCCTAGGACACGGGGCCATCAGTATCCACTACGGGATTGAGCGCTGCCGTTGGCCTTTCGGTTCATCCGGCAACTGCTCTGTTCAAGGGGCCTGACTAACCCTTGAAATTTCTAGAGAACCTGTTGTCCGAATATGTCGTAGCAGCTTGTCTAGGTTCGCCTGGGACAGCAGGCCGGGTATTCATTCCGTGCCATTCTGACCTGGCTGTTTATAGTGTTGCTGTTTTTTGTCGTGTTATCAATACTCACGCTTATCGTTTAGCATGTCAAATCCGGTTGGATGAGACCAGTACCCGATGGTTACCACTTGGTGGTAAAAAATAAGCACTTGATGTGTAGTCAGAGTTACAACACTCGGCTTTGCCAAGTTAAATCCAATCAGAGTCTACCCTCGTTCTACAACACCCAACCATCATAACTAGACTAGAAAATAGGTCCTTTCAGGATCTATGACTTCCGTAAGGGTTGTCATTTCTATCCTCATTTAGTTTCGCTCGCGTATCTTTCGCTGTCGTCACCAATATTTAGCTTTTGGTTCTCTCAATTAGCTAGGTTATTCTTAGCTACTTTCGTATAACAGTCTGCAGAAGTTTACCATCGACCGTTACTCAACTGCTTTTTGATTAATTCTAACAATATAGGGGAACCAAAAAAGCTGTGAAATTCCGTTCGTCGGTCCGTCAGTCCGTAATGTCCCTCCAATCTAAATGGCTCGAGCGATTTTGTTGAAACTTCTTATATTTATAAAGTAACGAACGACCAAGTCGATGCACTCACTTCTCGTTTTAATTAGCTTTGCCATGGTTTATTTTTTTTTATGAAATAAACACAATCTAACATTTGCTGCATTGTAGCATTGAATATTTTTCTTAAATTTATATTCATAGTAGGTACATTTTTTCCAGAACTTATGTCATATGTAACTCGACTAGGTATGATGGAAAAGAAAACTGAGCACATGACCTATGACCATCCATTGTATGCTCTTCATTTCTTTTAAGGCATATTTACCAGCTGATTTTTTTCAGCATTGTTAATGAATTTTGCAATTAATCGATATAATCGATAGTAAATGCTTTGGAAGAGAGCCAGAGAAAAGTTAATGATCCTTTTTGAATTATTCTTTCTAATTTCTTTTCGCAACATCATAGACAAATATTTAGCAACAAAAAAGATGAATTCGTACAAAGTTATGAATTAATGAATCCCATACCTTCGAAACATGTTGTGTCTATTCAGTTGAAGTGGAGTCAGTAGTTTATAGTCCAGTTTTCCTATCTATATGCACCCACTCAGATATTAAAAAATAAAAGATGGTACTTACTACCAGATACAAATACTTTGCCCGTTCATATGGAATTGAGAAGCTGCCGATCTGAAATGAATATCTCATGCTAAAATATTCAACTAGAAATTAAAATCTGAAATGTGTATTATGTTGATTCATTCCGGTCCTCTACACAAGTATGCAGCATCCATTGCCTTGACATGCTGACGTCAAGTTGTTCAAATATCTATGTCAAGAGAAAAAAAATGAAAAAATGTTGTTATTTTTTCATTCACGTAATTTATTTTATTTTTCTATCATCTAAGTCCCCCTGGACATGGAAAAGCAATTTGCACTCTAAATCGTTTGCATGTGCTTATAAGTACCCACACATACACTGAAGGATTCCATTCAAATATTTATCTTGCGATAAATACGCTTTATGTTCATATAGTGAGATGTTAAACATGCAGACATAAGTTAAGAAATTTTTGCAGATGTTTTTCAATGTTTGGCGTGACATTTTGTTTTCGACCAATTATGACATTTCAATAGGAAAGTAGGTTGAAGAGAACTTAAATGTTAGCCTCTTTTGTGTATTCGAAAGAATCGAAGTGTGAAGTAAAAGGATATTTTATTTTTATGCTGACACAAGAGGGATGAAGATAAGGATCATTAAAGTTTTCATTTATAAGAATGTCATAAAATCTTAATAAGTTTTAGCCTAAAGAAAATTTTGCAAACGCGTGCACTTTCTGTCACAAAATTTATTGGTTGTTATATTTTATATTATAGGGGTATATCAATGTTGGTTCACTGTTAGAGACATATGATCCAGGTAGACATTGGTCGATCTAGAGTCTAGACATGTCTGTTCATTCGTTCGTCTTTTCGTCTCTGTGTTTTCTTCCGCTTGGAAGCGTTTTTATTTTGTTGTTATGCTCAGGTTAAAATGCTTCTATTTTTCTACAATTTTTTTTTAAATTGAAAATTAAACGAACGTTAAAAAAATTAGTGAAGCAATGAATTGGAGAAATTCCAAACAGTATGGCCAGACAGGAGATCATTTGTAAAAATAAGAAATACATTTTCAAAGTATCATAGACTTGGCATACAGATTTATTTAATGAAACCTTCGAAATAACTTGAACTGAAAGTTTTATTTTTATTTTTGCAAATCCATAGAAATAGGTTTTCATAGCTTGCAAATGCACGCATTTTCGACTATAGGGCTTGATGCCAAATTCTGTTAAATGCCATTGAGATATCAAGCGAAACAATCTTGTTTTCTCCACCATGGCTGATTGACTTGTTCCACTTACTGCTTGATGCCATATCAAATCATAAACTTACAATTTATAAGAGTTTCAATGACCTCGGGAAGAAATGACAACGTCTTTTGGTCAGGCTGAAAAAATCGAATTTTACATCTACTCAGACAGTATATTTGCTAGCGTAGAAAAACCATACCATTTGGACCAGTGGACTTACAGTTAAATGTCGACATCAACTATAACTTTTAAGCACTGCATCCGCCAACATCTTTGTTTAAAAGGCCTGACTAACCCTTTGAAATTTGTATATGATCTAACTGGAGCTGTAGACGCCCAATCTATCCGGAAATTAAAGAAGCCCTATAGTGAAAAGACTGATTCTACCCACTCTCATCTGCTACAAAGCTGTTAAAATAGAATCTGAGGTCAATTCAATAGGCACCTAATGGGTGTCGAGGTTAGTAGGCATTAACAGAGTGAATACACTTGACAATGCAATGAGGTTGTTTGCTCTAAAAAAATACTAATGTTAAGCAGAAATAAATTTTACGAAAGAATTAAGAAAAATAAATCTTATTCATTGAAAATCAAAAATTATACTGGGAAAGTTTTGATTACAAATTAAAATTAAAAGAAATTTTTAAATTATTATTATATCTTTCAAAGACGATTTATCAACGTTTTCAAGACCTTAGAAAGAATGGTCGCAAGTGTCTGAAAAGAATTCTGATCAGCAAGACAAATATATCTTAAACAGTATTTCTTTTTTGTTATCGTAGAAGAATACATTTTCAGAACAATGGAAACGACACCATCTGACCTCGCGTATTTGTGCATGTCATGCTTGAATAACACTTAAAACTATACATTGAATATTCTATGTTTTCAAGTACATGACTAAGCTTAATCTGACATTACCGACTTGCTACAAAACGTGCAACAGACAGATTATCTCTGTATAAATAGATGGTTGGTGGTGTCATTATAAATTTCAGAGTAGATAAGGTTAGATTTTGTTGTCAGAAACATAACGTGATTATTTTGGACATTGTTTCTAGATTGATATATTTCTCTCAAACTAAAAGCTTTGTTGGAGCTAGAGTCATGACACTCGTTTGCCTTTAGTAGGATACTTTATAGAATGTTGTGTATAAAGAATTTCACGTCTAGAAGCATAATGCAAGATATAATATCAGCTTGATTTCCCTCGTCGAAGTGACCAATTAAAATTGCGAAACATTTTTTTAGAAAAAAGTATAAATGCGGGTGCAAATAAACAACCTTAGTGCAGCCCAAAGAAGACAGTAGGTTTCTAAAAAATATATGTAAAAATTTACAGTCCAATAATAAACGTGGATGTACAAATAATTTCCATGATTAAATAAAAAATCCCTTAGGAACGTGCAAAATAACCATCGAAAATAACCGTTGCTTACAAAATTATCGACAAAAAACCAGTATTTACGTAACGAAAACCAAATATAATATCGAAACATCGTTTTTAATTCTTACTTATTTTCCCTTAATTGACATTTTTTGTTATTCAGACTCTTTGTCGAATTTCGTCAACTAAAACAAGTTTTTCTGAAAGTTGGTGTGGCAACATAGAAAACTTAATTGTAATATGTACCTGATACCAGGGTTTAGCCATCACAGCGGACAATTTACTCTAAAACCAATTTAAAATGTTAAGCTTCATTTCGAGTTAAATACATGTATGGGCTTTACATCGCTCGTCAAAGTACATTTACACACTTCGCTCATCACCAGCTCCTAGATACACACACCCTTCCACACCTTGCATATGTAACACAGTATCTACGTTTCACTTAACAAGTAAACATTTGAACTTTGAGGTACTCGTGTGATGCCAACTTTCGAAAGTTATCGACTATAGTATAGCAATACCAACAAACTTTTGCATTCCACCGCCACCGTAGTTTGTCACGATAGATATGTTAAGAAAAGTTTCTATAGTTTGTTTTAACTAATTGCACATGAGAAAAGGGTGTCGCAAGGACCTAGAGTGATTATTTATTTGGGAAATATTTTTTTCACAACAAACTTATAAAAATATATGCACATCAAGATGTATTTTTTAGAGATAAAACTTTGAAATGAAAAAAAAAACAAAGATGATTTTTTAAAACTGGCAATAAATTTACTTTATTCGAAAGATTATCTTCGGGCAGTATAATTTTAATATGATATTTGCCATATGGCCGCCATGGCTGGCTCGGACGTAGTCTAATTTGGAGGTCCAAATTTCGATGACTTTTTGCACCATTTGTGGCCATAGTTCGGCAATATCGCGGCGAATGTTGTCCTCCATGTTATTCCACCAACCCATAAAGCACACCAAATAGTCAGTTTTTTGTGGATGCAACAGTGCCTCAACATATACTCGATGATTATCATCATTCCAAATACGGCAGTTTTGTTTATTGACTTATCCATTCTACCATCGCACAAAATTCGCTTATGAAAATTGGGGTCAACGGCAAGCTTGTATTATCATTTAGAGTAATCGTGGTGCAAAAACGTTCCATACATAATCGAAATAATTGCTCTGAAGGACGATTTTTTTTACCTTAAAATGGACGTATTGCGCGATACGTATCGAACAGAACCATGACTTTCAAAATAAATTTGCACAATTTGGAAGCGTTGTTCAGACGTCAGTCTATACATATTGAAATGCCAAACCAAACTTAAAACAAATCACTTGATAGCTGATAAATTGGCCGCCAGTAGCGTTGCCAACTTAAAGTTCTATACCTCCAAAAAAAACACCCGTTATATACTCCAAATGTAGATCGCTCGAGAGTTTGGGATAGAGCTGGCCCAGCTTGGCTTAAACATAAGCTTTTTCGATTCCAAAAACACCTGCGACACCACATAATGCAGTCTTTAGCGTTAATTTGTGTGTTAAAATCATTTTCCTCCGTTTTATAAATATAGTTTATCGTTACGCAAGATTCTTAAATAAGGAAGATACATGTGGTGCATATGCACCACATTGGATATTAGTTCCGTGAAAATCTATAAAATATTAAAAACCCTATATAAAAACATGACTCAAGGCAATTCCATACGAACTAGAATTTCCTTTTCCCATAATTCCATATGTCCTTCTTCCTTCTTTCTATCCTTAAAAGCACTTTCAAAGAGATTACATTTTCCCGATAACTTTCAACTTAATTTCGCCTCTGACACCTTCATCATAAAATTTGACACCAGGTGATACATGCACACTTTTGAATTGATATGCCCCACTGTGCGGTATCTAAATCATAGTGCGCTACACTATTATTATCAACCGCTGTGTACGATCCTGAAGTTGAAAGATGTGCGCTACCAACCTGCCACATAATTGCCTCTTGCGGCTGCTGATGTGATATCATAAAATTGCGAAAGCACACCCTCATAGTAAAATACAATCAGCAGGACAATATACAAAAAAAAAACATTGATTTCCGTCGTGTTATGGGGTTGATGGTGTGGTAGCTTTATTTCATCGCGCCGGCAGCCTGAGTTCTTCGATTCCCAGGTCAATATTATTCTCGTATGTTATGTACCGGCTGATGTAGAAATAGGAACATGCATGTCAGGTAATCCTTTTATTTTCCCCTGAATTGAGACCGTATCCATTTACCAGGGTAATTCATTTGTGTCAATTTTATATACTTTTCCTGTTAAATTTTGTATTATCTTTGTGAGAAAATCGCTACAAATTAACTTTGAATTAATACTGTATTATTCTCTTTGGGTGTATAGTCAATTTTTCAGTGAAGGGGTATACATACTGTCTCGACAGAGCACGACTTGGCAAGGAGTTTCGAAACTAAAAGAAAACATGAAGCGAATCAATATTCGCAGGATAAAAGATCTAAACAGTTACGATAACGTCGCCTTGTGAATACAAATATATATACCACAAATGTAGATAAAGGCATTATACAATGGTATGTGTGTGATATGTTCAGTGCACCTCTTGGCTGCGAGAGTTCCTGCGCGAAATGTGGAGCACTTGATAATAGCGGGTTCATTCTTATCAGCCTGAGTGTAGATGAATAAATGGTTTCATTTCTACGTGATGAACTTTCTTCCAGAGCAAAGCAAAGCACCGAGCACGTCCCCTCCCCAACGGGGAGTGAAATGAGCTTTTTCTTTTAGTCTCCATAAGGATGAGAGCTCGTATAGTTGTGTATGAATGACATAAGAATCATTTAAAGTCATCTTAACGGAAGGTGGAATAATGTCAAAATAAATCCCAAAAGGAATATTGAGGAAAAAGGTAAAAGCTTGATGTTTGAGTACCTGTAAGTCTATCGACATGTTTGCAAGCCGTCTCTTGCAGCAAGAGAAACGAATACTTTTGGGAAATAGTTTTCAAATACTAATTACTTACCTACTTTGATTGGGACTTAATGGATGCCGAAGTATTTTCTGTAGGAATTTGTATTGTTTTTTTTATTGTTTGTATTGTAGAATTAACATTCAAAGTTTCTTCAAGTTATAAAACTAAATTAAATTACTCCATGAAACATGAAACATTTTCTGTGGATACTCGCCAATTAGTAATACCAACTTTCGAAAAAGATTTTGCAAATTAAGTCGTATTTCAACCTAGGGATGACCATTCAAAAAAAAAAACATCTTAGTTTTATTTGAAAGAAACGTTTCATCGATAGGTACATAACGATGTATCGATGAGCAATAGAATCATCGAATAAAAACATCGACGTAGCTGTTAAAAATCGGGTTTGGCAATAGAAAATGAAATACTATACAGGAGTATTAGTTAAAATAAGATGTTTTAAAATTCAGGAAGCCTGTTGAAATAAGACATCCCAATACTATTCAATAATGGTATTTTATTAACTAGTCTTGCTAAGTTTTAGAAAAAAAATCATTTTTATTGCGCTGACCCTGCTACCAGAGTTAAATAGTTGTTTGCAATTTTGTTTATTTTTAAAAATTTTTGTTTAAAGTTCGACCTTCTTTCGATCAAATTTTCAATAAGGCGACTTACCGGTATTCTCAAGTAGATCGAAAGTTCGTCACAAACACTTTCGTAATATTTGTTTGTTTTCCAGTTTCGGTGAACTAGCTTAAGATTGTTGCTCCAAAGGCTGAAATCGTCCAATGCACTTTTCATTCATTTCAATTTCATGTGCACAAGACATAGGTCTTCAAAATTAAGCTTCTTGAACCAGCGATCTAACAAAGTAGCGACAGCTACCAAAGAAACTTGTTCAATAGCGCCCGTACGTTTCTTGATTTCTGGCAGTATTTACATATGTATGTACATGTACTACCTACGGCTCATCAATTACAATCGATTTAAGATCTTATCTCTTATTCTTATATTCATAGTCAAATTATTTTTTCATCTGGTTACGAAAATACGATCTAAACGCTATATTTTAAAATAAGTGGTGGACAAATTTTCGGTAAATGTAAAGATGAGTGCAAGTTGATGTTTGTAATCTTTTTTGAACACAAAATTTTCGAACATTTTAGCTTAACTTGGATAAGTGTTGATCAATCGGTGCTACAGAATTGAATAAAAAACCAACCGAAATGATGTACAAACATACGATAATCGTCTCAGAAGCCATCAATTTAACTCTGCAAGGAACATTGGAATTTGCTTGCATGTCCCATATGGTCGGATAATAAAATACTGAAAATGTTTACACAAAAGAAATGATTTAACTAAAACAATTGCCATCTAATTTAAAAATAACATAAACTAAAGGTATTCATTAAAACAAAACAATTTCACAACCAAATGTAATAAAAATCTGTGAACGTTAATTTTGGGATGCTGCCTTTCATTTGAATTTTCTTCCTTACTTTTTTTTTAAGTAGAAAGAGACGTTTAGGAATTTAAACGTTCCCTTCACCAGTATTGGTCACCTATTTTGTGTTTTAATTAAATCTTTGCTTTGTCTTGAAAAAAAACTGAAACAGTGCCTTATTTGGATGCAGGATTTTACTTGTATTTTCTCCACCTGCCTTATTCCGACTCCTGGCACTCTGTGGTTACAGGATTCATTTATGTTAACGCATGACGGCAGAAGTAATGGTGTACCTTTGTCGTTGCTGGCTTTGTACCAATGTAGCATTCTTTTAGTTTCATTTTTTTTTGCCCTTTGATGATGTTAGATTGGTTGAAGGGTTTTTTTTTAGTTCAAACAATTTTGTTGTTTTACTTTGTATGTTTAACAGAAAGGTACGAGCATGCATACTTTCTTGTGGTTTATCCCAGTGGTGGAGAATAGTTTAACCTTTCAGAAAAAGGTTACCTAGCATTACTTAGCTTTTCTGATAATATTCAGAACTGCTGTTTTGACATAATTGGACCAAACGTTTTCAATTCGACTATACATTTCACTCTAAAGTCTGCTCATTTTACAAAAATATACCTTTGATCTTCGTTACATTAAAATATTGAAGAGCTTGGGATTCCAAAAGTATGATAATATAATTAAAAATTAGGACTATCTTCATTGAAGATAGTCAAATCCCGAAAACATAAGCTGAAACATAAGCGCCCTCTTTTTGGGGGCGTTTTCTTACAGAAAACATTTATATACCATACATCACACCATATAGAATAGAAAAACGATGTTTTTTGTCGAATCAAAAAAGATTTTGATAATCTGTCTGAACAATATGTTGTGACAAATGCCATTTTAAATATTTCTTTTCCCATTGAGCTCCTAGCAACGCCTACTTTTTTTTTGGATATTAGTTTTAAAGATGGGATGAGATGGGATAGGGTTTTAGTGTTAGATAGTGGATTGTATCCTTCTCATATGTTTTAAATAGCAGTATCATTCCGAGAGCTTCGTGCTCTCGTTATATATTTTAATAATACTACTAGCTGACAAACGTTGTTTTGCCATATAAATGATTTGAAGTGAATATTTTGCTTGCTTAAAAATGACATATGAGAAGGCTGCAATCCGCTGCAGCCATTGAAAATCATTGAATACCCTATCCCATTCCATCCTTAAATAAAACATTCACAAAAAGTGGGCGTGGCCAAAATCTTAACAAAGATGGGACACAGCAAATGTTATTGTCATTATGTATTGCTCAGAAGGTTTTTCAAAATCTTTTATGGTAAGACAAAAAAATAACGTTTCTATATTACATATGCTATGGAATGGGGTACACAAATCGCTTTTATAAGAAAACGCCCCTAAAAAGTGGTATTATATATAATATTTTCAATGTTTTAGAGACGCCTTTTTTTTTTAATTTCTTTAAAATTTGACCTTAAATCGTTTTTTTTTTATAAAAACGTCCGAAAAATGGACGTGGATTAAACTTAATATAAACGAAATATGTTATAAAGACACGTTTTCAAAATTTCAAAATTCTTAACCATTTGGCCAAAAACAACGTTTTTGTAAAAAGTGGTTGTCAGTGGACGAATTTTAAAAATCTGTACACTTCGTTTGCTGGGAGCAATTTCCAAATTTCGTAATAAGGTGTGGTGGCATACATGGAAAATCCAACTCTGTTGGATATTTTACAGCTTAACTACTGTATCTTGAAGTTCAAATCGTCGAAGTCCACATTTTTTGGTACCACAAAAGATCTTTCTGCCAGCCACGAATGATTTATGTATCGTTTGCGTACATCGAGGAATGCCAACGGCCAATGCGATGCCATTATTTTATGGTATTACGGCAAGAATTAGATAAATGAGAAATGTATTCAAAGCTTCACATAGTAAGTGCATCCAAATATAGAATCCACCTTGTCCAGCCGAAACTCACGCAGCATAATGATCTATAGACGAAATGTTCATAGTATTGTTCTCAAAATATTTTCACCGAAAGTTTTTTTTTCGAATTTATTTAAAATGAACCAAAAACTGTTTTCAACAAAAACGCAGTTAAAAAGTTGTTATGACGGAGTATACATATTCAGAATAGCTAAATATCTTACTCAGACACTTTCTCAAAATTACTTACGGTTTAACCTAAAATAACATTTTTCTGAAAAGTGGGTACACACCAACAACACACCCATATACGTTTTTCGATTTCAACCAGACTTCAAAAAACTATATATAGACGAATAACAAAGAGGTTTGAGAGATTGGTTAAATTGGTAAATACGTTTAGGCGTGAATCGGGGACAAACAATTCAATTTTAATGTTTATAACTATAGTATTATCTTAAAAAGGAAAAAGGAAAAACATAAAACTGAAAACTTGACATCGACCTGCACCTACTTTTGTTTCTCCTTAAAAGTAGGTGCATCTTAAGCTCGCTCAGACTTATTGCACAAATCTATTTAATATGCCCTTGATTTGAAGCATGACAACTTAGAACTTGTGTAAAATGTTACCAAGCTAATTCAGATCATTATTTAAAAATATTTGTTATATCCCAGATGTATAGATGATATAAGATGGCGTTAAGGTATCAGAGCAAATCTTGCCCTTAAATTAATCACACAAACATTACAAAATGTGCACCTTTCAACACCCCTTCCTGAGAATCTCATCCATTTTTATATGTTGTATATGTATGTTTGTATTTTACTATATATATATGTATGTTTGTATTTTACTATAGATACCACAAACCGATTAGGATGCAATTTATTCAAAAGAAGGATTTTTATATTTTTACATCCGACAGACTTATATGGTCAGAATAGACGGATGCGGCACTGTCAGTTTAAGTCAGTTTAATTTGCAATTTTTTTTTTTCAATCTTCCATACTTAAATATGTCCTTTCATCACAATCCAGGCGATGGTGAATGTTTTGATGGTGTAGATTTGCTTATTCGATTAAAATTTCACATATCTATTTGGTACATTGTGGTAATTACAGATCTATCGGTTTCGCTTTTAAGTACTAAGCCTGCTTGTTGCCAAATAAGTTCAGGGTAGTTTACGCTTGTTAAGTTTTCTAAATCGTGCTTGTTCTCAACATTGGGAATCAGATCACTTTGATAAATAATTTGATGGTCACAATTTGGACAACTTCAACTTAAAATTTAATTGTAAAGTTTTATGAAAAGCAAAGTAATACAAAACCATTTCGCCAGGTTAAAAGCTTTTTACGCTAACGATGATAACCGTTGAATATCAAAACCTATTCAATTTTGGTAACCTAATTTTTAAGTTTTCTGACGTGAAGACTTTTTCGGATGTTGGAACTCCTTTACCTTTGGATGCATCTGAGCTACTTTTTGTGACATTGTCAAACGTATGTGAATGCCGCAAAATCCTTTTAGGACAAATATTGCCTTACACAGCGGGTTCAAAGAGTAACACTTGAAATGTAAAAATGTATTTTGTACGTTGCACAAGAGTCTGATTAACTTTGGCACTAGAAATTGGTTTATAAATGTAAAAACCATCATTGTCTTGTGATACCGATTAAGGCGTTATTTCAAAATCGAGTTAAGGTTCCATAGATATTCTGCAGTTTATCGTTCCCTTACACCAATTTAATCTTGTAAAATGTTCGACCAAATTGCTTGCATAATTGTTTTTCGCGGTATGGGCGGTTGAAGTTAATTGTACTGTTAACGTCTGTGAACGCACAAACGTGGGGGTTTATTAATGCTGTCTTTAAGTGCGGCAATATTTTTTTTTAGTCCAAAATATTTACCAAAAATTGGTTTCATGATACTTTCATCGACAACTTTTCGATACTCAGCTGACCAAATGCCACAAATCTGTTTGCTGACATAGCCATTAAGTTCCAAATCATATTGGAAGAGAAAATTTGTTTACGAAAAATAACCATTCATTGATTCTGCACATGACCCACAGTTCTCAAATGTCTCAAACTAATAAAAATATTTTGTCAAATTTCAATGTTAACTACATACTTCGTGAATGTCACATTTTCTGACAACGGTGGCGTATCGTCGTATAAGGATTCTGGTCAACACTGTAACTAATTTTTCCATTTAACCAAGCTGCATAAATAACTATGGGCTTAGCCTTAAATTTCTCTATAATAGTGAGAGATACATTTTGATAATCGTAAAACTTGCGGCATTTTGTAATTGTCTGCGCAAAAATCTCGCAATTGCATTAATGGATTTTTAGAATTTCTATGCGTTATACGTGTAATTCTACATAATAACACATCTCAGTTGTAAAAAAAAACAATGATGTACGATCGACAAACCTAAAAGGCGCTAATTCAAAATGCTAGATTGTTAGATTGTTCATATAAATGTTGTAGAGCGTATCTATTCCGAGTTATAGAACTTGTAATGATATGAAAGTCAGTCGGTAAATGTTTCGGTGATGTATGAATAGTCGTGCTATACATTGTAATAAGAATCAGATATTGTATAATCTCATGATTAAAATTAAAGGCAATCTTAATTTCCTCTATTAAATATTAATTAACTAAAAATGGTCCATTATTGACATAAAAATGCTTTTGGGACAATTATCCCAATTGGTGAATAACAACTTAACGTGCTGTTACTATTGGGATTGTAATGGGTATCCCATTAGCAGTTCTATGGATGAAACCGCCATTCTAATTGCTTTATGCAAAAATAAAATAAAAAGCACTCCTACAACCAGATTTATTTGAATCTTAAATCATTTTAATTATGTTCGTAATGCTGAACTTTTGAACTTTCCACACCTATCTCCGAGACTCTAAATAAAAGCTTTATAGTTTGTATGGTATCAAAATGTCCTAAATATATTCCAAATAACGAAGTGAAAAATCATAGACTTATCAGTAAGTTCTCAGTTCACTAAAAGGTCTCTCTGCTTCGTGCTTTTTTGCTCTGATTTCCTCTTAAGAAAATTCCGGTAGGTTTTCCGATTTCATCCAACCAACAGGACGTATTTTTTTAAACAAAAAAGTCAATTTGGGGAGAAAAAGCTTCTTCTTCAGTGAGAGCAAGCTACCCCTGTCATAGAAAATGAACTCATCTTCATTTGGCCAACATATTCATCCCCTAAACGGAAAATTCCTTCATCACACAGTTTAGTCGATTAGTGTCGGCCGATATAGGAACTTTGAACGCGCGCTTGCACCCCACGCTATATCAAATATAATGTTTTCTATCTTCAAATTCTACTAAAAAAAAGTGTCTCAATAGTATTATTTTAAATTGCTTCAAGTTCCACAGCTCTGTTTATACAATACCTGGATCTTTTCCAAATATACACACAAAACACATATTCAATAAAATACGCGCAACACGAATTCGCATGTGAAACTCACTTAATTCTATCGCGTATTGACGGCTTCTTTTTGAAAAAAGTTTGTTTAAATGATTCATTTTTGTTCGCATGATATTAAGTTCGGTTTTTAGGATTCTTGGTTAAAATTAACACTTCTTCACAGCAGTCAATGAATATCAGTGATTAGTGCTTACAAAAAGTAAAACGAAAATTCTAAAATACAAATGAGGAGATAGCAAAATAATCAAAAAGTATCTAAAAAACAATATGTATAACGTATTTAAATCTGTAACAGTTAAAGGATAATGCACACATAAATGTCTTTTATTATCCAGTCTATCTGCCACCACCATCAAGTGGTTGTTGAGTCTGGACAGGGGAGGGTGGTAGGTTTTGCCCACTCAAAGATATAAAAAATACATGGTCTGCAGATCATTATCGATGCATAGCTGAAGGAGATACTTTCATAACAATCAAGTTTTCGATTTTTTGTTCATTCAATCTACACCGTCTTATGTTTCATCATCATCGTTATCTTGGCGAGGATGCTACCTAAGTGACTACTGGATAGTGAGGGAAGGTGAAGCTTTTACTATGATTGTCCATTGAAATATTGAATAATTGTTTATAAAAGTTGAACTTTTGTTTTTGTTCTTCTTTTAATTATCTTTTATTTGTCTTTGAGCGGAGGTGTGTACCCATGGACATTTATCCTTAAATTTCGCACCACGTTCTATATCCTCAAGATGCGGGTGACTCTGCCCTTTTCTCAATGGAAGTGTTTTTTTTTTCTAAATAAAGTTTCAAAAGAAAAATTGTCATTTTTGTAAATGATTTGCGAATTAAGAGGAAATAAAAGTTTAGAATTATTTTCAGTCAGAAGAGAGAGTCTGAACTTAAAGCGAAATCATGAAGGACTCTAATGATTTAGGGGCATTGATGGGATAAAACGTTTAACTTTTATGAAAGCGATTTGTAGAATTCCATTTTTTCCCCATTTATTTTTTTATTCTTCTGCTGAATCGTTGCAATTTAAAAGCTTACCTCTGCAAATATATAACTCGTCAGGTACATATATGAATGTTTATTCGTATGGCGTTAGTGTAGATAAAAATGATATGTAGGTATTACACCTGACAAAGTTGGTTTAAGGATTGCAGCTTTACAAACTGGGAATTACGAGTAAGGCTATCTAAATGGGATTGCCGTACATGTAATTACTTGTGATATAGTGTTGATTGCAGGTAGTTGATTAAAGGGTCAAAACGTAATCTCGTGTGGAACAATTCCTTCTTCAGTTTCATTTTTTATACCCTATGCAGTAGGGGTATATTAGTTTTGATGCATAGTTTGTAACATAGAGAAAAATGTAGCTAGATATTTGCTACATCTGATCCTTGTTCGTGTTGTTTGAAGAAGTGTAGACATTTTCAAAATCCGCTCACTGCCACGTCCACTTTTTAGAAAAACAACATTTTTTCCGAACGGTAGAGAATTTTGAAAAAGTGCCTGAACAACATATGTATTTAGTCAATTTTAATATCTATATTCCGTTCATATTAGGTTTCTTTCATTTTTCGGGGCGTTTTCAGTAAAAGAACGTTTTTTCAGTAAAATTTTCGAATATAAGTATATATAAAAAACTTTTGGTGCAAAATCATTGGGTTTGGTAAAAGTTTTCCTACAAAAAACTATTTGTATACCCAAATGCAGGAGAAAACTTTGGTTTTTGTCGAACCATAAATGATTTTGAACAATCCGTTGTGACAATGTCAATTTCGCTGCCAAGAAAACTTTGGAAAAACATGGTTCCTTGTTTTTTTTTTAATTTTATTTAAACTTACATGCTAATTAAAACTACTTATCGACTAACTTAAACTACTTAAAATTCATTAAAACAAACTACCTAAAAAAAATCTTAAAAACTAGAACAGCCCCAGCAAGACTAAAACTATGTAAGTCGGCCATAAAATAACAATTTTAAGTCAACTATCTTTAACATTCATTCAACCACAACAACAGGTTCTCCTGTTGTGACCTACTCCGACGGTCCCAATCGGACACACTCCTGCTGAACCGCAGGCGCTCTCCTCCCCCCTGAGCGACGACGTCTCGGTCGTATAGGAACCGCATATCCACCGCCGATCTATCCTGTATCAGCCCTCGACTATCCAAATATAGGAAAGCTTCGGGCGGAATAAAGCGGCTTAAACAAGCACTCTCAAAATATTCATCATTGGGGCAGAAAGCCCCAAAGATGAGACTATTGTTCGAAGCCATCGCTCTTGCAGCGTGAAACCGAATGAGTTTCACCTGAAAAATGGCTATTCTGTTTATGTTGGGTCCGTTGTATAGGACCTGGTTGGAATAGTATTTTGTGTAGTCAGATACTGGTGTTCTGTGAAGTCCAAGGCAGCTCCTCAGACACTGCCTCTCAAAATAATATAAATCTATGTCTCCTCCTCTGTGCCACGTAGATTTATGTTATATCTTTTTCCTTCTATGTATCTATCTGTCTCTCTCTGTTGTATTGTCTTGATCTGTCCCAGCCGATGGCCTTAGTCGCCAGTGCTCTTACGTGTATGTAGTTCGTTGCATTCATGTGCGAAGTACTGTGATGTCAATGTAAATATATCTGCCTTTTTATACCCTACCCCATAGGGGTGTTGTTAAATAGTCTGTCACATGGAAAAATAATTTCACTAGAAATAACGTAATGTCCGTCCGTCCGCACGTCATCAGTTTTTGGGACTTAAATTTTGAGCTAGAATGCTGAAATTTGGTACTCTATCCCTTTGTTGCTGCAAGCAAAACGTATACAATTTTGAAATCCGCCCACTGCACGGCTCCTTATTGACCAAATCGTAAAGGACTTTAAAAAAGTGTATGAACAAGATGTTTAGACTATTTCAATATCTATATATCTAAATTTTTTACCTACGCCTACTTTTTGATGGTGTTTTCCGTAAAAAAAAGTTTTTGATAAAATTTCAACGCAATTCAATAAAAATTGCTATGAAAATACTTCGATAATATTGATACATAGATTTCACATATAGATTAATTTAACCCACACCAACTTTTTGGGCTCATTTTCTTATAAAAACGCTTTTATAGCATACATATACCATAAATTATGATAAAGGTTATACGGCTATATTGATTAGTCCGAAAATGTGGAGCTAAAATAATGAAATGTAGGGCTACATCTACTTTTAGAAAAAAAAGTCGGGTTTGTCCAACCAAAAAGAAATTCCAATAAAAAATTTTCAGATATTTTCATTTGCTGTATTTGACCCCTATAAAGTCTTTAGCCACGCCCATTTTTAGGGACGTTAAATTTAAGGATGTAATGGGATAGGGTATTCAATGATTCGCATAGCGTATTACAGGATTTTCATATATTTTAATCTGGCTTTCTCCTCTTTTGTGTATACACCTGAATTTTCAAATTTCCGTTATGTGATGATGTACTTTTCCTGACACTTTTGCATTCAGTGTATGAATGAGAAATGCTTTAATACGCGCCGTTAAAATGAAAGGCCTTGAACAAATTAAAACCAATCTGATGTGAATATAAATCTCTTCTCCAGCTGTGGTTAAAAGTGTGTGCTAGTATGTCGATAACTGAAGTTTTAAAATGGATTTTTTTTATAAAAAGCTAAACAAAGGCTATTGTTTGCAATTTGCGGTTTTTGTTGAATAACCTATTTAACCCTTTCTTTATTATTAAACTGTATACACAGTTTGTGTTTAAAAGTATATATTTCGGAAAACGTCGGCTTTTGCCGATAACTGAAGGCTTAAAACTGATTTTTTAAATAAAACTAGGTGAACAAAATATAGTTATTAAGGCTATTGCTGTGGAAATTGTGGAATTACCTAACCCTCCTATCTTTTATAATGATACTGACTTGCATAATGACAACAAATACAGTTTCTTGCTTGGTTGAAACTTTGGCAATGGATTCTCCGGGAAAGTATTCCTCTAATTCTCTTAATTGGACTAATCTATTTAAGGTCACCCTTTTTATTTGTGAACAATTTGATATACTGGTTTTTGTTTGGAAAAAAATTAAAACCAATGTTACTATTGACATTGTTAACACTGTCTTATAATCAGTTATTGCGTAAAAAGCTCTTAAATTTTTGAGCATTATGCTTTCACTGATTTCCGTCGAATTCAGTATTAAGATTTTTCTTTTTTTTTTCATTGGATATTTAACTTCCGTTCTCTGAGTCTTGTGATTTCAGTGGCCAAGTGGCTAATGCGCTTGAGTCTAGTCTTGGTTACTAATCATTTGGAATACTAAAGCCCGGGTTTTCAGTGCCGGGGGATTCGAGATTAAGCTCGAGTTAACTCGGGAAACTAGTTTTTCAGTCAATTGTAATCCAGAGTTAACTTTGGGACCGGCTCAGTGGCGCGATGGTTAGTTCGATGAACTACCGCGCAGAAGGTCTGGGTTTGCTTCCCAGCCGTAGCAACGCCTAAATGATTTTTCACTGGCCTTCCTCTCGTGATGATCTGAATAATCTTCCAAGTAGTATCAATTGTCAAGAAAAGCTTATCTCAACTTAGCCGTTCGGATTCCGGCATAAAACAAGAGGTCCCGCCATCGTGCAAAAAGTACACACGGACACATGAATGGTTGTGAGAAAGCTCGGCCCTGGGTACTAAGGCCTGTTGCGCCAAAAATTTGTATTTTATTTTTTGTTAACTTTGGGTAAACCCAGCAAGTTTGGTGAGTCAACCTTGGATTCAAATTCAAGTGTTTTAAATAGATAATAAGATTAACGAAAATAATTAAAAATAATTGTTCCATTCCATTTGTGCCAAGATTTTATTCAATGTTTAGAAAATAAATACGTATATGATTTATTCAGATTCAGATCTCAGTGACTCAGAATTGTTTGAAATATTGTGTTTAAGTATTTTAAGAACAAAAAGACTTGCTAGATCGCGACAAAAGCATTTTCATATGTTAACTATTAAATTGAATCCAGGGTATGGGTTAGCTCAGAACACAACACCTAAAATGTCTGCAATATTCTACCGGAAGCGAAGTCTAATAAACATACATGAGTATAAAATCAGGTCATACCTCTTGTCACCCAATTAGATACAGCAAATCATGCTGATCCAACAAGGGTGAAAACCAAAATTCATTATGCAAAAGAAACTAAAACCAAAACCATCATAAAAATAAACTTGTGTTTGAGTATGCAATATTCGAGGTCTGAAATATACCACCTTTATTGTTTACTAGGTAAACCAACAAAGACGAAGACCACTCATTTTGGTACATATTTAGAGAAACACAATTATTTATGTACAGTATTTATACGTTTTGTATGCATACTCATTATTTATGAGATTTAAGTGTCTGGAGGTGATGTATTTTTCAAAACCAGTTTTATTTACGGGTGACCAGTTTCATTCATTACCCCCTTCGGGGTCAGTATCCACTCTAGGATGGAGTATAGTCGTTGTCATCTTGAACCCTTTAAGTTGTTGGGTACATTGAATTAGCTCCAGTATGATATTAACTTAACTTGGATTGTCGTTCCCTTTCTTCTAAATATCTTCCAATCGTGATCCTTGTAACGTAATGCGATGGAGGGATCTCTTGGCTTTGAGTGACAAAAAAAGATTACCCTTCTATTAATCTAACGGTTTATTAGGGAAAAATAGTTAGTTAAAATAGTTATAGTATCCCCTGAAGTTACAGTACAACCTTGAATACAGTGATAACGAGTATTTTTAGTCACTCGAAGTCTATAAGGTTTACAGATATATTTTTAAACATTTACCCTCCCATGCAAATTCTATATATCATCGTAAAGAGATAAACCACTAATCAGTTCTCCATAGGACTTAACCTAAAATGTTGTTATCAATAGTCCTAATAATTCATCTGTAATCTTACCACCACGTGTGTAATAATTCACATTTCTAAGCCGAGGCTGTTGTTGATAATTCCTAAAACAAATAAAAAACAAGAGACCTCCCCTAGATACAGCAAATGAAATTCAGAATGAGATACCGTTGTAAGTGCGTTCAGGACTAAGTGTTGTTCTTCATTAAGTAGGATTTAAAAAAAACTGCAAAACATACCTTTATACTCAATAACAACCATGACCTTCCGACTTCTTTCTTTCGCAAATAACCTTTTTAAATATGATTACACATAAATACTAGACACCTCTCCCTGACAAACAAAAACTGACTGGACAGGTGTATGCGAATAAAAATGCAGCGAAATGTAAAATATCCATTAAAATAATTGCTCTTGGGCAGGATATCGCCTTCTCCAATTTTTTTCTGTTCACTCCACCATCCTGCAGGCGATTCTCCTGGCGCTCGTAATTTGAACTGAACACTTGCCACGAAGATTTCCTGTTGCACGTTTGCTCAAGAACAACCTTTACCTCCGTTTACGTTGCAGAATCCTTGAACGAGTGGAGGCAACCCACCCACCTATCTGGGTATGGAATACTCGTTCATCAAGTACATGGGCACTTGTTTTGTAGTTTCTTTCATGGAACATGAGTTTCGTACAGTGATGTACAGAGAAAAGCTTTCGGCAGCAGAATGAAAAATAAATCATTTCAATGTCGCGTCGTGTTCCTGGGGGAGACTTGGTTTTTGCACCGAGAAGCGGGGTAACAGAATGATTTTATTAAGCTTTAAGAGCTCTGTAATGATGCTAGAATGGTCGTGTGTGTATGTTTCGTAAGACCAAAAAACCTAATGTCTGGTGAAAAGGTTTGAATGCTCATTTCCCTGACAGGATATATGTTTACATTGGAAACTTGTCAAACGCGTGCACACTGAGATTCAATATTATGATGAACAAAAAAAATCAAATTCGTCGCATTATGGTTTCACATGTCATCATGAAAATAAACAAAATATCACTCATACGACAGACACTACCCCTTATTATAAAAGAAGCACAGATAATCCATTGTCGCAAGGTTTCATGTAATAAATCGTATTATCCTCTAATACTTGCATTCTCAAATAGTATTAAGGACTGTGGATCTGTTTTATTCAGTTTAATGAGAAAGATGTATCTGCCAGGCGAGGAGGAAATGTGTATCTGTCCGTGAAATCTAAATCTCTTTGATTTTATTGTTCATTCTGTCACTAGCAATGCCATCGAACAATCGCTTTTTTGGTAAACATTTTTGCTTAATCACTGAGATGGCTTTTGTTTATTTGTTTTCTTTTTGGATTGTTATCCTTTTGCTCTATGTATGTGTACGTTGTCGATCTGTGAGCACACAATTGAAGGAAACTTTTGTAAATTACAGTAATAAAGCCAAATGGAAACATTACTATTGTCAGAAAATGAATATACATAGAAGCAGAACGTCAATTAATGGTTGTAACATCGAATGAAGGCTGTGTGCATACATATAGATTACAGAAATTAAATGGTTTACGGGTTGCTTTGAAAACAAAATGACTTGCTGTGATATCTTAATGGAGATGAAATTGAAATATTTTGTTTGAACAGAACAGACTAACAGATGGCAGATTTGAAATTGGTACGAAGGACATAAATTTACTTTATCTGTCACTCACTTTTTTTTTGATTAAACGTTTCGTCTCTCTCTTCTCTAACGATTAGTTAGGGCTTTATTTTCTAAAGCCATAAAGGCCCATTTTGAGTTGCCTTAAATTGTTCATGTTAGGTCACATGACTAAAAGAGCAACAGAGGCGTTGGAGATGTTCTGCAGAGAATATTCTTCTTTGGACCTGCAGTTTCTGAAGAATTTATTTGTCTTTAAGCATTTTCAATGGCATGTATAAAATGGGATATAGAGTAAGCTATCGTATGCCGCAAATAAAGTTATAATCTTATATTGTATTGTAATTTAGTTCATAATACTTAACAGGCAGCCAATATTTTTTTTAAAAGATTAGAGTACTTTTTTAATCACAGTTATATGACAAAATATAAAATACATACATACATTACATAAAATATTTTTTGAAACTCGATAATTTAAAAGAAACGAGTGGTACGCAACTTTCTTTTTCACAGCGAGTTAGTTTGACGTTTTTAATAATTTTGATTAATGATGCCAAAATTTATATAAATAATGTCGATAATTGGGCCAAAACCAGTTATGTAGAGTTCATGAAAACAGTCATAGTAGTATATAAATGTAATTTTGTTAAATTTGGCCAAATAGTTTGCGAGAAATTGACAATTTTCTTTTTATGGCCTAAATGCAAAAATCCGTTGTATGGATTTTCTCGAAACAAAATTGTTAGAGCCGTTTTCGAGGAAATTGAGGTATTGTATAATTTTGATATGGCAGGTAGCGGTCATAAAAGCAAACAAAAAAAAAATTACACAAAATTATGACCAAAAAAACGCTGGGTACGAAGTTTAAAGATAATCCGTCAAGTCGTTTAGGCTGGAGAGACCATTACAGACAGACGGACCGACGAACCGACGGACGAAATTCCAAAAACCACTTTTTTGGGTTCCGATATCATCGTCATGTTAGAACCAATCAAAATCTCGATGTCAAAAATTTTCACGAAAACAATATCTTTTTTTTTGTAAGTGATAGCTAAAAAGGCAATAGCGGTTTTTGGAAAACATAAATACAAATGTTTATACACATTTGTGTATTAATTTTATCATTTTGTCAAATATATATATATATCCTTATATATATATATAGATATACGTGAATGTAGTCGTTATTACATTTTTAGTTAAACATTGTTAGAATGTGTTTGCCCTCTTTATTCCACTCCGCACTGAAATTCTAAGTCAAGTCAAAGTTACAGTGAAATTCTGGTCTCTCACAACGATTTATCAAATGTATTTATGGGATAACAAATTTCTCATGCGAACATCTGGCAATATGCAATCATGCAGCGAAGAAACCTCCAAACAGCCTAAGTGAAATGTATACCCATATTAAATACAACATAAAAATACGACCAAATAACTCTTTCGAGACGTGTTTACCTCAACGGCTATTAAAATTTGAATAATCTTATTAAATATAATCGAGTGCACTTGCTGTAGTCTTTCATTTAACCAACTTAGTGCGAGAACACGTTCTCTTATACGCAATGAAACGTTTTGCGTGTATTTCCAACTGTAAATTTCAATAACATTATTTTGAAAACGCCTGTTTTTGGTTCTTTATATTAAAGGATACCCACTTACCCAATTTAGTATAAGGTGACTACCATTAATAGCAAACATTTATTGAATTCGCCATTTATGTGTTGTAATCATTGTCGAACGTTGAAAATAATTTGTTAAAATTTTGAATGTGTTGATAGTCTTAACACGTGTGTCTATTGAGTAAAAATTACGTACCTCGTTTGAAGTTTATTGCAAAAATACACAATCAATCGTTAATCATTTAAGACGAAATGTTTATGTTAAGTTTAAAATCAATTTACATTCTGTGAGAGAGAATATCAACATTATATTCATAATCTACACGTTTTTCGGTGGCATTAAATACGTTGTTAGTCAAAATACCATACCAAATACCCATAGGGGTATATTGGTTTCGATACATAGTTTGTAATTCAGAGAAATAATTTTTCTAGATATACCTCAAAGTTTATGGATCGACTCAGATTAACTAGCTGAGTTGATTGGGCCATCTCTCTCTCTCTCTGTAGTCACCGATTTTTAGGCCTTACATTTTGACCAAGGATCGTTTTATTTCCGTGGGCTGGTGGAAATCTTCAAAGACACGATGAGCACGTACCCAATGTAGTGTGAGCCTTTACCTCACTAAAATTACCCTCCTTTTTGTATTTGTATTGCAACTAAGTATGCGACTTATCTAGCAATTTGTTTATCACGAGTAATGAATGTTTGGAAGGTAACTTTCCTTTGAGAGTTCCTTCCTTCCGCAATTTAAAGCGCGGATTGTTATTATCGGGTCTAATCTAAGGTCTTAGTTTTTTGAAGACGCCGCAATAAATTTGTTTCGTCAAGAATTTGGAGGACGTTGTGTTAACGTGTCCCAATAAACGTTTTTTTTATGTTTGTAAAATTGTTCGTTTCATCTTTAACCGCGGTAACATCCAGATCTCTGCGTAGATTTTCTATTCCTTATATACCACGGCGCATTGAGGAATGATCTTAACATTTTGTTTTCAAAAGTTTGTAGAATGTATAGATTCGTTTCACTGGTACAACCCCATAGTTTATGGTACACAGACGGCTTTAGCACTTGCTTGTATAATTCAATATTCTCTGTATTTATTTTTAAGTTCTTCATTGCTTTTTTACATGCGACCTCATCGAGTGTCATTCCGAGATATATCGCTTCATTTGCAAAAATGACTCGAACCGTTTGAAAAATACAGGCAAATTGTTTGTGCGTTTATACGAAAAATCTAAATGAATCGATTTGCTCTCGTTAAGTGCGATCCGCCAGGATTTTGTCCATTCATTAACCTCGTTAGGAGCTTTTTGTTTTCCTCTATTGTTGTGCCGACTGCTAGTATAGCTTTATCTTCAGCAAACGTGGCAACTATATATAAATTTTCTGGCAGAAATTGTCTTAATTTGTATTGGAGGCCTCTATGGCAGACCTTGTCAAAAGCTTCCGACAGGTCAAGAAATACGGCTGAGCAAATTTTCTTTCTTCGAAAGCTTTGTCGATTACATCAGTAATTCGATGAAATTGGTCTACAGTCGACCGAGTAACATATTTTCAAAAACTTTTGAAATTATTGGAAGAAGTAAAAAAGGTCTGTAAGATTTTATTTCATTCGGTGACTTTCCTTGTTTGAGAACATAATCACTTCCGCGGCTTTCCACTGCCTTGGTATGTATTCTAATCTAATTGCTGCATTTACAATGTAGAGGAGTTTGGTTAATGCTTTTTGAGGCAACATTTTAAGAAGTTCTCTTGTAACTAAGTCATATCCCGGAGCTTTTTTAAGCTCTAATTTCTTTATTTCCCGTTTAAGCTCGGCAACACTTGCATATCATGTTATATTGCTATCGGTTGTAGTTGTAGTCTCGAAAATTTCATGTTGCAGTGCGCCCTGGCCGCTGGCTTAAATGTTTATCGGTATGATATCTTTTACGAGCTTTTCTTTTTAACCTAACGAAAATTTGTATTTCCCATGGGTACTTATTAATACTACAGCTCTCTATTTTGCGTTGTTGAGGAGCTTTATTTCATGCTGCTTTTTAAACGGTATCGATAAAGGAATCAATGGCGACTTCGAGTTCTAAAGGGGATCTAAGCGATACACCCAATCGAATATTATTTTCAATATCGTTTTCGAAGCCTTCCCAGTTGGTTTTTCCGTTTTTTAGTCTGGGTGGGTTTTCATTTATAATGATTGACTTCCTCGTTGTTAAAATGGCCGGAGAATGAGCAGAAGAAAAACCAAAGAATCTTCAACTTTGATTCGATTGGACGGCAGACGCTGTCCAAGGGAATTAAGCTAGTTTTCAAAGTCGATTTTCTCAACCTTGCATCGTGGTGGGCAGTAAATAGAACATATCTTCAGAAAGGATTGTCTGCTTTTGACTTGTATAGAGCAAGCTTCTAATTTAATCTAATTTCTAATTTAAAATCAATCGAATGTTCGATATATTCTTCGATATAGTGATGCTCCACCTCGAGCCTTGTTTGATGGATGTAGAGCATGATAGTGAAAATAAACGTTAATCCTGATGTGAGAATTAATCTTTGCGTGAGTTTCGGATATTAAATTGACGTCAATATCTTTTTCTTGCAAGTTCTCCAAGTTTCTGCCAAAGGCCATTGGCATTCCACGTAACAATTTTAAGAAATCTATTCATGTTGAAGGTAGATTACGGCTGTTGCAAATACTCTTTTCAAGCTTTACTAGCCTGTCGAAAATAAGTTTATTCGTTTCGCTTTGTTCCTTAAGTTTTGAAAGAATAATCGATAAATCGTTGCAAATGGGGCCAGGCTAAATATTTTTATCGGGTACTGCTTTGGTTTTGGTATAAGTTTAATTTGCTTAGTTTAATATAATTTCTGTGAAATTTTATTAGTAACTTTCGTCCGTATTTTTGCAACTCTTTAGGTACTTCAAAGCCGCGGTAATTTGCGGGATGATCGCCTTTACAATTAGTGCAATTATCGTTTTCTAAGGATACTGACATTCGGTATATTGGATCCTTGTACGTTGTACGAGGCAGCAAAACAAGTGTGAAAATCTTTTTGAAAATTTTTTGAAAAAGTGATTAAACAACCTATTTAGATAATCTAAATATCCGTATTTGGTCTATACAAACTTTTTTGACACGCCCACTTTTTGGGGGCGTTTTTAGTGAAAAAACGTTTTTCGGTAAAATTTTATAATAGTCTAAAAGTGTTTATATCCAAGATCATTGGCAATGATAATATTAACATTTCGTCTATAGATTACTTTTACCCACGACTGTTTCTGAAATCGAGTACATATTTCTAGAAATTGCATGTGATCAATGTGAATTTTTAGTTGGTTCAGTGTACCAACCCAATCACAACATAACCATTTTGCCTTATTGTCCATTTTAGATGAGCTACCTTTTGTGTCCCCATTTGTAATTGTGTCCCATTTGTGTGCCCATTGTAATTGGCGATTGTGGTCTCGTAAGGTATTCATATCTCGTTGACGGTATTAAATATACTGCCAGTAAATACATCGAATCCCAGTAACTTTACCAAGAATAGCAGTACACACTTCGATGTTTTTTTTTTTTAGCCATCTAGACAAAGTTTTTTTTTTGCGTCCGATTTCTCTAACCATGGATGTTCATTCCACGTTCTAATGTTCCTCACCGTCCCCAAATACAACTTACAGCTTTCGAGATTGAGATCTGTCGAATGGTTTCGGGTGTTCAGTATGCCGTCTGCTGTTGGTCAGGTGATTTTTATTCAAACTGGCATTGCCGATCTATTAAACAAGCATGTTCCCTACAAAACTAAACAAATTGAATATAAAGATCGCCGTTGGTTCTCTGCTACAATAAAAAAAATTATTTGCGAGCGAGACTTAGCCTATAAGCGCTAGAAGCGCTTTCGTCTGGACGACCATCATATCGCTTATCTTCCCTTCGAAACAAGTTTGTTAAAAAAATGTGCGAACCAAAAAAACAACTTAAAATATTGTAGATTGTGGTTTTGATTGCGATAAGTTAAATAAACAATTCAATTCCATGTACACTACTGACTCCACAGACCCATCGAGATCTTACTCACGCACACTTTTTCATCATCAAAATGATCAACGTATAAACACCTTAAAATTTAGTAATACTGATGAGGTGAATTGCTAAAAAGTTTTCTAGAAACTAAATCAAAATTGGTTGGTTTTGTTGAAATCCATCCGATTATCTCAAAAGCAATACTACAATATTGCTTAAAATAACTATTTAACCTTTGTATTTATTTCGATTCTTACGACCGACAATTTTCCTTGCAAATTGACCTAGCATGGGACTATCACATACGGCTCGGATGTGATTAAACGAAAGCTTAATGTTGTATTGAAGAGCATAATGGACATTATATTTATGGACGTAGAAGATTTGACCACATATCTGCCTTCTCTTAGTCAATATATGGCATAACTCTGGTTAACCTCACTGTTAAACTTCTGCATAATGTTATAGCGATCCGTCAACCATCTTGTTTAATAAACCGAATCCCTTTCGCGCGTTCCTTAAGAGCATTAAAAATTGTTCCGATACGGTGTAATTATTTAGTTTCCAAGCGCCAATTTTTAATTCATGTTATTAAACTGTGGAATTCCCTACCCCAAACTGATCGACTAATGAGTCGCACAATCCAATTTAGGAAGACGCTTTGGCAACATTTCGCGTCACTTTAATGAAACCATTTTTCTTTTATCCATATTGTTAGCTTGTTATTAATTTCTCATTTATTTTAAATAAGAAATTTTTAAACTATTATTTCAAAAATAACATTGTAAATTATTATCAAATTTGCTATTGTCAACTTTTAGTACCATTAAATAATTATTTTCACTAATTCACTAATTTATAAGATATTGTATCTTAAAGTGTAAAGACTCTACATATAAACAAATCTAAATCTAAATCTTTCAGATCCCTCCCACTGTTTTGGTACATTCGTTTTAGGGATGGGACGGGATAGGGTATTCAAATATTCGCACAGCAAATTGAAGCCTACTCATATGTTTTTATATGAATTAGAAATCGTGTATATAATGAAAAACGACATTTTATTAAGCTAATAATAGTATTTTGGTAAAATACATACGTTTTTGATCCCCAGAAATTTAGTTAAGTTACAATATTTAAGTTAAAGAAAGAAAGAAACTTCATTCCCGGAATGTTTTCATCAAAAGTTTAATTTTTTTTTCAATTTTACCGAAAAAAAAAACGCTTACAATGTAGGGGTGGGTAAATATATTATATGGACGGAATATAGTTATTACGAAACTTTTTCAACGTTTTGCTATTAAGTGGATGTGGCGTTGGTCGAATTTTTGAAAATGTTTAAACCTGTTCTGCTTCGTCTGATATACAGCAAATATACCGAATTCTATAATTCTAGCTCAAATTTTAAGGACCAAAAATCGATGACACATAGACAGACGAATAGACAGACTACAGACATGGCTAAATTGACTCAGCCAGCTATTTTGTGTCAATCTATATACTTTAAGCAAGTAGTGGTTTCAGGAAAAATCGAACTGGAGATTAAATCAAACCTTACATTAGAATCATAAAAATGTGTGAAAAAATGAGTCTCACAATGTGGGTCTGTGAACGCAACTAGAGCTTAAACGGCTGGTCAGATTTTATATATAGTTATAGTCTACGAGTTTCTTAGTCGGGCTTTATAAATTTTCATTATAAATCGAAAACTAGCTGTACCTAACTGCCATAGAAAGGTTTCAGTAGAAATTAATTTTATAGAAAAATGGTTCAAACTATTTTTATTGAATTTAAATGATTAAGTGTTTATGTTTGAAACAAAATTAGTAAACTAATACAATATATTTATATGACAGATTTTTCCATTTAAGGCCAAACATACAAAATCTTCAATCTCCCGCGAATCAAATTGACTACTTGATATAATTGGATATCTGAGTTACTATTTTCGTTTATAACAATGACACACAAGTAGATCTAGGCTAAATGTCACTTAACAATTTTATACACTATTACAAAGTGGTATATATATTTTTTTGTTTCAACCAATAAAGAAAACTTTCTATTTTCTGTCTCAAGAATGCCTTTACGCTTCCATTGATTTTCATTATGTTCATGGCAAATACGATCCTACGAAATAGTCGTGTGCGCACTACTCATTAACATGTATATACGTCTTGTGCGAATTACATTTAAATTATGGTAAAATTGTATGCACTAGCTAAATTTTCTGTTGAGATATAAAAGTTGCCTTATTGGTCTATCAATTGGATTGATCGAGTTGTTTTTGAAAACATATTTTTAACGATTTCTCATTCAAATAGAAAAAATATAAAAACATATACAACGCAGTTTTTGTAATATAAAATGTAAAATAATATTTGGGTTGCAATTCGATCATGTTGAATGAATTGTTCATGCAAAATTAATGCAATAATAACTTTTGTAACAAATTCCTTTCAGAAATGTAATTTTTGTTTATTTTACACATTGTATTACATATTCTGATAAAAAACTATTGCTAGCTTTTGCACGATATTATATTTTTTTGCAGAACATAAACACTACCAATGAGGAATAATCGAATACAAAAAAATTAGCCACTGAACATATTTAAGCGAGCTTCTGGTCAGGTTAAAATGTAAAGTATATATGCAGAACGCTTTTGTCAAAAACTTTATACTGGCTAAAATATCAACGCTATGCAGGCGGCCTTTAGTGGGACAGCTGAAAAGGTGATATTTTAAAATTCGAGGAATAATTTCTTGTAATTAGATCCTATACCTACAGCCCACTTAAGATTTTTTTGTAAACACGTACCATTTCTTAAATATCCGTTTGGATGAATAGAGATATAAACTTATTTCTCCCCCACTTAATAATCAAAGCTAGAAATATGTTTGTGCCCCTTTAATTCGTGTTCAATTACTTGATCTGACTTGACTTTTTACTGAAGATTCTTGCGTTAAAAGGTCTTAGCGAAGTACGTTTCTGCGTGTTGAGTCCACGTATTTTATTTTCCTACATTTATCAGTCGTTAAACACAACACAAATCGTTTTATCCATATTAATTCATATTAATAGCCCGTGGTTCAAGGAAATACAATTTTGGCCAGACTTATTGATTCTCTTGATTTTTTGAGGTCATAAATTACAAAAACCTTCAACTTAGTAAAGTGACGTATATAAATAATCATAAGTGTTTATAATGACAACCTTGGGACTTATAGGAGTGCCCTTTATTCGCCCAATTTCGTGTTATCCATCTCAAACAGTTAGAACTGCGTAACATGCACTATTCTCATTGTTCAACAGGGTGTATACTTTATGTCGCCGCATACGAAATATTTCATGTTTCAATAACATTTACGTTTCCAGCCTTAAGGTGACCAATTAATAAATTAACAATCTCACTCTACTTCGAGTACTCGTATACTCGTTCGGGTGGTCAATTTCACGCTCGAAATGTAACCTTTTCCGTAACTATTCAATGGGTATATCGAACCTACCTGCTTCTAAGAAACACTCTGCAGTGTCATAACTAATAACCTTTGTCATTCCCAAAGTTTTGACACCTGGAAGCAAACACAACTTGCACACTTAAGTGCGGCTATATTTTGACTATTTTCATTAACGGTTAATTTCATATTAAGGGAGGAAAATGATTTCCAACACCTCTTAATACTAGATATTTTCTTGATGGATGAAATACGTTTCCAATATGATTTTGATTTAGGTGGTGTGGCTACTTCATTGGGCTCCTTTTTATTGTTCCTATTATCGAGGTTGCGTGTTCAGAATAATTAATTTGTTTGACTTACTCATAAGAAATGAAATTCTTCGCAACGATTAAATTACATGGAAGGTTTTTTTTTTTTTTGTTGGTGAACATCTGTGAAATTTGAAACCATTACGGAAATACGTCTTCATTCTTACAAGGTAAATACATATCTTAGCTGTTAATGGTCGCCTTTCGATAACGTAATATCGCGTTCTGTGAGAGGTTGCCTTGCACAATGGAAAAATGATGACAATTAAAAAGTTTCTACAAACATTATTTTTGGTGATTTCAACTTTTGAAAGTTTCGTCTTCAGACCAAGTTGAATATGAACAGATTCTCCCGCATCACATGCAGGAATATGCGTATGTACGCTAATAGAAGCAATCTCAGAAGCGTGTCGTTGTCCTTTTTTAATATATATGTATATTTATATACAAACCACCTTGGAGCCAGAATATATCGATGCGTAGAAACTAAAAAGTATTTATAAATCCCAAAATTCTTACTTTTACTTACTTACTTACTTTTTAAGTGGCGCTACAGTCCGGGATGAACCTGGGCCTCAACCAACATGCCTCTCCAATTATCCCAGTCCTTAGCTAACTGCCTCCAAGTTGGTTGAGGTCGGTTTCTACTTGTGCGCGCCACTTAAGGCGTGGTCTTCCTCAGGGACATGTCGCTGTACAGTTCATATAGTTCTTGAATGAAGAAAATTCTTCGAAAAATCTAGAGACGAAGATCTAGATTTTTCGAAGAATTTTCTTTTCGATTCGCCCAAGGATTTCTTCATCCGCTTTTAAACGGTCCATGCTTCAGCGCCGTTGAGCAGGATTGGGATGATCAGGGTTTTATATAGAATCTCCTAAGTAGCCCCCTATTTTGAATACTTAAATAGCAGTTATATTTAACAATTGTTTATCATCCTGTATTAGTCCAAAAAAGGTTATATTTAACCTATTTCGAAGCTTTCCCCGACTCCTTAATTGTTTGAAAGCATTGGAGAAATTTTTATTCAGGGTTAAAGATGTAATCTCGGGCAAATAGGGTTTATTTCAGCTAGGTCCTGTGCTACCCATTAGACATTTTTAACAAAAAATGTATTTAACAGTTTTAAGGCAAGATTCCGAGTAACTCAACACTGACCTTACAAAACCCATCCTTTTCTCTTTCTACTCTGGAAATGTAATATAATTATATATATATAACGAAAGGTAATATAAAAAATGATTGTTATATGAAAGAATTCGACTCTAGCGTACAGAAGAAGTTAAAAATCTCGGGGTCATTTTTGACTAACAATTAAAATTGTCTTCTCATTCCAATTACAATATAGCAAAATCATAGTCAAATTACTTTCAATGTGTTTTTAGCCCTACACAATATATTGCTAGTTACTTAAGCCGCAGTCGGATCCACCATATGTAATTCAGGTACTTAGATGCTAGGTGTGTATTCCGTAAATTATTTAAGTTTACGAACTTTATTTTTTAGGAGTAAAGCATTTTGTATAATGTTTGATGTTTGTACGCGAGTTTTGAATTATCATAATATTTCACCGGAATCATTTCTCTTATTAATTCGTTTTTTTTTGCGTTTTTTTATAACTTAATATAGTTACACATCTCTATACTATATTTCCTGGACTATAAAAATCCGAAACTAGTAACAAATTTATTTAAAGAGATTAGTTCTTTCAGTCGCTTTGTTAGAAAATGAATATACAAAATTGTTTACAAATTTTGTACATAAAATTCCTAGTAGCAGACATAATATGTATCTCACCAGCTAGGTGAATTCACGTGTCAATGGTTTTGTATAATTAGATGATTTTGTTTGTTTGTTATCTCCTCCTACGCAAAAATATGTGTCCAAAAACATAAAATTAACCATCATAAAAAATTGCAGCAACATAATGGCATCATAAAAGGAAACTAATTGCATTTTCCAAACATTCTCGATAAATGATTAAATTCATTAAAAAAACAGATATGACGCAGATCATAATAAAATGATAATACCAACTTACTTTAAAGTGTTCAATTCTATCACTCCTTTTCTTCTCTTCTCTACTTAATAACAATTATTAAATATACCTTAATTCGCCATCAACAACAACTGCAAACGAATCTTCAACCGCTTTTTCAATTTTATTTATTTCGGTTTCGTGCAACGCCTGCTCTTAAGTTAATTTCTTTGCAAGATCTAATACTCAAGCATTAAATAAATAAAACAAAATATATTAAAATCTAACTCATAATATATTTGAATTCAAATTTCACCAAAAATACGCGTTAAAACGTTGTGGTAAAAAAGTTTCTATAACAATTTTCTTCACTTTAAACGGTTTTATGAGTAATAGCGCAATGGTTGCCGTAGCTATTTGCTGTATCTTGATCCTGTTGGCGGTCTTCATTGTGATCATCATAGTGGTCGGCCAGACAATGGGTGAACCCAAGTGAGATAAACTTCAGCTGGGACCAGGAAATTTCCCAGATGGATAACAAAGGCCTCAAATTTGTTAGTGTTTACTAGGCGAAATCATTTTTCATATATAAACATTTTAGGGATATCTACAGAGAAACATTGCGCGCTTTATACTATTGTCATATTCATCAAAAGTAATCACATTAAGTGGGAATATAGTGTACATCAAAGCCAAATGCATTTAATCATTAAAATTGCACTTAAATTAAAATTGTGTCACCAGAAGGAATAAATCAAAAAATTACAACCAACACCACCGACTGGAATAAAGAAATTTCAATAAAAATGAAAGGCATACGAAAGAAGCGACGCAGAAAGAAAAGAAATGGATGAATAAAAAAATGTACTTCCAACGATGATTAGATGTCGCTATAAAATGCAGTAGAATACATAATTCTGTTTACCACTCTGTCTCTGTCTTGAACCGGGGGCGACAAAACATTAAATATCTTTTTTACTTAGTATCTCAATTGTTATCTATTGCATAGGATAATTTTCAACAAAAGACTGGAATTCATTCTTCGTTAAGATACTTAATTTAAAGTTGAACAAAATTGCGATAATTAATTAGATGACAACCTCTCATAAGCAAGCAGAAAACAAATACTTACCCCTTCTCCGTCGTAGATAAATATTGATGTTTAATGTTCTGATTCAACATATCAGTTTATGTGACTTTCAAAATTTTATTGAATTTGTCATTGATGTCGTTTGAAAATACCTAACAGAAGTTTACTGATAATAATATCAAAAAAAGTTACATATCTAAATGTTTCAAAAAACAAAATACAAACAGTTTCAAAAAAGCAATACACCATTTATTTACATCGCTAAATTTTTAAGTGAGAAATCAACATTGGCCAATTATCATCGCTCAAGTAAAAAAAAACAAATGTTTTATTTTTAAATACCATTTTGTTATACAAAAATGCCTAAATACATCAACAAATAAATTAATTTAAAGAAGCAAAACAATAATAATTTATAAGTAACACACAATCAATATTTTGTAAATAAATAAATTTATATACAATGTTAAAATATAAGTTTAAATGTCTAATAATATACATAAACAATATTAACAGAATTTAATGTTTACATCAAAACAAACACAGAATAAATTCTTTACGTTATTAAAAAACAAAAACTGGGATAGTGTGTGTTATATTTTAGATGAACATTTTACACAGTAGTAACAAGTAGTTAACAATATATTTATAAACAATAAATGTGTTATATATACAACAACAAAAAACCAAAATATTTGTAAGTGTTTTGTGTAATTTATATTCAAAACATTTGTTGTAACAGTTGTACAAGTGCATTTTCTATATCCTGTTGTAATTTGTTGTTTTCCCACACAAAATTTGCCTTCATTTTAATTTTAAAAAATTAACAAAATAAATACTACTAAAACTATTTATCAATAATCAAGAAAATTATTATGGGTGTAAATGGACAACATGAAATAAATATGCATAAATAAAACGTTCGTGCTATGCAAAACCAATAAGAAAAGCTCGTGCAAATTTATAACTTGGTTGCCAAAATGACTTTAAAATAATACATGTACCTACTACATACAGACAAACAATTCTGATGAAAAGTAACGTCAATTTCTTAACGAAATGGTGAGTACTCTTTGTTTGTAATTTTCTTAAACTTTATGTCTATGTTTGTAAAATTACGTCAAACTAATATTTGAAAGTAAAACATTGTAAAATCTAACAGAGTTTTTTATCAGCTTTTGAACTACATATCACCACAAAAACTACTCCATGCTTACTTGGCCTCATGCTACTTTTCTTTTTAAAAAATAATTTCAACACATTCATTATTAAATGTATGTTTAATTTATTTATTTAAATAAACATCCAAATATAAATAAAGTTGATGATTCAATTAGAACGTTATAAGAACGAAAATTCTAACAATATATTTAGAAAAAAATGAACAATAATAATTCTGAACCGCATTCAGTTTTTGAGGGCGGTTAATAACAATTCTTATACCATAGAGGCCCCATCAGCTTTATAATTTGATGACGAATTTTAGTATATATCTGTATATAAGAACATTTATAAAACGCTCCACACTTTCGGAAAAGCATCTATTTTGTTAGAACCATGAGGTAGTTTCTAGCCATGCTTAATTTTTCTTAAAAGAAAAAGAAATTGATAAAAATTTTAAAAAACAGTTGAAAATTAAATGTATGTACATAAAATATTTTGAAAATATTGTTATCTAAATTTTGTATGTTGTACATTTGCAACCACACCGTTTGAAGGGTTAATGGCCTAAAAAGATTGTGCTGCTCAAAGTTTGTACTGCTATCATATTAACACTGAATAAACAATCCATTTAACTTACTCTGGTACACGTGTGCTTGAAAAGTTAAACCCCAATATCGTTTGCTTAATTTACAATCGGACAGCGTCAATTTTGTTCCGAACATCGCCTAGAGCAGGTTTTAGAGCCGCATTCAATAGTGTTTATAGGAACGAACCTTACTGAGAGATGAAACCTGTAAACTGGTTTATCTGAAGATTTTGAAATCTCGATGCTCGGCAACGACGTTAACGATAGCTTTAAACATATAACAACGCTAATACCCTATTCCATCATAACCAAAACATAAAGATCACCTAAATGTAGGTGTAGTTCAAAATGATATACAGATAAACTAAATTCAATAATATTGTTTAAGGATGTATTCTACTTTTTTCTTAAATTTCTTTAAACACTTTTTTAAGAAAACGAATCCACAAATTCGGCGTCTGTAGAAGTCATATTAAAGAAATATAGAGCACATATCTTGTTTAAAAACTTTTTCGAAATGCATTTATAATTGTCCGATGAGATGTTTTTCTAAAAAAAAAAAAAGTGCTAGTAGCAACAAAAGTTGCTGCACCGAAATTGATCAATCTACCTCAAAATGTATGGCCCAGTGTATACATATTAGTAAAAACTAATATACACTTTTGTGATGTGGTATAAATGGAATGTAAACAATATGTCGCATTGCGTCACTTAAGCAACTAAGTAAGTGGTGTGGTCGAGCATGTCTCTCTCTCTCTTTCGTGGTTGAATTCCCTTGCGTGACTGGTTCGTAGTATAATTCATATTTATACCCTATCAAAACTAATATTCCCGTATGGATTTTAGTTTTGATACATAGTTCGTAACTTAAAAAATAATTTAGCTAGATATAGCTTAAAGTATATAGATCGACTCAGAATCGATAGCTGAGTCGATTTAGCCATGTATGTCCGTCCGTCCGTACGTCACCAGTTTTTGGGCCTTAAATGTTGAGCTAGAGTGATGAAATTTGGTACACGTGTTTTTTGTTGCTCCCAGCAAAACAAGAATCCATTTTTTGAAATCCACCCACTGCCTCGCCCCCTTTTTAGAAGAACGTAGTTTTTTTTTGTTTTTCGTCGAACCATAAAAGATTTTGATAAACTGTCTGAACAATATGTTCTGACAATGACATTTTCTATATTTCATTGCTATAAAGCCGACATTTTGGGGATGTTTTTTTTAAGGATGGGATGGAATAAGGTATAAAACGATCCGCATAGCGCATTGTAGCCTTCTTATATGTTCTTCTCATATATTTCTCATCTGTATATTTTTTATTTCCAATGTCTACAGATGTCTAAGTCTTTCTAGGGTAAGGTATAAAAAGGTGAATGCCAAGTAAGTGTTCATCTTCCCCACACTCATGAGATCATTGGTGTTATCAGAAAAAGCTATTTAAAACAATATTTACTTCGGGTTACAAATCCTTACTACATTTTTTGCCATATATATTTCTAATAGAAATTTAAGTTTTTAGAGGATACAAAATCCGTATCACTTTTGATTTTCTTGCAAACATCTGCCTATATGCCAAAAGTTTGTGAACATGGAAAGCCATGAAACTCAAAAGATATGAATTTGGACTATTCTAGACATGATCTCAAATGTAGCCCAAAACTATCCTTTTTTCGACAGTCCCGCATATAGGATTCGAGTATTAGCTGAATTTTTTTTTGTGAAACATCATTAAAACATGCATAGATAAATATTTTCTCTTACGATATGTTCAACACTCTATTCCACTCTGCAACTTCGAGTAAAGCTTAGATCTCAGCTTGGAATTCGCTGCACGAGTTTGCTAATCGTAGGGACTGAGAAAATGTACTCCAGAGTCCCAGAGACAACGCCAACTTCCGTTTAGATCGTCTTGTTTGATGACACATAATGACATTGTTTTTAATATTATGTTGTGGCCAAAAAGAGCTTCCTGACTTATTTAACTTTCTTTCACAAAGTGAAAGTATTGTTTTCGTGAATATTTTCGATCTCGAAATATTCAATCAATAGATATTTATTTCGTTTATAATTCACAATGTGTTATCGCAGAATTTGCAAAATTTGAATCATAACAATATTGAATAATTTGCTTAACAAACTAAAATCAAAACAAATATATTACCAGAATAAAACATATTGAGGAAACAACAATAACGGATGGTGGGTGCAGGACTGGGCTGTACGCAACTTTCTTTTTCTTTTAGAGTTGAACATGCATGAATTTGACGATATTCATAATTTGGCCTAAATACACAATAATATTCATTTTCGTTACTGATAATATTAATAACGTTTTTTCCGGAGCTTAAAGGAGTCTAGGTCTATGTGAATAATAATGAATTTTTCATTGTTGGTCAAAACTGAAAAACGCTTCACGAAGAACGAAGTTTGAAGAAAATAGACCAAGCCGTTTAGGCTGGATTGGTATTTACAAACCAACCGAAGGACTGAACAAAAAAAATTTATTTGTGGTTTCCTCCTTTATCATTAAAATCTCTCTCTTGTAAAAGAAATCACAAATAATAAATAAATAACGAAAGATAAATACAAACAAAAAAGAAATAAGTTATCACCATCCAACACCTACCTGGGAAACAAGAACAAACAGGTTCCCAGCCGAGTCAGCAGTTCATTGGGCCGAGTTCAACCACACGCATTTGCTGGACATTCGATACCTCTCATTGGACACCAACATATTCCCAGCTGAATCAGCAGTTCATTGGCCTGGGTGCATTTGCATGGCTTGGCTGGTCAACCGAAACCCCCCATTGATCAACACACAGCGGATGCACGCGCGAACATTATTCGTGCTAGGTCAGCAATGATTGGTGCGAACCTACTTTTCATGCGAACCTTATGTTCGACGCAAGAGTTAGTTCTTAACGGAACCTTAATCCGATCGGTTTGAATAAATAAAATTAAAACTCATGAGATCATTGGTGTTATCAGAAAAAGCTATTTAAAACAATATTTACTTCGGGTTACAAATCCTTACTACATTTTTTGCCATATATATTTCTAATAGAAATTTAAGTTTTTAGAGGATACAAAATCCGTATCACTTTTGATTTTCTTGCAAACATCTGCCTATATGCCAAAAGTTTGTGAACATGGAAAGCCATGAAACTCAAAAGATATGAATTTGGACTATTCTAGACATGATCTCAAATGTAGCCCAAAACTATCCTTTTTTCGACAGTCCCGCATATAGGATTCGAGTATTAGCTGAATATTTTCCTTTCATAAGACATTACCAAAATTTTTACTTTATTTTTGGCAATCGACATGAATTGAAATAAACCTGTTAAAAAATGTTGGGGGATGATGTATTTTCAGTACACTCAAGTTAATTCGTTCACCATAATTATCCCAAGGGGCGTATTATTTCAGGGGGAACAACAGCAACTGAAATCCACACAATTGAAGTTTCAAATGTACACTTGGACCATCATTCACAATCATCTCAAAATAAAAAGGATTACATAATTCAATGAGTTCAAACTTGAATGTTATTTATCCCTGGGAAAGTAACATGTAACATTTAGAGCTTCAATGTGAAACCCATTTATTGCCCAATCTGGATTTCCCAAACGTTGTAACCCCGAAGTTTTATGGCACAAACGTGTAATTCGTACCCTAAAAGATTTTAATAAGTATCGGGTATAGTATAGTATTTCTTGCCGCTCTTTTGACATTTCTCTTCAGTAAGGTTTGCCATTTCATGATGGAAAGAGTCGATCCAACAACGAGTCGAAATTATTAAAATTTACAACCGAAATTCGGAGTCAGTGGCCTCAACGTTAATTTATGGTCGTCATAATCGTCCTAGCAGATCAACAGTTGAGAGTCTAGTGGAAAATTTTGAAAACCGTCGAAAATTGGGTTCAGCGTCTGGACTTCTGCAAGCGTGCCGTGATAGCCATGCAAAAGAAATCGAGTTCCATACATAATGGCATTGAACGTACTTTCACAGGAATAAAGAATTTCACTGATATCCAAAACCGTTTTTGTTTTATTTGAAAAAAAAAACTTTTGTAGCGCTCTTATTGAAAAACCCTTTATAACAAGAAGAATAAGAAATAGCACGTTAGGATGTTTCTTATCTTAAAAACATTTACTTAAAAAATGCTTACACGTTTAATTGGCATTAAACTGAACGCCAAATGAGCAATTTTATTTGCTATCAAAATATCTTTTACAAACAAAAATGTACGACATTCACGGAAACGATAAATATATAAATTTGCACCAGGAATTCGATCTAACAATTATCAACAAAAAATGTGCAATTTTTGAAAACGTTTACATTAATTTTTTTTTGTGAAACATCATTAAAACATGCATAGATAAATATTTTCTCTTACGATATGTTCAACACTCTATTCCACTCTGCAACTTCGAGTAAAGCTTAGATCTCAGCTTGGAATTCGCTGCACGAGTTTGCTAATCGTAGGGACTGAGAAAATGTACTCCAGAGTCCCAGAGACAACGCCAACTTCCGTTTAGATCGTCTTGTTTGATGACACATAATGACATTGTTTTTAATATTATGTTGTGGCCAAAAAGAGCTTCCTGACTTATTTAACTTTCTTTCACAAAGTGAAAGTATTGTTTTCGTGAATATTTTCGATCTCGAAATATTCAATCAATAGATATTTATTTCGTTTATAATTCACAATGTGTTATCGCAGAATTTGCAAAATTTGAATCATAACAATATTGAATAATTTGCTTAACAAACTAAAATCAAAACAAATATATTACCAGAATAAAACATATTGAGGAAACAACAATAACGGATGGTGGGTGCAGGACTGGGCTGTACGCAACTTTCTTTTTCTTTTAGAGTTGAACATGCATGAATTTGACGATATTCATAATTTGGCCTAAATACACAATAATATTCATTTTCGTTACTGATAATATTAATAACGTTTTTTCCGGAGCTTAAAGGAGTCTAGGTCTATGTGAATAATAATGAATTTTTCATTGTTGGTCAAAACTGAAAAACGCTTCACGAAGAACGAAGTTTGAAGAAAATAGACCAAGCCGTTTAGGCTGGATTGGTATTTACAAACCAACCGAAGGACTGAACAAAAAAAATTTATTTGTGGTTTCCTCCTTTATCATTAAAATCTCTCTCTTGTAAAAGAAATCACAAATAATAAATAAATAACGAAAGATAAATACAAACAAAAAAGAAATAAGTTATCACCATCCAACACCTACCTGGGAAACAAGAACAAACAGGTTCCCAGCCGAGTCAGCAGTTCATTGGGCCGAGTTCAACCACACGCATTTGCTGGACATTCGATACCTCTCATTGGACACCAACATATTCCCAGCTGAATCAGCAGTTCATTGGCCTGGGTGCATTTGCATGGCTTGGCTGGTCAACCGAAACCCCCCATTGATCAACACACAGCGGATGCACGCGCGAACATTATTCGTGCTAGGTCAGCAATGATTGGTGCGAACCTACTTTTCATGCGAACCTTATGTTCGACGCAAGAGTTAGTTCTTAACGGAACCTTAATCCGATCGGTTTGAATAAATAAAATTTATAACGTCTTAATAGTCCGTGTTGTTTTAAGATTATGTAAGTCGAACAGTTGGGCCAACCTCTTGGTTGGCGTTCGCGTTTTTTTTTTATATTATCCCCGGAAGGATAATTTAACTGGCGCACGAGCAGGGACCGGCCTAAAAATAAATTGTTTCATTTTTTTTCATTGTTAGATTGTTCGTGGGTCCTTTAATACAGGATAGACGAATTGGTACGCTCTATCTGAGTGCACGTCTCTGTTCCCGTGAGAACACAATTGACCATTCCAATTCTGAAGCGACAAATTCCAGCATACCCGTGAGAACATGCTTGGAGATCGTTCAGATAAATGACCCAATAGTGAAGTTATTCGTGCCATTAGTAGAACACTTGCAATCTCAACGCTTGCGTCTAAACGGGAGTAACGGGAGTAAAATCCGTATTTAAATAACTTGTATTTTTATTATCTCGGTTTTTTAGATTTCTATTCAAGAGTTCGGAAAAAAGATAATGAATTGCTATTTTATGTAAGGATATTCATCAACTATTCTATTTAAACAGAAAATATTAATTTTTATCATACACCCTTTTGCCAGATTATATCTTTATAAAAACGAAGAGTATATTCTTATCCATTTTTTTTAAACCACATATAAAACATAAAATAATACAAAAAATACAAATTACCTCTTATAAAAAAGAAGAACATATTTTATGTCCTTTTCCTCAAACCTTCATAGATAATAGAAAGTAACGTAGAAACGTAGCGAAAAAGGAGTGCATATTTTCCCCCTTTTTCTCAAGCCCTTAACCTATATCTATAATATAAAATATTGAAGATGGATCAGATTGCTAAGCCCGTTACGGAGTTGACTGGGGCTATAAACGCCATCATGCAGCAACTCAAAGGCATTGATGGAAGGCTGCAGTTGTTGGAAAAATCCCAACCGCCCTCATCAGAGTGCAACACTTCTGCAATTCCACTGCAGGAACTGCGATCAGAGGAAGATCTACGTGAGAGCAGCCGACTGCCCGATTGCGTGAAAGAACTCCAAGTTTTAGAGGGCAATCCAACGACATATGTATCTTGGATACACAGCGTTGAAGGAATACTGAAAGATTTCAGTATTGTTAGGAATAAGCCCTTGTATCAAACATATACGCCAAAAAATTCGAGGCGGTGCAGATTCTGCGCTCGTCTCTTACAACATATTCGACGATGACTGGGAGTCCATAAAAAAGGTCCTATCTCTTCATTACGCGGATAAGAGAGACATCAGGACTCTCGAACATCAATTGAACCAACTGATCCAAGGTGGTTCTAAGGTTGACGAGTCTTATGCCGCAGTGAACCACAAATTTTCACTGATCATTAATAAGAACAAAACCGAATCCCATAGTGAGGAAAACGTTAATGTATTGGTGGAAACATATCGAAAGCTCTGGACATATTTACGAGAGGCCTTAACGGTTAGATGGCAAGAATGGTTATTCTTCAGAGACCAACAACCCTGCCCGAAGCTTACTCAATATGTTTAGAAATGCATAACCTAAATTTTAGGAACCATGCAATTCATAGGGGTAACTTCTCGAATACCGTGACTGCTCCGATTAACAACAATTTCAGGAATTAAAATAGACCTTCCCTTCCGCAACCAAAACCAACACTTCTCTAATTATCAACACCGTTATCCTTCAGAGCGCGCAATACCTCCTCGACCACTGGGTCCGAAACCAAATGAAAGGATGGATACTGACCGAAGCATTCAGACCCGCCAAGTAAATTACATGAATCGGCCAAATAAAACGGTTCCACTATACGATCCTGGAAATCTATAGATGCCTTAAAGGAGTACTTAAGGATTTGAAGTTCAAGGAAATCCTAACCATTGCAGTTGACCGTTATAACAATACCGTCCGTTCGGTGACGGGTAAGAAGCCATTTTACGTCTTCTTCAATAGGAGTTCTCGGATCAATTTGCAGAACTTAGGTAATTTCCGAATTGAAGTAAATCAGGTATTGAGGAAGAGATTAAATCATGTACAGACGAAAAGGAATCTCTGATTTAATAATAGGAAGTCACCACCTAAGAAATTTAAGAATGGTGACATAATTTACACCTCAGTGAAGCGGATGCAGGGCATACATAAGCCATTGTATCGCAAAGAAGTGGTGGCCAAAAACAATCACGTCACAATCGTGACAAATACAGGCCGTAAGGTCCATAAAAAACAGATAAAAATATAACTGAAATTAATAAAACAGGAATAGGGGAATGAATAAATAGTAACAATGCATCTTCCATATAATACTTGCCTAACTTTCGCACAAGAATATGTTAACCTTTTGAGAATTATAAATTGTCTATATATATTTCTAATAAGATACTAACCTTAGGATATAAGAAACTCCTAACCTAGTTATAAATAATAATAGTTTAATTAAAAACTCGAATTATAACGTGAAAAAGAAAGTCTTTGTTTTAATTCGTTTGGTAGGAGAATCATCCCTGCCTCACAGAGGATAAAATCATGAAAATACTTGTCTACTTCTAACAAAACACGAGAACAATCTCTTTTTCTTATAAATATCCCGCAGATTAGTATCCTTAGTGCTCGCCGAAGGGTTCCAGATCTTCAACTATAAATCTCCCATAGTCTCCCTAAAAGAAGGCAGAGGATGGATTGTCGACGGAAGCTTCACACTGGTGCATACCATTGACCTGATGCAATTCGAAGTTGTCCTGGATGGTGTGTCGAACAATCTGTTCGAACATAAAATACGAAGTCTTCTAAAAGGTAAACCGTCGAGGAAAACCAGATCTATCAATTGGATAGGGTCGGCTTGGAAGTGGGTAGCAGGAAATCCATACGCCACAGACTGGAACGAAATCCTCCGAAGCGAGCAGACAATAATTAAAAATAATAACCAGCAGTACAAGATCAACGAAAAACTTTTGGGTGTAACACAGGAAATAACGAGGAAAATCAACTCCATTATCACAAGATATGAAGGAGGAATTAAAGATGTAATCTCTTACAGATTTGAACAAGATGCTCTGGACGAAATCATGGTCATCAAAGGAGAAGTAAACGAGATTGTAGGAGCCTGTCAAATGGCAAAGAACGGTCTAATCAACACGAACCTACTAGACACCGAAGAGATCAGCAAAATTATTAACGAACTGGAAACATTATCATACGTTAATGAAATCGAAGCCATCGAATATGGAACACCATCTATCTTCACCAATGGCTCAATGTTACTCTATGTGATTTCAATGCCCAAGGTGGGAAAAGAAGAATACAACCTGCTAATAACAAGCCGTCGGTAAAAGATGGAAAACAGATAGACCTGAAGTTTAAAAAGATGTTGTATACTGAAAACTTTTCACTTTGACAGATGAAGTTTGGACGCCATTACTTACCAGTGCTGGCAACCTGAAAAACTAACTCTTAAGAAATCACCCGTTATTTAAGCAGTTGGACAAATTATTGATACCAGGCTGTAACTTTCCAAAACTAGGAGAGAAATTTCGTACTCGTACAGTTGCAAGAGTATTATTTGATATTAACATTCACAAATTTGCTGGTCCTAATGGTATATCCTCGATTATCCTGCAGAGGTGTTCTTCTATGCTAGCAAAAGCTTTTTATCTATCCTACTCATCAGGACTCTTTTCGAATAGATGGAAAACTGCACTAATCACAGAACGACGTACGGTATAAAAGTTGAATGTCTTTCAATCAATAACTCAACAATCTGCGAGGACAAGTCTCTAGAAAGCATTCCTGAAGACTTATGAATGGAGGTCCCGCAGCATGCACTTTTCATACAAGCCAGGAAGAAGTTCTTGAACTCATCAAGGAAGACACAATTTTTGATACAAATTTTAATGGTTACCTTACCTCCAACAATGTCTCAAGACCTCTTACAGGTACATACGTAATTCAGATGTACAACGAATCTTTCCAACTGAAAAACAGGACGTTCTTCAGTCTTAGGAGCTCTACTGTACAGGCTCTTCCTGAGGCTTTGGTGAACATCACCAACCAGGACCACAAGATCGACTTGGGATACGTCCATGAACTCAGCGTCCAAAACAAAGAACGCTTAGGTAGTTTAGCCCAAGAAGTCAAAATTTCTATACTTTCAGAAGCTGCAATCATCATACTTGTGGCATTCGTCGTCTATAGAATTTGGCGAAAAATACACGCTAAACACAGTATCCCGCCAATTCTACCATCGGTAACGGCTTGACCTAGCGGTAAACTAAGATCTACGGGCCGTAGATTTTTGAAGGGGGGGTTCCCAGTCGAGTCAGCAGTTCATTGGCCCGAGTTCAACCACACGCATTTGCTGGACATTCGACACCTCTCATTGGCAACCAACATATTCAAAGCTGAATCAACAGTTCATTGGCCTGTTGGAATAAATAATTCGATCGGTTGGAATAAATAAAATTTACAACGTCTTAATTGTCCATGTTGTTTTAATAATATGTAAGTCGAACAGTTGGACCAACCTCTTGGTTGGCGTTCGATTTTTTTTGTATTATCCCCGGAAGGATAATTTAACTAAATACAAAACAAATAATAAATTTTAAATAAATTGCAAATTATTAATAAATAACAAGTAAATAAATTAACATCTAAATGTAATAGAGGTTACATCATCATTTTCAATAGTGTTATCACAAGTATAATTCGCTTTTTAATGGATTGTCAGGAATATCGTATCTGATCATACAAGTGAAATTAAGTTTGCATATTCTGAAGGAGAAGTGCATTTCATGATTTTTTCGAATTGTTGATACCTCCAAGTTTAAAACGCCGCGCGTTTCCTTTTTTTTTTGGGAATTCCCTAATTTGAGTTTTTGTTAGTTGGTAATTAAAACATTTTAAATTTCTTATGTTATTCATAGGCAGATGCCCTTATGTTAGTGTAATTGATTTCTTAAAAGCGATTGTTTTTGAATTTCATTAAGGTGATACGTTTTTAAAAAAAGTTTAAGTAAAATGAGTAAGCGAAATTACAGTGAGCTTGATCTGGAAAAAAAGTTATAAAGTGTTTCGAAGATAAATATTTGCCTCAGAGAGATCTTGCAAATAAATTTAATTGCAGCGAAGGAGAACTTTGTTGGCTTGAAAAGAAAACGTATCAATCATTTGTTTCTTTTGCCAAAATTAATGTTTGAAATTCAAATGGTTTCGCTTAGCTAGGCATAAAAATGTGCCAATATCTGGTAAAATTCTCCAAGTAAAGGCATTGGCTATAGAAACAAATTTTTAAATGGAAAACTTTACTGCTTCCAATGGGTAGGTTCGGGTATTTAACTAGCGACATAACATTGTGTTTAAATTTTGCAAATGGAGAAGGCGCGGATGTTGATATTGCTACTTGCGATGATTTAAAAAAAAAATGTGAAAACCATCTGTAATGGATATGGTGCAAGAAAACATGATCAATTTGGATGAAACCGCGCGGTTTTTTTTAAAGCAAAACCTTTAATGTCACTTCACTTTCAAAGGAAATACTGAGAATAGCATTGCTTTGCAGGGCAGTCGGAGAAAAAGAACTAGTAATGGTCTTCAGTAAGTTGATTTGCGTGATAAATTTGTATGGCTTTAGTTAGCGAATACATTCCTGACCGCCAGAAAGAGCTACTAAACCCAGAGCTTTTAAAAAAAAATCATTGAAAAAGTATTGTGAATAACATGGAGGAGCAATAAGAAGGCATGAATGAACTTTGTTTAAAGGCTTACCATTTTTGACAAAAAAATGCTAAAGCAAAATGAAAGTTTCTCCTTTTTGCAGACAATGCGCCGTCACATGTTGTAATAGATTGAAAAACATTGAGCTGACATTTTTTCCTGGAAATACAACTTTGCATCTACAGCCGCTTGATCAAGGCATCATAAAAAGTTTGAAGTCCCATTACAGAAAATACTTTATGCGGCACTTGATTTTATGCGTAGACGAGGCCAATAACATATCGGAGTTATAAGCTAAAATTAATGTGTTAGACGATTGCGGCTGGCTAAAAAAAGGCATGGAAAGAGGTCACACCATTTCATTTTGTTTCAAAAAAATATGGGTTTTTCGAGGAAGGGTACAACAATTTGGTTGCGGTAGAGATAGTACCTTATGTTGTTACATCTAATGTAACATCTTGGTACAGCTCATAGAGTTCGCGGTTGTATCTTCTCCTCTATTCGTCAACGCTATCGTCCGCAATGCCCAATAGGTGTACGGACCGGTTGAAGATAGTGCCTTCCATGTTGACACCTGCCCTGCGCACTATTCAAGTACGAGATTGAAGAAGTCGCCGATCCGGTGCATGTTGGGAATAGTTCGGATGAGCTGACGTCACGCGACACAGCTGAATCAGTTTTGCCGGGATTCCGAGTTGGGTCATCTCCATACTGTCTCCTGTCGATGTATGCTATAGTCGGAAATACGTGCCGATTAGTGTTCTATAGTGGATAATATCTTTTATGCGACATTAAGCAGGCATATGCCTCGATAGTTCTTGCAAGACATATGATCGCTTTTTTTTTTGTAGCTATGGTCCAGTCCTCGGTCATGTTTTCCTCCACCTATTTTTTTAAGCAAAGAATGATTTATTCGGAGCATGCTCTCTATAAAAACATCACCATCGTATCATCATCATAAAAGCTCCGCTGTTGTTCTTTAGCTTTGTTCTATCTAGGCCAACTTCTTCTATACTAGGTGGTGGAACTAGTTCTTAATGGACTGGACGTCGGTTCTCTGCTTGCCCTATCTCTATCTCTCTACATGATGCCCACTATGCAGCTGCTGTAAATGCAGCTTAAACACATCTACTATTCCCTGCGCTTCGGTGACTAGGTTTCCTTTGCTGTCACGTAGAGCCTGCGTTCCGGTTTTGTAGCCAGCAGCCATTTTTTATGAAACCTCCGGTCGTTATTACGATCGCGCTACATAAGCCCTCTTCTTTCTACGCAGAATTTTATTTTCCTCCCTTCTCCTGGCTCGATACTCTTCTCTCGCTGCAATTGTTTTGCGCGGCAGCTATTTCTTGTGTACGTCTTATGTTACCACTTTCCTGTAAATCATACCACGGGCTCTTTCTTTGGGGTGGCGTGCACCCTACAGTGTTTTCGGCAACCTCCTTGATGATGTCGTGATACTGGCACCACTGATTGTTAACGTCCCTGATTGTTAACGACTCTGGTTACTCCAGGCCCCAGTTGTGCTAAGGCATCCAACGTCAAATTTCTTCGTTCGCAGTTCGCAGCTTTTTCTCGTTGGACAGTCGAGCTTTGAGTTTAGCCTCGACAAGAAAATGGTCCGAGTCATAGTTTGCCCCTCGGTATGTGTGCACTTCGAGGATGTTGGATTCGTGTCTCGCATCGATTAGCACATAGTCGATTTGGTGGGCGGTTCGACCATCTGGAGAGCGCCAGGTTGTTGTGTGGATCATTAGCTATGGAAACTCAGTGTTTATTATTACCGTGTTACGAGCTGCTGCAAAAAAAATCGATTACTTAGCTGTTGTCTGTTGTCGTTTCGTAGATTCTGTACTTACCAACTAAACCGTCAAAGACAGGCTCCGTAGGCTCCAGTAGGTCAGTAAACTCCTCCTTGATGGGATCGGAAAGTAGCTTTGATGTTGATTACAAAAAGGCGATCACTTATCGGCTTGAAGTCAATCACTTCAATGACTATCCGAGGCTGGTTGTGTCTCAATCATTAGTAGTGGGTTTTCGATGGTCGGTAAGTTAGTCCGTCAGAACAATTTTAATCAAACTTACTATTGCATATTAGTTCCAACAAAACTGTGTACCCATTTAATTTTTTTTGGGAAATCCATACAACGGATTTTTGCATACTTTCCATAAAAAGGGTATTATCAAATCCTCGCAAACTATTTTGTTTAATTGATGGAAATTTAACGTGCATATGTACTACTAATACTGTTTGAAACAATTTTGGTCAATAACGAAAAATCAATATTATTCACATTAACACCGATTACTTCAAATTCAGAAATAAACGTTCGTATATTCACATTTCAACATTATTTATACATTCTTAGCATCAATAATCAAAATTAATATTATTGTATATTTTGGCCAAATTATGAAAAGCGTCAAATAGTTTCGTCCTTGACATTTGATCGCCCAACTCGCTGTGAAAAAAATGTTGCTTGCGACCCTGTGACCCGTGCACCCACCACTCGTTTTACATATTTAGATTCAACGATTGGTACTTGTCGCAACTACGGAAATATATTGGGGTTAATTAAAATGTTACTTAAATAATGTTTTCGGGAAATAAATTCAAACTAAAATGGTTCCCAAATATTTTTTCGAAAATGTATTGAGCTTGTTCGCATTGGCAGAACATGGAGGCGACAGATACTACGCTGTACATATAAATTTACACGCATGCATGCGTAAAATTTATTCGATTCAATTTTCTCTGTATTTTTGCATAACTTGGCGATTTATTATTCATGCCTTGTCACGACGCCGGATAATGAATATACTGCGATCTCATATTATCTGTTCAGCGCGCAAGCGATAATTACATTATTTATAAATTATTACAACCCTGTATAAAATTCACAAGATTCAGTTACAAACTAGTGGGAACTATTGATGTAGCTGGATGTTGTTTTAAGTATGATATTTTCTATGAAATTCCGCTCAAACATCCGGGATAGACGTAACGAACGTGCTCTTGTATGACATAGTATAACATGCATTTAACGACGAATTAGATTTAAAACGCTAACTCACATCAAATTTCATTAAGCAAGATTTCTAATTTAATTAAATTTTGCTGACGAAACGGCATTGAAAATATGATGCGTAGCAAAATGTTTACATAAGGCCTTGTTTATGCCTTTTTACTTTTATATTTATTTCTTATTTCTCTTGAAATATTAAGTCTCTTTAAAAAAAAAGTCCACAAAGTCCAGAGGAATTGCAGAAACACTTTCCTCATTTAGTACCAAAATTCGGTGCGCTGCTTTTTAGTATCCACTTTATCGCGATCTGATATCGCTATAGCGAAGGATCATGAAAATCTTACCACGCGATGTTATAATACTGGGATACCTTTACTTTCCTGAAATAAACCCAGCGAGTCGATATAAACGAATGCCCCTGGTGGTATAAAGCCCGACATCAGGGTGCTCTCCATGTATATATTATTGGAGTAGTAAGCCCTGAAGGTCAGGCTGTTGTCGCCAGCCTTCACCCTTAAAACATTCCTTCGAACCACCTTAATAAGGACATTGTCAATTCTTTTCAGCTGATCCCCATCGTATAGCACCTTGTTGCAATAATATTTTATGTACTCGCAATATGGCGTTCGCTACAATCCTAAGCAAGATCGGAGCCGTATATTTTCCATGTAGGATGGTGCTACATTGAACCAGACGGGGCAACCGTAAACGAGGATTGACCTTATAAGAACCATGTAGCATATGACTTTCACGGTTGTGTCAAGTTGACTACTTTGCAACAGCCTTCTTGTCAGAGCATAACCCCCACAAGCCCTGGCCAGACAAGCATCTACATTTTTTTCAAATACAGAATCTAGTCAAGTTATGTGCCTAGACATTTCACATTACTTGTCACCACCGAGATTAACTGTTGGAAATTTACGATCAGTGACATCAATGTCCGAATCTCCGGGTCTTGTTAGTAAACTGTCTGTGCAGCCGTTTAAGCCTCGAGAACAGTGTGCTTTTTCGATTGTTGGCGTTCGATATTTCTCCATCTGGTCCTCAGAACTAGTTGCCTTAGGGATAGCTCGATCCATTGATATGCTATGACCTCATTTATTAAGAGTAGATGTCGGCCAATTTTTTCGTTTGTTAGGTTCGGTGGATTTTTCGCTCAAAATTGAAGGCACAAAATTGGTGGCAGACAGACATGGATAGATCGCCTCAGCTAGCGGTTTTGAGTCGATTCATGTACTATTTCTCTATTTTACAAACTAAATATCAAAACAAATCAATACAAAATGTTAACTGGTCAATCACATTGCGATAGACATGAGTCAAGCATCCAGTAGTTTTGATATCCAAACATTCCGAGGGGCTAACATCGACTTGCGCCCAACCTTGTTGCAGCAATACTAAGACTCCGGGTATCCACCACGCCACAACAAATAAATAATGTCGAAACACTACAATCGCGAGAGATCACCAATTTCTTTGCAGAATACGTACCCCTTAACCTTGCCATTAATACCATACTATCAGCATCTTGCGGCGAAGAGAAATCGCAACGACGTAACACGGGCTTTCCTAGCAAGAGGAAGACGGCCTTTGGTAAGTAAAATTCACAAACTCATAAGCACAATTTGGTCAGATTAAAGTAGGCCTGACGAATTGATCCACACCATCCTTTGCCAGATCCGCAAAATAGACCCATTAAACTGTGCCAACAACAGAGGCATAATTCTTCTCAATATCGCCTTCAAGATCCTATCTGCCCTAATTCGCCTGGAACTGTTTACCAAACACTTACTTAAGTGGAGCTACTGCATTGCAAAGACATATCTAGTAGTAAATACTTTTTCCACCGGTCTTCAGTTTTATTATAAAACTGGGGCAAGTAGCTATTAGAAATCTATTGGGCTCAATCTGTGAAAACGATTTTCTGTTTATCATAAATCGTTTTGCATAAATATTTGTGTTTCTTTTGTGGCTTGACTCGACATCTGCATCTCCTGCTTCATCGTTAGGTGAAAAAAGAAAGCTCACACATTGCCATAGAACATTTCTTATTATTGTTGTTATGATTATTATTCAAACGCATACGTTAGTGTGTAATAGTGCGTTTCCACCGAACCATAATGCGAAATTCAACATTTGAAAATACTGTTCCCACCAAAAATATCACATTCCAACAGTAAAAAAAAAACAAATTTCATTGTTTTGGGTTTTGACTAGATGACTGTAACCTAGTAACCTAGAGAAACAATTTTGTATATAAATGAGAGAAAGTCTTCGTTATCGGGGAAAATAGTAGTTTTATAGTTGACTGTAAATTGTGTTTCAACTAAAATCGGCATTCTGGAATGTTAAATTGTATGGCGAAATGTATAGCATTTCGGCTTAAATCAATACATTGAAATTACGCATTTCGGCTGGGTGGAAACGTAATTAAGCTCCAGGGCTTGTTCTTGTTCGTCCGAAGCCGTCATTATAATCTTGGGTTTGACGAGGGATCGTTTGCTCTCAATCACCAATCTATTGCTTGAATCTGCCCATAGCATATCTCCCTCTTAACAGAAATTGCGTTAGGCTTCGACGACGATGTATTTACAGAGGGTCTTGTTTTGTCGCACGTTTTGTGTGGCGTCGCTCTGTCGTGAGTCTCCCTGGAGCTGCACTGAACGCAGTTGGAAAATCTCATTCTTCAAAGGACCTCTGTCGCAGTTGCTAGACTGGTTGTAGGTTTTCTTATCAGGAGTGTACCAGTAGATGATGTAGCAATGGCTCCACGTTGTGTTTTTGTGCAATTAATATGGAATGTTAAGGAACACGTACATAATTGGAAATTTTCAACTTTGTTAATCACGTACCTCGTTGGGAACGTTTATTTACTAAGATTTTGAAATCACTTGAACCAAATATTTAAATTCATATAATCCACGTTTACAAAACTAACACATAGAGTGATGTCAATTTAAACATCATTATTAATTTTCTATCTTAATCATAACCACCATCATTACCATAACGATAGTAACTTCCTTCTGTTCACATATGTACTTTATATGTACGTAACCTGCCATCGATTTTAAATTTTCCTTTTCATACCTAAATGGCTTAATTTCCGAAGTTAAATTGAAAGTGTTCCACGTGCGAACTCAAAGGTTACTAACACTCTATACATCAGCACATGGTCCATCAGTCTGTGCCACATCATCAGTTCGCTGGGGTGAGCCCCTCAGACCAAACTTAGTGTCATCAAATTGCTAATTATTTTCCACTACAAGCTGTTAACTTCCAGCTATACTTTGAACCAATGGACTGAGGAGTATATGTGATCGATAATATATCTAATGGTTAATGAAATTCTGTCGTTGCTAGTTATTAAGTCGTCACTAGAAATCAATATTTAATCCTAACTTCTGGTGAAGGGAAACCCATGAAAGATTACTTTATAATATAATTAAAGGTGTAGATAACTTGATCAGGTGTAGATTTTCTGCTCTAGTTTGATTATAATTGATGAGCGAAAGTTTTATGTGTATCCATGTAACCTTTCCATCATACTGACATATTATGTAATAGCTTTGGATGGATACTTGATATTTCCTTCCAACTTGCTATGTTATTGTTGATGACCATCTAACTCATACTTTTTACACAATATATACTTACCATACTAATATTTTTTACTTTTTTTGTTGCAGGTGAGTGGTTATCATGAGTTTACACATTTCCAAGTAAAAGTTTTATTTTGTGCAACGTAACGTAAGTATGTTATGTCCTATTTAATTATACCATAAGAATCTTAAATTCGTTACAAGATTATTATCAAAATAAAGTTTCATCTCTAACATTATTGCTGCCACCAAAAATATAGCGATATGGATTGTTTAAATTGTTGAATAGGTGCATTTATACACTTGCTTAAATAACTTTAAACAATGGTCAACGCCATGGAAAAAGTAAAAAAAAAAATTTACGTTGGTATAAATACGAGGTACTACGGGGAAACCCATTCAAAGGCCATCCCCTGTAATTTATTCCAAAACAACATCACGTTGAACGTTTACTATTATTAAAATTCAAAGTATCTTAAATGTTTTCATCCAATTGAAAAAGGTTTCAGGTGTTTACATGTCACTGCAGATATTATCTTGTAGGCGAAATTATGGTGACAAATGCAATTGTAATGCATTCTTCAGGTATAATTTCATTTTCTTGCGTAGCCCATAGTTGCTTAATGAGATTAAATTCGCTGTTACTTTCTATCATCACAACAAAATTGATTGCTAGTAGCGAATTTTATCATGTCTTGAGCAAAAAGATAATGAAATTTGTTATATGCCATATAACAGCACTTACAAGGGCTTTTCGACCGAGTTTTTTTAACATTTTCAAAATCCGCCCAAGCCACGTCCTCTTTATGGAAAAACGATATTTTTGAAAAAATTACCAAACAATTTTTGTAGAAACATTTAAGATTTTGATAAACCATCTAAAGATGTGTTGTGACAATATCAGATTCTAAAATGTGTTAAGGCACGCTCACTTTTTGGGGTTCTTTAATTTAAAAATGGAATGGGACATGGTATTCAAAGTTTCGCTTAGTGGACTTTAGCCTTCTCATAAGCATATTGTATGGTATATGGATTAGAATGATCGAAAGTTGATACAGACGGGCGATTAGATCAGCCCTTTTGTCCGTGCGTCACCTGTTCTTAAAATATAATAAAATAATAAATAAAACTAAATTGCCTATATACTAAGGAAACATATATACACTATTTCACATGAGTATATTCGCTTTGATTAATTCTTTGTAATGTAGAGTATATGGGTCGACTCAGAAGAGTTAGCTGAGTTGATTCAACCCGTCTATACTACTTGTTCATATCTACAGAAGGTAAAAGCGTACCTATACATTTCAATACCCGCCTACTTTTGAGAAACGATTTTGGTTAGACTATAAGTCTAAAGTTCGAAAATAGTTCTTAGACCCGCTCACTTTTGGGGTGGGTTTTTTTTAAACGGTTTTCGGTAAAAATTTAAAGAAATTTGAAAAATGTTTTGGTGAAAATTGTTCGTCAATATTAATTAGTTCTTTTCATCTATAGATCTTTTTAACACACGAAAATTGTTTGGGGACGTTTAAAAAAAAATTGTTATTCTTATAAATTCCTATATTCCGTCCTTATATTTTGAGCGAGGATCGTGAAATTTAGTATATAAGCTTTTTGCATCCAGTACAAATTTGAAATTCTTTTAAATACGCTACTCACATATTTTAGAGAATTCGTTTTTGGTAAAACCGTAAGTAATTTTTAAAGGGTACTACCTTGGATTGTCACATTATATCTGGTACACTAGCTTATACGTCAGATCAGGTTGATTTTATTATAATATAGAGTTTTCCGCAGGCCCACATCAGGGGGTGTTTTTCTTTGTCTTTACAATATTTAGCACCTAACATACCCATGGGGATGTATTAGTTTGATACACACTTTGTAGCATAGAGAAACAATTTAGCTGGTTAAACTTATATGAATAATGAAATTTGGTATATAGGGTCCTGGTCCGTGCCTTCAGAATAAGTGTAAAAATTTTCAAATCCGCCATGTGATAAGGAGTTCTAAAAATTTAAATAAAAAAACAAATATTTAGACAATGTTTATCTCTGTATTTCGTCCATATAACATTTATTTCCATGGGAGCCACTTTTTGGGAGCGTTTTCTGCAAAAAACAGGATTCGTTATAATTTTAAGGAAATTTGAAAACAAAACTATCGACATAAAAATATTATAGAGCTAATAGGAACATTTCGTCCTTAAATCATTTTAACCCACGCCTTCTTTTTTTGGGCTTTTCCTACAAACCAATTTGTATACACTATCCGATAGCATAATGCAGGAGAAAAACGTTATTTTTTGTTCTGAAAATATCATTTTCTAACTTCATAAAGCCACAATTTGCGGATATATCCACACATTGGATAGTAGCTTTTTAATCTGTTTTTTATACCTTTGTCAGTGATGTCATATTTAAAGTAACTTATACTCGAATTTAGATGTTTTTTCTCTTTGTCTGCTCCGAAAGTGAATGACCTATATGACCAGGTCAGGAAGAAACCTTTGAGTGAGACGGGCCGGGTAATCCAGTCCTCAATGGCTGGTAAAAATCCAAATAAGGGTGTTCATCAGGTAGTTTGGTAGTTTCTCTTCAAATATTAAGTTAATACTTGACCAAAATGCTTTAATCTAAATTATTATTAAATGGATTGTTTAATGTAATTTGACTTAAACGCCCTTAGCTTATACTCTAAGTTTATATCTAGCATTTTTAATTTTCTTATTATCTTTTACAAAGAGAAATATATTATTCTAGGAATTTTGTTTCCATTTTATTAACGGTAAATACCTGATACATAAATATTACACATAACTTTAATTTTCTCCAAAACGGCTTAAACGGATTTGGTTTAAATTAATACGTACTATTAGAATATTAGTGGCAACAAACCTGCGTACACAGTTTTTATTTTGGCATCATCAATATTTTGGCTTTAGGCTATATAGGGAAAATGTACAATTTCTCGCAAACTTAATAATAACTTTTGTTACTATTACCGTTTCCAAGTAATTACTTCTGGCCCAAACGTCCAACGGATTTTTCAGTTGTGCGTTTTTTTTTAACTTCTTCATATATTGAAGTGCATACAATTTTGTGGGGTTATCAGCCTGAAGGATATATTTTTCTGATGTCTGAATCGCTGCTTTTATTATTTTATAGAAAGGTTCAGTGATTTGACTTGTAAGCTGTTAAGCCGTTGGGATATAGTTAAAGCCTTAAACCGAATAAAAAAATTTATTGAGACGGATTAAAAATTACTAAACAAATTTGGTCGGTTGTTTTTCTTTATCTATAATCGTGCAGAATTTGGTTTTGATATGTTCAGTGATATATGACTTTTCCTAAGTGAGATAGTGAGGAAGGAATTTAAAAAAGGTTAAATTTAAGCAGAAGAAATAATTTAACAATACACTGATCATCAATTACAATCCAAAGCAATATCCTTATGAATTACACAGGCATTAAAAGTATTTTACCTTACCATACTAAAGATCCTATTTCAACGGTCCAACCGTACAATTTTTGTCGCTGTTGGCGAAAAATCTCGATTTTGTCGAGCTCGTTGGCTTTGATGTTCCTCACACGGCGAACATCGAAGCCAATTTTGCGATCAAACCTCATTTTTGCTGTGAACGTCGCCGAGTTCATATAGTGGATAAAGAGCTTGAAAAATCAACACGAAATGAATGCCCGCCAAACGTGTTCATCATTTAGTGGATAACGCAAACGAGCAAATTCGGCGAGTATGCTCGTCGTTTATGGCTACCTCTAACTAAATGGCACTACTTTGAAATTTGACAAACTACCCACCATTAGTAAATGTTTAAACAGCAAAGTAGCTGCAATTATTCTTCGAACTGATAAGCTTCTGACCCCAGAATATGTACATCATTTTAAAGTCAAATAAATAATTTGGTATATAGTATACCCTGTCCAGTTCTCGGTGACTTATCGCTCTTACTCGCGTCGAGTCATTTTAATTCTACACACTTTAGAATCTATTTTAGTGGCGTCGCATCGGTGATTTATTTTCCCAAGCTACCCACTCAAGTATAGGTTTATTGTGGTTGGGGTAGTACGCTAACTGATTTGATGTCTAATATTAATGGGGAGCAATTTAATCAAATTCAGGTTGCACGCTATGTACTCATACTGTGTCATGTCCTCTCCCACTCGAATTGATAAATGGCCTTAGTGTGACAACAAGAATACAAAATCGTGATTTTCTTTTTCTTTAATGCCAAAAGTCAATATCACTTACATGCGAAGTTACAAGAATTTTCCTTCAATGTAGGAAGGTGTCGTTATATATGTACTTGCACAATCAGTGATCAGTGTTGTCAAAAACTCTGAAGTGCTAATAGATATTTTTTTGCTTTCGGCTAAAAGTGCAAGTATTGGTTTCATGAAATCGAACTCGAGATTTTAACCAAACCTAACAATGGATATGGCCGAAATTTAGGTCCGCCAGTTCTTTCCATCTTTCGTTTTGTGTGCGCAGCTGGAGGCTAAACAGATTTACTTAAAATTTTAGATTTGAGGTTATAACATTAAAACCCAGAGGTTTTCTAAATTTCTAAAATTACAATATTATAGTTAGTTTAGTAGAGGAAAAAATGTCGAGTGCTGCTATATCACCGATTAGTGTTTTTATACCCTATCCCATAGCTGTATATTAGTTTTAATACAACATAGAAAAATAATTTAGGTAGATGTATGAAAGAATTTCACTTTTTCATCTATATATTTTCCTACAAAAACCATTTGTATACCCCACGTCATACCATAGGCAGCAGAAAAACGTTGTTTTTTCTGTCGAACCATACAAGATTTCTGAACAATATGTCAATGTCATTTTCAATATTATAGTTGCCATAAAGACCATGTTTTGTGGATATTAATTTTAAGGATGGGATGGCAGTATAGGGACGAGTATTAAACTATCCGCACAGCAGATTGTAGTCTTCGCATATGATTTTTTGATCCATTGGCTTATTTTGCATACTCACTTGGAGGCAATGGTAAAATTGTTGTTCAGAACATTGAAAAGGACTTATTATACACATGAAAAATCGACAATAACATCGATTTCGTTTAAATCTTGTGTGGCCCTATTTTGTTTTGACTAGTATATTTGAGATTGGTATCATCATTCCCTATCCCATAGGTGTATATTAGTTTTGATACATAGTATCAAATATAAAGAAATAATTTAGCTCGATATGCCTCAATGTATATTTTCTAACGTTTGGCCAAAAATAACGTTTATTTTTAAAGTTGGCGTGGAAGTGGGCGGATATTAAAAATGCTTACACTTGTTCTGTAGGCACGACCAATGATCCTATGTACCGAATTACTATCCTTGCTCAAAATATAAGGCCCAAAATCGACTCAGCTAGCGATTATGAATCGACTCATATACTCTGAGGGATATCTAGCTCAATTATTTCTCTATTTTACAATCTGTGTATCAAATATAATATACCCCTACAGTGTAAATTAAGTACATATCCTAAAATCAGAATTGAACAAAAAAAAATAGTTTGCGGCTTAATTACTTAAGATTGCAACAACTACAGACTGTCAGACGTTTAGATTTTTAAATTTGAAGACTTATCCAAAATAACATAGTTTATGATGTTAATGCGTTGAAATTCCGTGCAGAAGATCTGGGTTTGGTTCCGTTAGCAAAACCGAAGCTGCCATTTCACTGAGGAGGCCCAGCGATGATCTGAGAAACCGTTCGGATTCAGCACAAAATAAGAGATCCCGCCATAGTGCAAAGAGCAAACAAATATAAATGGTTGTGACAAAAAGCTAGGCCCTGAATACTAACGAGCCTGTTGCGGAAAATTTTGTATTATTTTACCTTTCCGACCAAAAAATAAATGTGGTTCTTAGACAAGAACTTTTAGCGAACATCGTTGAACTTATGAGTCGATTTGCTAACACCTTTTAACCGTCACTCTTTGTGTGGATAATTCCGACCAAAAAAAAAAAAAAGAGCCTTAGACAAGAACGTTTAGCGAACATCGTTGAACTTATGAGTCGATTTGCTAACACCTTTTAACCGTCACTCTTTGTGTGGATTATTCCGACCAAAAAATAAATGTGGTTCTTAGCCAAGAATGTTTAGCGAACATCGTTGAACTTATGAGTCGATTTGCTAACACCTTTTAACCGTCACTCTTTGTGTGGGTTATTCGAAAGTCAAACAAATAAACACGATTATATTCGTGTACTTACTGGTAATCATAACTCATCCTTTATCCGATGAGAAAAACATATTCAAGGAAAACATTACAACAATCTAATTTGAGCAGTTTCTCGATTTATTTGATCCATCGTGTATCATCTGGCTTGCAGCGCCCAAACTAACAATCACCAGACCGATTGTTAGTTTTTGCATTTCAAAAATGTTTCCCGGACTTAATAATTATTATTGAATCCTCATGAAGGCTGGAGCGTGTGAGATGAACAGTTTTAGCTCCACACGCTATATATATGCACATCAATGATATCACTTTGATTTGCAAATAAAAACAATTCGCGGATGAACATCGCACATCAATAAAGACGATCGGAAACATGCCGAATGAGTAGTCTTTGTAATATCCAATGTATTTATAGTGGCATGTGATGTGTTGTTGGTGAGGAGGTTCCTCTATTTAATTTAAAACTTCAGGGTCATTGGTTTGGTTGAATTGAAGGCGCCTGGAGATGTGTATTACGGTCCTTCAATATATACATTTTTTTGGCGTCATTTGGAATTTGTACAAGAGATACAATAAATCGGTATTTCATTGATTTTTCAATCCAATGTTCAGTGGACTGGACTTCAGGAGGTTGACAGAGGCAAAGTTTATATATGTACATGTACCCATTTCCGATGATCTGTTCATGGTCCAATTATGTTGTGAGCGGAAATTAATTTCTCTTTTTAATAAACGACGTGCGGACATTGCTCATTGGTGCGAAATCAACATGATTGTGATTTTGAAAAGAGATTAGGGTAAATAAAAGGACTGATGTAGCTTGGATGTGCTTTTATATTTTTTTTCCGTGGGCTGGTGGAAATCTCAAACGACACGATGAGCACGTGCCCAAAATAGTGTGGGACTTTAACCCTCACTAAAACCACCACCCTTTTTGTATTTGTGCTCCAACGAAGTATTAAGTATGCGATTTATCTAGCAATTATTTTATAACGAGTAATGAATGTTTGGCAGGTAACTTTCCTGTGAGAGTTCCTGCTTTTTCCGCAATATATAGCGCGGTTTTTTTATGATCTAAGGGCTTAGTTCCTAGTTCGCCGCAATAAATTTGTTTCGTCAAGAATTTGGAGGACCGTAGTGGTAACGTGTCCCAATAAACTTTTTTTATGTTTGCGTGCAAAATTTTTCGTTTCATCCTTAACCGCGGGATCTCTGCGTAGATCTTAATTCCTTAAATACCACGGCGCATTGGCGAATGATCTTAACATTATGTTTTCAAAAGTGTGTAAAATATTTAGATTCGTTTCACTGGTACAACCCCATAGTTGTATACCATACGTCCAGACCGGCTTTAGCACTTGCTTGTATAATAACAACTAGTTATCAAGGTTAAGCTTCCATTTTAATTTTGCATCGAGTGTCATTCCGAGATATTTCGGGACTCGAACTGTATTGAGAAATACTGGCAAATTGTTTGTCCGCTTATACGAAAATCAATCCGCCAGGATTTTGTGTATTCAATAAACTTGTTAAGGGCGTTTTGTAATATTTGTTTCCTCTATTGTTGTTCCAACTGCTAGTATAGCTGTATCGCCAGCAAACGTGGTAACTTTTGTATCGTTTGTTTGTGGGATATCACATGTAAATCACATGTTACAATAGTGGTCCAAGGACGCTTCTTTGGGGTACTCCTGCCAATATTTCTTTAAAATCCGAACATTTGTTTCCTAGTTTCACATTGAAGAGTCTATGCTCAAGATACGACACCAGGATTTTATATAATTTTTCAGGCAGAACTTGTCTAAGCTTGAATTGAAGGCCTCTATGCCAAAATTTGTCAAAAGTTTGCGACACGTCAAGAAACACGGCTGAGCAAATTTTCTTTTCTTCGAAAGCTTTCTCAAATACATCAGGAATTCGATAAACTTGGTCCACAGTCAAATGTTTACTTCTAAACCCAAATTGATGGTCAGATAAGAGGCGTTTCTGATCAACAATGGGGTGTAAGCGACTGAGTAATATCCTTTCAAAAACTTTTGAAATTATTAGAAGAAGTATAATTGCTGCATTTACAATGTAAAAGAGTTTAGTTAATGCTTTTACGGGCAACATTGAAAAAAATGCTGCTGTCATTAGGTCATAAGCCGGAGCTTTTTTAGGCTTTAATCTCTGTATTTCCCGTTTAAGCTCGGCAATACTTGCATATCTAACGAGATTACTATCTGTTGAAGTCTTGAATAAATAGATGTTTTCTGGGCCATCAAATGGCTTACATATTTCCTTAGGATGTGCGGTCAAACCTTCTGCTTTTTCCTTAACGCTTTTTGCCCAAACGTCTTGAGCTACCCTAATTCGTGGCACAGCGTTTTTTGCCCGTTTTATGACTTTAATTGCTTTACTCTCACGTGAATAATTCGATTCTTTTCCAGCAATTAGTTTTTGCAGATAAGTTTCTACTGCATGGTTTTTAAAGTTTTTAATCGATTTTGATAGCATGTTACTCAACCGATTGAGATGTAATTTATCTTGCGGAGAACGAGTTTGGTGTCATCTTTTTCGATTTGTCTAAACAAATCTTTTATTTCCGATGGGTACTTGATAAAAGCTTTCTATTTTGCGTTGTTGAGGAGTGTTATTTACTCATGAAATTCATTGCCACCTTACGGTTGAAGATACACTATTTGACTAATTCATTTGTTAATATTCGTCATAACCCAACTTTGGTTTTTACGGAAAGAACAATTGACCACACCCACTCTTATGTGTACTTTTTTTTGATTTATTTAAAATTGGATAACGGCTGCATAGATTTGTCTGATTTATTTAATTCTTCGTTATAACCTAACTGAGGTTTTTACGAGAAGAAAAATTGACCACGCATACTTTTACGTCCACTTTTTTGATTTATGTATCTAAAATTGGAGAACTGCTTCATCAATTTTGCTATTTTTTAAAATATTGTTAGTAAATAGGTAATCCAATTTAAGTTTTTAGGGAAAACAAATTTACAAAGTCCATTTGTACGCCCATTTTTTTTAATTATCTAAAATCGATGAACTCCTTGACCTATACGGATAATTTTTTTTTAAATGTTTGTAAAATTCCACAAGAAACGACGAGTGCTTCTATTTGCGTCACGTTCGTTTCACAACATCATTCCAAGATTTGCAAACTATAAATGGTGAATTAAGCAGCACGTATAGATATACGTTTGCAATTGCTAGAGAATGACACTTAATGGATTTCACCCTCCGAGATACTGTGCTCTCGTCAAATACGATATCATTCTTTTATTATCTCAACATGTTTCCCATCTTAACCGACTGATTTGCGGAGAAAGTACAAGAAAGCCATGTTTGATATTATTTTGCATCAGATACGTATGACAACATTACACCCAAATTTACAACTAAGTGGAGAAATTCACGAGGTATGTCGAAAAAGGTATTATCGGACATAGGGAGACAGCTCCCAATAGTCTGAAGCGCGACGCATTTAATCAAGAGTTACGACGGGAAAAAAAATATGATTGCGATGCTTTCAGTGAATCAGTTCGAATGAACATTCGACTGTTGAATCGACAATAACAACAACGCCAGCCGATAAACTTAACGCATGTTTGAAATCGTCCGTTTGGTGGAAACACTTCAAGAACTTCAAACTGTCTACGAACATGCGTGTCGAGCTGCATAACGATTAATCCGGAGAAGTATTTTGAAAGCCATTGCTGAACATTAGCAATGGCAAAATACCTGTTGACATTTCGGCTGTATTAAATTTCCCGTCGCTTTCTGTTAGCTTGCGGAATCGAATTCCGAACTCATCCATCAGGTGCTTCCATAAAAAATCATGATTGGTTGATGGGTGGATTCCGTTGCTTCCCAAGATTATGGCATCAACTATCCAACCGAATGTTTAAACTCGCTTTAATCCGGGTAGCAGGCAACCACTGCTGTGAAAAACCTGATGAAAAACGTTATCGAAGCAGCAAAACTTAAAGGGAAGTACAAACTAGAAGACAATTTGACACCACGAATCCCAATGGTTTACACTGAATTGCCATTCCATTTTAAACGCTTGCAGTTTCCGGTACACAATTACAATTAAAAAATCTCAAGGGCATTTAATAATCAAGTAATTGCAAATGTAAATAAAACCAAAGAGTATAGAGCTACATAGAGTGCTCATCTCATTCAACGTGGGGTACTGGTATTGGATACACCAGTGTTTATATTGCTACTCCAGTATCAAACAACAACATAGACGACACATGCGATCGACGAAATTTCCCCTTCGCACTTACCGCACGCGTCACAAAATTTGCTGTGATTCGTACTCTGTGTAGTTCTATACTCTTTGATAAAACATACCCCAAGCTTATACAAATACAAATGATAATTCAAAAATATTTTTAAATATTTGAAAGCCAAACAATGTTTGCCGGGTCTGGTAGTTGACAAAAAATAACGATGTAGTTGAACTTCATGTTGGCACTCTATGAAATTGTAGTGTATGTTCCTGCAATTATTATATGTTTAATAATACATCTAGCTTAATTGCAATGTCATCGTTTTGTCCCAATAGCAAATGCACTAAGTGATGAGCCTGTGGATGCATATTATATGCTCTAGTAAAACGTTGCACCTAGATGCTGCTTATATTTATAGTGTATGTAAAAAATACTGTATAATTTATATTATACCCTTGTATAACCCAAAACTCACCGCCAACTCTAGAGACATATACATTTTCAAAACAAAACTGGCCGAAACCAACTTGATATTGTCACCGCATTAACAAGTATAAAAATGGCTGCAATTTATTTGGCAGTACCACGCCAATACTAAATATGTCCTGTCAACAAGAAGGGACATAAAATAATCGAATCGAGCGAATGTCTTCGATTCACAGCCAAGCGACCGACACAGTTGAGGATAGCCTTGACTTAATTTAAGCGCACAAATAAAAATCAGCCTCCAAATATTATCGGACTCGTAATTAGAGGTAGTTAGCTACCATTTGGTATAACTCTGTAGGTATATAGGCTTAGAGGCCTTTCTAATTTAGGTTGTGCTTTCAGTATAACTTTCTTTTACATGGTGGAGCAAATATTAAGCACTTTTAAGGCGAAAGTTCTTCTTGGAATTTTTGGTTCTGGTATGCGAGTAAGCCGATGTGGATGTAGGATCAAAACGAAAAACATCCCGACTTCAATAGCTCGCTTGAAAGAGTCAACATCAAACCAAATAAGCAACTTAATGAAGCACAACAATGCATTAAATTGAGAAGGACATGTTGGAATTTTTTGCCTTTCGATCAAAAGATAAGATGTTAGATCACAATTCGAAAGTTGAAACGGAATCATAGCGGCACTGGCACTGCACGGATTAGATAATACATATTTGAGTCCTTTTAACAGTTGGGACTTCCTTTGTGCGAACTTATAAAAGAACGGTGAAGTGTTATTTCCTATATCTGTGGTCAATCACTCAAACACTGCTTGGGCGAAAATAACCCCGAAAACCCAAAAAATAATATTAAAACTCACACTGAATAGTTATGACATCTTAAATAATATCTAGCAAATTTATTTATTTCACCCATCAATTTGAAATTTCGCCCCTTAAACACAATTTTTTACGCCTTACCTAAAGTCTACATTCAATCGTTTACTGTTTTCCAAACTCAAGGATGGAGAATCCCTCCATCAAGTTTATCGGATTATCATTTAATGAGTTTTACGAAAGACATCGATGCCCGTCTCAGATGGCCATATCTCCATAGTAAGGAAAGACTAAAAGAAAAAAACATTCTAACATTGTTTTGGCCAGAGACATTGATACACAGATGCGAAGAGGATGCGAATCGATAAATCATCGACGGGGATGGTTTTATTTAATAACACCCCCAATGCGGAGGGTAAAATCTTTGAAATCTCAAGCAATTTATATTTTGAAGTATATAATCCTCGTTAGCATATAGATATATACACAGATTTATTTTTCTATATGTGTAAGAGATACATATATTTATTATTCAGCATAGGGCAATGGAGAAGAATCGAAGGAACGGATGACAAAGAAAAATGTGAGAAACGTAAGGGGTTCTATAAAGTGCAAGGACTATTCAATGACACAATAACAAGAATACCATTTTGGTGTCCTTATTTTCTTTGCACGGATGGCAAAAAAGAAGGCCTAATTTCAGTCGATTTCCCCACCAGGACACTTGACATAATATTCACCTCGCTCAATGCCTGTTTGTGATCCTTTCGTAATATCTCTATCTAAGTATGTGTGTCTTCTTGTTTTGAAGTGTAAATTTCCATTTTTATCTTCGTGGGTGTGAAAGTATAAAATATAGGGGTCAGGGTTGCAAAACGATTGGGACACTCCTACAGATACGGAGGATTCTCACATGTTCGGTGATATGGGTTTTTTATGGCTGGCAAACTGTCTTTTCGTACTCGTAGTTGAAAGTGGAATTTATTTTATATGCATTTTCCGGTGGCTTCTTCGGTGCATTGGCTATGGCTGTGTACAGTAATTAATTTGTGTCGCAATGAGTGCAAGTAAGCGGAAGTTTGAACTAGAGACCATGAATCACGGATTACAGATGTATTGCATTTTTGTCTGTTCTTTTTTAAGCTATTTGCTAAAGACTCAGTCATTGTTTGCTCATGTCTTTTGGGCGGATGCTCATGCCCAAGTGATATGTAGAAAGCGCATGGATCAGGGTTAAATCAATTTAGAGGCTGGCTAAGTCCTTTGAAAATCAATGTGCACTTAAGTAAGAATGTCAGCGGTGGGATTGCTTGGAATTGTGTGACACGGTGAAAAACGTTTCGCCCTTTTGTTTGCACAACTCTTAATCGATGGATGATGTTGTTAGAGCGATGTCACATGATGTTGGTATATTTGATAAACCAGGCAGTGTACTAATTAGATGTTTGTAAGCATCTGCCGTTAAAGTATCTATATTGTATTGTGGAAATCATTGAAATGATGAATGATGTTACAAGTAATGTCAGCTGTCCTTGAATGGTGTAATAACCGTCCCTTACATACTCGTGGGTAAAATAGCAAGTAATACTAGTAAAGTGATTAAATACTAATCTGTTTGATATTCTGTTAAACAATATTGAACTCACCAGAATCTGTTTGTCAAATTGTTCATAAGTACATGTTACAAAGAGTTTAATCATATTGCGGTATAAAAACATTTCCTTAATTACGATATATGGGAGCTGTGAAGCGTAGTTTCGGATATAACTGCAGCCATTATTAGTATGCAAAGTCAATGTGATATATTTATTTAACGTTTAGTGACATTTTCTTGCAATTTAGATTAAAAATCTGTACTTGAATGGTATTCATAACCGTCCTTTACCAGTGGCGATTTATGGTCTTAAGCATTGGGTTAACTACGTGCTCTGGGGAAGTTTAAACAAAAAATCATGATTTCTTAATTTTATTGTAGCATTTACATATAGACAAATTCGGTTCGTCACGATTATAAAATTCGTCACTTTCCTTCACTTCTTTAAAAATTTCTTTTTCGATAGTCATGAGAGCCAAATAGTTCAATCTCTCCTGATTTTGAATGCTTCGAATGTACGTTTTTATCCTCTTCAATGCGGAAAAGGAGTGCGCTACAGAAGCAGTTGCTGGTAGCGTGCATATAAGTTTTGAAAGCTTGTACACCTGCTCAAAACTATCGGTGATATTTGTCTCCATCCAGAGCAAGAAATCAAATGGTGTTGTCGTTTTTGACGATCCTGCTGATGTTGTACCTGTTGGCTGTAAAGCACCTGTCAAAACTGTCAATTCATTCTTTAATTGAGTGAATTCAAATATTTTCGAGTAACTATCCATTCGATTTTTAATTAATTCTTCAGGAAAATTGTTTTGTTGACGATAGTTACAAAATTTTGTCCCTTTCAGTAAATCGAAATATTTTAGTTTTTCAAAGGATGCAAACCTTTCTGGTATCTTAATACTTAAATTGTCAACTATTTCAATGAACAATTTCCTGTATTTGGCTTCGTTTGTATCAAATTGATCTTTTCGAGCTTTTCGTTTGTCAGCATGTGATGGCACAGCCTGCAATGTTGATTGCCAAATTTACTGAAACCCTTCGTTACTTTTAATTTTAAGAAATTCATCAAGCTTTTTTATTTGGTCTATACAAAAACCAATATCTATATTGGCATTTTGTAATGTATTGAGTGCGAAAAAAGTTTTGAAAGAACATTCAAAAGAAAAACTGTTTCAAGGCTGTTCAAAGAAGTATAGTAACCAGATGCAATTATCCGGTCATTACTTTTCCATGTATTTGTCTCATCCTTTTCAATACTTTCAAAATATTGCTGAATGTTCTCAGCCTAAGAGTAAACTACATTGACAAGTCGCGAACTAAAGCACCATCTGGCTAACGATGGAATTTTTCTTTTTAACAATTATTTGAGAGCATATTATGTCCTTTTGCTTGAATGAGATGCAAACGTTGCGATGCCATTCAAAGTGTTCCTAACTTTCATTTGCAGTCCATTTAAATGGCCACTCTCAGCCCCGTCGTAAGTCTGTGCTACAAGTTTATCTCTTATGTGATATTTTTTCAACAGACCTGCAACTAATTGAAACAAATCTTCTGCTGATCGACCAGAGCTTACATAGATAAAACCAACAAAAGTTTCATGCATTTTTTATTAAAGTAATACCGATACTTATGAAAACGTTGCCGTTTCAAGGTGCTGTGATAATAAAGGGTCGTACTGTTTTAATAGGTTTAAAAATTCCACGTTGTTTCCTCGATTTAAGGACAAAGCAGATTCATTATGACCTCTAAATTAAACCTGGTTTGAGAGATAACATGTCACATCTATTAGTCGTTAGAGCACCTCACGATTTTTCCTAACCTGTTTGTTATGTTGAGTGTTAGCAGTTTTCAACTGGGAGCTTAAAGCTTCGTCTATCCTACTTTCACCAAATCTAGCTAGTTTAAGCACACATTGTGAATGGGATGCGCTTTGTTTGTGTTTTTTTAAGTGTGATTAGATCATTAAGATTGTCAACGCCTGATGAAGTCCAGACAGAATGGATTCCGGAGAACAGCAAACAAGGCCAACAAAAAAGTTTTTTTTTTATTTATCTACTCTCTGTTACGTTCCTTGTGCGTTGATTTTAAACCTGATAGTTTTGTGCATGGGTGTCCATTATTGATAATTTAAAGTTTTTCCGAAAACGAAACCATTCCAAATGGTTTTTTCTAATAGATCTTCAATTATAGATTTTGTTTGAGCAGTTATTGTTACAGACTCCTATTATTTATCTTAATAAAAAGGTACTTGTTCCTATTTAAATAATATGAAAGTAACAAATAAAAAGATAGCATTTGCTTTGAAGTATGAGCAGTTTCAAAAAGAAGAGAAAACTCCTACGAGAGTTTTGTTTTAAAATTTTATGAAGAACATTTTTTTGACCGCCGTAACTTAAAAAGAAGCCAAACAAATGACCAAAAATATTCATATTAGTTTTCAAATTGATTCATTGAATTAATTTATTGAACAAATTTAATTGATTTTAAACAATTTAAAAAAAATTCACGTTAACTGATACTAGACACTGTGGTGACTTTTTTTACAAATAAAAATATGAATTATTTAGTTGATTTTAGCCCTTTGCATTACTTTCATATCACTTTTCACAAAAAAAAGAGCACTCTCATATTCCAAAGCACCACAAATATATTATTTACTCACATTTATAAAAAACAAAAATATATATAATAATAAATTAATTAATCTCGCAGTGTACTTTTCCGATCCAATATCACTGTTGAATTTCACAGCGAGTTAATTTAACGTTTGTAACAATGGCGCCAAAATGCACAATAATATTCATTTCGATTAATGAAGTTAGTATGATATAAATAATGTCGAAATGTGATTATACAAACGTTTGTTCCGTCATCGAAAGTAATCGGTGCCCATGTGAATCATAATGATTTTCCGTTATTGGCCAAAACTGAAAATTCCTTTTAGGGTTAGTTGGGTCAAAACCAATTATTTGGAACTCCTGAAAACAGTAATAGTAGTATCCGTTATATGGATTTTCTCGAAAAAAAAAACTGGGTATGCAGTTTTGTTGTAACTAATATGCTTATAGCATATAAGAAGTTGAATCAAAATAGTTACAGCCGTTTTTGACCACATTGAGGTTATGTATGATTTTTATATGCAGGTACCAGAATAACATGGCTAAAACCAAACAAAAAAAATGGCCTACAATTATGACCAAAAAAACGCTGGATACAAAGTTTGCAGAAAATCGGTCAAGTCTTTTAGGCTGGAGAGACGTGTACGGACTGACGGATCGACGAATCGATGAATCAACGAACCGACGGCCGGAATTCCAAAAACCACTTTTTTTGTGTTCCGCTAACATCGTAATGTTAGAATCAATCAAAATCTCGAGGTCGAAAATTTTTGCGAAAACAATACCTTTCTCTTTATAAGAGAATGTTAAAAATGGCCTAGAAATGTGACCAAAAAACCGCTGGATACGAAGTTTGAAGAAAATCGGTCAAGTCGTTTAGGCTGGAGAGCCTTGTATGGACAGACGGGCCGACGAACCGACGGACGGAATTCCAAACACCAAATTTTTGAGTTCCGCTTTTATCGTAATGTTAGAATCAATCAAAATCTCGAGGTCGAAATTTTTCACGAAAACAATATCTTTCTCTTTATTAGAGAAAGTTAAAAAGAGAACGCATAAAATGTATATATCTGCTTTGCTAGACAGTTCTTCAGAAGTACAGACTTGTTTTACCGGGCTTTGCTTACGAGTCTACGTCTACGACTGGTCAAACACTCATATATGTATATTTATATTGTAGGGAATTTGGTAGCCCAATTTTTTTACGCTAAGTCTAGTTACAAACGGGACAGTATTTTTACGAGAGTTTTTGATCGTGTGTGTACACCGCACACACAGGCTGGAAATTGGTACCGCATACAAGACCAGAACCAGACTCATTCATGTGTTTGGGTGTGTGCTGTGGTTCTCGCTGAATCCGTGGTGTCGCTGAATAGCCGGTGTTTTGTACCAGGCACTCATGAAACGTAGCAGGTATTCATATGTCCATCGAAAGCCTTTCATTTGCGCCCTTTTTTAACACACTTACTGTCAACTTTAATGATCGTGATAGGCTTTCTTTTTACACAGCTACTGCCAACATGAACGATCGTGATACAAGACCAGTGTTTTTGTGTGTGCTATGTTCTCGCTGAATCCGTCCTTTCGCTGAATCTGTGCTGTTTATCATAGAATCCGTGATTTTTCTATCTGAACCCGTGCTGTTTCTTGCTGAATCCGTGCTGGTTCACGCTTAATCCTGTCGCTGAATCTGTGCCGTTTCTCTCAGAAACCGTTGTGTTTCTCGCTGAGTCCGTGGTGGTTCACGCTCCAATCCGTACTGTTTGTACCAGGCGCTCATGAAACGTAGCAGGTATTCATGTTTCCATCGAAAGCCATTCGTCTTGTGCTGTGGTTCTCGCTGAATCTGTCCTGTCGATGAATCTGGGCTGTTTCTCTCTGAATCCGTGCTGTTTCTCGCTGAATCCGTGCTGTTTCTTGCGGAATCCCGCAGAATCTGTGCTGTTTTGTACCAGGCGCTCATGAAACGTAGCAGGTTTTCATGTTTACATCGAAAGCATTTCGTTTGATACATTTTTTTGTACAAGACTACTGTCAACATGAATGATGGTGCACAATCTTCAACGCTAAAGAATATTTCAAGGGAAATTTTTTGTATTCAGATACAAATACAAATCCTCAGGTATTGTGTTGTGTGTGGGAAAATCGGAATCGCCTCTGTCCTTTACATGCTTTAGAGTAAAATTCAAAGAAGTGCTAATGTAATTAGATGACAGATTAGGTATACTGTTGAACAATATCAAGACCTGATAAATCGGTTTTTTCATATTGTTCATAAGTATGTACATATCATAAAAGGGGTATTTATGCGTATTGTGGTATAAAATGATTTTTTTAATTACGTTACATGGGAGTAAAGAAGTGTAGTTTAAGATGTAACGCAGCCATTCTAAGAATGCAAAATCAATCTGATATATTTATTTAACGAGTGTAAGACAAGCTTACCTGTTTTACTTCATGTGACACTTAGGCCCAGTTTTTCAATGCTAAGTTAAATCCGAGTTGACTAACTCCGGAATAAATGTAATCCATAGTCAAAAAGCAGTTTTGTCAGTGCAGGATTTATTCTGACTGCGTGTGTGGTAATTTCATTTGATAGCACTCAAGATTCATCTAAATTTGCTTGGTTTCTTTTTCCCATACAAATAGAGTCTAAGAATTTGATAAAACGTCCACATAAAGAAAATAGAAAATAATTGTTTGTTTGGCATTTTATCATCTATCAAATACATCTGATCATTTAATTTCAGGGTTAACTCACCAAACATGCTCGAAACATCACTCGAAGTTAACTCTGGATTCAAATTGACTTGAAAACTACTTTCTCAAGTTAACTTAATCCCAAAACTAGCATGATTTCTACAATATCTAAGTACAGCTTTAAGTTTAAAAGTACTTTTATAGCAGGAATTTGAATCTCAGAATATCAGTCTAATCCTCAATGTATTTATAAAATTCACTTACCTAGGTAAGATACAAAAAAAAAACAATCACATTGTAAACTCTAGATGAATTGGAACTAAAATGGAAAAAACTTTTTATAATCGTTCTTATTCAGAACGTATATTAAGCGCTAAAAATTACCCTACTACTTGCTTTTGCAGTTAAACTAACAGCTTTAACATTTTCCAAACTATAAATTTTAGGATTTTCTCAGAGTTAACAAAAGTTTACACGTTAAATGATTGGTGACCCTGGGTGAAGATGAGTGCATATATTTGTTAACTGTGAAAATATTTCTTCGAGTAGTTCCATTGCTGGCTTATTTTGTGTTCAAGGTGTTGTCGGGTGAATTATTCAAATGTCGCAATTTTAGGTATCTCTTCTCTAGCTCTTGTAAATATTTGCGGTTAATGTTTCTCATATGCAGATATTTGTTTACTGTGAAAATTTTTCTTCGAGTAGTTCCTTCTTTTTATGATGAACTGAAGAACAGAACGGAATGGAACGCAAAAAAGCGCAGTTTCTTTTTTTAAGTTGTTTAATCATTCTTAAAATATAAAAAGTATAGGATGGCTATGCCAGCAATCGCGCAATATTTTCTTAAAATTTAGGATGACTATTTTTGCAGAAATATGGCTGAAGTTCGTTGGATCTCTTCCTTTTATTCACGGGTAATTGTGGACTTGTTGTTATATGTACAGGGTGTCCGTCGGGAAGGTATACTTCTTTGTTTGTTTATAATTTTTGATTAAATGAAAGAGAATGGATCTTGTATTGATTAAGGGTTAATGTCGGCAATTATGTGTGGAATACTTAATCAGGTAAATGCCCGCGTCTGTTAGTCTCACAAATTCGAGCCCTTTTGAGCACATATTTCATTACAATCTCACAACTTTCACGCGGTATTTCATTAATTCCATCACGAAAATTTCGTTTGAGTTCCTCAAGCGTTTCTGGTTTGTTTACATAAACCTTGCTTTTCAGATATCCCCACAAAAAGAAGTCCGGAAGCGTCAAATCAGGCGACCTTAAAGGCCAATCAACATCACCATTTCTTGAAATAACTTGTTATGGAAAGAGGTCTCGCAGTAATTCCTTTGTTCCATTGCTTTTCAGATATCCCCACAAAAAGAAGTCCGGAAGCGTCAAATCAGCGATCTTAAAGGCCAAACAACATCACCATTTCTTGAAATAACTTGTTATTGAAAGAGGTCTCGCAGTAATTCCATTGTAATCCTGGCTGTGTGCGATGCGGCACTGTCTTGTTGATACCACATGTTAATCAAGCCCAAAGCATACGGTTACTACTTACTTAAGTGGCGCTACAGTCAGGAATGAACCTGGGCCTCAACCAACATGCCTCTCCAATTAGCCCGGTCCTTAGCTAACTGCCTCCAGTTGCGCACTCCAAGTTGGTTGAGGTCGGTTTCTACTTATGCGCGCAACTTAAGGCGAGGTCTTCCTCTACTGCGTCCGACGTCTGGCTGGGAATCGAAGACTCTGCGAGATGGAGTATTGGTGTCCATTCGTTCTACATGTCCTAGCCATCATAAACGTCCAATGCGGAGTTTTTTGACCAGGGGCATGTCGCTGTACAGCTCGTATAGTTCTTGGTTGAATCTTCGTCTCCATAGCCCGTCAACGCAAACGGGACCGAAGAATTTTCCTCTCAAATCGACCAAGGATTTCTTTATCCGCTTTTGATACGGTCCATGCTTCAGCGCCGTAGAGCAGGACTGGGATGATCAGGGTCTTATATAAGATCTCCTTAGTAGTTCGGGTGAGGGCTTTACTACTGAATTGCCTTCTAAGCCCGAAGAAACAGCTGTTGGCAAGAGTAATTCTTCGTTTAATTTCTGAAGAGGTGTTGTTGTCAGAGTTAATAGCTTATCTAACTTATCAATAACTGGTTTACTTAATCTAACTTATCGGCCCTTAGTGGGCGCTGTAAACTTATATTTAGCTGTTTTATTTTGCCTTTAGGCTTAGATTTGTCGGTTTTTTGGTTTTATATTTAATTTTAATTTACAAAGAAAAAATTGAAAACTTTGTTTAGTGACTTTTTTTTGTTTTATATAAAAGCTTATTCTAGATTATATATAACTTAAGACTACTTAAACTACTTAAGCCTAACTTAAGACTACTTAAACCTAACTTAGGACTACTTAACTACTTAAACCTAACCTAATTATAATCGGGGTGGCGAGCCCTCGTTGCGCATGCCCCGAGGGGTCGCCATTCTGATTGCGTCTTTCGGTCCCACGGCAGCCTGCGTTCAACCATATTGTACGCCAATATGGTGCACAAGCCCCGCCACAGACCTTGTTCCTAATTTAAAATCTTACCTATGGAGTTGGACTAAAAGTCCGCAAAGTCCTGAGGAAGTGCAGAATCACCTTCCTCATATAGCCACCAGAATTCAGTGCGCTGTTTTGCAGCATCGATCCTATCGCGATCCGATACCGCCGAAGTTATATCTGTCAATGGTGACGTTCTGTCCAATTCGTCGATGTTGTGTGTCCTTTCGTGTTGACAGCATATACTTTGTCTTGCCCTCATTTACTGCTTAGCCCAGTTTTGCCGCTTCCTTCTCTATACTAGCAAACGTGGCTATGACATCACGTTGGGTCCTACCAATGATGTCAATATCGTCGGCGTATGCTAGTAGTTATACAGATTTTTGGAAAATTGTGCCTCTGGTGTTGGCTCGTGTATTTTGCACAATCCTCTCAAGAATCAGATTGAAGAAGTCACATGACAGCGCATCGCCTTGCCTAAATCCTTTTGTATCGAGTATCGAATGTGTCAGTGAGGTCGTTTCCGACCCTGATGGAGCAGCGAGAATTCTCCATCGTCATCCTTCACAAACGGACGAGATTGGGCGGTATACCAAAACTAGACATGGCTCTGTATAGTTCTTCTCTATAAATGCTGTCGTATGCGGCTTTGAAATCGATGAATAGGTGGTGGGTATCGATTTGGACTTCTTGGGTTTTTTCCAGGATCTGCCGAAGTGTGAAGATTTGATCGGTTGTGGACACTGATAAGGGCCGATCAGGTTGTTGGTAAACGGTTTCAGGCGTTCACATATTACGGCAGATAGAATTTTGTATGCGATGTTGAGGAGACTTATGCCTCTGTAGTTGGCGCAGTTTAGAGGGTCTCCTTTTTTGTGGATCGGGCAAACGATGCTGAGGTTCCATTCTTCAGGCATACTTTCTTCCGACCAGATTCGGCTTATGAGTTGGTGGATGTTACTTACCAAGTCATCTCCTCCGGCTTTATAAAGCTCAGGGAGAAGGCCGTCATTACCGGCAGCCTTTTTAGCTTGAGTTTAGATATTGCTATCCCACTTCACTCGGGTCGGGTGGTTGGCAGTTTTCGCTGTCGTTGCCAATATTGAATGGTTCGTTTCTGCCTGACAGCGGAATGTTGTTCGTCATCGCCGTTTAACAGTCTGCAGAAGTGGTTCTTCCATATCCTCAGCATAGACTGTTTCTCAACTACGATATTTCCTTGTTCATCTCGACAGGATTCTGTTCGAGCCTTGTATCCTTGGCTTTGACGTTTTACACTTTGGTAAAACTTGCGAACATCTTTCCTGCAGTGGCACCTCTCTATATCCTCGATCGCGCGCTTTTCTTCCTCTTTTTTCTTCTTTCTAAAAAGCCAGTGTTCTTCCCTTCTTCTCTGCCTATAGAGCTCAACGGCAGCTCTCGTCTTCATCTGCAGCTTAGCCTTGTAGGCCTCGTTCTTGGCTGCGAGCATCTGTCGGCATTCCTCATCAAACCAGGGGTTTCTTGCTGGTGGGCGCGAGAAACCTATCACATCAGTTGCGGCTGATCTAATGGCTTGTTGGCATTGTTTCCATAGTTCTTCGACATTCGATGTTGGTGGTATGGTGTTAATCGAGAGGTTTAGGGATACGCGTTGCGCGAAGGTTTTGGTGGTCTCTTGCGATTGCAATCTTTCGACATTAAATTTTTTTACAGTATTTCTGGATTGTTGTGGCGTAGTCGATATCAGCATTCTTACCTTGGCTGCAGGAAGGTAGTGGTCCGAGTCGATGTTAGCAACAACGATTTTCTGAATAGTGGCTTGTTCTGCTTTGAATAACTGCGAGAGCTTGTCTCTCCTCGGAATGTTCGGACATCCAAAATATTGGATGCGTGCCGCTTGTCTATCGCTATATGATCAATTTGATTGACCGTTCGTTGATCTGGAGACCGCCATATCCCCTTATGGATATCGAGGTGAGGAAACCGTGTGCTGGCTATAGTGGCATTTCGTTCCGTGGCGAAGTCAATTAGCTTAAGTCCGTTACCAGACGTGTTGTCGTGTAGGGTATGTTTTCCGACAATACTGTTAAAGATGTCTTCTATTCCTACCTTTGCGTTAAAATCTCCCAGCACGATTTTAACATCATTCTTCGGTAGTCGCTCATAGGTTTTGTCAAGGAGCTCATAGAAGCAGTCCTTAGCTATATCATCTTTTCCTCCGTTGTGGCGTGAGCGTACATAAGGCTAATGTTGGCGAATTTGGCCCTGATGCGGATCGTTACAATGCGTTCGCTAATGTCTTGGAAACATAAGACTTCTTGCCTAAGTCTGGCACTTATAATGTCTTGGAAACATAAGACTTCTTGCCTAAGTCTGGCACTTATAACCAATCCGCATCCGAATAGTCGCTGTTTCTGCTCACTATAACACGGTCCGTATTAGATGTCACAGTTTTTCATCCTCTTTTTGCCCGGTCCATCCCATCGTATTTCCTGGATGGCAATAATGTCTGCTTTGTAGCAGTTTAGGGCTTCCGCTAGTTGTTCGCTTGCACCTGTCCTGTTTAATGTTCTGACATTCCAGGTGCAGATACGAACAAAGCACACGGTTGTGACCTTAAAAAGTTTTCAATCATATCACGATATCGCTCCCATTCACAGCTACCGTTACGCCGTTTTCATTTTCAAAGCAGTAAGGTCCAATGACTCCTCCTGACCAAATTGCACACCAGACTGTAACTTTTAATGGATGCAAAGGTGAATGATGAATAATTTGAGGGTTTTCCATTGCCCAGAACCGACTATTCTGTTTATTCACATATCCATTCAAATGAAAATCGGTGTTGTCATGGGCTAGCTGTAACATCCTATTGGCATATGTACGGCGGCGTAAATGGTCTTGTGGAAGAAGCTCTTGTGTCAACTGAATCTTAAATGGAAACAAATGCAAATCCTTGTGCAAAATTGTGGCCAAAGTTATTCTTTGAAGACCATGGTTCTGAGCACGGTGTCGAATTGAGGTTAATGGATTGTTTTGAACACTTCCTTGAGCAGCAGTAATGTTTTCAGCCTATCTTACAGTACGTTGTGGTCCATCCTTGAGCCTATCATCTACAGACCCTCTTTCTTCGAAATCATTTACTACATGATAAAAAGTGCGTTTTGTTGGCACGTTGTTTCTCCTAAAAATTTCACGTAACTTTCTCATCGTCACAGTAATCGATGATTGATTTTGATAAAATGTTTTAACGATTAATGGACGTTGGTTTATCGAATATTTTTGCATAATAAATTTGCAAGGTATCTACTTCACGACTGCCAAATATGAACTGTCAAGACTAATGTTTCTCAAAATGGCCTGTATTTCTCTGTTGATTTTGTTTTTCATTCTCTGAACGGCAAATGCATTTTTTTCGATTAACGAATCCATCAATCCAATCAGCATCCACAAACTTTCATCCGCACATCATTCATCATTCATCATTTAACACAAATGAAATTTGTAAGAATGGAGACGCATATCTTTAGTAAGCATGGTCCTCTAATAATGTTGTTAAAGAAATCATATGACAGTGCATGGCCTTGTTTCAATCGTTCATATGTTACGACATATACGATCTTATAGGGGGTGTTGACGAGGCTGTTATGCCTCTACGATGCTGAGTATCATTTCCGCCATTGTTCTTCGATGTTCTTCGATTTTCAAGGCTTGTTTGTGATTGACACCATATTCTTAATGGAGATGTTAAGAGATACACATTCTGCAAAGGCGTAGGCGATTTCATTCGATTACTCGACAATGCTGTCAAAGTTTCAAGGCTGTCGACTGTTTCAAGGCTATTCAAAGAAGTACAGTAACCAGATGCAATTATCCGGTCATTACTTTTCCATGTATTTGTCTCATCCTTTTCAATACTTTCAAAATATTGCTGAATGTTCTCAGCCTAAGAGTAAACTACATTGACAAGTCGCGAACTAAAGCACCATCTGGCTAACGATGGAATTTTTCTTTTTAACAATTATTTGAGAGCATATTATGTCCTTTTGCTTGAATGAGATGCAAACGTTGCGATGCCATTCAAAGTGTTCCTAACTTTCATTTGCAGTCCATTTAAATGGCCACTCTCAGCCCCGTCGTAAGTCTGTGCTACAAGTTTATCTCTTATGTGATATTTTTTCAACAGACCTGCAACTAATTGAAACAAATCTTCTGCTGATCAACCAGAGCTTACATAGATAAAACCAACAAAAGTTTCATGCATTTTTTATTAAAGTAATACCGATACTTATGAAAACGTTGCCGTTTCAAGGTGCTGTGATAATAAAGGGTCGTACTGTTTTAATAGGTTTAAAAATTCCACGTTGTTTCCTCGATTTAAGGACAAAGCAGATTCATTATGACCTCTAAATTAAACCTGGTTTGAGAGATAACATGTCACATCTATTAGTCGTTAGAGCACCTCACGATTTTTCCTAACATGTTTGTTATGTTGAGTGTTAGCAGTTTTCAACTGGGAGCTTAAAGCTTCGTCTATCCTACTTTCACCAAATCTAGCTAGTTTAAGCACACATTGTGAATGGGATGCGCTTTGTTTGTGTTCTTTTAAGTGTGATTAGATCATTAAGATTGTCAACGCCTGATGAAGTCCAGACAGAATGGATTCCGGAGAACAGCAAACAAGGCCAACAAAAAAGTTTTTTTTTTTTATTTATCTACTCTCTGTTACGTTCCTTGTGCGTTGATTTTAAACCTGATAGTTTTGTGCATGGGTGTCCATTATTGATAATTTAAAGTTTTTCCGAAAACGAAACCATTCCAAATGGTTTTTTCTAATAGATCTTCAATTATAGATTTTGTTTGAGCAGTTATTGTTACAGACTCCTATTATTTATCTTAATAAAAAGGTACTTGTTCCTATTTAAATAATATGAAAGTAACAAATAAAAAGATAGCATTTGCTTTGAAGTATGAGCAGTTTCAAAAAGAAGAGAAAACTCCTACGAGAGTTTTGTTTTAAAATTTTATGAAGAACATTTTTTTGACCGCCGTAACTTAAAAAGAAGCCAAACAAATGACCAAAAATATTCATATTAGTTTTCAAATTGATTCATTGAATTAATTTATTGAACAAATTTAATTGATTTTAAACAATTTAAAAAAAATTCACGTTAACTGATACTAGACACTGTGGTGACTTTTTTTACAAATAAAAATATGAATTATTTAGTTGATTTTAGCCCTTTGCATTACTTTCATATCACTTTTCACAAAAAAAAGAGCACTCTCATATTCCAAAGCACCACAAATATATTATTTACTCACATTTATAAAAAACAAAAATATATATAATAATAAATTAATTAATCTCGCAGTGTACTTTTCCGATCCAATATCACTGTTCAATTTCATAGCGAGTTAATTTAACGTTTGTAACAATGGCGCCAAAATGCACAATAATATTCATTTCGATTAATGAAGTTAGTATGATATAAATAATGTCGAAATGTGATTATACAAACGTTTGTTCCGTCATCGAAAGTAATCGGTGCCCATGTGAATCATAATGATTTTCCGTTATTGGCCAAAACTGAAAATTCCTTTTAGGGTTAGTTGGGTCAAAACCAATTATTTGGAACTCCTGAAAACAGTAATAGTAGAATCCGTTATATGGATTTTCTCGAAAAAAAAAACTGGGTATGCAGTTTTGTTGTAACTAATATGCTTATAGCATATAAGAAGTTGAATCAAAATAGTTACAGCCGTTTTTGACCACATTGAGGTTATGTATGATTTTTATATGCAGGTACCAGAATAACATGGCTAAAACCAAACAAAAAAAATGGCCTACAATTATGACCAAAAAAACGCTGGATACAAAGTTTGCAGAAAATCGGTCAAGTCTTTTAGGCTGGAGAGACGTGTACGGACTGACGGATCGACGAATCGATGAATCAACGAACCGACGGCCGGAATTCCAAAAACCACTTTTTTTGTGTTCCGCTAACATCGTAATGTTAGAATCAATCAAAATCTCGAGGTCGAAAATTTTTGCGAAAACAATACCTTTCTCTTTATAAGAGAATGTTAAAAATGGCCTAGAAATGTGACCAAAAAACCGCTGGATACGAAGTTTGAAGAAAATCGGTCAAGTCGTTTAGGCTGGAGAGCCTTGTATGGACAGACGGACCGACGAACCGACGGACGGAATTCCAAACACCAAATTTTTGAGTTCCGCTTTTATCGTAATGTTAGAATCAATCAAAATCTCGAGGTCGAAATTTTTCACGAAAACAATATCTTTCTCTTTATTAGAGAAAGTTAAAAAGAGAACGCATAAAATGTATATATCTGCTTTGCTAGACAGTTCTTCAGAAGTACAGACTTGTTTTACCGGGCTTTGCTTACGAGTCTACGTCTACGACTGGTCAAACACTCATATATGCATATTTATATTGTAGGGAATTTGGTAGCCCAATTTTTTTACGCTAAGTCTAGTTACAAACGGGACAGTATTTTTACGAGAGTTTTTGATCGTGTGTGTGCGGTGTACAGGCTGGAAATTGGTACCGCATACAAGACCAGAACCAGACTCATTCATGTGTTTGGGTGTGTGCTGTGGTTCTCGCTGAATCCGTGGTGTCGCTGAATAGCCGGTGTTTTGTACCAGGCACTCATGAAACGTAGCAGGTATTCATATGTCCATCGAAAGCCTTTCATTTGCGCCCTTTTTTAACACACTTACTGTCAACTTTAATGATCGTGATAGGCTTTCTTTTTACACAGCTACTGCCAACATGAACGATCGTGATACAAGACCAGTGTTTTTGTGTGTGCTATGTTCTCGCTGAATCCGTCCTTTCGCTGAATCTGTGCTGTTTATCATAGAATCCGTGATTTTTCTATCTGAACCCGTGCTGTTTCTTGCTGAATCCGTGCTGGTTCACGCTTAATCCTGTCGCTGAATCTGTGCCGTTTCTCTCAGAATCCGTTGTGTTTCTCGCTGAGTCCGTGGTGGTTCACGCTCCAATCCGTACTGTTTGTACCAGGCGCTCATGAAACGTAGCAGGTATTCATGTTTCCATCGAAAGCCATTCGTCTTGTGCTGTGGTTCTCGCTGAATCTGTCCTGTCGATGAATCTGGGCTGTTTCTCTCTGAATCCGTGCTGTTTCTCGCTGAATCCGTGCTGTTTCTTGCGGAATCCCGCAGAATCTGTGCTGTTTTGTACCAGGCGCTCATGAAACGTAGCAGGTTTTCATGTTTACATCGAAAGCATTTCGTTTGATACATTTTTTTGTACAAGACTACTGTCAACATTAATGATGGTGCACAATCTTCAACGCTAAAGAATATTTCAGGGAAATTTTTTGTATTCAGATACAAATACAAATCCTCAGGTATTGTGTTGTGTGTGGGAAAATCGGAATCGCCTCTGTCCTTTACATGCTTTAGAGTAAAATTCAAAGAAGTGCTAATGTAATTAGATAGACAGATTAGGTATACTGTTGAACAATATCAAGACCTGATAAATCGGTTTTTTCATATTGTTCATAAGTATGTACATATCATAAAAGGGGTATTTATGCGTATTGTGGTATAAAATGATTTTTTTAATTACGTTACATGGGAGTTAAGAAGTGTAGTTTAAGATGTAACGCAGCCATTCTAAGAATGCAAAATCAATCTGATATATTTATTTAACGAGTGTAAGACAAGCTTACCTGTTTTACTTCATGTGACACTTAGGCCCAGTTTTTCAATGCTAAGTTAAATCCGAGTTGACTAACTCCGGAATAAATGTAATCCATAGTCAAAAAGCAGTTTTGTCAGTGCAGGATTTATTCTGACTGCGTGTGTGGTAATTTCATTTGATAGCACTCAAGATTCATCTAAATTTGCTTGGTTTCTTTTTCCCATACAAATAGAGTCTAAGAATTTGATAAAACGTCCACATAAAGAAAATAGAAAATAATTGTTTGTTTGGCATTTTATCATCTATCAAATACATCTGATCATTTAATTTCAGGGTTAACTCACCAAACATGCTCGAAACATCACTCGAAGTTAACTCTGGATTCAAATTGACTTGAAAACTACTTTTTCAAGTTAACTTAATCCCAAAACTAGCATGATTTCTACAATATCTAAGTACAGCTTTAAGTTTAAAAGTACTTTTATAGCAGGAATTTGAATCTCAGAATATCAGTCTAATCCTCAATGTATTTATAAAATTCACTTACCTAGGTAAGATACAAAAAAAAAACAATCACATTGTAAACTCTAGATGAATTGGAACTAAAATGGAAAAAACTTTTTATAATCGTTCTTATTCAGAACGTATATTAAGCGCTAAAAATTACCCTACTACTTGCTTTTGCAGTTAAACTAACAGCTTTAACATTTTCCAAACTATAAATTTTAGGATTTTCTCAGAGTTAACAAAAGTTTACACGTTAAGTGATTGGTGACCCTGGGTGAAGATGAGTGCATATATTTGTTAACTGTGAAAATATTTCTTCGAGTAGTTCCATTGCTGGCTTATTTTGTGTTCAAGGTGTTGTCGGGTGAATTATTCAAATGTCGCAATTTTAGGTATCTCTTCTCTAGCTCTTGTAAATATTTGCGGTTAATGTTTCTCATATGCAGATATTTGTTTACTGTGAAAATTTTTCTTCGAGTAGTTCCTTCTTTTTATGATGAACTGAAGAACAGAACGGAATGGAACGCAAAAAAGCGCAGTTTCTTTTTTTAAGTTGTTTAATCATTCTTAAAATATAAAAAGTATAGGATGGCTATGCCAGCAATCGCGCAATCTTTTCTTAAAATTTAGGATGACTATTTTTGCAGAAATATGGCTGAAGTTCGTTGGATCTCTTCCTTTTATTCACGGGTAATTGTGGACTTGTTGTTATATGTACAGGGTGTCCGTCGTGAAGGTATACTTCTTTGTTTGTTTATAATTTTTGATTAAATGAAAGAGAATGGATCTTGTATTGATTAAGGGTTAATGTCGGCAATTATGTGTGGAATACTTAATCAGGTAAATGCCCGCGTCTGTTAGTCTCACAAATTCGAGCCCTTTTGAGCACATATTTCATTACAATCTCACAACTTTCACGCGGTATTTCATTAATTCCATCACGAAAATTTCGTTTGAGTTCCTCAAGCGTTTCTGGTTTGTTTACATAAACCTTGCTTTTCAGATATCCCCACAAAAAGAAGTCCGGAAGCGTCAAATCAGGCGACCTTAAAGGCCAATCAACATCACCATTTCTTGAAATAACTTGTTATTGAAAGAGGTCTCGCAGTAATTCCATTGTAATCCTGGCTGTGTGCGATGCGGCACTGTCTTGTTGATACCACATGTTAATCAAGCCCAAAGCATACGGTTACTACTTACTTAAGTGGCGCTACAGTCAGGAATGAACCTGGGCCTCAACCAACATGCCTCTCCAATTAGCCCGGTCCTTAGCTAACTGCCTCCAGTTGCGCACTCCAAGTTGGTTGAGGTCGGTTTCTACTTATGCGCGCAACTTAAGGCGAGGTCTTCCTCTACTGCGTCCGACGTCTGGCTGGGAATCGAAGACTCTGCGAGATGGAGTATTGGTGTCCATTCGTTCTACATGTCCTAGCCATCATAAACGTCCAATGCGGAGTTTTTTGACCAGGGGCATGTCGCTGTACAGCTCGTATAGTTCTTGGTTGAATCTTCGTCTCCATAGCCCGTCAACGCAAACGGGACCGAAGAATTTTCCTCTCAAATCGACCAAGGATTTCTTTATCCGCTTTTGATACGGTCCATGCTTCAGCGCCGTAGAGCAGGACTGGGATGATCAGGGTCTTATATAAGATCTCCTTAGTAGTTCGGGTGAGGGCTTTACTACTGAATTGCCTTCTAAGCCCGAAGAAACAGCTGTTGGCAAGAGTAATTCTTCGTTTAATTTCTGAAGAGGTGTTGTTGTCAGAGTTAATAGCTTATCTAACTTATCAATAACTGGTTTACTTAATCTAACTTATCGGCCCTTAGTGGGCGCTGTAAACTTATATTTAGCTGTTTTATTTTGCCTTTAGGCTTAGATTTGTCGGTTTTTTGGTTTTATATTTAATTTTAATTTACAAAGAAAAAATTGAAAACTTTGTTTAGTGACTTTTTTTTGTTTTATATAAAAGCTTATTCTAGATTATATATAACTTAAGACTACTTAAACTACTTAAGCCTAACTTAAGACTACTTGAACCTAACTTAGGACTACTTAACTACTTAAACCTAACCTAATTATAATCGGGGTGGCGAGCCCTCGTTGCGCATGCCCCGAGGGGTCGCCATTCTGATTGCGTCTTTCGGTCCCACGGCAGCCTGCGTTCAACCATATTGTACGCCAATATGGTGCACAAGCCCCGCCACAGACCTTGTTCCTAATTTAAAATCTTACCTATGGAGTTGGACTAAAAGTCCGCAAAGTCCTGAGGAAGTGCAGAATCACCTTCCTCATATAGCCACCAGAATTCAGTGCGCTGTTTTGCAGCATCGATCCTATCGCGATCCGATACCGCCGAAGTTATATCTGTCAATGGTGACGTTCTGTCCAATTCGTCGATGTTGTGTGTCCTTTCGTGTTGACAGCATATACTTTGTCTTGCCCTCATTTACTGCTTAGCCCAGTTTTGCCGCTTCCTTCTCTATACTAGCAAACGTGGCTATGACATCACGTTGGGTCCTACCAATGATGTCAATATCGTCGGCGTATGCTAGTAGTTATACAGATTTTTGGAAAATTGTGCCTCTGGTGTTGGCTCGTGTATTTTGCACAATCCTCTCAAGAATCAGATTGAAGAAGTCACATGACAGCGCATCGCCTTGCCTAAATCCTTTTGTATCGAGTATCGAATGTGTCAGTGAGGTCGTTTCCGACCCTGATGGAGCAGCGAGAATTCTCCATCGTCATCCTTCACAAACGGACGAGATTGGGCGGTATACCAAAACTAGACATGGCTCTGTATAGTTCGTCTCTATAAATGCTGTCGTATGCGGCTTTGAAATCGATAAATAGGTGGTGGGTATCGATTTGGACTTCTTGGGTTTTTTCCAGGATCTGCCGAAGTGTGAAGATTTGATCGGTTGTGGACACTGATAAGGGCCGATCAGGTTGTTGGTAAACGGTTTCAGGCGTTCACATATTACGGCAGATAGAATTTTGTATGCGATGTTGAGGAGACTTATGCCTCTGTAGTTGGCGCAGTTTAGAGGGTCTCCTTTTTTGTGGATCGGGCAAACGATGCTGAGGTTCCATTCTTCAGGCATACTTTCTTCCGACCAGATTCGGCTTATGAGTTGGTGGATGTTACTTACCAAGTCATCTCCTCCGGCTTTATAAAGCTCAGGGAGAAGGCCGTCATTACCGGCAGCCTTATTAGCTTGAGTTTAGATATTGCTATCCCACTTCACTCGGGTCGGGTGGTTGGCAGTTTTCGCTGTCGTTGCCAATATTGAATGGTTCGTTTCTGCCTGACAGCGGAATGTTGTTCGTCATCGCCGTTTAACAGTCTGCAGAAGTGGTTCTTCCATATCCTCAGCATAGACTGTGTCTCAACTACGATATTTCCTTGTTCATCTCGACAGGATTCTGTTCGAGCCTCGTATCCTTGGCTTTGACGTTTTACACTTTGGTAAAACTTGCGAACATCTTTCCTGCAGTGGCACCTCTCTATATCCTCGATCGCGCGCTTTTCTTCCTCTTTTTTCTTCTTTCTAAAAAGCCAGTGTTCTTCCCTTCTTCTCTGCCTATAGAGCTCAACGGCAGCTCTCGTCTTCATCTGCAGCTTAGCCTTGTAGGCCTCGTTCTTGGCTGCGAGCATCTGTCGGCATTCCTCATCAAACCAGGGGTTTCTTGCTGGTGGGCGCGAGAAACCTATCACATCAGTTGCGGCTGATCTAATGGCTTGTTGGCATTGTTTCCATAGTTCTTCGACATTCGATGTTGGTGGTATGGTGTTAATCGAGAGGTTTAGGGATACGCGTTGCGCGAAGGTCTTGGCGGTCTCTTGCGATTGCAATCTTTCGACATTAAATTTTTTTACAGTATTTCTGGATTGTTGTGGCGTAGTCGATATCAGCATTCTTACCTTGGCTGCAGGAAGGTAGTGGTCCGAGTCGATGTTAGCAACAACGATTTTCTGAATAGTGGCTTGTTCTGCTTTGAATAACTGCGAGAGCTTGTCTCTCCTCGGAATGTTCGGACATCCAAAATATTGGATGCGTGCCGCTTGTCTATCGCTATATGATCAATTTCATTGACCGTTCGTTGATCTGGAGACCGCCATATCCCCTTATGGATATCGAGGTGAGGAAACCGTGTGCTGGCTATAGTGGCATTTCGTTCCGTGGCGAAGTCAATTAGCTTAAGTCCGTTACCAGACGTGTTGTCGTGTAGGGTATGTTTTCCGACAATACTGTTAAAGATGTCTTCTATTCCTACCTTTGCGTTAAAATCTCCCAGCACGATTTTAACATCATTCTTCGGTAGTCGCTCATAGGTTTTGTCAAGGAGCTCATAGAAGCAGTCCTTAGCTATATCATCTTTTCCTCCGTTGTGGCGTGAGCGTACATAAGGCTAATGTTGGCGAATTTGGCCCTGATGCGGATCGTTACAATGCGTTCGCTAATGTCTTGGAAACATAAGACTTCTTGCCTAAGTCTGGCACTTATAATGTCTTGGAAACATAAGACTTCTTGCCTAAGTCTGGCACTTATAACCAATCCGCATCCGAATAGTCGCTGTTTCTGCTCACTATAACACGGTCCGTATTAGATGTCACAGTTTTTCATCCTCTTTTTGCCCGGTCCATCCCATCGTATTTCCTGGATGGCAATAATGTCTGCTTTGTAGCAGTTTAGGGCTTCCGCTAGTTGTTCGCTTGCACCTCTCCTGTTTAATGTTCTGACATTCCAGGTGCAGATACGAACAAAGCACACGGTTGTGACCTTAAAAAGTTTTCACGATATCGCTTCCATTCACAGCTACCGTTACGCCGTTTTCATTTTCAAAGCAGTAAGGTCCAATGACTCCTCCTGACCAAATTGCACACCAGACTGTAACTTTTAATGGATGCAAAGGTGAATGATGAATAATTTGAGGGTTTTCCATTGCCCAGAACCGACTATTCTGTTTATTCACATATCCATTCAAATGAAAATCGGTGTTGTCATGGGCTAGCTGTAACATCCTATTGGCACATGTACGGCGGCGTAAATGGTCTTGTGGAAGAAGCTCTTGTGTCAACTGAATCTTAAATGGAAACAAATGCAAATCCTTGTGCAAAATTGTGGCCAAAGTTATTCTTTGAAGACCATGGTTCTGAGCACGGTGTCGAATTGAGGTTAATGGATTGTTTTGAACACTTCCTTGAGCAGCAGTAATGTTTTCAGCCTATCTTACAGTACGTTGTGGTCCATCCTTGAGCCTATCATCTACAGACCCTCTTTCTTCGAAATCATTTACTACATGATAAAAAGTGCGTTTTGTTGGCACGTTGTTTCTCCTAAAAATTTCACGTAACTTTCTCATCGTCACAGTAATCGATGATTGATTTTGATAAAATGTTTTAACGATTAATGGACGTTGGTTTATCGAATATTTTTGCATATTAAATTTGCAAGGTATCTACTTCACGACTGCCAAATATGAACTGTCAAGACTAATGTTTCTCAAAATGGCCTGTATTTCTCTGTTGATTTTGTTTTTCATTCTCTGAACGGCAAATGCATTTTTTTCGATTAACGAATCCATCAATCCAATCAGCATCCACAAACTTTCATCCGCACAACGATGACTTCATTTAACACAAATGAAATTTGTAAGAATGGAGACGCATATCTTTAGTAAGCATGGTCCTCTTATAATGTTGTTAAAGAAATCATATGACAGTGCATGGCCTTGTTTCAATCGTTCATATGTTACGACATATACGATCTTATAGGGGGTGTTGACGAGGCTGTTATGCCTCTACGATGCTGAGTATCATTTCCGCCATTGTTCTTCGATGTTCTTCGATGTTCAAGGCTTGTTTGTGATTGACACCATATTCTTAATGGAGATGTTAAGAGATACGCATTCTGCAAAGGCGTAGGCGATTTCATTCGATTACTCGACAATGCTGTAATCAGTCATTTCCGAGCTTTTTTTTACTTTTGAGCAATAAGTTTTTTTGTTTTCTTCCTGTACTTTCCACTCTGTTCGAACGTCAAGGTCAAAGGCTGTTGAGTTATGATATTTTCTTACCCAAATAATTTGTTTGGCTAAATATAGAAATGATCTCGATTTTTGATCATAATTTATATTGTATATATTATCGATGTATTCATCGACTCCTCTCTTTGACATTCTAACCAACATTTCAAATACACACAAAGTACACCCCTCAAACGAAACGTGCAATCGTGAATTTTTTGTTTTTCAAACACAGTCCGATTTATTCCATAAAATTGGTATACAAATAAAAAGAAACATCTGTCGCCTTATTTCGCTAAATTGATTTTAAATCAAGCATACATTTTTGCCGCAACATGCTCGTTAGTACTCGTTAGGGTCTAGCTTTCTAGTGTGTAATTCTTGCACGAGGGTCCTCCTGTTTTATGCCGATTCGGAATGGCAATTGATATTACCCGGGGGCAAATGAAAAGTCATTTAGGTGGTGCTACGACTGGGAACCCAGACCTTCTGCGCGGCAGTACATCGCACTAACCATCGCTCCACTGAGCAAAAGTAAAAACTTTAATACATAATAATATTGGGTCCATTTTTATGAGTGAATCGTAAAATGTTTTAAGTTTTATTTAAATTAATCAGTGGGTGGCCGCAATGTAGTGGTAATGTATTCGCCTATTGAGTGGAAAGTTGCGTGTGCTATCGCAGCCAACATCCACTTAGCTTTTATTCAAAAGAAATAAAAAAAAGTCGGATGTTATACCTTAAAGTATACACCATCTTATAATTTCTCAAATTGACGGACACAAGAAAGAGTTACTCCCCGATGTTAGTTCGGACACCACCCATGCAGTAAGTCCTCGCTATATCCAAAATATTTCCTATCATTCTCTTTCTCTTCCCCTTCTCTAACGCTTGTACTGTGGTTAAACATATAAGCCCTTGAGTGCGTGCAAATTATAAGAAAATATGTAGCTCTTCTTATTGCTTCATGTATTTTTTCGTCTTCATCAGTTTTTCATTCATGACAAATGGTGTTTCAAATCTGACATAAAAATAAGATATGGACTTTCTATGTTAAGTTACTATGTTCGATGTTTAATCACACGCTATTCAGATATCGCCGACCGAACGGAACGTTAATATAAAGATCTAAAGTCTTACACTCTTCATATATACCTTTTCCCATCGTTTAATTTAATTTTATTTAAAGCTTAACATTCTTCCGTTAACACGTTTTGCAATACCCGCCTTCCCCTCATGGTATGTTCAATTAACCCATTATAATAAATAAAGGTACCTACGAGAGTGTATATGAACGTAAAAAGGAACACATTTTCAATCTGGATACACTCAAATGCTCACTACGCTGAAAAGAAAAAAATATTAAACCTCTTAGTAAAATGTTTAAGTTTCAATATTAAAAACACGCTAGTCGTAAAAATACAAATGTGCGTTTTTATGACTTGCTTAGTAATTATCTTTAAGGTACATTCAGGTTTATTGTTGTATGCGAGCATTCAGAATATCATACCTTAAAGTTCAAATTTCTTCATTTTTCGCATGCAAACGTTTGCAAAAAATAAAAACTATTGGGAAATTTACCGCTGTATTGTATGGATTGAGTTGTTTAAACAGTTTTTTTTTAAATGGTCTAAATCCATTTATTTTCACGTCTTTTCAGCTTCAATAAATGTAATTTACTTAATGAATGCAAAGTTTGGCAAAACTTTTCTTTTATCAAAAATTTCAATTCGTTGATGGCTTAGTGATAATTATTTTGAAGAAGTAGGGTAGGTAGGTAATAAAAAAAACAGATTACAATTCAAAGACAATTTAATAAGATTGAAAGTTTGTCACAGTGGTGGTGAATTACTGAACAAATAATGACATCAAGTTGTTTTCATATTAAATAAACGTAAAATAACTAAAAGAAAAAAGTTTCAGCTTACGAAACCCATCCAGTATACAATTATGAAAATAGATTGTTTTTGATATACACAACATTTGTATATAATTATGTTGTTCTGACCAATTAGTTTTATTAAATGTTGACTGGTATCCCCGTGCAAGGGTGGGTTAATAAGTTATATATGGGGTGTATGATTTAATATTTTAAGGAAGTGTGGAGACAAATACAAACAACAATTCAATGTTCAATATCGTCCATCTGTTCGTCTGTCTGTAATGGTCTCCCCAGCCTAAACAACTTGACAGATATTTCTTCAAACTTCGTTATTCTTTCATCAAATGTTTTTAATAATCAAAACAATATAAAACATCTAAAAATAATTTGTCTGTTAACTATATTAAGTAGCTATCTTAAAAAAATTAGTACTTAAAACCCCAGTTTTTTTTTTAAAGTTTCCGAAAGAAAAACGAACAGTTTTTTTCTCGGAAAAGAACCATCATATAATGCGATAACATACATATGGCTTCGTATGCGGTAGAAGGTAGAAAACCGTCGGAGTAAGTGATAACATTATGAAGCCCGAAAATTGTTAAACACAAAGTTCCAGATAAGTCTATTCAGCACTTATTGAGAACATTTAATATACGAAATTTCAAACCGGTTGAGCGGTTTGGAGCCAATATCAATATGAGACATCTTAAGATAGGCAAACATTTTTTAAAAGCTATCCCATAGGGTTACATTAGTTTTGATACATAGTTTGTCGGATAGAGAAAATATTTAGCTAGACATACCTCAAAATATATGGATCGACTAAGAATCAATTGCTGAGTTGATTTAACCATGTCTGTCCGTCCGTACGTCACCAGTTTTTGGGACAAAAACCATATGTGTACCCTACCCCATACTATATGCAGGAGAAAAACGTTGTTATTTTGTCGAAACATAGAAGATTTTTATAAATTGTCTGAACAATATCTTGTGATAATATCATTTTCAATATTCCATTGCCATTAACCCCAAATTTTGGAGCCAAAATAATTATTTCTTTATCAATTTCAAATATAAATTGTTCGCCTAGCTTCCCCGCAATCATTCATGAGTGCGTGTGAACTTCTTGCAAGATGGCGTTTTATGCCGACCCCGAACGGCAAAGTTGAGATAGTCTTTTATTGACAATTGATACTACTCGGATGATTTGTCAGATCATCACGAGAGGGGGGCCAGTCAAAAATCATTTTTATGTGTTGCTTCGCAGAATGTCCACGCGGCAGTTCATCGCACTAACCATCGCGCATACTGGGCCCATATGCTTATTATTTATTAAATATGGCGCGAACAGTTTCTGTACACATTTTTTTAAAACTACGTTTCCTTTTTTCGGAGCGCTTTTCTAAACAAAATTAATTTTTGAATTAAGTTCAGAGAAAGGGTATTTTAACAAAATATCTAGCAAATGTAATCCTCCACTTCTACCTTCATTTGTGTGTGCCATGACATTGTTATACTCGAAGATGTTTGTCAGACTTCCGCTTATTTCTTTTCGCGGTCACGGGCTTAGTAGTCCAACGATCTTTACCACTGCACCTAATATTTTTTTTTATTAATTTTGGATTTAGAAATCAAGTCAAAAGTCTTGATACATGAGTTCATTTCGCCATGTCTGCCCGTCCGCCTCATAAGTTTTGCTCAGCAGATCGTAATCAATCGTTCTCACAAATGGCCGTGGAAGTGCACTTGTTTTGAAAATGTTTACTCTTGCTTAAATGTATGAACAAGGAGCAAATATACTTGCATACTGACTTTGCCCTCGTCATTATGTCCTAATTCCAAAATAAATTGAATTATTTTCACAAAACATTTGCATAGATATCAACACCATTGTTCATGGATGATATAAAAAAAAGTCTATCTTAAATAATATTCATCAGGCGCGCAAACTATAAAAAAATGCAAACGTTCATTAAATTTTATCGCTACACTGCTTCCCACTTTGCACAGAACCACAACGTCAAGCAAAGCAAAAAATGCTTCCAAAGATTAAAGTAAAACAAAAATCAAATTGAAAATGAAAAACTTTTTTTAAATTCACTCCGCTTCGGTACAAAACTTAAAATGGGAGGGATTCATGCCCTTATATCCTTATTAACGGGTGCATACACATCGACTGAGTTACAATGATTTACGCTCAATGGTTTAGTGATCTTTTGCGCCCAGAAGGTAATAAATTAAAAAAGAACATGAGTGCAGCTTTGTATGTGCGCATGTGGGAACACCGAATTTCCACTTTCAGGACGTAAGTGGGATTTGTCAAGGAGACGCGTTTTATTTTTCCGTCAAATGGGAAAAATGCTTCATATGCAGATATTACTACCGAACAAAAAGGTTGGCGTAGGAAAACACTGGTGAAGGCATATAATATGTTTATGTTTATACAAGACAACCCATTCCTTTTTCAGTATCCTTGATTTTCAGAGTGTAAATAATGATTTTCTCTTCGTAAAATGTAAAATGTAAATTTTTACATTTTGTATTCCGGGCCGGAGCTCAACGCAAATGTAAGGAAAGCTAAAATTGAAGGGTGACAAGGATTTCCTCGAAAAAAACTCAGAGAGCGAAACGAAAAGAATTCAAGTTTTTAAATGACAATGGTATAGTTGGTTATTATTGTCACAAAAATAATTTCATTAAAGAGATGGTTTTTAAACTAAAAAAAATTGTTTTGCCTTGGACTTACATAAATAGTATAGGGAACATTTTTGATGGCACAATCATTCGAAGTTTCGATTTTGCATAATTTTTATGTTTTGAAATTTCAATATTATTAGCCGGAGGTACGGTAAAAGAAATTTCTTAAACTCCATTACCTAAGAATCGGCTGTAACGATATCGATAAAGTCGCAGCATTTATTGTATTGTTTCTGACGAGCGGACATACCGTCATCGATGAATTAACTAATAATACCATCATCAGTGATACTTTCTTAAATATAATATTCAAAAAAAATAGCAACCTACTTAAAGATATCGTATTCATGTAATAAAAGTTGTTTCATTGATTTTTAGAGCATCATCCTGTTCAAGGGCCTGCCCAGTTTACATAGAGAAGTTCCAAGACTCAGATTCTTGTGGTTATGATTACAATTTATACAGATCTGGATAACAGCTAATACAATGACTATAATGAACATATAACAAATGACTACAGAATGTGACAATTAAGAATGCGGCTAAGGCGTACAAAGGGACTATCTCTCATAAACGTGGCCAGGGGGATAGCCAAAGGAAGTATCACTGACGCTGTGGGATGGAGAGGCCAGACTTTCGCCTTTAACGTTGGGTATATTTCGGAATCGCGAACGAACATCTACGGCTAAAAGATACAGGGATTATTTTATCGTGTATAGGGTATATTTTAGGCTAGTTTATGTTAGGGATTTTTTTTTAAGTGGCTTAACTTTATTAAGTTTATATCACTGTTAATTTTCCCTGTGATTTTCAGTTGTATTGGCATAGGTATTTGATAATTTTCAGCTTTTCTCTCAACTGTTTTTTTACTTTTAGAGTCCTTATTCTCCGCCTGATGTCGATATAGAGTAGCTTTCTTCTTCGTTTTCATTAAATTGATAGCAAGTGACAAAATGTTTGTTCAGCTTAGATGGTTTGATAGGGTGCCAGAACTACCTTGTCTGACGACCTTAGCCATGTGATCACTAGCGTGCCACGCCCTCTTATTTAACATCTTGTCAACCCCTGTGTACAAGCTTGCCCTCTTATCAGAGACAGCACCTCAACAAACGTGTTCGTTTTATGCCAGAAAATGCAAAAAGAAAAATAAAGATATAAGAAAGCTACTTCATGATGGACTAAAAGGACCCCGAAAATGAAAATGGTAGAAAATAAAAATAGCGAAAAGGAATGTATCAACTGCTTATATCAATTCTACTACATATAATAAGCCCTAAAATAAACCTTAGCTATCTCAAAACTAACCAAAAAATTCCCTACACACAATAGACTTGATCCCAGAATCTCACAGCAATAAGGATTCGTCGCGATTTCCAATCACATCTGTTTGGTGTTGGCAGGTTTGGCCTCTCCACCCCTTTGTGTCAAGTGACACATCCACAGGCTATCCCCCTCGCCCTATCTACGACAGATAGCATCTTTCACTCCTCAGCCGCAACCTAAGTCCTGACCAATCAAGACCATTCAACTTTAAGCCGGTTGGGGATCCCCTGGCTGTGATCCGCGTCAAAGCACCATTTTGCAAAATGACCCTTAAATTTACACACTTATGAGACTGAAGATCTTATCAAGATGGAATTTCCCTAGCCTGCGGAGCATGCCCGACAACATGTAAGGGCTTCCTCATCCAGCATTCTGTATGTACACACATTCTTCTTAATGGCCCGGAGATTGCCAGAGTCTGCTAGAAACAACTGAGTGAGTGACTCCTCCGCCAATACCGAAGTATATCCGTGGTACTCACAGCTTCTCAGCTAAAACAATAGAAGGAGAACACAGGCTTTCCATTAGCGGATTCCTGATCATAATCTCGAACCCCCCACTTAACGAAGAGTTGACAGCTCCTGCTCCTCCTCCTATAGAAGAATTTGGAGCTGCCATAAAAAAAAAAGCGACAAGCAAAGTTTCTGAGCGGATGAGCGATGTCGCTCTGCCATACATTTTATTGCTTATACGGCGTAGAGCAACCCTTTTGATGTGGATGTTCTCTGAAGCTACGTTATGTTCAATGATATATTTTATTGCATCAAGAGGAAATTAGTGTACCTTAATTCTATTTTTTTTAGATGGCGGTTCATAGGTCAAGTGACCATTTATGTTGTCCTACAAGTTGTCTCTAACTAAACTTTATACAAAACTTTATACAATAATGGCAGTCATTCTTTGGCGGTTTAAAAGAATACGAACCCTTGCACACTGTTTGTGAATCTAGCATGTATTTTCTGAATCAAATAAAGTTCTTCTTCATAAGAGTCTGGAACAAACAACTCCCTTAGCCCTCTTAAGAATAACAATTACCTATTCAATAGAACCACCTACCACTTGTTATACAAATAATAGATGAATTGTTTCGATACTGAAAAAAAAGCCAGCTATAAACTATTATATTCTCAAGTTTACTATTTTGAATAGCGAAATCTTATAGCATGCACAATAATTTGCAAACAATCCGTTCAGTGTATGTACGTAAATGAAATTCAATGCCATCCTCATGCATTCTCACACAATTGCATTCTTTGGGTATAATATAGTATGGTATCCAAACGTTCATGTAGATGTAGGGATTTGAATTAAAATTCAATATCACCAAAACAGAAACTAGACCACGTGAAAGTGCATTGGATATTTAATGAGCAATATTGCATATACCCTATTTAAATTAAATTTCCAGATAAATAAAATATCTGCTGAATGCATATATAATATATGGACTAGCATCTAATGGAGTTTAACCATTAGTGTTTGTGAGCCTGTATAGATTTTCATGTTATATTTTTCCACTGAATTGAAACAAACACCTATGGTGTTTTACTTAAAAGTGACGTCAGAGATTTCAGAGCTTTGGAGAGCTTCTAAAAAATTGTAAGGTAATGCTTATCCGATTTTACTCCATTAGAAATAGGCTGCAGAGAATGGTGGCCTTCCTCCCTAGCTATATAAATCCGTAAGCGATGAAATGAAAAATGAGTACGCTACAATCCATCTGTGAAATGGATGTCCACAAAAATTAGACGTGACATAATGCATAATGCTATGGAGTAGGATTTATCAATGGTGTTTGTAAGAAAATTCGCTCAAAAAGAAGGCACGGGTTAAAATGATCTATAGACGAAATGTTTATATTATCATAACCAATTATGTTGCATCAAAATATATATTATATGAACACTTTTTCAAAATTGTTTACGGTTTGGCTACAAACTAAGTTTTTCTAAAAAGGAGTCGTGGCAGCTAGCAATTGTGAGTCGATTCATATGCTTTAAGATACACCTAGCTAAATTATTTCTCCATGTAACAAACTATGTATCAAAACTAATATACCCCTTTGGGGTATATACAAAGAACCCCAAGAAAATGATAAGTAGTCCCAACATTGAGAAGTATTCTATTCAAAAATGAAAAATCACTTCAAACTACATATTGGATTTACATAGAAGTTTTTATCACACAGTTAAAGTTGCTCGGAAAAACCCTGTGAGCGATCTATCAATCATAGATCACTCACCCGAAGATTCGAAACTTCACGTAAGTTGGCTACGAGAGCACCGTTGCGAACCTTGTTGCGGTAAAATTTACCGTTAAAAGATATACACATAAAAGTAATTGTTATGATTGATTATGCGTCGGCGCATATAACATAAATAGTTAACAAAAAACTTTGGAAGGATCGCTTTGTATTCTAATCTTCGTATGAAATAGAGATGTTCATTTGAAATGTTATTCCCAGTCGCTTATGATAAATTTCAATCTAAAGTGATCCTCATAGCGCCAGCAATTAATAATTTCTTGCAGTAATTTATAAGTTACTGTCTGTACACAGTGGCTTATAAATGAAGTACAGAAAAGATGATGTATTGTCTTTTCCCCTTTTTTACGCTATACATCTCATGCTACACTAAGTCAAGTTTTATGATCGCTAATCAGGGAGTGTCAATAAGCTGTATCTATGCTACAAACTATGTATCAAAACGTATATACCCCTATGGGATAGGGTATAAAAATGAAATATTGTTGTTGTGGTGGTGCCGAGATTTCATGTAACCCTGATATCCATATTCTAGACCTATTTAGAATCAGCGTACTGCCACGCCCACAGTTTAGAAAAACGTTGTTTTTTGGCCAAACGTTACGGAATTTTAAAAACTGTCTGAACAACATATTTAGACACTCTCATATCTATATTTCGTCCATACAAAGTTTTCTGTCACGCCCACTTTTTGGGGGCGTTAAAAAAATAGTTTTCGATAATATTTTAAAGAATTTGGAAAAAAATTTCGATGCAAATATTTCCATAATGTCAATAGCAACATTTCGTCTTTAGATCGTTTTCACCCACGCCCACTTTTTGGGGCTATTTTCCTACAAATACCATTTGTTTACCCCACCGCATAGCTTATGCCATAGAAAAAGTCCCTTTCTGTCGAACCAACAAAGATTTAGATACTATCGTTACAAAATGTATTGACAATGTAATTTTCCTTATTTCATTCCTATTCTGTTTTAAGTCACGCCTAATTTTTGGGTACATTCGTTTTTAGGATGGGATATATGTTAATGACTGCAAATCTTCGCATTAATAACATCGAAAAAAGGAAAGCACTTATTAAGAAATGTTAGGATTCCAGTACGTTCAAGTGAACTGAACGTTTATCTTCTATTCTAATTAAAATGATAAAGGCCGACTTGTAAATACAAAATGCATGTATTTAAAAGTGGTTAGCTAAAATATTCACAAATTTTCTTTTGATTTCTAACAGGTGCAAAGTTATATAAATGTGTTCGTTCAAGTGGCTCCAAGAAGCATAAAGCCTTTTCACATTAAAATTAGTTAAAAGTGGTACTTAAATATATTTATGTAAATACCCTTCCATATCTTTATATATTGATATTTTATGTTTACAAATCAATAGTTATAATCTAAATCTGATATCCAATTCCTACACAAAGGTGTACGTTATTTTCGAATATTCCGCAAAACGTAACATATAATATTCTACGCTTATTCCCTCATAACTTAAAGACAGATTAAGATTCTTCTTATATTTTATAATCACCACGCAAACTCTCATTGAAAACTTTTACCAAACATTAACACACTAAAGCAAACATCAATGTCTTAAGTCCCTTAGCACAGACAAGATTTTTCCCGCACACAAAACCCCTTCAAAAGAGGATTTTTGTACGGAAAAGAAAATAAACGTTACTAAAATCACTGTTTTGAATTTATGATGCTATCCCTAAATATAATATTCATTCGGCGATTGTGTAACTGATAAAACATGAGATGAGTGTTGAATTTTCTTGTTGTCTGAAATAAAAATAAACAACCGTTCTAACAGCCTTCTTGATGTATTTTCCAAAGGATTTCAAAATTGTGAAGAAATTGAATGTGGAAACAGGGTTGTTGAATGATGTCATCATGAATCGAATATACTGGAATTAGGATATTATTATTTTTATAGAATATTTTGCTCTTTTTAATATGAGCAAAATAATAATTGAATTTACATTACGTATTATCTCCTGATATATTTATCGTATAGATTCAAATCCTTGTACAGCATCTACACCATGTTTATACAGAGTAAAGCTTTTAAAATGTTACATAGTTTCTATCTTCTCGAATATATGCGTAAACGTAGACCACTTTGAACAACTGCACCAGTATTTTAAAACTTATTTTTTGAATTTATTGACATATTTTCAGAATCCGCACCCACTTTTTAAGAATTCATCGATTTTGGCCAAACCATACGGCTTTTTAGAAATATTTCTGATTAAAATATTTAGACAATATAAGTGTATATATTTTATCCGCATCATTTTAATTTGTATACCCCATCCCATTTCGGAAAGAAATTCTCCACCTTGAGAATAAAAACATGACCCGAAAGAGTTCATTAAAATTAACTAATGAACCAAAATCGTGTGCAAACTGCCTGGTTATATCAGAATACCATACCGACGACTATAACAAGTTGCATACCTTGATAAGATCTTTACCATTATCAGGCTACCAAGTAACTTCACTTAAAAAAAATACATGGAAAGTCTGCGTCCCTCTATTATCTCTCAAACTAAATACAGATGAAATAGAATGGTATTCATTTGAGAATAAATCTGAAAGGCCTTTACCCGTTGTAGCCAGAGTGTATGATTCGTCGTTCTTAAAGTGAAACAAACAGCTAAAAAAGAGGGTGAAGAAAATTTAATAAAACGCGCTCTGGCTTTCGATAATACAGAAAGTTTGAAAAAAATTAGTTCCTCAGTGCAAGTTGCCAAGGATATAATCATACGCTAACATATTGTCAGAAAGAGCCGCGGTGTGTAAAACGTTCCGGAAATCATATGACGGTAGATTGCAGGCCAGATAAAAAAAGCTCCTGCTATTTGAATTAATTGTAAAGGTGATCATCCCGCAAATTACCGCTGGTGCAAAGTAGCTAAAGAGTTGCAAAAAAGACGGATGAAAGTTACCAACAAAATTTCACAGAAATTAAATTTAACTAAGCGAAAGCCTAAAATTTCGCCTAAACTTATCTCAAAGCCAAAGCAGGCAACAGTCGACAAACAAAACATTAAACAAATACCTCGGCCAACAGAAATACGAACGGATCTTGTACATCCAAAACCAAATGTACAAACTTATGCCCAAGCTACAGTACCAGATAAAAATACTTCACCTGACCCCATTTATTTCAAAGCTTGAGGAACAAAGCGAAACGAATAAACTTATTTTCGAAAGGCTAGTAAAGCTTGAAAAAAGTAATCGCAACAGACGTAATATACCTTCAACATTAATAGATATCTTAAAATTCTTACGTGGAATGCCAAAGGCCTTGGCGGAATCTTGGAGAACTTGAATTGTTTATGCAGGATAAAGATATCGACGTCTGTTTACTATCCGAAACGTACGCAAAGAGTAATTCTCACTTTCAGATTAGAGGTTTTTTGATTATCGTGATCTACATCTATCAAATAAGGCTAGAGGTGGAGCATCACTATATATAAAAGAGTGCATCCAAAATTCGATTGATTTTCAATTAGAAGTCGAAACAATGCAAGTTTGCTCTATTTAAGTCAAAAGCAGACAATTCTTTCTGAAGATATATTCCATTTACTGCCCACCACGATGCAAGGTTGAGTTGAGAAAATTGACTTTGAAAACTTGCTTAATTTCCTTGGACAGCGTTTTGTCATCAGAGGGGACTTTAATGCAAAACATTCATTTTGGGGATTTATATGCATATCACAGAAAAGTAGGATGCTTTACGATGCAGTTAGAAAGTACAATAACGTATTTTATTCTACGGGAAAACCAAATTACTGGCCAACTGATGTTACAAAATACCGGATTTGATCGATTTTTTCATCGAAAAAAGTCTGTTGTCCAATCAAATAAAAGTTGATTAAAGTCAATCATTATAAATGAAAACCCACCCAGCCTAACAAACGGAGCATTGAATAATACTCCTCGACAACGCAAAATAGAGAGATAAAGTAATATCAAGTACCCATGGGAAATAAAATATTTGGTTAGACAAAAAGAAAGGCTCGTAAAAGATTGCACCAAACTCGTGCCCCGCAAGATACAACATTATTTAATCGGTTGAGTAACTTGCTATCAAATTCGATTAAAATTTTTAAAAACAATCCAGTAGAAACTAATCTGCAAAGCCTAACCGCTGAAAAGGAAAACAATTATTTGCTCTGGAAAGCAATTAGAGTCATAAAACGGCCAAAAAATACCACCAATTAGGGTAACTCAAGACGATTGGGCAAAAACCGATAAGGAAAAAACAGACGGTTTTGCCGCACATATAGAGGAAACATTTAAGCCATTTGATAACCCAGGTCAACATGAAAACTTTAATGTATTCGAGACTACAACCGATAGTAATATAATAAGATATGCAAATATTGCCGAGCTTAAACGGGAAATATAGAAAAGCTCCGGGTTATGACAGTTCTCCGGCAGGAGAACTTCTTACAGCGTTGCTTCAAAAAGCATTAACTATACTCCTCTACATTGTAAATGCAGCAATTAGATTATAATACATACCAAGACTGCGGAATGTCGCGGAAGTGATTATGGTGATTATTTTACAGATCTATTTCACCTCTTCCAATAATTTCAATTGTTTTTGAAAGGATATTACTCGGTCGCTTACATCCCATTATTGATCAGAAACGCCTTTTACCTGACCATCAGTTTGGGCTTAGAAGTAAACATTCGACTGTGGACATTGAATTACTGATGTAATTGGGAAAGCTTTCGAAGAAAAGAAAATTAGCTCGGCTGTATTTCTTGACGTGTCGCAAGCTTTCGACAAGCTTCCTAAAATACAAATTAAGACAATTTCTGCCTGAAAAATTATATAAAATCCTCGTGTGGTATCTTGAGCATAGACTCTTCCGTGTGAAACTTGGAAACGCATATTCAGAGTTCAAAGAAATATTGGCCCTTGGACCACTCTTGTACTTATTATTTACACGTGAAATCCCACAAACAAACGATGCAATATTTGCCACGATTATGACGATTCAGCTATGGACAAACAATTTGCCATTATTTCTCAATACAGTTCGCGTCCCCTTTGCAAATGAAGCAAAATATCTCGGAATGACTCTCGATGCAAAATGAAAATGGAAGTCACATTTAATAAAGAAATGCAAAGGACTTAAAAATAATTACATGGTAACTGACTGGTTGCTCGGAAAACATTCGAAGCTTAAAAAAAATGTATGGCGCAAGGGGCTCGTTAGTACCAAGGGCCTATCTTATTTCTCACAACCATTCATGTGTGCGTGTGTACTTATTTGCACTATGGCGGACCCTCCTGTTTTATGCCGAATCCGAACGGCTAAGTTAAGATAAACTTTTCATGACAATTAATACTACTGGGATGATTTGTCAGATCATGACGATAGTACTTACCATCGCGCTAATGAGCCCGTCAACCTTAACCTTGATAACAAGTGGCTATTATACAAGCAACTGCTAAAGCCGGTCTGGGCATATGGTATACAACTATGGGGTTGTACCAGTGAAACGAATCTAAACATTCTACAAACTTTTGAAAACAAAATGTTAAGAGCATTCGCCAATGCGCCGTGGTATATCAGGAATGAAGATCTACGCTGAGATCTGGGTATTCCCGCGGTTAAAGATGAAACGAAAAATTTTGCACGCAAACATAAAAGATACGAGAAGGCTATCCACTATGTGGATCGTTTTATACCCTATGAATTTAAATTGAAGGCTACGGAAATGAAATTCGGCACGTCATATTATCTTTATTCGCCAGTACAAGAGTAAACAATTTCAAAATCCTCCGTTCGTCTTGGTTATTGGTCGAACCATAAGGAATTTTAAATAAGATATTAAGATGTTACTATTTTATATACCTTATCCATATACTCAAATGTATAGTATATATGATTAACGGATTTAAGCCTTCTCATATGTTTTTAACATCAGAACCATGTTAACGCTTATAAATGAAAAATGCTTCTCTAACACGTGATAGAAGAGATAGCCTAAACTTTTGCTTCTTGTTATAAATGTAAGGTTTGGTATGAAACACGATGCTTTTGCAGTATCCACACCAGGAGTTTAGATTGTTAGTCATTTCCAAAGATAAATGTTGTTTTGTTTCGAAAACAAAAGGAAAGATATTTTGCGATGTTGTTCTGAATATTGTTTCTAGTATACCCATCATTTATAGTTTCTAAAGCATTATTCACACTTGCATATATAGGGGTTGGTTAAAATGATGTGGTTTATTTTGATGAAGCTTTTGAATCGAGTGAGCAATCTAATATTTTTGAGAAGGGAGCACATCTTTCGAGATAATTTTAGATAAGGTTGAATGTAATAGGTGGGATTGACTGCCATGAACGACTTGTACAAGTTTTACCAAGTTTGTATAAGCGAAATCTTGAGCTAAATTTCCTTTTTGACGTTTGCTATGTTGCTTCAAAAGTATTCAGTTGTATGTGACGTTTTCTGCAATTTTAGATTACCGCTAAGGAAGAAGTCCAACACCATAACAATTACGCAAGGTGCTCAAAGCGCTCATGCAGAATGCTTATCATGCTCCGTCATGTTGGAACCACATGCTTAGGCCACGAGAATTTGCTTTTCATCCATCTATATACTTTTGGAAAAAGTACGGAATGATTCTGTTAGTAAATTTCATGGTGCATTTAGCAGATTAGTATCGTGCAAAATTTGATAATCGTATTTAATATTATTTTTTTGGTGATATTTAGTAACATAGAATTAAGACTAGTCAGCCAACATTATAATGTTGACTACAGACAAAAGTCCCTGTGTACAATTTGTCAAGTTGAAGCCACCGAAATACCATATGTTTTTGTCAAGATTAAGAAATTCCTTTCACTATCTTTAAAACATTTAAAAAGTATTCAATATTAATTTCCCCTTGAGTATTTAATGAAATAACATTTTAAACTCATTTACCCGACTTCAACGCCAGCTAGGTATGGTGCGGGATTGGCACATGTACAATGTACATATTATCGCAACTATTTCGTTTCTGAATATTGTCAAAAATGTATAAGTGCATACAGCTCAACCTCCACAGTTTGACCTGTTTGTGCTAAATTAATTAACTCTTGATTTGCGTCCTGTCCTCAATGAGCGTTTGGTATAGTGAATTTCATATTTTAGGGGTATACAAAGCTTGCAATTACCCTTTTTCGAGTTTGTTATTATTTGCCAATAAATATCTACAATTCGTTAATTGCAGCTGAAATAACATTGATACAGTTAGACAGGATATTCTATAACTTTAGTTTCCGTAGTGATATTATTAAGCTTGCTATAGTTAGATGTAGAATTATGTAACTTCCACTGAAACTAACAAAACATTTTTATCTTTTATATATTTGTGTCCAATCTCGGCAGTGGCGTCCAATATTGACGCCGCTGAGCTAAAGGGCGGACCAAACCCAGGCGCAATTCCTTGGATACCAGTGGTAGCATATCTGGAACCTCTGCCGAGACCAACAAAATCTCCAAGTAGGTTTTTTATGTTCTCAGCCAATGAATTTGTAACTCGAGTTTATGTTTATTTTACAAGTTTACAACAAAGAATATTATAAACACTATTGTTCATGGAACGTAGATACACCACATTTAATTTAACCTTATACACGCTGCCAAGCAGTAACATATGATAAAAAAAAAGTATTGCCGCTTCTTGTTACATTGCAAATAAATTTAAGTTGATGTTGTAGTCCGATTTGTTTTTGCTGTGATATAAAGAAAAGAATTATCTTTTTTTCTAGAATGCGATCAAACATTCGTGTCACGTGTTGGTGGACCACAGAATGGAACATTTTCAGCCCCACTTATCCACAACCCAAGAAATCATTCCCGACAGTGTTTGTACATCTTCCTAGCAGGTCCCGGCCAGAGAGTTGAAGTAGTCTTTACGACATTTAATTTAAGAGGAAGTCCGCCAGAGTAAGTACCCTTAAGCATCAACCTGAATATTGACTTATTAAATATTTTTCTTACATTTCCTATAAATTAGCGGATCTGCCGTCGGTGAATTACCAACGTAAGTTTTTAAATATTTTCTGCATTAATTTTAAGTAGTATTTAGTAAATGTGATTTGTTGAACCTCCTGTCTCGTTGGAGTACATTCATGAATAGATAGAAAATTCTTATGGCCTTGAACAATGAAAAGTCGGTCTTATACCTCTATAAATATAAAATTTCTTGTCATACCAAATTTTATGTTATTGCACTTAAAATCATAATTGCACACATTTGCTACTGTACTAAATATCAATTCTAATTAGGTGATAAAATTCTTTGAATTAAAAGCAACCACAGGAAAAATAACCTTTGAAGTAGTGGAACTTAAAATAAAACCGTAGCTTGGCCGCAAGCACCTGTCAGACAACAAGAAGTTTCTATAGTTTCTAAACACGAGAGCATGAGTTTAAATTAGCATTACCAGCTAACAGGAATCTCAAGTAATCTATAGTAAGATTAGAGCATCTTCAACTGAATAACGAAGTAATTTTTTCTCTGGTTCTCTTGCATATCAATGCATATGCAAAAAGGCGTTTTTTTTGTGTCCACACAAATATAAAAATCTATATAAATAAAAATCAAATGTCGTCCGTTTGGAACCGCATCATGTGAGGCAGCATAGATTTGGCTATTTTTAACTTTCTCTTACACAGGAAAGATATTGTTATTTCGACATCGAGATTTTGATTGATTCTAACATTACGATGATAGCATAACCCAAAAAAGTGGTTTTTGAATTCCGTCTGTCGCGACGGTTCGTCGGTTTCTCCAGCCTAAACGACTTGACCGATTTCTTCAAACTTCGTATCCAGTGTTTTTTTGGTCATAATTCTAGGTTGTTTGCTTTTAGTCATGTTAATACCTGTACCTGACATATATAATTATATAACCTAAATTTTGTCGAAAGCGGTTTGAAGGATTTTGATTAAACTTTATATATGTATATTGTATGCAGTGTAGTTGCAACAAAACTGCACATCCAGTTTTTTTCGAAAAAATTCCATGTAATGGATTTTTGCATTTAGGCCATATAAAGAGAGTTATCAATTTTTCGCAAAATATTTTGTCAAACTGAATCAAATATATTGAATCACAATTGAAAGGAATTAGTGTCCATGTGATTAAAAATGATTTCTCGTTATTTGCCAAGACGGAAAATTCCGTTTAGGGATAATTGGGCCAAAACCAATAATGTAGAACCCGTGAAAACAGTAATAGTAGTATACAAATGAAATTTCATTCAATTTGGCCAAATAGTTTGCGAGAAAATGACAATTTTCTTAATATGGCCTATATGCAAAAATCCGTTAGATATATGGATTTTTTCGAAAAATAAACTGGGCATGGAGTTTTGTTGAAACTGATATGCTTATAGTAAGTATATAAGAAGTTTAATCAAAATTGTATAAGCCGTTTTCGAGAAAATTGAAGTATAATTTGTATATGACAGGTACTGGCAATAACATGGCTAAAAGCAAACAAAAAACATATGAGAAGGCTACAATCCACTGTGTGCATCGTTTTATTCCCTATCCCACCCAATCCTTAATCCTTAAAACAATCCTCAAAATGTCGGCTTTTTGGCTATAAAATATAGAAAATGTCATTGTCAGAACATATTGTTCAGACAGTTTATCAAAATCATTTATGGTTCGATAAAAAAACATCGTTTTTCGCCTGGTTATGCTATGAATTAGTGTATAAAAATGGTTTTTGTATGAAAACGCCTCCAAGAAGTGGGCGTTTGTTTAAATGATATATGAAAGAAATGTTTATATTAATCGAGCCAATGATTTTGCATCAACATTTTTTTTCGAAATGTTTGAAATTTTACTGAAAACTCCGCTAAAATGTTGTATAAACAAAGTATAGACATAATTATTGTCTAGATATGTTGTTCAGAAACTTTCTCAGTATCTCTAACGGTTTGGCCTAAAACGACGTTTTTCTGAAAAGTGGGCGTGGCAGTAGGCGGATTTCAAAAATGTTTACACTTGTTCTGCTTCGTCGAAAAGAGAATCTGTTTACCAACTTTCAAAACTCTAGCTCGAAATTTAAGCCCCAAAAATCGGTGACACACAGACGGGTGTATGGACGGACGGACAGACAGACATGGCTAAATCGACTCAGCGATTCTGAATCGATCCATATACTTTGAGGTATATCTGGCGAAATTATTTCACCAAGTTACAAACTTAATGTCAAAACTAATATACCCCTATAGGATAGGGTATAAAAAGGCTTAATGTTAGAATCAATCAATATCTCGAGTTCGAAAGTTATCACGAAAACAATATCTTTCTCTTTGTAAGAGAATGTTAAAAATATCCATATTCAAAACAAATGAATGTTTAATCCTCTTAGTGGATCAAACATTTAATTTTTCATTTTATCTATAAATATTAAGTAAATGTAAGAAATGTCATCACGATGTTACTGCAGCAATGTCTACACTTATTTCTATTCGGTACAGAATTCCTCCCCACTGCAACCCCACTATATCAATTGAAAAGCGAAAACTTGCGCGATTGTTCACATTTATCACGGATTATACTCCAAAGCTGGTATCCCAACTCAAGAAATCTGCGGGTTTAATTATAAATCACTGTATCCTATTTGAAAGTCAGTTTTACTTTATGCCATCAATTTGAGTTTTGGTTTGGATATTTTAAGTGTTTTAATCTCATTTCTTTTCTTAAAACGAAGTAGGGTCGGTTTCGTAAGGACAATCTTTGCCGTATGTCCACTTAAGATAGCCCTAAACGACGAAAATGCTCGCCGAACCTGGTCGTGATCGCTATGTTTCCGCTGTTTATCAGTTTTGGTAAGTGCTTCTACAACTTACTATGACAGCGACCAATGGTGTCGATTTCGTTTGCTTATCCAAGCAGCTGGACAAATTTGTTTGAAGATAGTGCTAGTGCCTTTCGTGCTAACACCTGCCCTTCACACTATCTGTTTTAGCACGATATATATATATGATGGATGCTATCATACGGGGTAATAAAGTTGATAAGAAGATGATGTGTCTTGATTTCCAACTCGTTAGTTTTCCAAGATTTGTCTTAATATAAAAGTATGATCTGTGGCCAGTCTGGAAAACCGGAAGCCATACTAATACGCATCTATGAGTGTTTTTCAGAAAGTAATTTACCTTATTTTTCAAAGATAATTTCATTAGTTAGTGAAAAGCATGGGACCATGTTGGGACATATGGAACTGTTATTTTAGTCATCGGGCATGTGCATTGTGCATGCATAGATACTTTTATGGCAACACCTCCGTAATGGAAGAATTCTGGGAACCCATTAATGGAAGAACTCTGGTAACCCGATGACAAGCCAGCCAGATTCTAATGGGTTACCAGAGTTCTTCCATTAATGGGTTACCAGAATTCTTCCATTACGGAGCTGTTGCCATAAAAGTATCTATGCATGCACAATGCACATGCCTTTGATTTAGCTTTTTGATGCCTGTGCCAACTTCTTCATTTTCTTCGTTGACTGCAGGTGGACGGTGGTGTGTCGGTTATTTGCTCATCATGCAGCTGCAACGGCTCGTTAGTACTCATGGCCTTACTTTTTTCTCGCAACCATTCATGTGTGTGTGTGTAATTCTTTGCATGATGGCGGGACCTCCTGTTTTATGCCGAAATCGAACGGCTAAATTGAGATAAGCTTCTCATGGCAATTGATACTACTCGGATGATTTGTCAGATCATCACCTTCTTTGATAATTATGAAGGCATATTAGTTGAGACCATTGTTCTCTAGCGAAACCAATGTAAGCCTTTTTATTTAACATTATTTTTGTTAGACTATTTAAGGTTATGGTGACTGCACTCATAGTTTTATTACGTAGTATTATCTTTACTAGTTTTATTTACCTGTGTTAATCATCCCGAGCTTCTTATACGGAAAACTAAATCAACTTGGTCATTCAAATTGTGAAAAAAGACGTTACCGAGCTAAAGTATTCTTTTATTAAAGAGCGATAGAAATGAACAGAAGATTTGCGAGATGCTTCCCTTTTCCTTCTCATCTTTTACAGAATTATCTGCTAACGAGGCCTAGTCCTTGCATAAGATGTCTAGGGCTAATACTTGTAGAATAAAATCTTGGTATGCAAGATGTGCGTTCTTGGATACTCATTCAAGACATATGGTGTTTATACATGAATAATTTTTTTCTAGAATGGGACAAAGTTTTTTTGCCACTGGGACTCGCAAGTAATAATAATTACTTTTTAACTAATTAAATTGATTATTTTTTTAAATGCACCCAATTATTTAAAATTTATTTTATTTGCAGTTGTGTTCATGAATATATGGATATATACTCGGAGGTGCAATCATCGGATCCAGCTGATTTAATTAACTCACCATTCGGCGGACGATTCTGTGGCACGATACCTCCACGCCGGCGAATATCCATGCACCGGGCGATAGCAATATCATTTTTTACCAATAAAAATGTGTCGGAGCCTGATTTATTTGAAGGACACTATAGGTTCTTAAATGCATGTAAGTGTATGGCAATTACTCAATATGTTGTGGAGTTACCTTTTAAATTAATTTTATAATATAATATGAATGTGTGTATATTTTTATTTTCAGCGGAATATGAAATTGGTATACCAATAGCTGGATCACCATGTTCCTACACCATCACTCCTAGTATGAGTATCAATAAAACAGGTGCTTTAATATCACCAACTTATCCAGGTGCCTATCCAAAGGATATGTCGTGTACATATCAATTTCTCGGTGAAACAAATCAAAGAGTTAGATTAGAATTTCGTGATTTTGATCTATTTTTTGGTGGACCACAGTGAGTATAGAATCAGATGGGTTATGCTCTACATTGTTCTAGGGCTAATTGTTACCGTTTTTGTTTCAGCTGCCCATTCGACTATGTCAAGGTGTATGACGGTCCCGATAATTCGTCAGCATTAATCGGTACATATTGCGGACAACAGAGAAATTTAGTTTTATATTCAAGCGAATCGAGTCTTTTTGTTCACTTTTATACGCTGCCAAGAACCGCAAATACCCAAAATCGTGGCTTTAAAGGAATTTATGAATTTAGCGAAAGTTTTGTTAAATTAGATTTTATACGTAAGTCACTGTTTCTTGAACTTTATTTTTCAGGGATATGTTGCACGCTAAAAAGAAAAAGATAGTGTAGAATGCAACTTGAATTTTACTTACCTCCTGGTTAACGCCAAATCCAAATCAAACGCCAACCACATCAACAAAAATATTATTGGACCCACTTCGGATCCTGATTTTAAGAAAATAATAAATACGAGTTCTCTTAAAATATATTTCACACATAAGTGAACATAAGAACTTTAATTTCTGTGATCTTCGTACATATATGACAATTATTTACCATAAGTCAATGGAAAATACAGGTGTTAGCTGTTTAAGGTTGAGGTACAGTGGCTTTACTTTCCTGGATCGGTCCCTAGAATTACCTCATTTTGAGGACTGAAGAATTTGTTTCTTCTTGAACACACAAAAATGTACTGTTTTAAGTAGGATTTGACTGTCAAAGACATAGCGTTATGCTCGTCTTTGAAGAGCAGCGTCCGTTCTCCATCCATCACCATTCTGCGTAGAGATACGACGCACGAGCTCATCAAACTAGATATAGCTAGACATAACTTATCTTAATTAATGCACACCATGCTGAGGTTCCATTTAATTATGATAACAATAAGATATGTAAGCCGTATGCTTGCACTCCTCAGTGAGTCAATGAAGTGCTGATCCGATGTTTGTTTTCCTCTTCTATCTTTGCTTGTTGTCAGCAGTAAAGTCACCAATTTCGAGGTTTTTAGCTTAATTTTATGAGTTAAAAAAGTTAACCCAATGCACAATCTTCAACCGGAAGTTTTTGAAAAGTATTATTATTCCTTGTCTTTTTTCATTTGACAACTAGCATAAATATAGTAATTAAGTAAAGTTCAAGTTCATCAAATCACAGATAATAGTAATGTTTCTCTATGATCATATTCACTTATGAAAGCTTATGCGTGAAAGTATTTTTCAGCAAAAGTCGGGTATTCCCCTGTAAATGGAATGTTGCCAGAAACCATTAAGCTGATAACATTTGTTTATATTTTCATGTTTAACAGGTGAAAACGATGGCATTCACATTCGTGGCTCAGAATGCGATCAAAAAATTCTTTCAAAGAAGGAGTCAACAGGATTTGTGTTGTCACCAAACTATCCCTATCCTTATATACCGAAAACGGTTTGTAGGTAAGCTCTCAATACTATCTGAACAAGCATAATAGAACAGTATAGTTAATACACCCGTTTAAATAATTTGTAGATACTTCATATATGGAATGCAGGATGCCCAGCATCTAGAACGAGTTCGTTTAGAGTTCTCAGCGTTCAATATACCTAAAGTTGAACACAAGGACAAGGGCGAGTAAGTAGTGACAAACTTGATTTATTCAGCATCTATATTAACCGTTTATTATTTAGGACGAATTGTTCAGATGGGTATCTCAAAATCTATCTCAAGGGACAGGAGACAGCCGACGCTTATGACAAATTCGACTACGAACTGTGCGGCAATGAAACACAACGAGTCGTAAGCGATGGGCCACGCCTAGCGATGGTCTTCAGCTCGGGTGAGTTACAAGGTCGCGGCTTTAAGGGAAAGTACACATTCGAAACGGAATACAAGATTCCGGGAACAGCCGCTCCGGATGGTACGTGCAGTTTCACCTACGTCAGTAGTTCGAAAAAACGCGGCGAACTAAACAGTCCACGGTATCCTTCCAATTATCCATCCGAAACGAATTGCTCGTATCTATTTCTGGCCGAGCCAAACGAACAGGTGACCATCGTCTTTGATCATTTTAAGGTAAAGGCGGACAATGTCAACTCCACCGCTGGTGCATATGGGTAAGATTGATTTTGCCGACTATACAATTGCATTGTGCTTATTTGGAAGTAAATCATGATCATTTGCTTTGTGTACATTAGCGCGTCGGCTTGCTTTGAAGACTGGCTGGAAATGTATGTCATATACAGAGATAACAATGACCGCTTTCTTGGTCGATATTGTGGTCTAACAGCGCCCGGCCCCGTCGAGAGCCCAAGGGGTGCGGTTGGTCTGAGAATCACGTTGCATACCGATCAAGAAAATGTGGCCAGCGGTTTCAAAGCTCGCTACTACTTCGAGACGGCCAAATCAGAGGTTGGCGATTGTGGTGGCAATTTCTCCAACGAAGACTCGGGCATCATAACCTCAGCGCACTATCCCAGCAACTACAAAAGTCCGCCCAAGGGGTTAGCATCAATGGCATGCAACTGGTACATAACAGCACGTCCCGGCTATAAACTGTCGATTAATTTTGAACATTTCTCGGTGGAAGGTGATCCAATGGGTAGGTGGGGTAAACTAGTTCATGGTTGTCACGATGCAATAGTGTCATAATAATCTTATGTCTATTTAGTGCATTTACAAATTGTTGTTCATTTCATTTTATTTTCCGATGCTCATGTTTTTTTTTTTTCGTATAGCTCGTGGTTGTCCTGCGGCAGTGTTAAGAATGTGGACAAACGTGGACTCCGAATCAGCACCCATTGAACTGTGTGGAGAAAAGCCACCGACGGAGCATTGGCACTACATAACTATCGGTCAAGCGGCCAGAATAAGTTTCACAACCACGGACAAAACTATCGGAGCACAGGTAAGTTGTTCGATGTGCATTAGAGTGGAAAAACTGTTGGATAAAAATGAAAATTAATTTTTTGTCACTGGATGGCTTCCAACAGTGCGGGTGTGTACTAAAGCAGATACTCACTCCACTTGGGCGGTAAACGCTTGAGTGCTAGTGTCAGAAGCAATGTTGGGATATAGTTAATGAGTCTTGCTTTTTTGTTAACATCATTCATTATAAATAGTACACCTAATGGGAGTTTATCCACACAAAAGCAAAAACGATTCCACCAAGGGTACAAACGATTCCCTGTATATTGATGTAAGTAATGGAAGGATTCTAATAGAGACTTATGATGGTGGTTGAGGAGTTAATGTCATGTGTACATTTTCTTTACAAAGCCGGTGTTGGTTTTTTTTCCCGTGGGCTGGTGGAAATCTTCATAGACACGATTAGCACGTGCCCAAGGTAGTGTGCAACTTTCACTCACTAAAATTTGTATTGCAACTTAGTATGCGACTTATCTAGCAATTCATGAGTAATGATTGTTTGGCAGGTAACTTTCCTTTGAGAGTTTCTACTTTTTCCACAATTTAATTTGTTATTATCGGGCTAAAACTAAGGGCTTAGCTCTATGAATACGCCGCTATAAATTTGTTTCGTCAAGAATTTCGGAGGACCGTTGTGTTAACGTGTGACAATAAACGGTTTTTTTTTATATTTGCGTGCAAAATTGTTCATGTCATCTTTAATTCGTCAAGAATTTGGAGGACCGTTGTGTTAATGTGTCCCAATAAACGTTTTTTTTTCGTTTTCGTTTCATCTTTAACCACGGGAATGTCCAGATCTCTACGTAGATCTTCATTCCGTATTTATCACCGCCCATTGACGAATGATCTTAACATTTTTTTTCAAAAGATTTGTAATTTCATATTTGTTTTCTCTGTTGTTGTGAAAACTGCTAGTATAGCAGTATCGTTTGTTTGTGGGATATCACATGTAAATAGGAGGTCCAAGGATGCTTCCTTGGGGTACTCCTGAATATTCGTTTCCAAGTTTCACACGGAAGAGTCTATGCTCAAACTACGAGACAAGGATTTTATATAATTTTTCAGACAGAACTTGTCCTAATTTGTATTGAAGGCCTCTTATAGTATACCTTGTCAAAAGCTTGCGACACGTCCAAAAATACGGCTGAGCAAATTTGTTTTCCTTTGAAAGCTTTCTCAACCACATCAGTAATTCGATGAGCTTGGTCAACAGTCGAATGTTTATTTCTAAACCCAAATTGATGGTCAAGTAAAAGGCGTTTCGGATCAATAATGGCGTGTAAGCGATCGAGTAATATCCCTTCAAAAACTGTTTAAATTATTGGAAGAAGTGAAATAGGTCTGTAAGATTTTATTTCATTCGGTGATTTTCCCGGTTTGAGAACCAAAGTTTTAGGAAGTTCTTATGTAATTAGGTCATAGCCCTTAGTTTTTTAGGCTCTAATTTCTGTATTTCCCGTTAAAGTTTGGCAATACATGCATATCTTATTATATTGCTATCGGTTGTAGTCTCGAATACATTAACGTTTTCATGTTGCTCTGGGCCATCAAAGGGCTTAAATGTTTCCTCGAGATGTGTGGCAAAAACGTCTGCTTTTTCCTTATCGGTTTTTGCCCAGTCGTCTTGAGTTAACCTAATTGGTGGCACAGCGTTTTTTTGGCCGCTTTATGGCTCTAATTGCTTTCCAGAGCGAATAATTCGATTCCATTCCAGGGGTAAAGCTTTTTAAATGTGTTTCTACTGCATAGTTTTTAAAATGTTTAATCGAATTTGATAGCAAGTTGCTCAACCGATTAAGATGTGTTTTATCTTGCGGGGCACAAGTTGGGTGCCATCTTTTACGAGCTTTTATTTTTTGTCTAACCAAATCCTTTATTTCCCATGGGTACTTGATATTACTATAGCTCTCTACTTTGCATTCTTGGGGAGTATTATTCCATGCTGCTTTTTGAACGTTTTCCATAAAGGAGATAACCGCGACTTCGAGTTCTAATGGGGATCTAAGCGATACACCCATTGGAATATTATTTTCGATATCGTTTTTCAAATGGTCCATTCGGAAGGTCCAATTTCGCGTCACTTTTTCGAGCATATCGGCCTGTATTCCACGAATTACGAGTGTTAAGTTATCCTATAAGGCTTCAATCATTTTCGGCTTGTCCGCATAGACTAACGACTTTACATAACCCCACAAAAAATAATCAAGAGGCGTTAAATCGCATGATCTTGGCGGCCAACTTACAGGGCCATTTCGAGAGATAAGCTGCTCACCAAATTCATCCTTCAACATTTCCATTGTTTCACGAGCTGTGTGGCATGTGGCACCGTCTTGATGAGACCACATGCCAACCAAGTTCAACTCAGCCAACTGGGGCGGATCATGGCTTGATATCGTTCGCCGTTGACGCTGATGTTTCTCCCACGGTCGTCTATGAAGAAAAATGGACCGATGATGCCACCAGCCCATAAACCACACCAAACAGTCTTTTTTCGGGATGCATCGGTAAATCTTGTATGGCATGTGGCTTTTCATCACTCCAAATGCGACAGTTTAGCTTATTTGCGTATCCGTTGAGCTAGAAATGAGCCTCATCGCTGGTAGCCATAATATGGTCCTAAAAAACGGTGCACATTTTTCACAGAGCACACATTTTGTATAGCATTTTGTTTGTTGTATACGCTTTACACTCGGTATACGAGGATTCGTTGCCTTCTACGACAAGCATGCCATACCTCGGGTTTATTCTGCCTGGACCGACTCAGGCTTTTTAGTGTAAAATAATAAATTATACTCATTTTCTCCTTCTCATTTTCGACTCCTCACTGCAGCAGAATTTGACTGCTCGAATTTTTCCCAAACTCAGTGAATCGACATGTCTTGAAATGTTTTTCCTTGGCTAAAGAATTCGATAGGCCAGTATAGGCTAGTATATGAAGGTATATTAACAAATTGATTTTATTCAATTTCTTTTAACTGGAACAACCTCAATATTTTTTTTATGCTGTCAGAGTGTAGGGATATATAAGTCTTGAAACATAGTTTGTAACATGAATAAATCATTTAGGGCGACTTAAAATATGTGGATCAAAACACTATCGAAAACTGAGTCGATCCAGCTATGTCTATCCGTCTGTCTACATTTTGAGCTAGACGGATAACATTTGGTACACGATGTTCCAGCAAAACAAAAATTAAATATCTTACATTATCAGCGCCTCGCTTGTTTTATGTGTGCGAAATTAATTTTGTCACTAAGAAGATTCGTTTAGATTCGGTGCTAAGCAGGAGTTAACATCAAATCCTAATCGACAGTGGGTTATTTTTGGATATATGTCTGACTTTCACAAATAAAATTAAAAATTTCAATATAAAAAAAAGGGTTTAATAGCCTATCCAATAGGCTCATTGCAGTAATAAGTTCATCCGTAAATTTTAAGCGAGGATTACTAAGTTTGGTACATGATTTATTTGTTTTCATATATCCAGTACAAGTGAAACAAATTATTATATGAAATGTCCTCTGTCGGGGGATATAAGGTTCTCCGCTCTGATAGAAAAAGTGCTGATGACAGCAAAATTAAATAGGTATTTATTGAGCTAGTTGGCGATTAAGTTAAGCTTATTCACAGTTTACTGGCCTAACAAATATGTTAACTTACTGCCTTTTATAACTCTATTGCACGAACATAATTGTGTGTGGAGATTTAAACTGCAATGTTACTCCGGCATGAACGTGGGCCTCAACCAGCGTGCCTTCTCAATTAGCCCGGTCCTTAGCTAACTGCCTCCTGTTGAACACTCAAAGTTGGTTGTGGTCGGTTTCTACTTGTGGCTGGGAATCGAAGACTCTGCGAGCCGGAATATTAGTGTCAATTCGTTCTACATGTCCTAGCCATCCCAAACGTCCATTGCAGAGTTTTTTGACCAGGGGCGTGTCGCAGTACCGCTCGTACAGTTCTTGGTTGAATCTTCGTCTCCATAGCCCGTCAACGCAAACGGGACCAAAGATTTTTCGAAGCATTTTCCTATAGAATCGACCAAGGAATTCTTCACCCGTGTTCGAGAAGATCCATGCTTCAGCAACGTAGAGCAGGACTGGGATAATAACGGTTTTATAGAGGATCTTCTTAGTAGCTCAAGTTAGGGCTTTACTATTAAATTGCCTTCTTAGCTCGAAGAAAGAGTAGTTGGCAAGAGTAATTCTTCGTTTGATTTCTGACAATTTGTTGTTTTCAGAATTAATAGGGAAGCTGAGGTAGACAAAGTCCCGCACTACCTCAAAGTTATATATGTCAATGGTGACGTTCTGGCCAATTCGTGGGCATTGTGTGTCATTCCGTGTTGACTTCATATACTTCGTCTTGCTCTCATTTATTGCTAAACCCATTTTTGCAGTTTCTTGCTCTATAATAGCAAATGTAGCTATGACATCACGTTGAGTCCCACCAATTATGTCAATATAGTCGGGGTATGCTAGTAGTTTAACCGATTTTGGGAAAATTGTGCCTCTGGTATTGGCACAGGAGTTTTGCACAATACTCTGAAGAAACAAATTGAAGAAGTCACATGACAGCGCGTCGCCTTGCCTAAAACCTTTAGTTGTCGCAGTTCAGAGGGTCTCCTTTTTGTGGATCGGGCAAACGATGCTGAGGTTCCATTATTCAGGCAAACTTTCATCCGAACAGGTTCGGCTTATGAGTTGGTGGATGTTACTAACCAAGTCATCTCTATCGGCTTTATAGAGCTCTGCGGGAAGGCCGTCATTTCCGGTAGCCTTGTTAACTTGAGTTTAGGTATTGCTTTCCTCACCTCACTCAGGTAGGGCGGTCGGCAGTTTTCGCTGTCGTTGCCATTATTTAATGGTTCGTTCTATTTGACAGCGGAATGTTGTTCGTCAACGCCGTTTAACCATCTGCAGAAATGGTTCTTCCATATCTTCAGCATCGACTGTGTCTTAACTACGACAGTTCCTTGTTCATCTCGACAGGTTTCTATTCGAGACTTGTATCCTTGGTTTTGACGTTTTACACATCGATAGATAGAATTTTTTCACAGTATTTCAGGATTGTTGTGGAGTGGTGGATATCCGCACTCTTACCTTGGCTGCAACAATGTTAGTGGTCCGAGTCGATCTTAGCTCCTCGGAATGTTCGGACATCCTTAATACTGGATGAGTGCCTCTTGTCTATCGCAATGTTATCAAGTTGGTTGACCGTTCGTGAATCTAGAGGCCGCAATGTCTCCTTACGGATATCGAGGTGAGGAAACCGTGTGCTGGCTATAGTGGCATTTCGTTTCGTAGGGAAATCAATTAGCCTAAGTCCGTTACCAGACGTTTGTCGTGTAGGCCATGTTTTCCGACAATACTGCAACAGATGTCTTCTCTTCCCAGTACGTGTATTCATTTCGTGCCATTCTCACCAGGCTGTTTATAGTGTTGCTGATATCCGTCTTGTTATCAACACCCGCACTTATCGTTTAGCAAGTCAAATCCGGTTGGATAAGACTAGTACCCGATGGTTACCACTTGGAGATTAAAAATGGGAAAATTTGATGTGTAATCAGAGTTACAACCACTAGGCATTGCCGAGTTAAGGCCAATCATAGTCTTCCCTCGTTCTACAAAACCCAACCATCGTAACCATAACTGCAATCTACTCATTGAAAATATGAGTTTGTTTAATCTAACTGCTGTTAACATTTCTACTCCAACAAACTTCTTGTTTGGTCTGCCTACACTTACAGATATTTTTTGGTTAAACATAAAATGAAAGTGTATCCGCATGATCACATCAAACGTTTTTGAAAGAATATCTACTACAAATACAAATGAGTGTGTAGGATTTCAAGAGGACAGCTATTGAATATGCCAATAGGTAATTCCTAATACAAATATGAAAACTTTGGTATTTGTATGATAAACTAATTGTAGCTTCGTCAGATAGAACGGTTGAGTTAATTAACCAAGCCAGTTCCTGTATGAAGCCCGAGTGTAAGTTAGAAAAATGTAATTTGGATATCAATATCAAAAAATTCTTAATAAACAATGTCAAATAATATTGTATTTTAACTTTTAAAACTAATTTATCATTCGGTTAATTTAAGTTAATTTAATTCGTGAAGTAAAATAGCTTTAACTGCAGGTTTTAGCTTAGCACTGATTTACAAGATTTGATTTTTAAAATATTTTGGCATTACCATTTTACTTAATAAATACAAAAAAATAAACAATCGAGTGTGAATTCACATGCGGTAAAGGTGAAACTGTATTCTGTTAAATTTCTCTCTATAACTTTTTCTCGGCTTACCGCCTCATTCGAAATGAGTTGAACTGACATAAAATATTGACAATTGCAAGCTGTGTACTTGAAAATTCCCAAGCTCTTTAGTTTATGTGAGAGTTATATGCAACTATATTAGCGTTGACTGTTCGAATTACAAAACGCGTATAAGAGCCGGAAGACATACAATTTTATTCAGACTTAAATTGGTGACTTGAATTGGTTGTAAGCGAACTCATCTCATTCTCCTACAATAACCAACAGCACGCGGTGTTCCCAAGCGCTTCCATATTTAACCGCGATTAATGCTGCTTGTTTAAGGTGATCGTTACACTTTACAGCTTTGCAAGGGAAGTTTCACTTCAAAAATACAATCACGCAAATACATATTACCATTAGTCCCTTCTTTAAGATTTCCAGTGTGAAGACATTCAAAAGGCAATCTTAGCCAAAAGTTCATTTATACAACTGAAAACATCATCAAATCTGAATACTTAATCCCACCAGAATCAGACCACATACCAATTTTCATCTTCATCTTGCAGCCTCCCTTCTCTAATCTGTCCTTTTCAAAGCCAACTTTCCAATTCCAAAAATACATATTCATTATCACTAATCACTTTTTTTAAACGTTTATTTATTCACCTAATATATATTATTTAATAACTAAACTTAAAAGCCATACATATGAAGAGTTGAAAAAAGTAAATTACCATTATGGTTCGCAAAACATTTTTTTATATAGTATAGGTAAATTTTGATATATGGTAATGTGTATTTTATTTTAAAATAGGAAAATATGAATAAAACCTACTAAAAGGCATCGTAATTTTTTTTTAAATTAGATAAAACTAGAACTTACAAGACTAACTTAACCTATCGAAACTATTCAACCTTTTAGTGTTACTTTTATCACATTCAGGTATGCTAGTGCAGTATCTTTTTCGATCAGTTTTCCCACACCTTACTCAAAAAGCTCATAAAGGATCCTTATATCTGTTGCTCTCCTTGCAGCATTGTATATGATTTGGACGTTCGTTGCGTCTAAGCATCCAGAAACAGGAATGCCTCTAGCGGAATGTATCTACTTTCTTAAGCATTTCTGAAGTACCCAGGATTCGGATAGAATAATCCAGAGATTAATTCGTTTTCGCTTTAACTTGCCGAACGAGAAAAGTGATTCCTTACAAGGTCCAGTATAACATCAATTCTAGATACCCTGGAAGCATCCAAAAGTCATTTGTGACATACACATCGAAAACTCAATCAAATCTATCTGTTTGGATTCAAGCTTCAAATACAGACTCCTGGCGTCTTTCCTGACCTTCGCTTTCTGCATCCAATATGCCAACTCAAAACCATCCATCATCCATGAGTTACAAGTCCATTCATTCAGTGTAAGGATTCAAAGTTATCTGTCGAAGAGAGTACGAGTAACTAGGTTATTGTAATTTACATTGATGACTTGTATAAAAAAACTACTGCATACATACTGTTTGCTGATGATAAATACATTGCTGGACTCACTTACTTACTTCAGTGACGCTACAGTCCGGAATGAACCTGGGCCTCAACCAACATGCCTTTCTCTCTTAATGTCCTAGCCATCTTAAACGTTCAATGCCGTTTTTGTGGACATGTATGTATGTATGCATGTCGCTCTGCAGCTAGTTTAGTTCTTGCTTGAATCTTCTTCTCCATAATTCGTCAATGTTACTGATGTTTTTTTTTCGAAGAAACGATCGCTCAAAACGTCCAAGGCTTTTGATACTGTGCCTGCTTCAGCGCCGAAGAGCAAGATTGGGATTAAAAGGTATTGTATAGAGTCTACTTACTAGCTTACAACGAAATTCTTGTAAGCCCGAAAAAACAACGGTTGGCAAGACTAATTCTTCGTTTTATTTCTGACGAGATGTAAGTAAATAGTGTAGCCAAAAATGACAAATTCCGGTACTACCTCAATGTCATATCTGTCAATGGTGACGTTCTGACCAACTCATATAATGCTTAACCCATTTTTGCCACTTCCTTCTCTACTAAAGATGTCAATATCGCCGACGTATGCTGTAGTCGCTCCGATTTATTCACGATTGTGCGCCTGGTGATGACTCAGGAGTTTTACACAATCCTGTCAAGAATGAAATTAAAAAAGTCAAATGATTAAAAACTAGAACAGTCACAGCAAGCAATTTTTTTAATTTTTTTATTTTCTTTATGCTACCCTGACTGTTTACTTCAACATTAAACTATGTAAATTGGCCATACAATTTTGTGAGTCAACTATCTTCAACGAACTTAACCACAACAGTTTCTCCTGTTGCAACCTACTCCGACGGTCCCAATCGGACACACTCCTACAGAACCGCATGCGCTCCCCTCCCCCTTGCGTTACGGCGTTTCGGTCGTTTAGGAGTCGACTGTCCACAGTTCTTCGGAAGACGTGATATATTAGCGGAACCATCGATATATCCTGTATCAGCCTTCGACTGATACCCTCGACTGAAGCCGCTTATACGCGCATTTTCAAAGTTTTCGCAGAAAATAACTTTTTATCTTTCACTGATCAACATTTATTTTTATGATGTATTGTGTGCCGTTCCACCGAAATGAAACGGAATTTTGCAATGATTCACATTGAACCGGGTGAAACCGCGGTGGTGGTAATATGGGCCTCGAACGTAGTTCTCTTGATGCGTTGGTGAAGTGTGGCCAGCGCATTGTACCGTAGTTGTAAAAGTCCACAAGCACATATTCCACTTCCACTTTATAAGGCGTTTTCCTGCAAAAGAAATGTGTCTAGTCTACCCCAAGCGATATGCTGATTTTAAAAGTGTTAAATTGTATTTCAAAATAAATAAACAAAGGCTCAATACAGCTGAAATCAATTGTAATTAATGGCAACTTTTGTATAAATTAAGAGATTATTAAAAAGGAAATAAAATAAATTACCTAAAACTAGTTTTAGATCAAAAATTTATTTTTAAAACATACTCAATTTTTCGAATTTTCAGTCCTTGTTTTTTTATATGGGACATATTATGGTGATATTCAGGATAGAGATATCGTTCATTTAGACTTGGTTGAGGGTTGGTGCATATACACTTCCAAGATATCAATTCCATATTTGAAGAGGTGCGATGTTGGTTCATTCCCTTGTTGCCCTTCAGGTTTTGAAGTCAGCAATGACTTCTTCTATACTGGAATGGAGTGTTAAGCCTTCGTTGACTGAAGGTGAACGATTTCTTGCCCTATGACTTCATCGCAATGTAAACATTTTGGTAAACATTAGTCTTGACAATTCATATTTGGCAGTCGTGAAGTAGACATGTGGCAAATTTATTATGGAAAAATATTCCATAAACAACGTATTTAATCGTTAAAACATATTATCAAAATCAATCATCGATTACTGTTACGTTGAGAAAGTTACGTAATTTTTTTGGGAGAAAGAACGTGCCAACAAAACGCACTATTTATCGTGTAGTGGATGATTTCGAAAAAAGAGGGTAGGCGATAGGCCCAAGCATGGACCACAACGTACTGCAAAAACGGCTGAAACAATGTTTGAAACAATGCATCAACCTCAATTCGACGCCATGCTCAGGAGCTTGGTCTTCAAAGAACAACTTTGGCCACACTTTTGCAAAATAATTTGCGTTTGTTTCCATTTAAGATTCAGTTGACACAAGAGCTTCTTTGCCGCCGCGGCGTAAAAATGCCAATAGGATGTTACAGCTAGCCCATGACAAACCCGATTTTCATAAATAAAAAAAAATAATGAGTGACGAGGCACATTTTCATTTGATTGGATATGTGAATAAACAGAATAGTCGGTTCTGGGCAATGGAAACCCCTCAAATTATACATCAGTCACCTTTGCATTCATTAAAAGTTACAGTCTGGTGTGAAATTTGGTCAGAAGGAATCATTGGACCTTACATCTTTGTAAATGAAAACGGTGTAACGGTTACTGTGAATGGGGAGCGATATCGTGATATGATTGAAAACATTTTGACGCCACAACTGCATGCCTTGGACTTGATTAACATGTGGTATCGACAAGACGGTGCGATGCAAACAAACCAGACACGGTTGAGCAATTCAAACAAAATATTCGTGATGAAATTAATAAAATTCCGCGTGGAATGTGTGAGAATTTAATGAAAAATGTGCTCAAAAAGGCTCGCATTGTTATCTACATAATAGTATAATGTAGTATATACAGATTAGTGAAATCTTTTGTCAAAAGACGCTCTATTTGGGATGGATATTAATTGGTGTGAGTGTAACTAGCCATAACTAGTCGCGTCCTGTCATCAACCCTAATCTAATATAACATCGACACTACAGAAACATATACATACTTTTAGTTATATATCTACATATATATTTTTATATTTTTATTTTTCAGGGATTTCGTATTGTATGGACCGAAATTCAAGACTCCGGACCAGGACCGCCAGCTATTGGATTACTTTGCGAATCGAATTACCAATTTCAATGTAGCGTTGGCTATTGTATATCGGACAAATTACGTTGTGATGGCATCAAGAACTGTGGTCCCGGCGACGATAGTGACGAAATGCACTGTGAGTCGTGAGTGAGTCGAACGGTTCAGTTCATTTTTTTAATTTTTCTGTTATTATTTTGTTTTTTTTTTTTTTTGTAAAACATATTAAGTTGAATACATTCAGTTTGAACGTATAATTTATTCTGTTTTCTCTGCTAATTTGTGTAGTTATATTTAATAATGTACACAATTTTTTTTTGTTTTTTTGGTTTGTATTTATTTCTGTAACAAAAAATGTCGATGGCTCACGATAGTATTGGTCGAAATCGGTTGAAATATTGGCTAAATAAAGTTTTGTTGTTGCAAACAATGGCAACACCGAAAAAAACAGTATATCGACATTTGCGTATTTTATTTTTTTAAGTTTCTTAATATTATTTTTAATAAGTTTTCTTAACATGGTTTTGAATTTTAAACAAACATTTTATTTTAATTACCAGAAGAAAACTTGAACCCGACGAACACTTTATAAATACTTATATATATATACTGTATATAATATATTAAAACATTTTATTAATACGATTTAAACTCTACTTTACACAAGTTTAAATATTAATAAATTATTTATTTAAAAAGGTTTTTTTAGTTATTTTAAATCAAAATTAATTATATTTAAGCTTGTGTGCCTAATAACATTTTCTTTACTATTAACTACCAGTAGTTTGCAGCACGTGAATATAATTTGTTTTATACTATACCTATTTTTGTGTATGTAAATACCTAAAAACTACTTATTTATGTGATGTGAACATATACATATCTTTTCTTGTCTTGAACGGTAATTTACATAATTTTTAGTATCAAGTTACTAACTATATAATAAGGCAGTCAATCGATTATGGTTTATTTTTTTATTTTTATTATATTATTTTGTATTCTTGTATAGTTGTCGGTAATAATAAGATCTTTTTACAAGAAATTGAAGCACAATCATATCAATATTTATTTGTTTTTTTTATGAATATTAATAGCTCCGAGTGTGGTTCTCTGAGCTTTTTCAGCATAAAAGAGAACTTCTGTCTTAGGTCAAGTGTAAAAAATAAAATCTGTTTCATGTTTTTTTTTATTTTTAGGATTTTGTCTTTTATGTAAATTTGTTTCACCAAAAGAAGAAATATTTATCACTTTTCTGATGTAACCGTAGTCATCTAAGTTACTTTATTTGCAAACAACTTCTTTAAGACAAAAAAATAAGTCATAGAGTGCTTATACGCAGTATCTGGTAACAATTTTGAATGTAGAACAAGACTGTACTATCTTGTGACACTTAAAATATTCCCGAAACGTGGCATTGACAATCCATTCTATAATAGATTAGATGTTCATTCACAAATTTCAGAAATAACTAAAAGTAATCAATTTCTATAGATGATCAGAAGTTTTTATTTCCAATTTAAGCTTCCTAAATACAAAGTACTATTCAGAAGTCCTTACTGAAATGTAAAGATTTAAATTTCGGTAAAACGTATCCTTAACCCTTAGTTGAGATGTTTGAGCTAAAATGTCATTAGCTATTGCATTCCTCTTCAACGAAGCCACAGTTCGAGGTGACGTTTTCAATTATAGTCCGTACCAAAACAGTTGGCCAACGGTCGATTGCGCAGAGAGAGGATTTAAGAGAACAAAAATGACGCGAAAGAGATTTAATCACTAAGCGTTTTTGCCTGTAATTTACAATGCGTAACCCAACTTTACAGTGCTTAGAACTAAAATGCTGTTGAATATCTAAATAAACTTAATTTTTTATTATGAGGTCGACTTTTATACATTTCTACCTAGAAGTCCGATTGTATTTGAAAGGGTTCCCAACCCTTTTTATGGTTGAACATTTCGTGGTTTAGCGCTAGGTACCTGTATGGGTGGTGTGCTTGGTTAGCATTAATTTTATGATGTTTGATTTTAAGTTTAAAAGTTTTACGACATGATTAGTGTTTGCATTTGGTTACCTGTTGGGGCAAGGAATAAATTTGTTGCCTGGTTTTTTATAGTTTTTTATTTTAAGATAACGTATATATATTATGCTTTATGGATTATTGTCATGGATCTTTAAAGAAAAGGAAAACCAATAGGAAGTCTAGGACGTAAAAAAGCATAATGAGCAAATAGGGTTTAAATCTAAAACCGTACACCTTCATTCAGACACAGTCGCACAATCAATTCATGTGCAATGTTTTGCTTAATCTATCCGACCGTGATCACATCATACTCCTACAAAGAACCGACAAGACAAAAAACGAAACAATATATTTTTCTCCAAGTAAAGTTGACATATAATGGTCTATATTTTTCCTCCGCTCCTAATTTCAGTATAAAAGAAGGAAAATGAAGAAACCACCCTCAGAGAGATCGCGACAGCGATCTTGAACACAAGGCAGGGTATACGTCGTTTTTTATTATGGCTCCGCCTATTTTCGTCTCTTTATGCTTGTTTTTGCAATTTTAAGAGATTGTAAAACACATTTTAAGAGACCTGCGCAGTAGAATGGCCAACTGTTTTGGTACGCGGTATACCACGATATTCACCTAACTACGACGGGTTATGTAAGCGTTTAATTTAAGTTAGATCTTCCTACTAGGTGGCAATTTAGAATGTTATGAGGTGAGCAGGACTATGTTATTGTATATCTCCTTAAAGGGTTGGTAGTTAAATCTTCGTCCTATTATTCTCTTCAGCGACGTAAAGCAGAGCAGTGATAATCAGGGTCATATGATCCACTTACCAGTTCGAGTATGGACTATAATACTAAATAGCCTTCTTCGTTTGATTTCTGCCGATGATTTATCGTTTTCAGAAGAAATACCGATGGTGAGGTATAAAAAGCCCTTTATTCCCATAAAGTTGTGGATGTCGATTGTGACAACCCAACATTCTAAAATTAATTTTTCGCTCGCAACGATCAAGGATTTTATCATCCGCATTTCAATGCGGACCTGACGTTGAGTAGGACCTGATTGAGAAATTATTCGGTTCGATGTCCGATCGAGAGTTGTCCGATTTAAGACTGCTCAGTGTCTTTGTCTAATGCCTATCCTTGATCTACAGCAACCAATAACAATTATTGGCGTCAGGTACCACATACGTCACTACATAGGTATGTTCCCATTTCTATTCCAACTTGATCAGTTCTTCAAATCTTTTTTATGTTTTAACTCTTTGATGCTACGAAAAGTTTATGAGGTAGCTCTTTAGCATTTGTATTAGATATTGTAGCGAATACACTCTTGTTTATTTAACTTTAAGACCATGTTAAATAAAGGTCAGAAAATTAGTCCAAACATTGATTACCAAATGAAATACAAATTTTCGTTCCTTTGTATGACTTTTAATATATAAAAAAATGTTGAATTCAAAACTAATGCAGCGATTTTTTCAAATAAAATGTATTCCCAGAAAATGAATTGTTCAGAAATTCATTTTTAATTATCTAAACCACCAAAATAATATTCAAACTATTTTATTCTTATATTATAAAATGTAACCTCTTAAACAAAAATTGGCAGAAACACCGCCAAATGCATGTAAAACATGACCACTCGATAGATAAAAGTTCTTTGAGCAGGTACGTGTTTTAAGATGATATTCATCAAACATGCACTTCATCAGTTCTGTATTTATATAAATGGAGTACTTGACCCGAAAAGTTGAGTTTTTAAACTTGCTGCATTTTATTCATAACACCCATAGTCCATCACACAATAGTAAGGTGAAACTTTTCCGCAAATTCGTAATGCTGCAGGCATTTTGAAAATTGCATCCTATTTATTCTCACGTACGAAGTTAACATCCAAAAATACTTCGTTCGAAATGTACAATATTTACAAACTATTTGCATCTTTCCAGATATCTAAACATTTTAAAATAGACTATTTTTAGGCTTAGAACGTTATTAGTGCATTTTTGTTTGTATTATCCAAAATACCAAGTACCTATGGCCAGTTTCCCAACATTCGAATAAAAAATGTAAAAAGTATTTTCGACTAAAAAATGTACAATTCTTTATATATACCGACTAACCCTTATATTTAAAAATTCATATAACCCTTATTCACTAATTTTTTTATTTTGTTTATTAAAAAAAACTATGTATCCTTTCTAAATACTTCTTTCATGAAATTTACAAAAATATTTCCTCTTCTCTTTCTTCTCTTTCTGTTTTATTTTCATTATAAAATTTATCGAAATAAAAACTAAATCGACGCCCATCAGGCCGCGGCAGTAGCATTATTTTGCCAAAAAGTATTCAGCTCCTCGGTTTAGCATTTTGGGCAACGAAATTCTTCGCGCTGTTCTAGGTCTCCAGTGGCTGCTTTTCATTTTAAATCAATTCCTTGATTTTCATTTATTATTATTATTTCACAGCCCCGTTTTTACTTTTTTTAATTTTACACCACTTTTTTCTACAAAACAAACCCAAAAATGGGACTAAATAACTGCATGCAATGTGGCTAACACTTGATTGAAGGAGAACAATTGAAATTTGATAAACTACATTAAAAAATAAAAACAAATAAAATCGATAAAGCAAAAATGTAAAATAATGCTAAACCTTTAGTTAAACAAAAATCGTTTAAACATGTGAGTCTATAACATTAACTTATGTAGCTATATATAAGTTTACAATCAACACCAACCAAACACATTCTTAACACACGTTAAATATTTTCTTTTTGTTATATCATAGTGAAGTTAACATTCTGTCATTTAGTTGTATTGTTTTTTTTTTCATTTTTAGAGTTTTAAAAAAATAGAACTATCCATAGTTATTTCCTTTCAATGTTTTCATTAGGTAGTGGTATTTTGATGTAGGCTTTTTTAAGTATAGACACTTGTATAAACACATATTAATGTACTTACCTGCATTGGATTTTTCATTTAACTTAATTGGCTTTAAGATTTTTATTGGTTTCACATGGAAAAAATATTTTTAATTGCTTTTTATCAAATACATACCCATGGAAATCATATAAATTACAGGCCGTGCATACAGACCAAGTGTAAAAGTTTTCAAATGCCACCAATGCCAAGACCACTTTTTACAAAAACGTTTTTTTTTGGTCAAACGGTTAGAAACATTTTTGAACAGGATATTATATATCACATCTATAATTCGTCCATACAAAACTAGTTTCTGTCCCGTCTGTCCGTTTAACCGTAATTGCCTTTCCAGCCATAATAGCTTGACGATTTTCTTCAAACTTCGTATCCACATTTTTAATCCATTTTTTCAACTCTTAGCCATTTTATAAACAAATCCCGCTATATAAAAATTACACATAACGTCAATTTTCTCGAAACGGCTCTTACAATTTTGTTTAATTTAACACATACCTTTAGTATATTAGTGTCAACAAAACTGCATACCTACCCATTTTTATTGAGAATATACTTATAACGGATTTATAGATTTCGGCCATTTAAGGAAATTTTCCAAATTCTCTATAAGACTTTGGTCAAATTGAATGAAGTTTCATTTATTTTTTACTATTACTATATAAAAATAAAAAGCGGAAAACTTTAAAGTAATCATCACTCTACTTAGGTGTTTTGCCTATACAACCATCGAGGATTATTTCAAGGAACTCAAATATTACAATAAATATACAAAACATTTGCATTTCCATGCATATTTGGAACATGAATTTTTTTGTTGGAATCTGTCAAACTCCTGCGCTGCCATTCTGTGTCAGTTTTCATGTCATTTCGGTACAACTTTTGTAGGAAAAACACATGGTTCATCACACTTGACCCCTAAAAATAAGATAAAACGGATATCGCGATTTTTTTTGTTTTGGTTTTCATTTACAAAATACTATGATAGGCCGCTTAAGAAAATGACAGATGTTAAGAAAACTCAACGTAGAAATATGACATTAACTTCTGATTCTGGCGCTACAGTCCGGAATGAATCCTGGCTTCAAACAGCATGCCTCTCTAATTATCCCAGTCCTTAGCTAACTGCCTCCAGTTGCGCACTGTTGCAAGTTGAGGTCGGTTTCTACTTGAGCGGTATACCAAAACTAGACATGGCTCTGTATTGTTCGTCTCTATAAATGCTTTCGTATGCGGCTTTGAATTCGATGAATAGTTGGTGGGTATCGATTTGGACTTCTTCGGCCTTTTCTGCCGAAGTGTGAAGATTTGATAAGTTGTTTCCAGGCCTAGAACCACACTGACAAGGCGCGATCCAGATTTGACTTATGAGTTGGTTGGATGTTACTTACCAAGTCATCTCCGCCGGCCTTATAAAGCTCAGGGAGAAGTCATTCCCACTTCACTCGGGTCGGGTGGTTGGCAGTTTTCGCTGTCGTTGCCAATATTAAATGGTTCGTTTCTGCCTGACAGCGGAAAGTTATTCGTCATCGCCGGTTAACAGTCTGCAGAAGTGGTTCTTCCATATCCTCAGCATCGAATGTATCTCAACTACGATATTTCCTTGTTCATCTCGATAGGATTATGTTCGATCTATTTGGCCTACACTTCCGTAACATCGAACATCGTTCCTGGAGTGGCACCTCTCTACATCCGCAATCTAGCGCTTTCCTTGCTCTTTTTTCTGCTTTTGAAAAGCAGGTGTTCTTCTAGGCCTCGTTCTTTTAGGCCTTGTTTTTGGCATTCCTCATCAAACCAGGGGTGTTTCTGGTGGGCGCGAGAAACCTAGCACAGCAGTCGCGGCTGATCTAATGGCCAGTTGACATCGTTGCCATTTAACTTCAACAGTCGATGCCATGATGTGAATCGAGAGGTAAAGGGATACGCGAAGGTCCGGTTGGATAAGACCAGTGGTTACCATTTGGAGGTAAAAATTAGCACATATGATGCATTGTGAAGTTAATCTCTTGAACTCGTGAAACGGAAATGTGGGTAAGCTCGCGAGGCACCTACGTATATTGATACAGGCGCCTGCCAGTTTATTATTTAAAAAAAATTAATCAATTATTTCTTAGTTGCTTCCCGGTACTGACTATGGAGAGAGATTTAAAATTATTTAAACTCATGAAGCTGACCAACGAAGCAACGAAGTTTGCGTAAGCCTGCCAGACGACTAAGGATATTTTAGCTCAAGAAGCGGCGCTTGCAACCTCAGCGGAGCAACGAATTTGCGTGACTAACTTTGGAGTGGTAGTTTAAATACTTTGAACTCCTTTTCGTTATCTCCAAACTCTTTTCTACTTTATTATATATCTTTATTCAGCCAATAAAGTGATTTTCCTTTCTACTCTATTGCCATTTTAATATTCGATATAATTTATCGTCAAACGCCCATAAAAGATTAGAAATTAAAAATGTCCTGGACATTTTAAATACCTGCTTATGACCCCACCGCTCATTAAGTTTCTCCTGCTAACTCAGTCGATCAAAAAAGGACCGAATATATTGGAAAAATGTTTTGCGCTCTAATGATTGATGACCACACCAACTCAACTTGGTGTTTCACAGTACCAACCGGCTTAAGATATAAACCCCACTTAAATGTTGATATAACTTAAGCCACCGATTTTAATGGCTTACGTGCTGGCTTAACTCCTTGCAGATCAATATTCACCATTAGATGAATCTAGCACTAGCATATTACCTTTATTTAATGTAAATATTTTATTTATTGACATGAATCTGCAATACATTTTTTTGCAGATTGACATGAATCTGAAATACATATTTTTCCGTCTATTCGTGGGTATATTGCTTTAGTTGACAACGGATTCAATAGCAAGAAAATGTTTTCCTCCGTATACTCTCTTTCGTCGCCTTTTTTATATTATTACACTATGTCTCGAAATAAAGGGTGATCCATTTCGAGGTTCCCTAATTTTTTAAAGAAAAAAACACAGAAAATTCAAATTTAATGGAGAATTTTAATTATCATTTGAAAGAACATTCTTTGGCATTTATTTTTTGAAGATTATGTCTATCAAATGTTGGCCGTTGCTACGTCGCAGATGGTCCATCCGTTGAGTCCAATTTTCGATCACTCGTTCGAGCATTTCGACTGGTAACTGGCGAATGACACGCGTGATGTTTTCTTCCAAGGCCTGAATCGAAGCGGGTTTGTCGGCATAAGCTTTTGACTTTACATATCCCCACAGGAAAAAGTCTAAAAAAGTCTATTATCCAAAAATGAGTGCTGGGTCTCAAAATGGGTGATGGTGTTGCGAATAGTACGCTCAGTAGGCCGATTATGTTGACCATAAGTTGAGCGAAGTGCACGAAACACATTCCTCACAGAACGTGAATTTTCATAATAAAGTTGAACAATTTGTAAACGTTGTTCACGCGTAAGTCTTTCCATTATAAAATGCCAAACAATACTAAACAAAAATAACATGACAGCATGACACGACTCACACGTGATCTGTCAAAAAAGGCTATTGAAAAAAGTATCTCTACTTGGATCACCCGTTATTTCTCCGCAGCCGGCTATGAGCTCAGTTTCAATTTTCTTCTATTTGACATCTACCGATCCATTTACAGTAGTTAATTACCCAATAACTTTAAATGAATGTCCCCAAAAAACTTAAGCCCATACCTCGGCCCATACTTACTTAACTAAGCTGCAACTTAAGCTCCAACTGAGAAACCGGACATAAGTATTTCTTTATCCGCTTATAGATGGATAGTGATTGATTGATCTTTACGATATCATTGCCTAACAAATATTAAAATCCCTTGTATTTAGACGATGTATGAGAATCCATTTTTATTTTGCAGCGCGAGAATTTGAATTTGCATATTTTGGCAAAAAAAAAACAATAACATTAATTTTGGCTATTGAAATTCAAAAATTATAAATAATATGAAACTCTGATTATAAGAACTTTTATTTCGTAATATATTTTCAGTTATTGGTCAAACCTAAAATAATAAGTAAGAACTATTTGGCCTAAAACAAATGATGTGCAATCGATGCAAACAATAATAGTAACACAGATACAATTTCATTTAATCTGACTAAATAGTTAACCGATTTCCCTAATATGGCCTAAACCCAAAAATCCGTTATATAAATTTTCTCAAAAAACTTGGTGCGGTTTTATTGGAACTGCTGTTTTTATAGTATATGTTTAGTTCAATAAAAATACAACCGTAGTAGCTTGAAGCATGAAAAATGGTCCAGAATTGTGACCAGTCAAACATTGAAAAAAAATCGCTAAAGCAAAGGTCAAAAATTTTCACTAAAACAATATCTTTCTCTTCAAAAGAGAAAGATAACAATACCATACGAAAATATTATAGAGATGCATATTTAGTGAGATATTGTATCAGCAGCTAATTGGTAAAATTAAAGCTAAGCTACATTAGAATTGTATTAACATTGGGTGGATGATCGTTCTTGAAAATCAAAATAAAAAAATATTCTACGACAATCATTGGTAAACAAAATTGAAACCTTTATTACCTTATACCCCATCTCATACTAATCCACCTTTATTTTGAATGTCTCCAAAAGGCAGATTGCATAGGCTAAATATTTATTTAAAAATGTTGTTCAAATACTTGTACTAAACTTCATCTATTTCTGATCAAAAATACTTTGTTTTAGCCCGGGGTAGCAGTGAGTACATTTAATAAATGTTTATTTATTTAGTCGGATAGACGTGGATATATCGAAACAGTTATCGATTCTGTGTTACACGCCATAAATCAATATTAATATTACCTCTATTATGTGGTATTGGAGCCTTGACATAACGTCATGTTTTGAAATTTAAACTTATGATGCTTTCGCAAGGCTACATATGACCTTATTTCGCTTTGCTAATGCGATATGACTTAGGGCCATAATTCAAAAATATCTCTAGCTTTCAGATATTGATTCTTTGTCAATATCTGACCCTTGGTAATTAAAATAAATAAATAAGCGCGCATAACTTTTGTTTCAAATGCTTGGTGTAATGAGAAATTACAAAAATCCACCTGCGGATCCCTTGGAGACCTGTGAGAAGTTCGAAAGTGGAAAGTTATTCCTCACTTGAGGAACCGGAAACTTTTTTACAATTAGCTGACACTAAAATTTATTAAATTCATCTCCTCACCGTTTCATTATTCATTATTTATTATTAATTACTAATTATATTTGACGTTCCGTGAAGAAAATTCATTATTATATATGGCCTTATCTCAAAAAGTGTCAATATTGCCTTAGAGACCTGGAGTAGCATAAATAAACTCATAGATACGGCAATTTCAATTGCTGATCAACAATCAACATTAGATAGATAGTAAGTCGATTATGGAGTTTGGTATTGTGTATAAAGCTGTGTTCCATAACCATCGATTTCATAATTGTTTGTTGTTGTTAATTTCATTGGTCGATTGGGTGTAGTTCATACGAAAACATTTTTTTCCAATATGTATGATACATTTATATTTTTCTTATTTAACGATACGTAATACAAGAAATTCAAAATCGATCGATGTTAGATAGCAGCGAAAAAATCTATTTACAGAAAATCCAGATATCCCCACAATCAATTGGAACACACTTGTTTTTCCAAATATGTATTTTCAAAACATGAACTTTTTTTAATTAGTTATTTTTAGCTTTTTCTTAAACATAAAGTATTTGTTAGATTAAGGCCATGCAAGGAAAATTGCCAATTCCTCACAAACTATTTGGTTAAATTGAATGATATTTAACAAACATACTAAAATTCGTTTTTGCAACAATACCACATATGTATGTAGTTAGTTTTGGCTCAATTATTTCTTAAAGGGATTTTCAGTTTTGACCCATAAAGGAATATCATAATTATGCAAATGGAAACCAATCTCATATAATTTCTGTAATTTGATCAAACTATTAAAATCGGGCACCCACCACTTGTTGTTATCCGATTAGTTAAACAACGATTCCACACAACTTTAGTTTGTTATTAGTTTAATATATTGTCAATTAATTTAATAAATATTTATGCAACCATCATCATTAAAAAATATCAAAAACAAGTGTCAAAGCTCTTTGCATTCAAAATATACAGCAAGTCGATAATCGATCGACACTTGCAAATTAAAGAATAATCTCAACCATACATACCCACATTTTTAGCTAATAAAACATGCAACAAGAGGCCCTTTTCAATTATTTTTTTTCATCATGTGGTTCTTGAGTTTGTGATATGATATGGCCAATAAGACCAACATCCATACTCTTTATGATCCATCTTATTGTCCACAAATACATTTTATTTGTTATTAAAGTCCCTTCAAATACTTAAGCCCATTTTCAGTAGCTTTTTTGTATAATTTTAGTTTAACTGTGTTACGCTTAAAATTAAAACTCGCACATCAAAATCACCTGATATAATATTCTAGCCAGCTTTTTCGTTCCTAAAACAGCACTTTGAGCACTCGTTTCTGTTTAAACTAGATTTAAAACAAACAAAACTCTAAAATCCCTTGCATAAAAAACTTTTTTTTAAATGAAATATACACATTCCATCAAAACTACACCAAAACAATTCAACGAAATATTCTTAGTGCACATTTTTCAGTAACAACCAATAAACCCGATTCCAAATTCGAAAGCTAAATTGATAAATTTTTCTAACACCAAACGAATTTCGTTTGTTATGAATTTAAATTATCACAGAACATAGTCGTTAACGAATTTGTTTTCAATATACATAAAATGTATCTATCATTAATTGTGTGTCGTAAGTTTGCTTGTTAACTTTACTAATTAATTTTTGTTTGTTTTTTTATATTTTTTTTTTATCCGGAAATGAAATGTTTTTAATGACGGATCGAACTAAAAGGTATCACGGAAGCTCCCAAAGAGGATCACGGCGTTCTAATTATAATCAGCATGGCCGCCGTCTCGTTCCTAATTTGTCTCCTATGCACACTCTGTCATCGCCAAAAAAAACGCCGGCATAGACAGCTTGGATTACACCGCAACACTGGACATTATGATTCAACAACAAGTGCCACAGGTAGTTAGTATTATTCTTGTTTTTACTTTTTGTTTTTATTTTTACGTTTTTTTTAGTATTAAGAAATTTAATCCCTTTTATCCTTTGTTTACAAAATTTTATTTTTTATACTTTTTTTTGTATTTATTAGAGTAATACATTGAAAACCATTAAAATATGCATTTACTTATTGTTTTTAATGTTGTCTATATTTTCCAAAAAAAAACAGGATTAAGTTCCAGTCGTCGACATTTACAAGGTGGAGGCAGCCTTTCCGGCAGTCTTCATGGCATCAATAGTGGTACATTAATAATACCACCAGCACCACTTCCGCCAACAAGTGTTCCGCCACCACCGCACATATGCCTTGCCGGAACTGGTGCTATGGGTGGTCTAGGTATGGGGGGTATCGGTAGTGGTATGATGATGGGAGCCGGCCTTGATGACGACGACGATAATGACGATGATGAGGATAACCCCGATATATTCATTAATGACATTCGTTTCGATGAAAATAATCTTGATCAATTAGAAACTGTTTAACAATTGTTGTTGGAAATGCGTAGAATTATTAAGAAAATTGCTCATATTATTGTATAGAAACGAAAAAAATTAACACATTTAATCAGTCCTAGAAAATGAAAAAAAGTCTAGCTATATATATATGTATATATATATATATATATATATATATATAATACAGAAAAACGCTCCATACACACACAATAAGAACACAAAACAAAAAGTGTTGGTATTTTTTTATTTTACATCACGCGAAATAACAAATTGGAAGCCAATAGAGTTTTAAACAAACAACCTAGCGTTGGACGAAAAATAAACACAAATAAATATATATATTTATATGTATATATGTATATATTTGTTTATATAAATATATATGTATGTATATATATTATAAATACGTAGGAAAACATTAACTTCAGAACAAGGTAAGCTCATTTTTATTTTCGAAAAAAACAAATTAACAAATAATAAAAAAGTTTTTACAAGTATATAAATAAATTTATAAACAGAAACATAAATAAATACAAATGTACATTTTCATAAAAAAAAACAGAATAAGAAAAGAATAAATTGTTGATTTTTATATTTGATACGATTAAAATAGTAAAAAAGAAAACAAAAAAAAGAAACTTAACAATGAATTTAAGAACAAAAGAAATGTTAGAAGATCATTTTCTGAAATAGAAAGATAATACTATTTTAGCTAAATTAAATCGTGCATTATGCCTTTTGTTTATTTAAGTTATATCTATATATATATATTTTTTTTTTCTTTTTTTGTTCACTATATACATGTAAACAATATGAATTCGAATGAAGCTTATTAAATTTTGTTTATTTAAAACTCAATGGGGAATACACAATTCAAGAAGACTTTTATAGACAGTATGAAAATATAAATATTAACTTTGAAAGCTTAAATTGTGTAATTTTGGTCTGCTTTATAGCTACTTTGGACACTATGCTACGTTATCACCAAAATTAAACCAAGATATAAAACTAATTCTTAAAAAAGAATTTCTTTAAATAGCCGCGTTCCTTTGAAATATATCACATTCTGTCAAATATATGGCAGTGTTTGATTTTATATAAATGAAACGTAATTTATATTATTTTTGATAGGTATATATTAAAGCGTGAATTGTTTGCAACTGCGAAACCTAAGAAAATTAACAAACCTTTTGATGTCCTGGTGAATATGTGTCGTGTCATACACTGCCTATACTGCCTATAACAAAGGTGCTGTTGTTGTTGATATTTTGAAAACAAATACGTGATTTCTTCACTAAATGGATTTCAATTTTTTTTAGGCGAACAAACATGAACAATTTTAGCATTTTCAATTTTTCTATGGAGATCGTTTATCAGTTATATTAGATTAATTTAATCAGAAATGCCCGATTGGTATTCTTAGTCCGAAAATTTCGTATTTAAATTTTCAAAAATGATAAATCTTAAAAATAAAGAGTCAAATAGATCGCCGTAAAAAGTTTTAATTATCTCTTAAATGAGATGTTCTGTACATTTTAGTACCCTAGCAGTTAGTGCACCAAAAAATGTATGACACATAGTGCAAAGATGGCTTAGCATATTTTACGATTGACTTTTATCACTTCTGTGCATCTAAGGCCGATAGGATGATATTAATATATAAAACAAACAAATATATAATTTGGAATATACCAAATCTATACTTGGTAATACTCTAATGCGTCCCTTTACCTGTGAGAGCTATTTTCGTAATGTCGTTATATTATTATTGTCAACACCGAATAAAACAAAACACATGGTTAATTATAAATTAGCAATCATCTGTGAGGGATATTTTCGTAATGTCATTATATTATTATTGTCAACACCGAATTAAACAAAACACATGTTAAATGATAAATTAGCAATCAGTCTTCGTCGACACACCCTGTATTTTTACTTCTTTTTTTTATTAGATAAACAATTTTTTTTATTTATCATATCATTTTGATAATTAAAGCTCCTTACAATATTTGATAACTTATTTCATTTCAAAAAAACTTCACATTTAAGGGATTTACTAAAAAAAGAAATTACAAACAATTAGTGACTATCAAAACAGCATCTTCCAATAAGAAAAAATATTAAGTAACAAAAATAAATTTAAAGCAAAAAAAAAAAAAGAAAAACTATTCATATTTCTAGTGAATAACATTTTAAAGAAAAAGTGTACAGCAGATAGCTGCAAATAACAACTTTTAAACCACTTTTAACTATTTGTTTTTAAAAATAATTTGGTTTTACAAATTTTCCTTATATTATTTGCAGTTTGTATAAACCATTTAAGACAACGATGATGATTTATGGTATATTGACTCACAAATAAATAATTTATCTTAATTCGGCACAAAACTAAATGTTATCAAAAATTAGACAACAAATAAAATTTTTTAAATTAAGTAAAGAATAAAACACCACATCACAGCATTAGTAAAGTTCTTTATCACAACAGCATATTACGCAATTCCTAACGGAATATACAAAATATACATTAAAATCAACAAAACTTCACCACGATACGGTAATTAAAATAATATATTAAATTGAAAAAAATAAAATTAAGTCTTAATCAAAAAAATAAAGGAGATTAAAAAAAATTAAACAAAAAAAACGTCATATTAAATACCTAAATGATTAAATCATATACTCGAATAATATTTAGATTTAAATCAAACAAATAAACAAAAAAGATATTTAAAAAAATCAATTAAACAATGTTTAAACTAAATCAATATATATAAATAAATAACTGAAACTGCGAAATAAAATAAAAATCGCCCGTAAAGTGGTCAAAATGAACCCCGCAAACCTTTCTAGAAAATTATTTGTTTTATTTATGTTATCCAACTGTCTATGCTTTTAGGAATTATGTTTGTTATAGAAATTGTTATTTTTATTTTTTGTTCAGTAAACAATTAAAGTGTTAAATATTAACACTTTCTTAAAAAAATATAACAGCAAAAAAATTGTATCGAAATGATTATTGGTTTCATAGAGCACGTATGTATTTTTAAATAACAAAAAAAAATATATGTAATAAAAAAAAAGTAGTAGGTGTAAAAGTGAATTCTAATAAAAATCACCCAATAAACATGAAATTAAAAAATAAATAAAACCTGTTAGTTATTTGAAGAATGAATATTGAATAAACAAAAAAGAAGTAAGTTTATAGAAATTATGAGAAAAAACAAAAACAGAGAGTGATTAACATTTTTCTGTATACGTAATAAATCAATTTTTATTTTACATAACATACATATGTAAGATTTATGTTAAAGCAATATTCGAATGGCAAGAAATATTTAAAAATCTGTTATACATTTTTTTATAATGTAAACAAAAAGTAAGTAAAAGGTGTTCCAGTTGTAGAGAACATAAACAAATGATTGACAACCAAACAAAACTGTAGTGCGTGAAATTAGAAAAAATAACAACATATTTAAAAGTAAAAAGCCTAACTAATTACCTATAAAATAAATTTACAATAAAATCGAATAACGCGATAAGAAAAAAACACCTACTCAATTTCATGTTAACATTATAGATAAATATTTAAAATAAAAGAAGCAAAGAAACTACAACATAAAAATAGAAAAAAAAGGAGTAACTGTAAGTTAACACATTCAACTAATTAAAAACAAATTCACAAAACGTAACATTGTTCTGTGAGAACGTTTTTATTTCTATATTATATTATATACATTAAAAATTGAAAATTGAACATATATGAAGAAAATATACAAAAGTGAAACAAGAAAACAAAACAGAAATAGGAAATACATGACGATTATTATTAAATATTATTATTTGGTTTTAAATAAATTGAATTACAAAAGTATGCTATATAGACTTTTATTCTAACATTACAACTGTGGAGAATTGCAATGTCGAATTCTCCAGTGGCTGAGTTGATTTATTGTCAGATCATCGCAAGAGGTGGGTCAATGAAAAACATGATATCGCTCTACTGGAGCGTGGAGACAAACATTAGTCGATTTTGTAAACGTTTCTTAGATTAAGCTCTGGTTATACCCTTTGTTTGTAATATAGAGACATAATTTAGCTAGATATACTTTATCTATTTGGATCGACTCAAAATCGATAGCTAAGTCGGATAAGCCATTTCAATCCGTCCGTCCATATGGCACCAGTTTTTGGTCCTTAAATTTTCAGATAGAATAAGGAAATTTGGTACACGTGTTTGTTGTTGCTCCCAGCAGACCACTTTTTGGGGGAGTTTTTTGTTGAGAAATAAAAGATTTTAATAAACTGTCTGAACAATATGTTGTGACAATCTCATTTTTTTTATTTCATCGCAATAAAGCCCACATTTTGGGGATATTCATTTTAAGGACGGGATGGGATAGGGTATTAAACGATCGGCACAGCGGATTGTAGCTTTCTCATATGTTCAATATTTAGTTGCCATGAAGCCTACATTTTGTGGATATGAATTTAAAGGATGCTCAGCACAGCCTTCTCATATGTTTAATCGATCATTTTCACCAATGAACACAGAACTTGATCTAAGACATCTTACTAAATCTGAGAACCGAAACACGGCCTTTAAATAAAAGGTCCGACACAACTATTTAAATCTTTCCCAGAATAATAAGATGCGCAAGCATATCAAAATGGTTGTGTGTTGTAGAACGAGGGTAGACTCTGATTGGCTTTAACTTGGCAATGCCCAGTGGTTGTAACTCTGACTACACATCAAATGCTTATTTTTTACCTCAAAGTGGTAACCATCGAGTACTGGTCTCATCCAACCGGATATGACGTGCTAAACGATAAGCGCGAGTGTTGATAACACGACGAAAAACAGCAACACTATAAACAGCCAGGTCGGAATGGAACGGAATAAATACCCGGCATGCTATCCCAGGCAAACCAAGACAAACTGCTTCCACATATTCGGACAACAGGTTGTCTAGGAATTTCAAGAGATGGTGGCGGATGAACCGAAAGGCCAACGGCAGCGCTCAATCCCGTAGTGGATACTGATGGCCACGTATCCTAGGGGTATCTAATATATTGGAACTGGCCCTCCAGGTTGGGGGTTGTGCTTTGGGTTAACTACCCAACCATGAAAAAAATGTATGTTACAAAGCAACCAATAGCCTTGGAAAGGACTGACTTTATGGTTGACGACACGGCAAAACGAAAAAAGGACAACGACGTTCGTATCTGCACCTGGAATGTGAGAACATTAAGCAGGAGAGTTGCAAGCGAACAACTAGCGGAAGCCCTAAACTGCTACAAAGCAGACATTACTGGTGGGATGTTAAGTCCACAGTGGCAAAGACATATATAGAAATAATGCGTCGACAATTGATACGAAGATGTTTATTATAATTCACATAAAAAGGTTTGCTATACAGCGCGAACACACAAAAACAAGAAGGATAAAAAAAAGAATCGTTACATGAGAGTGAGAAGACAATAGAAAGAGGTAACTATATCTGTAAATGAAGAATGGTTAAGGACCACGTTACAGTTAGGGTTTACCATCTTAACACCCTTTCTTAAACCCAAACTATGCCTTGACCATCTTGATTCCAAATAGACCTTTACAGTAGTTAAATTTGTTTCCAAACAAAGCCTTCGTTAACGAGTCAGCAACCATTTGATCTGTTGGTATATATTTCACTGTGATGTGTTTGCCCTCAATGTGTCCTTGGAGGAAATGGTGTCGAATATCGATGTGCTTCATACATGGTCGAAACCCAGCTGTAGAAGCAAGATCCACTGCCCCCTTGTTGCAATATATAACGGTCGACTTCGATATTAAAGATGAATCAATTTCAGTAACCAAACTTCGAAGCCAAAGTACTTCTTAACATGTTGATGAAAGCGCCATATACTCGGCCTCTGTGGTTGATAAGGCCACGGTCCTTTGCCGCTTACTTGCCCAATAAATCGGTCCACCCTGCATCTTGAGAATGTAGCCACTCACTGAACGACGCTCGTCAATTTCGTTTGCCCAATCCGCATCGCTGTACGCTACAATCTCGGAACATCCGCTTCTGCAGTACTCAATTTTATCGTTGACGGTACCTTTCAAATCATTCAAGTAGTCGGTCTGATCTACCCAAAGTTTTCCATTAACTCAGTCCCTCTTTCATGTTAAAAGTCGCCTTTAGCATCTTTTTGGTACCCTTCATGAGATTAAGGTCATTGGATAGGATCAACAAATCGTCGACGTAGACTGCAACAATCTGAATATTTGTTCTTGATTTCATGATATAAACACACTGGTCTATGCGCGTCTGCTTATAACCGATGGACTTGAGAACGGAGACCATCTTCTTGTTCCAAGATCTGCTACCCTGCTTTAGGCCATACATTTATTAGGATTACAGAAACGTTTCTGCCGACCACTGATGACGAATCCTTCAGGCTGCCTTATGTAGAGATCTTCATCAACTTCCCCGTGTAGAAATGCATTTTTCACATCCATATGGTGAAGGTGAAGATCGTTCCTAACAGAAAGAGCAAACAACAATCTATTAGTATTAATTCTTACTAATGGTGCATAGGTTTCTTGAAAATCAATGCCTTCAATTTGGCGGCGCCCTTTAGCCACCAGTCTAGCCTTAAACTGAATATCGTTGTCGACGGTTCCCGGTGTTGTTTTGAATACCCATTTTGCGTTCAAAATTTTTCTGTTCGGTGGGCAATGGCAATCAACTAAAGTCCAGGTTTTGTTCTCCAGCATCGCGTTGTACTCTTCAAGCATCTTCAACGGACATTGGATCAGCAGGAACATTTATCACAGTAAAGTAAGTGGTATCATCATCTCGGATTTATCATCGAAGGAACGTTGGTGTTCAATAATCGTAACCTCTGACTTATCGCTGCTGTCACTAAACGAATCGTCACTCATATTCTCAAAATGCTCCGTTGAAATCTGTATGAATCTAGACTGTGAAGCGTTTTCCTTCTGCTTTTGTGGAACTGATGTTCATCGGCTTTTTCATTTTCAAAAAAGGTAACATCTCGGCTTCTGACCAGTTGTTTCGTCTTGAGATCTACAAGGCGGTATCCTTTTGTATCATCGCAATAACAAGTAAAGATTAATTCACTGGACTTCGGGTCCCATTTTAATCGTTTCTCTTTTGGGACATGTGACATCGCTTTGCAACCAAAAGTTCGGAGATTACTAACATCTGGCTTCATACCTGTCCAAATTTCTTCTGGAGTGATGTTCGGGGAATCTTAAGACAATCCAGCGTCGAATAACATGCTTCGACTTTTCTCCATTATAGTGCGGCTTAATCGTTCCGTGACTCCATTTTGTTGCGGTGTATAAGCAATAGTCAATTGGTGTTTGGTACCTGAATTTCTCAAAAAATGTTTTAGCTTTGAATTCACATACTCACCACCATTATCTGATCGAATGATTTTAACTATCTGATCATTTTGTATTTCTACAAGTGCCATAAACGTTTTTACCGTCTCAAAAACTTCACTTTTCTCTTTTAAAAAATAGACAAAAACTTTCTTTGAACAATCATCGATAAGGGTGAGAAAGTACCTGTCACCTCCAATTGATTTTATTTCCACCGGTCCACATAAGTCGGTGTGGACTAGGTCCAGTACATTATCGCCTCTTTTACCCACGTGCTTGAATTGTTCTCGATGTTGCTTTCCTTTTATTAAACTTTTGCAGGGCATATTGCTAGGTTGATCAAACTTACATCCTGTTGCTGATCCATTACGTATTAGTTCCATGTTCTTGCAACTCATGTGACATAAACGTCGATGCCATAACTCTGCCTGTTCATCTTTTCGGGAAATCAATGCCTTTTGTTGTGGAAAATCCAATTTAAAAACTCCATTCTCATCAGTGGCTGTTTGCCAAAAGCTGTCCATCGGCACTTTTGATTTTGCATCCTTCAGAAGTGAATTCCACAATTTTACTTACAGACAACAAGTTGGCTAAGACATTTGGAATGAAAATCACATCGCTTTCTGTCGTCGTCGATGAGATGTGCTGCTACAGAGCAACTTTCAACAGATGGCGCGCAGAAGGTAAATCTGCCGCTATATGGACACACACCAAAATAGAAACAGACTGGGACTTGTTCTATTTGATTTTGCACAACATCGTGCTAACAAACGAGTACAAAGAATAAAGCCAGCGTCCTCACAACCTAAAAATGTTTTATAAAGCCGAATAAATATAATTAAAGCCATTAAGCATTTCATATTTGAGTGTTTACTTTTTATCTTTCTCTTGTACAATTTTTAAAATTCGTTCTTCAAATTTGGTCCACCCTACTTAGCCTTATTTCGAGACTCACAATACATACTTTGCCGTGAAAGATTTATGCCTTTGAAAAACAATTCACATTATCACATTATTTGCTACAACCACTGTCCACATTGTCATTTCAGTCTCTGGAACATTGGCCACATTCTGTGATTTCATCGCCAACCTTCAGCTATAGGTATATCGACAGGTGTGTTGTAGCCGAATGACCTCGACGCCCCGTAGAAGCAGTCGCATCAATAAAGGAAAAACACCAGCCCGTTATCTGGGCAACGCAGACGTGCCTTTAGCCATTGAAAATTCGGATAGCGCTGAATATTCAGACACAGATTTTTTTGATACAGTGGATAAAGACCTCATGACTGCCTTGATCACAGCGCTCAAGCAGTCGGTAGACGATCTACGAAAAGACACAGGAGCTAACCAGGCAGAGACGCAGCGTCTTCGTGAAGCGGTCGAAGGCCAAAGAAATGACGTCAACGTTCTGGACCTACGCCCTCGAATGTGGTACATTTAGACATTTATCCAGCAATGATCGTTGGACATTCGTCAAGAATAAATATCTTTACTTCTCATGTATTAAATCGGGTCATTGGACTTCGATGTGCCGCAGCAGAAGGAGGTGCAATGAAAATGGTTGTGTGAAATGCCATCACACTCTTCTGCACGAGGATGCCAACTCGTTGCGTTCACGCACATCTGCAGTCGATGCCACTTCCAAGTCACCTCAGGAACCAGACGTATGGGCCTGTCCAACAACTTCTCAAGCATCAGTTCGAATGCATACATGCCAATCACGAAATCATATTGCCCAATTATTTCGAATTCTGCCGCTGACACTGACCGGACCACGAGGAAAGATGGCAGCCTATGTGATGTATGACGAAGGGTCATCGATTACCATTTTAGAGGAGAGAGTAGCGGACGAGTTAGGACTCAATTGTCAGGTTCAGCCACTAACACTTCAGTGGTATGGAGACAGGGTTGTTACAGAACCATCAAGAAAGGTAGCTGTTGAAGTTAAAGGTGTTGGCAATCAAGACCAATGTTTTTCATTGAGGAACGTAAGAACGGTGAGGGACTTGAGCCTACCTAGACAGTCATTCAACAAGGAGAGCTTCGAACATCTGAATGACATTTCAGTTCGCATCTACATAGATGCACGACCGGTACTTATGATAGGTCTGGACAATTGTCATCTGGGTGTTGCCAGAGCAGTAATCGAGGACAAGAAAGAAAAGGTCATAGCCGCATATACAAAGCTGGGATGGGTAGCCTATGGACCTCACCATGCCGATAATAGCAGTTTTTCTTTTTTTAATTCATTTTTATTTTATTTTTCTTAAAACTAACTTACATGCTAGACAAAAATTCATGAAAAAACTAGCTTACTTATCAACTACTTAACTAACTTACTTGCCCTATGCGGGCGCCCTAAATTATAAGATAGCTTATTTCTAATGCCTTTCGGCCTATTATCTAATAAATAAATACAAAAGTAACACAATTTTTGCCAAGAGAATTTGAAAAACTTGGTTCCTTGTCTTTTTTTATATTTTATTTAAACTTACATGCTAATTAAAACTACTTATCGACTAACTTAAACTACTTAAAATTAATTAAAACTACCTTAAAATAACTTAAAAACTAGAACAGCCACAGCAAGCGTTTTTTTTTGTGCCACCATGACTGCTTTACACCTAAACCTAAAAACTATGTAAGTCGGCCATAAAATAACAATTTTAAGTCAACTATCTTTTACACTCATTCAACCACCACAACAGGTTCTCCTGTTGTGACCTACTCCGACGGTACCAATCGGACACACTCCTGCTGAACCGCAGGCGCTCTTGTCAGGGCAAATGCTCCCCTAGCTCTAGCCAGAGCAGCATCTACATGTCTTCCGAAATATAGATATCTACTGATCTGCCAAGGTACTTTACTACACTTTTACTCGCCAGTGGCTGTCCGTTTGGTCCAACGATCACCAGCTTTCGCCAGTTCTTTCTCATATCCCTAGAGGCTCTAGATAAAGGTGTCCTAAACAAGATAGTTTCTGATTTCTGAAAGTTGGTTTTCAACTTCCAGTCATCACAATATCTCTGGATCTTGTTGAAGTCCCGCTGCAAAAGAGTTCGACTGACTTCGACAGTAGAGGCTGTTCTGTACGCGATAAGATCGTCCGCATACGCAATTGCCTGAGTAAGTACATATCATATCACTGGTGTAAATGCTGAAGAGAATCGGCGAGTTTACCGCTCCCTGTTGCAGACCATTCTTAACGAAAAATTCTGTGGTAGAAGTTACATTGCCACTTTTGACAACAAACGTTCTACCAGTCAGCATGTCATGAAGCATATATAGCAGTGGTTTACTTATGCCAAGTCTCGTCAGCTTTAGATAGAGGCCCTCTAACCATTAGGTGTCAAAAGCCTTCTCTAAATCAACCAGACATGCACCCGTGCACTGTTTTTGGCTTTGTTTCATTGTATATCAGAGACGAGCTTGGAGGCGGCATGAATACAGTTATGCAAACTGGTTCTCCGGTATAATATTATTGTCCTCAGACGACTTGAGCAGTGCTCGATTGAGAATCTTTTCGAAAACCTTGCTGATACTCGGAAGGAGACTTATCAACCGGAAAATCGCCGGATTGGAGTTGTCCTTTCCCTTTTTCGGGATGAACCACCGCCGTCTTCCAACGCACTGGATAATATGCATTATTCAGCGCGTTGTTGAACAGCGTGGCGTAAATGTCCACAGCTTCAGGGGGTAACTGTCGCAGTACAATGTTGGATATACCATCGAATCCCGCTGACTTCTTCTTCGTTATGGAATCGAAGATGATCTGGAGTTCCACCTTCGAGATTAACAGGGGTGTTATGTCAGCATAACAGAAGAATTTATTTGCATTTAATTTCGCTGTCACATGACACACCTACACGCGAATGCGTTTTTCAAAATTTAATAATAATTGTAATATAAGCACTTTGTTAGTGTGTCAAATGACTTGCGAACTCATTGTAAATATTATTTGTAAGATAAGCACTTTGTTAGTATATAAGTTCATACTCATAAATAAATTAGTTCAGTTTTCATTAAGAAGCTCACCAAGAAAAACCTTTTTTTTGTATTAGACTTCCCCCCATCAGTGGTAAGGGGTCAGGCAAACATTGGCCCTTCGAGCCGGATAACATAAGCATCGAGATAAAAACTCACCCGTAGCACAAAAATCGAGGCTGGGTTGGCTCATAACAGGTCGTACCCCTACAATTAAGAGCTTCGATAAAACCAAAAGCACAGGAATGATTGTTCAAACACCAATTCAGAAACAACTCGTACGGTTTTGGGAGCTTGAAGAAGTTGGTGTCCAAGATCTGCAAACGCCAGATAATCAGAGGTGTGAGATGATCTATGAAGAAACACATCGCCGAGACACAGATGGACGGTATGTTGTTCACATACCATTTAGGGAAGAATTAACCACCAGTCAACTAGGAGAATCAAGACATAGAGCTGTAGCTAGACTACTTCAACTTGAAAGAAGATTTAATGCCGATGAAACTTTGAGAAAAGAATATATCAACTTTATGAAGGAGTTTATCGATCTTGGACACATGGTTGAAGTATGTCACAATGATAAACGACGATGCCAAACTTATTATATGCCTCATCATGCTGTGCACAAGCCAGATAGTACAACTACAAAATTACGAGTCGTATTTGATGGATCTGCAAGAACGTCAACCGGTGTAAGTTTAAACATATTGATGTTGGTGGGGCCCAGGCTCCAAGAAGATCTGACTACAATTATACTTCGATGGATACAGCATAAATACGTCTTTACTGCAGATATCGAAAAGATGTACCGTCAAATAAAAATATGCAGCAAGCATCAGGATTTCCAAAGGATAGTATGGCGAAATTCAGTAACCGATGAAATAAAGGATTATAATCTTACTACAGTTACGTATGGGACAGCGGCAGCACCATACTTAGCTGTCAAAACACTTCAACAACTAGTCACTGACGGTCACGAACGGTTTCCCATTGCATCAGAAATCGTTAAAAATGATTTTTATGTCGACGATGTGATGTCTGGGCGAGGGACGTTAACCGATTGCAGAAAGGCACAATCTCAATTGATTTCTATGCTAAAGGAAGGTGGATTTAACCTCAGAAAATGGTGTAGTAACACTCCTAACCGAAATATCAACAGACGGACAGCATCATCATGACATTAAGATAGACAAAGAAGATACGATCAAGACATTGGGTATCCATTGGAGTCCATCAGCTGATACCTTCCAATTCAAGGTGACAATCAGTGATGATATGAAAATATTGCCAACCAAGCGCAACACGCTATCAGAAATTGCGAAACTGTATGACCCCTTGGGTTGGTTAGCATCTGTCACTATCTGTGCAAAACTACTAATGCAGAAATTATGGAAGTCTAATCTCAACTGGGATGATCAACTTACAAATGAATTACAAAACGATTGGTACACATTTAGAAACAACCTGGTAGCATTTGAGGGCATAAGGATACCTAGATGGATGGGAATTAATAAATGTCAGAAAATGGAGTTACATGGCTTCTGCGACTCATCGGAAGGCGCATATGCAGCAGTAGTCTACTCAAGAGTAAAATTACAAAATGGTACTCACAAAATCACGTTGTTAACAGCCAAAACAAAGGTGGCTCCCATTAAGCAGAAAATTACGCTGCCTAAGTTGGAACTTTGCGGAGCTCATTTGCTGTCAAAGATTCTAAAAGAACTCAAGAGGATATTGGGTTCACAAGTAGATGGCATATTTGCCTGGACTGACTCTACAATTGCTTTGGCGTGGATTAGAGTATGTCCATCCAATTGGAAAACTTTCGTGGCAAATAGAGTGTCCCAAATACAGGAAGTTACTGATCCAAACTCTTGGAGGCACATAAGATCCATCGATAATCCAGCTGACTGTGCATCCAGAGGTATAACACCAGACCAATTAAAAGATCACATTTTATGGTGGACTGGTCCGGATTGGCTAAGTAATCCTAACTCTGCCTGGCCTATATTCGAAGTTGAAGAAGTCAATATTCCGGAATCAAAAATTGCATTAACAGTTGTTGTAGATAATACGAATAATGACATATTATACCAATTCTCATCATACAACAAACTTATCAGAATAGTGGCATATTGTCAACGATTTTGCCATAACTGCAGAAATAAGGGAACTAATGTCCAAAGAGAAGCGTTAACCGCATTGCAATTACAAACCGCCAACAAGACCGTAATTCGAGTAGTACAACAATTGCACTTCTCGGTCGATATTGCGTACTTACTAAGGGACTCTAACCTTCCGAAGAGGAGCGAGCTGTTATCACTAGCCCCACACCTTAATGAAGATAATCTGTTAGTCGTCGGAGGCAGATTGGATAACGCAAATCTATCAGAAAGGCAAAGGCACCCATATATATTACCAAGAAATGACCATGTTACAAAGTTACTGGTGGAACACACTCATAACACACTCATGGGATACAGTTAACAATGGCGACAGACTAATAATTCGTAATTGTGACAGATGTCATCGTTTCAACGCAACCACAAAAAGTCAAATAATGGGTATGTTGCCGACTCCAAGAGTCACACCATCAAAACCATTCACACACACTGGAATCGATTATGCTGGGCCTATTCAAATGCTTGTTTCAAAAGGACGAGGAAACCGCACTACAAAGGGATATATAGCGATATTCACATGTTTGGCTACTAAAGCAATTCATATTGAGCTAGTTAGCGATCTTACATCCGCAGCGTTTTTAGCAGCTGTTAAGAGATTTGTCTCAAAAAGAGGAAAATGCTTAGATTTCTATAGTGACTGCGGGACAACATTCGTAGGAGCAAAAAAGGAAATACAAGAAATGCTAAGGCTGAGTATTAAACAGGCTGAAGGTGACGTCGCTGATAAACTAACATCAGATGGGGTAACGTGGCATTTTATTCCACCAGCTGCCCCACATTTCGGAGGGTTGTGGGAAGCAGGAGTTAAATCAATGAAGTTCCATTTAAAAAGGATAATCGGAGACACGTGCCTAACATTTGAAGAGATGTCTACACTACTAGCTCAAATAGAAGCGTGCCTCAACTCTCGCCCTCTGAACGCATTAAGTAACGATATAAATGATAATACTATGCTAACTCCAGGGCACTTCTTAGTTGGATCCGCACTAAATGCATTGCCTGAACCTATGTTGGATCAAAATCGAAGCTATCGTTCTCGTTGGTTATTAGTACAGAAAATGTCACAAGATTTTTGGAAAATTTGGTCAACGGATTGCTTGTCACAATTACAGCAACGCACAAGGTGGAAATTAAGGCACCCAAATATTCACGTCGGCGATGTAGTTCTTATAAAGGATGGCCGGTTGCCACCAACTAAGTGGGCATTAGGAAAAATTGCTTAGTTACATCCAGGAAAGGACAGTGAAGTTCGTGCAGCTACAGTATTTAGTAATACAAAACTTGTAAAGAGACCGATTACTAAATTATGTCCTCTACCTATTGAGTCAAATGCAAACCAAATGAAAGATCGGGATCCATCAACTCAACCAGCAACGAAAACCAAAACTAAACGTATATCGCAGAGAGTAAAGACAAGGTTAATAGGAGCAACCGTTCTATCGTATTTTTTATTGGTTTCCATGGTCTCAGGAATACCAATTCAAGAATCAACAATGAAGTCGAAATTACGAGATTCGATCACCAACCAGGAATTTTCTTTGAAGACGTTGGTCAAGCGAATTTAATTACAAGTTCATGGAAGGTTGTTATATTCTTTAATTTAACAAGTTACTGGTCAAAATATTATACAGACAAAGAACGTGTAAGACAAATGACTGAGCTCTGTAATCGTAGTCAAAGCAATGTGACAAAATCTCTACTATGCAAAAATACATTGGACCAGTTTATACGACAACTGCATCAAATCGAGCTAAACAACGATATATTATTACATGCCAGTAATGAACCAACACTCAGAAGAAAACGGTCGCCATTTGATTTCATTGGAACAATAAGCAACGAACTCTTTGGAATACTAGATCAACGGTTTGCAGCAAAGTACGAAGAAACGATACAAAATGTTTACGAAAACCAAAATTATGTAATGGATCTTGTCAAGAATCAAACATCGATAATTGATTCAACAATAAATATATTCAAAAAGCAGTATGTATCGAATCAAAACCAATTGCAGGTGTTTACAGATTTGTTAAACAAACTAGCTAGTCAAACAGATCAACACAACACTCTTCTTAAATTTACTGAAACAGCTCTTAATACTATACTTATGATGATAAATTATCAAACCACAAAGGGCATTCTGCTGGACGTATTTTTGTCATCTCACAGCGGAAGAATACATCCACTAATTTTAACAGTTGATCAATTAAAATACGAATTAAACCGAATACACGACAATATCCCTCAGACATTGATGATACCTGGTGAAAGACATCGTGAATCTCTTCTACAACTTTATAAGGAATTACACCCAAAGGCAAGGGCTACAGGCAGCAACATCATAATTGAAATCACTTTGCTTTTTTATACAACGAAGACTTTAAGGTATTCAACGTGCTTCCAGTACCAACGCAACACAATACAAATTTTACCTTCATTGTCCCTTCATCGGACTACTTGTTAGCCAATCTTCAAGGTGATCGTTTTTACCAAATGACAAAGGTAGAATTTTCATCATGCAGACAGAGGTCTTCAAATATGTTTTGGTGTAATCTTGAACATCCCTTGTTTACATCTAGCGCTACAGTCAGTTCCTGTGAGATGAATATTCTTCAACATAAGCAGATTTTATCTACAACCTGTGTAACACGCATTGTTCCAACAAACACTTATTGGGTAAAAATGCATCATCTTAATACATGGATATTTAGTATGCCTAACGAAACTAATATTGATATAATCTGTAACTATATATCTAAGTCCAAAAGACTTAATGGAAGCGGGATATTACGACTACAACCCAATTGTATGATTAAGCAATAAAATATGATAATTATTGGAAAACAATCCATAACCACCAGATTCGACACTTCCTTCTTCCCAACACTTAATATTTCTGACCAATTGATTAATTTCAGCCACACAAAAAATGAATCAATTGTTATCCAAACCGACGTATCAAATGATATCATCCAACTAGAGCATTCAATAAAGTACCAACAAGGCCAGGAAAAGATGTTAAAGGAACTGAAATACAATAAAATTGAACAGTATACCATCTTCGGCACCGTTACTACAATACTGATAATAGCTACTGTGTTATTCCTCCTGAGACAACATCACATTCAACACAGAAGACAACTATAACAAGCAGCAGTAAGAATGCATCGAGCCAGTAGCGTAAACGCACCTTCACAAGTCTTTTTAGATGATGATGACTTTTGTGTAATAATCTTACCGTAGTTGTAAGAATGCACAGGCACATACTCCTCCAGCGCCACAAGCTCGTTCGGAAGCTGTATTACGGCGGCGAGTCCGCAGTGATCACTGTGTGTTTCGCGGGTGTTGACCTACTCTGTTAGTAACTGTCAGTCTTGTGTCTCGCAGTAAAAGATCCAGGAAAGCACCGCTTCTCGGAAACGATGGCCTATCTGTGGCGAGAATGTCGATCCTATATTCAACATTGTAGTGGACCATCCCATTGTAAAGATGGAAGATGGTTACCCCGAGGATTTTGTAATTGATTTCCCCAATCTTCGTGTTTGGCATTTAAATCTCCGGCCAAAAGATAAAAGTTCTCCACTGAGTTCAGTCTTAGAGATTCGAAAAGTTTTACGAGCACTGTTGTAAAAAGTGTAGGCTGAGGTGCTTCCGGTGCATAGGCCGCTATCACATACAGTCGCTTCCCTTGTTGGAGAGGAATGCATATGACGCAGGCTTCCAGCAGCCGGAATCGGCGCACTTCACCACTATATATGACCTTATAACTAATGCCTTTTCGTATAAAGATAGCGACCCCGCCTCCTGAGTGGAGTTGGGTCGATCCCATCTTACGATATTGTAATTACTATTAGTCAATTTATGCTTCTGGCTTAACTTAGTTTCGCTAGCCATAAGCACATCGGGACTTTGGTCTTTAAGCAACTGGATAAGTTTAGCTCTACGTTCGATCCTAATCAGTGAATTTACATTCACAGCCAGGATCTTTAAGGGCCTCTCTGAAAGCGCGCCCATTACGATCCGAGTTGCGTTAAGCTCGGCAACAAGGAGTAGATATAGTCTAACCTTGACGCCTGCTCCCGTAGCTGGTTTTGAAGACCGGTTAGCTGACCTTGAATGGCCTTCAACGCAGTCAACAAATCCGCTTCCACTGCTGGAGCCTGAGGCACGGGGGCCTGTCTGGCTTCCTTAGGTGGATGCTGTACCACATGTACCGATAATAGCAGTTGGCCTGTCGTTATGCACATCAAGGAAACTAAAAGTCTTATTAAGTTGGACAAGCTGGTTGAGGCGTACTTTACTGTGGAAAATTTTGGAGTGCAAAACATAGAAAGGGTATTGGAGTCTGTTGATGGCAGTCGAGCCACAATATCAATTGCAAATGTCTAGTTACCTAGAAAAGGGTTATGCTAGGCAGATGAAACTAGAGGAATTGGAATCCACTAATAGCCGAGCATGGTATCTGCCGCATTTCGGAGTAACTAGCCACCATAAGCCTGGAAAACTTCGAGTAGTCTTCGACGCAGCTGCCGAGGTTGCTGGCATTTCTTTAAACTCGATGTTACTCAAATGCCCATAGCAAGCCAAGCCGCTCTTATCAGTTTTGTTTATGTTCCGGCAGGGAATAGTTGGCGTGGTCGACGATATAAGAGAGATGTTCTCGCAGATTAAAATTTGCCCAGCTGATCAGATGTCCCAAAGGATTTTATGGAGAAATGGGGAAGCATAACTGCCGATTGGTACGTACGTGATGACATCGATGATCTTTGGCGCCGCTTGTTCCACTTGCTCGGCGGAACACATTAAAATCAAAAACGCCAAGGAATTGGAAAGAGAGTTGCCGGAAGCTGTTAGGAGAATATTGGACAATCACGACGTCGACGACTTTGTCTGCAGTTTCGACAGTGAATCGGAGGCTGAGCTAGTCAGTCTGAACGTCAAAAGGATACATGCGGAGGGTGGGTTCGCACTTCGCAACCTTGTGAGCAACAAAATGACAATTCAAATAACCCTGAATGATTCCCCATCTGACAAATATGTTGAAAAGGTACTTGGGATGTATTGGGACACCGATAACGATACATTGCGTTTCTGTCTTATGTTTCACAAAATCGCCATAGATGTATTAGAAACACTCAGACCACCGACAAAAAGGGAGATGTTGGGTATCGTAATGGCTGTCTTCGACGCATATGGATTTCTTGCCAATTTTCTCATATACTCGAAGATTCTTCTGCAGAAGACCTGGAATACGGGAATCGGGTGGGAGGACCAGCTGCCATGCTACAGCGCCAATGGGTACTTTGGTGGTTTGAGATGGACAGAATCAAAGAATTCAAAGTAAGCCGCTGTTATTCGCCGAAGCTGTCATCAGCTGATAGTCTCGAAAGCCACATATTTGTCGACGCCAGCGAAAGCGCCTTTGCCGCAGTAGGTTACTTTCGCATACAATGTCAAGGAGAAGAGATGTTGCATTCGTTTCCGGCAAAACCAGGTGTGCGCCGAAAAAGCTGCTATCTGTTCCGCGCCTGGAATTACAAGCAGCAGTTCTGGGAAGTCGACTACATAGTACCATACGTGCGGACCACAACGCTTCTGTTTCACGAGTCGTCAGACTGTTGCTGGCTTCCATCTAAGTTAAATGTCTCCGATGATGCAACTCGTGCCAAAAACCCGCCAACATTTACAAAGAATAGCCGATGGATTTCTGGACCAGGATTTCTTATTTTTCCCGAACAGCACTGGCCAAAGTGCTTTAATTCTCAAGTACCATAAACACTCCAAGAAGAAGTTCGACCAAGGATACTGCACATTGGCGAGGCAAGTAGCCCGCTAATACAACTTGACAAATTTGCTCCTTTAACAAACTTAGAAGAACTGTAGCTTGGGTGTTGCGGAGTCGAGTATGGTTGAGCCGTGCGAGGGCGACGGTTGGAACAAAATGAACTAAAGAACCCATCATCGAGCGCACTACACGTCCTTTAGTAAAAACCACAGCAGTGCCTACAAATAGACTGACAGCGATGGAGATTGAAGCTGCCGAAAAAAATCTCTGCTTACAAGCTCAAAAAGACGATATTTACGAGGAAAGGTCCTGCTTGGAGAAGGGATTACCAATCGCAAAGAAGAGCACCTTATACCAGCTTACCTCACACTTGGACCAAGATAAACTACTAAATGGTCGCATTAATGCAGCGCATTGCCTTCCTGCTGAAGCCAGATGTCCAATTATTTTACCGCAGCGCCACCAATTAACGCAACTACCATCTTACCATCAATGAGATTCGTCAGCGGTATTGGGTGCCACGCGTTCGATCAGTACTTAAGAGGACAACAAAAAAACTGTCAGGTGTGCAAATTGGCTCGCGATAAACCTATGACTCCCTTAATGGGACAGCTACCATCAGACCGATTAACCCCATTTGTACGTCCTTTTACCTATACGGGACTGGACTATTGTGGTCCACTTCAAGTTGTTATCGGTCGCAGAAGGGAAAAAAGATGGGTGGCACTCTTTACTTGCCTCACTATCAGAGCCATCCACCTGGAACTTGCAGCAGACTTATCCACCGATGCCATGATCCTATGCTTAAGAAATTTCGTAAACAGGAGGGGAACTCCTCTACGAATAAGAAGCGATAATGGGACAAATTTTATTGGAGCCCAGCGTGAAGAGGCACCCAGAGTTGAGACCCTCCGAAGTTTGCTGATCGAAGCCGAAAATATTGTGAACTCCAGACCTCTAACGGAATTGCCGCTGTGCTCAGAAGAAGATGAGCCATTAACCCCGAACCACTTCCTGATTGGATGTCCAAACTCGACACAGACGCCTTACCTTGATGATTCACCAATATGCAGTCGTAAGCAATTGAAAATAACGCAACAGCTTAAGGATCGTTTTTGGAAGCGGTGGATGCTGGAGTATCTTCCGATATTGACAAAACGTAGTAAGTGGCACGCTACCGTACCACTCCTAAAGGTTGGTGATCTGGTTGTAATATGTGATGCTGCTCAACCTCGAAGTAAATGGCAACGTGGCAGAATTATGAAGGTGTATCCAGGGAAGGCGGCCAGGTCCGAAGTGTAGATTTGAAGACCCCGAACGGAATGCTTCGCCGCCCTGCCTCTAAGCTAGCTGTGCTCGAAGTAAGTAGTGAATCTCCACGAGTATTCACGGTGGGTGGGATGTCATCGTCGATGACAGCAGATGGCGCGCAAAAGGAAATCTGCCATGGATGGATACACACCAAAATAGAAACAGACTCGAAACGGGACTTGTTCTATTTGATTTTGCAAAAAATCGTGTTAACTAACGAGTACAAAGAATAAAGCCAGCGTGAGAAGTAGTAGCGTGAAAGCAGCACAATTTTAAAACAACCTAAAAACGTATTATGAAGCCGAATAAATATAAATAAAGCCATTAAGCATTTCAAATTTGAGTGTTTACTTTTTATCTTTCTCTTGTACACTTGCTATTATATTGTCGATTTTATTATAGACTTGTACGTGAATCGTCGCTTCACCCATGGCAACTTCTTTCATTTTTTCATTGTTTGCTGTGGAAATTTCGGTAGAACATGGACGGGCATCATCATGGATCCAAATACCATGTCTGATCATCAGAGGCATTAACGGCACAGCAAGCAAGAAATGTTTTCGGTGGTGTATTTTGTTGTGATGAATTCTTACCTTTTTTCTTTTTATAGAATCTACTAATGTGTCCAAACGAGTTGTAATTAAAACAACGAGTCTTCTCCGTGTCAGTTGGATTCTGCGGACGACTACGGTTTTTATTCCAATGTTTTGTCATCAACGCAGAATCAGTTTCTCTGTTCGAAGAATTATTGGTGGGGATTTCTTGAAGAAGTTAGTTTTAATTGAGTCTCCTGTGATGGGAACTCCGGAGCTCTCCAACTCCATTATCATCGGCTTATATTTATCTGGCAGTCCAGCAAGAAGCAGCGTACCAACCCAAATTCAATTTGTGCGCAGTCATTATTTTGTTAACATACTCTTCAACCGATGCTCAATTTGATAATCTCGTGGTAAACAATGCTCTCAGTAGACTTACCCTACGAGTCAATCGAGAATCCTCGAATGCTTGTTGCAATTTATCCCATGCGTCCTTTGCGGTTTCAGCATCTTGTATATGCATATACCTAGCTCATGGAATCAAAGGCTAAAATTATTATTGCTTTAGCCTTTGTTACTTTCTTCGAGTCAGCTTCGGTACCAACAACACATGTCCATTGTCCATAGCTCCTCTTGTTCCAAATAAGCCCGCATGGCAAACTTTCACGTGGTGTACCTAGATATCCCTGCCAGTGATTTTTTCGATTGAAGGTATAGTATTACTTGTCGACATGATTAATTGGCTGATGCAATCCGATTGAATATATATGTTTCCTTGAACATAATTTATCTATTTATAATTGCCTGGGCCCTTAACCTGATGGGATGTTAAATCCACAGTGGCAAAGACATATAGAAATAATGCGTCGACAATAATTGATACAAAGATGTTTATTATAATTCACATAAAAACACACAAAAACAAGAAGGATTAAAAAAGAATCGTTACATGAGAGTGAGAAGACAATAAAAAGAGATAACTATATCTGTAAATGAAGAAACGTTAATGACCACGTTACAGTTAGGGTTTACCATATTAACAATTACTGCCATCCAGGAAATACGATGGGCCGGGCTAAAAGAGGATGAAAAACTGTGACATCTACTACGGACCGTGTTATAGTGAGCAGAAACAGCGACTATTCGGATGGTATTTGTTATAAGTGCCAGACTTAGGCAAGAAGTCTTACGTTTCCAAGACATTAGCGAAGGCATTGTAACAATCCGCATCAAGGATTGCAAGACTTATATGGGCTCACGCCCCAACGGAGATGATATAGCTAGGGACTGCCACGCAACAACAATCCAGAAATACTGTAAAAAAATTAATGTCGAAAGTCTGCAATCGACGAATTGGACAGAACGTTACCATTGACAGACATAACTTTGAGGTATTACGGGACTTTTTCTATCACAAGCAAGAAACCAATGGTTTAACGAGCAATACTGAGCGATCTTCATAGCTGCAGGAAAAGCCACCATTGAGCTTTATAAATAAAGAAAGAAGACTGCAATCGCAAGAGACCTCCAATATCGTCGCGCTGGTTGTTTGTTGAGTAATCCCGACAGATGCTCACAACAAAGAATGATTTCTACAAGGCTAAGCTGCAGGTGAAGATGAGAGCTGCCGTTGAGCTCTAAACCCTCTAAACTGCGCCAACTACAGAGGCATACGTCTCCTCAACATCGCCTACAAGATCCTATCTGCCGTAATATCTGAACGCCTGAAACCGTGGTTTTAGGCCAGGAAAGTCCACAACCGATCGAATCTTCACACTTCCGCAGATCCTGGAAAAAACCCAAGAAGTCCAAATCGATACCCACCACCTATTCATCAATTTCAAAGTAGCATACGACAGCATTTATAGAGACGAACTATGCAGTATACAGTATGGTATACCGCCCAAACTCGTCCGTTTGTGTAGGATGACGATGGAGAATTCTCGCTGCTCCATCAGGGTCGGAAACGTCCTCACCGACACATTCGATACCAAAAAAGGATTTAGGCGATGCGCTGTCATGTGACTTCTTCAATCTGATTCTTGAGAGGATTGTGCAAAACTCAAGAGCCAACACCAGAGGCACAATTTTCCAAAAATCTGTACAACTACTAGCATACGCCGACGATATTGACATAATTGGTAGGACCCAACGTGATGTCATAGCCACGTTTGCTAGTATAGAGAAGGAAGCGGCAAAAATGGGTTTAGCAGTAAATGAGGGCAAGACGAAGTATATGCTGTCAGCACGAAAGGACACACAAAATCAACGAATTGGATAGAACGTCACCATTGACAGACATAACTTTGAGGTATTACGGGACTTTTTCTATCCGGCTCCGCTATTAACTCTGACAACAACATCTCGTCAGAAATTAAACGAAGAATTACTCTTGCCAACCGCTGTTTCTTCGGGCTAAGAAGCCAATTCAGTAGTAAAGCCCTAACCTGAACTACTAAGGAGATCCTATATATGACCCTGATCATCCCAGTCCTGCTCTAAGGCGCTGAAGCATGGACCATCTCAAAAGCGGATGAAGAAATTCTTGGTGGATTTGAGAGGAAAATTTTTCGGTCCCGGTTTCGTTGACGGGCTATAGAGACGAATATTCAACCAATAACTATACGAGCTGTACAGCGACATGCCCCTGGTCAAAATACTCCGCATTGGACGTTTAAGATGGCTAGGACATGTAGAACGAATGATGGCTAGGTCATGTAGAACGTTAAAACCAACCTCAACCAACTTGGAGTGCGCAACTGGAGGCAGTTAGCTAAGGACCGGGCCAATAGGAAAGGCATGTTGGTTGAGGCCCAGCTTCATTTCGGACCCGTTCACTCACCGTGTCCGCTAAAAAGTCTCTAAAATGAAATGCGCACAACACGGCGGTTTCTTTAATTTCTTCTTTATTCGAATCCACGTCTGCTTTACAAGAAGGTTTGTCGCAGACTGACTCCAGTGGATTTTTGCGGAATAGGAATGGGTTGTATATGAAGGAGTAGGGATTGGGAAGAAGGGATAGGATAGGTAGGGTTGGGTAGGGGCAGGACAGGATCCTCTTTACGTGGATGTTGATGTGACACTTAGGAGGAATACGGCTCATCTTCAGACATGTAAAGGGTTTTTTTAGAGGTATATGACTTAAAGTTTAACTTAATTTTAACTGGCGGCCATTTTGTCAGATGGCAAGTGATTTATTTTTAGTTGGGTCTGGCATTTCAACATGAATAGACTGACGTCTGAACAACGCTTCCAAATTGTGCAAATTTATTTTGAAAATCATGGTTATGTTCTAAATATGCGTACTACGTCCATTTTACGGCCAAGATAATCGTCCATCCATTCAATTCAGTATTGGACGTTTTCGAACCAAGTTTACTCTAAATGATAATACGCATCCACAGAGACGTCGTACAGAAGTCATTGCTGCTATGGGGAGTATCGTAGAGGAGGACCTGAATCAATCTATCCGCCATCACGGACAGGAAAAGGATATGTGTCCATCAACTCTATGAAAGATTTTGCAAAAAAAACTCTTGGTTTGCGTGCTTACAAAATAAATCTCGTGCTATCTGAAGTCGGTAGTCTACGGCTACGCCAATAAGCCCGAAACGATTGACCACTTGGTGGACAACATTCATCGTATCATATCGTTATTGCCGTTATACGGCCACAAATAATGGAAAAGTCATCGAAAATTAGACCTCCATTATCCAGATTAGAACACGTCCGAGCCAGCCGTGTTCATATGCCAGAAATTTAAGTTATAATGCCAGAAGATTATCTTTCGAATAAAGTATGTTTAATGCCAATTTAAAAAAAAATCTTTGTTTTATTCCATTTCAAATTTCAATAGCTCAAAAAAAAACCTTTAAAATGCACTGAGCTCCGGCTCTAGGAATCCATGCTGAATGAATGTATATGCCTGTGCATCTTTAATACTGTGCTACTGTTTACCTGAGCGTTAATTTGTCTGGCCGTCTGCCTAACTTTCTGTTTTTATACTTCAGGCACAAGGGATTTGGTTAATAAATCAGTACTCATTTTATAACATACATATGTTATGTAAGCGTACATATAATGACGAAAAAGTAAACATATTAAACAAACCATGTGTATAATTTCATTCGAGAATTTATTCTAGTATCACAAACAAATATCAACTAAAAATTGTAAGATACAGTGCAAATGTATAAACCATCAATAATAATATCAAACTAATAATTGATTCATGGATAAAAATAAAATAAATTTGATATAATATATATATATATATATATATATGTATATATATATATATATATATATATATATATGTATTTATATAGGTTTTGTGTCATCTTTTTAAACTCAGCTACGCACATCGAATTAAACATTTCACATTAAGCTTCTTCCAATTGATTCCTTTATTAAAGAAAAACAACTAAAAAGCAAGCTTAATTAAAGAAAGTCCGGTGTGAGGGAAGATTAGAAAGATAAGCGATATCTGGAGTTGAAACACAACTCATCTGATGAACTTAAAAATATTTTAATTAACTCTTACAAAAATTAGTTCAAAACTTAAATATTACTAAAAACTGATTCTTTTCAGTGTCGAAATGTTTAGTCAAATACTTCTTAGACAAACAATTAAAACAATACTATTAATAAGAGAGTGTGAATATACTTAACTTAAGAATAATCCTACAGTCGAATCGACTAATTTAATAATTGGATTGTTTATCTAATACCTCCATTTCGTACACTTAATGTTTTACATACTGTGATGTATTATCGTGTGTCTAACTTAATTACAGATAGCATGTATATAAATAATTTGATAGATTTGTTCACTTCAATATAGTTAGCATTTTAAAACATAGATAATATACATACTTGTGATGTATTTTAGTTTTTTTCTTTGTTCAATATATCATAGCAAAAATTGTTTTACAAAACACACCTCTACCCACGGGCGGAGGCAGATGCGTAGATGCCTCTAGTAGAATAAATGCGTAATGCCTCATTTACAAAACTTGGTTGTATAAAAAAAAATTAAATAAAAAATCATTAAAATACAAATTTTGTTGTTAAAGTCCATAGGATTTGAGCTATATTAAAGATTTTCGTTATTATTTTTGCGTGTTCATTTGGTGAGCATCGTATTTGCTTATTATGCCCGACCTGGGTGGGCGCCAAATGAACACAGCCCTAATTAACAAACAAACAGAGTCATCTCAATAACGAAATATAAACTATGATCACATTGGAAATAAAAATTATTTCATAAACATGGTGAAATTAAATATCTCCTATTAAAAGACTGTTCAACTAATAATATAAATTCACCGAATTTCTGGTGTGATGTCATCTTTTTTAATTGTTTATCTAAAAAACAACGACATTGGAGGCTGTAATAATAATAATTCGATACAACAACACTGGGAGACTGCGAGTGCAGCAAGCTTATTTCAATAGCTCTTGCTAATTTGGATGCTAATGCAGCTGCTGCTGATGCGGCGGTGACTAATGTTACTACTAATATGCATTTTAATACATTGAATAAATTACTGATGATGATTAGATTTAGTGGTAATAATGTTAGTAAGATTATTTGTAGGTTCTTTTTGATGAAGTATTTGTAGTGGATCTTGATCAACTTTAGTTACGGATTAATCTGCTTCTTGGGTTTTTTCAATTCAGCATCTTCGTCGCGCTTGATTTCAGTGTAACGCTCACCTTTAAGTGATACGATTTTGTTATCGCGATAGCGAACAAGCTTCTTCGGTTCAACCTTTGGTGCGAATGGCTTGTATTCGCGTGATGCAGCATTCTTGTCGACATACGAATATCTGTGGGAGAAATTCATAAACAAAATTATAAAAATGTTTGCTTGGAAGTTTAGTAACTCAATACAAAACATACAAATATTGCAAGATCCAAAAATTTTAGTTTTTAATCAAAGAAGAGATTTAGAGAGGTAACTTCGATGATGATTTTAAATTCTTGCCTCCGTTTAATTGGGGATAATTCCCCGTCATTGTGCATTTTTTTCATTCTTTCATTCTTTATTCCGCATTGTCCGGGTACCAGTACCAAAATATAATTGGGCTCTGTTTGCATAACAGCTAAATGCATCAACTTTCTCAATTCGTATGTTGCTAGTTGCATTGCGATGGCAACTGGTAAACACATGAAGAAAATCTGTATTTAAGTCGGAACAGTTAATATATTGTTATGATAGTAGTAAAGGCTTCAAGCGGACTTTTTTTCGATTATGGGGAAGGCCTACTATTGATCCAGATACTTTAGTTCCTAACGCATGACTGACCTTATGGGTGGAATCAAGAAATTTTACTATCTTGTTTGCAAGACAAGACAGTCTTGCAGAAGTCATTTGCATGAAGTCCAAGTCTTGTCGCGTACTTGCTTATTAGACAGTTATGACACACGCATATGGGGGAGCTGATGTGGCATTTATCAAGCGACATTTTTAAATCCAGCTTCGGCATAATATGTTTGGTGGCCCGAATTGCTCTATCGCTGCTCTATCTAAGATTTGATCTGCTGATAGCACGTTGCTTTAAAATAAGATTGCATCTAGCGATTGCAATACCGCTTTCGGATAGGGCTAGTATTATTGTTCAATGTCTACAGACATTGTCTGAATTTTATTTCTCAAATGTCATTCTGAAATTTTTTTTAAAGAGATACGCTTCTGAAACTGCTTTTTAGTTTGATGGTTACGATTGCTGTGATTTGAGGGACTTGTTGCTGTGTTATAACATTTGCTGATATTATATTATCTTTTAGCCAGACCAGACTTCTTTGACACCATTATAAAGTTTTGCTTTTAAACTCTAATCGAAATAATGCTTGGTACCGGCGTATCTCGAAAATATCTGAAGCTGATGCACTCGCTCTCAGTACCATTTAATGCACTGGCTTTGTGTTGCGCGAATTAGATTGTCGCCTAGAGATTTTTCAAACTCATAGGTTATTTCAAATGAGCTTGTCATAAACTTTAAATCAGCTTGACGATGTTTATGATCATTTCGGTCGAATTTCACTTCCAGGGCGATTATTTTTATTATATCTAGACAATTATGATTACCTAATTCATCATGCTTGGGTGTTGTAGAACGAGGGTAGACTATGATTTGCCTTAGCTTGGCAATGCTCACGGGTAGTAACTCTGACTACACATCAAATGTGCTTATTTTTAACCTCTACGTGGTAACCATCGTTTACTGGTGTCATCCAACCGGCTTTGACGTGCTAAACGATAAGTGCGAGTGTTGATAACGAAACGAAAAGTAGCAACACTATAAACAGCCTGGTGAGAATGGCACGGAAAGAATACCCGGCCTGCTGTCCCAGACGTACCTAGACAAACTGCTTCGAAATATTCGGACAACAGGTTGTCTAGGAATTTCAAGAGATGGTGGCGGATGTACCGAAAGGCCAATGGCAGCGAAAATAACGGTTCAATTCGTTAAGTTTACCGCAAGCTCCGTCCATTTTATGGTCGACATAATCGTCCATCAGAGCAATTAATTAACCATGAATCGTTTTCGCACTACGTTTACTATATACGATAATACGCATCCGCAGAGAAGTCGAACAGTGCGCACTGAAGAAACAATTGTCGCTGCAAATCAAAATGTTGAAGAGGACCCGAATGGATTGATTCACCACCGTGCACAGCATTTTGAGCTTTGTCCATCAGCTTTATGGAAGATTTTGTGCAAAGATCTTGGCTTACGACCTTACAAGATCCAGATTGTGGAAGAATTAAAGCCGCTCGTCTACGCCAACAAACCAGAAACGTTAGGGGACTTGGAAGCCAACATTCGTGGCGATATTGCCGACATATGGCGCCAAATGCTCGAAAAAAGCTTGAAAATTTGACGTCTAGGCTTGACTTTATTTAAATCAGATGCGGTGGCCACATGCCCAAAATCATATTTAATGGCATAAAATTATCCTTCTAATAAAGCCAAGTTGATGGACATTAAAACGATTTTCTTGTGTATTACTTCAATTCGAAGTTCTATACCTCTAAGAAAAAAAAAAAACCCTTTACATATTATGAAAATACACCGCTTGGACCATGGTAAATATTTAAATTGGCATAATTCATATTAGTCACAAGAATAAAAGCAAAAAAACTATTATATCCTAAATTGCACAAAGGAATATTCGTTTGTGTACCTATTAATCTATAGAACAAGACCTTTTTTTGTTCAACAAGTCAGTTACCTACCTTGCTATAATGCGATTCTTCAATTCAGTGTCGTCGACAACATTATTCTTACGACCTTGGAGGTTTGTAGACTTATCCGTTAATGACTGTCCAGTATCCTGACGATGCAATAGAATTTGAGTTGCGCTATCTATATCTCCTTTAGCGATGGCAATGCAATGCTTTACCTAAATAAACAAATTAATTACAACAAACATTTATTTCATTACTGCTGGTTTTTTGTTTCCTACCTCAACATATGACGTCTCTGGGAACATCTCTTGCAACACTTCACATTCATCAAGAAAATAATCACAACCTGAGCTGTCCGTAGAGCCACAGTCGCTAGTCTCAGATAAATGTTGAGCACGCTTGCCACCATTACCAGGTCCTGAGCACTCATCCTTTTCCGAAATTGATGATGGACGAGCCCGAAGTTTTGCCTCCGGAATAATGTCAGAAAGACTCAATGAGCTGAAAAAAATTCAAACAATTAAAACAACTTTCTTACATAAAGTAAACATCCTCCTACTGTAGAGTAATGTTTGCTGAAGTCTCGCTATCACGACTCTTTTCCATATCGGAAAGCTCACTTTCCAACTTAAAAATCCAATTACATATAACACCCGAATCGATTTGCGAGAACTCCGAAAAATAAGCACTCATCATTTCGATGAAGCCTTCGACATCGAAGCAGGGATCCTGAGAAGCCTCTTCCAGAATCGATATAATGTATGAAAGTACTATCTCATCGACTACACTAAAATCTGCTTCGGGAATATGTGCACTCACAAACTGAATAAGACTTTTCTTCACAACTTCATGTTGCTCCTGTAGATTGGTCATCTGTAATAAGCCGGAATGCATTTAATTTCATCTCATCAACCCCTCTTCATTTTTGTTATATACACATTTTTCTTCACATAACGAAAATTGAATATTTTCTCGCTCACCTTAACAATATATACTTGCGAGGTCGCAATTCGTCAAATTCAATAAATATTGAAAGAAATTACCGGTGTCGAGGTAATAATAAGCACCTTAAACCGATCTTTATTACGAATATACACAGAACTTAGGTATCGAACAGAAATCTAACTTCGTTTTCAACACAAAACAATCAATAAGATCAATAATCAAAGTTTTTGCATTTTTTGTTTTTTCCTCTTTCTCGTTTTTTGACAAGCGTATTCCTGTATGGAGAAATTTACATTGGTGGACAGTGACATCTAGTCGTTGATAAAGGATACACAAGAGGTGAGAAGGTGAATCGGCAACGTCAACGAACATGTTTTGTTTTAGAAATTATTAACAGAATAAGAAATAACTGCTGACTAAATAAGAGGCTCTTTATTCTAAGTTTGTAAAATAGAGAAATAATTTCGATAGACTCAAGAGTCAACGTGTCAAAGCAGATTAATTGTGAAAATTTATTTCCAAAATCAGTGTTCAGTTTAAAATTGCTATGGTGTTCTTCGACCACATTTTAGTCGTCATAACTCAGTAGGTATACCAAATATCAAAAATTAGCCACTGGATACATTTTAGCAAGCTGTTGAGGAGGCTAAAATTTTGAAGTCTCTATTCACTATATTAATGTCAAAAATTATCCACTGGCTAAAATTTTAACGCAATTGACTAAAAAATATTTTACTGAGCAATTGTTTACTTTTATGAAAACATATGACCCCTTGGGTATATAACCCCTTTTAGGGCTCTACACTTTTGCTTAGAAAAACGAGTCCAGTGATTCAAAACAAAACATTATGCAAGCTTTAAAAAACGATTTTATCACAATTAAATTCTGACTTATTTATAGACTCATTACAAGGAGTGTATCTAAAGTTATGTATTCCCTAAAATGTCTGTAAGGCCGTGTGTCAATTGCGTTAAAATGCCACACGGCCTAATAGCACGTTTCAACCAAGTCTAAATGCATCATTCCAGCGAAAATCGTTATTTCTCCCGAAATGGAATGCAATACGCCATACAATTTCACATTTTGAAGTTCAGTATTCCGCTGAAATGTTTTTTTTTTGAAACGTGGTCTAACGGAGTAATGACAAATCAAACATTACTTTTTCCCCCTATAAACACTTTATTTTTCTCCTATAAACGTCAAATTTTTCTGTAAATACTTTTAAAAAAATTCTTTCAGAAAACAAATTTTAAATTAAGAAAATAATTCAAAATACTTTTAATTCTTGAAGGATGTTCTCTTGCTTTTTCTTGTCCAAATAGCTTCTGCATACTTGTAATGGCTTTTACTTCACTAGAATGCGTAATATGGGAAAGTTTTGTGATGGCACGAAAATTCGAAGTTCAAATTTTAACAAAGTCTGTCGTTTTGAGGTATTTCTTAAAAAATATATGTCTGTCGTCTGAAGACTGAAATTTTACTGAATTTCGGATGTCTGTTCTTGGAACCAAAATCAACAACATTTCCCATACAACAGCATTTTTAAAATACAAAAACGGATGCAACGATTTTGATCAAAATTAATAACCAACCAATTACAACTATCTGGAATAATATGGCAAGATCATTTTTTTGCGATAGATACACATAGCGGTTCTTTTGAAAATGTTCAAATACAAATTGACGTTTAATGTTAGTGCTGTTTTTTAATTGTTAATTTTCTAGAAAGGGGCTCTAATGAGCTCTAATGGTAAAAACATGTATTTTAATACCGCATAATCAGTTTTTACCTGAGAAAATAAAATACTGAAAAGACAAAAGCTGGTATCGTTGATAGTTATCAGATCTGAAAATTAATGAATTATTCAAATTTGACAGTTGTCGAAAATGTGCGTGGAACTAATGCTGACTTTCAGCAACTTGGATTTAAGTGAAGAGCAGGGAGAACGAATCCATCAGAAAAGAGCGTTACCAAGGTTACTGGAATTCAATTATTATGGCTGACTATTTCAGAAGTAGTTTTCCATGGTCGACTCATGCAAGGAAGTCGTATAAAAGATAGTTTCATTCGCAAGAATTTTGTGTAATAAAAGATTTCGACTTGAAATCTTTTATATTTTTTTAAAAAATAAACCACCTCTACACCTCAAAAATTAGAGCTGATAATAGAAATTAGCGGATTAAATATATTTACGATTGAGTAAAACTTCATGCTAAAAGTGAAGCTAATGGGACTTGAAAATAATTGTTTTTTACTCAGTTCTTTTCTAAATAGTAATCAAATGACTGATTCTTTTAATGTTTCGTGCTTTTCAACAACACGAAAATGATTATTCAGGTTATACAAATGAAAGAAATGCTCTCAAATAACGGTTGATAATGCCTTACATTTGCAATGCCCTAATTTTCTCGAAATAGCTTCAAACTATTTCTATTAAATTTCATAGCTGTGTTATTATAAACGACACAGACATATTCCCTATGTCCGATACGACTAGGATAAACCTCCCCAGGAATGTAGGAGAGTATTTTGTGTTTGATATGATTTAATGTATATTATAGAATGAAGCCGGGCATCGAATGATAAAACACTTTTCTGTTTTATGTTTAACAATAATTTATTTAAACACAGTCTTTTTTCTAGAGTTATATTATTTACAAAACGGTTTCTCGTTTAACAATTCAATAACATATATTTGAAATCAAATACCAACGACTTACATCGCGCACTATTATCACTTTCCGAAATTCACTCAGGCAACACTATTCAAATCACGTTTAAGTCACAATTTAGACCAATTCGCTGGTTGTCACTTCATCTCTATTTATACCAATCCACATACTGATCTAGAAAGAGATGGCATATTCTCGGTTCGTACACTGCAATCCGAATCTATAACAATATGATCAATTTATAAAATCAATAAATTAATGATTACCGTTATACTGATTTTTAGGGGAACACTTAGTATGCATTTAATCGAATTTAATCGAAATCGTTAGAGCCGTTTATGAGAAAGTCAGCAGCAAACAAATACAAATAGGCTCGAACAGAATCCTGTCGAGAAGAACAAGGAAATATCGTAGTTGAGACACAGTCGATGCTGAGGATATGGAAGAACCACTTCTGCAGACTGTGAAACGGCGATGATGAACAACATTCCGCTGTCAGGCAGAACGAACCATTCAATATTGGCAACGACAGCGAAAGCTGCCAACCACCCGACCTGAGTGAAGTGAGGATAGCAATATCTAAACTGAAGCTTAATAAGGCTGCCGGATATGACGGCCTTCCCGCCGAGCTTTATAAAGCCGGCGGAGATGACTTGGTAAGTAACATCCACCAACTCATAAGCCGAATCTGGTCGGAAGAAAGTACTCCTGAAGAATGGAACCTCAGCATCGTTTGCCCGATCCACAAAGAAGAAGACCCTCTAAACTGCGCCAATACAGAGGTATTGGCCAACAACCTGATGGGCCCTTATCAGTGAGTTTTTTGGCCAGGAAAGTCCACAACCGATAAAATTGTCACACTTCGACAGATCCTGGAAAAACCCAAGATGTCCGAATCGATATAGATCCTATATAAGACCCTGATCAACTCAGTCCTGCTCTACGGCGCTGAAGCATGGACTGTCTCAAAAGCGGATCGATTTGAAATGAAAATTCTTTGAAAAATCTTCGGCCCCGTTTGCGTTGACGGGCTATGGAGACGAAGATTCAATCGAATCTTCGAACTATACGAGATGTACAGCGACATGCCCCTGGTCAAAAAAAAATCCGCATTGAACGTTTAAGGCCCGTTTGCTGATACGAAACATAAATATTCATGTTCAACATAAACCCTTAAGTGACACTTAGTGCTTTGCACCAATCGTAAACTGAAACATAGAAATCGCTATGTTGAACATAACCTAGGTGGTAGAAAAAGTGGCCACTAAGATATTTATGTCAAACATAAATTTACATGTACTGTTATTTAGACGCTTTCTGTCAAGAATAGTGAAGTGACTACTACGAAAGACAAATAATAAAAATGGATTTTGAATTGTCGGACTTGATTGAAGATGACGTGGAAGTTCTTGAAATTCTAGAGGTAGGAGTTCCTCGCCAAATTTACGAAACAAATGAATATTTTTACTCTTTTGATGAGCTTTCTTTTTATAAAAGATTTCGACTAACAAAGGAAATAACAATGGTTGTTTTGGATAAGATAGAATCATCTTTAGAATGTCCATCCAACAGGTAGGTATAGTTATGCAGTGCAACAAAAGCTGTTCAGAAATCTTACTGCTTTGCAATGTTGAGGCGACGGGTCTTCTTCTGGAAGTCCATGGAGTATTTTCATGTCGAATGGTGTTATCAAATTGTTTTTTGAAGCTCTTTGACATCATTATTTGTGGTGTAATTTCCTTTTCAGCATCACCCGAAATATCATCCTCAAAATCATCCAAAATGTTATCCTTAACTGTGCATTCGGGAGTTTGGATTTTTCATTTTGGATGAACTTTTTTTTTAGCATTGATGGTTTATAGTTACTCCAGTCGTCGACGTCGTTTGATTTCTCATTGCACTACAAAATATTTGTTAGTGTAAGTAAACATTTTACACTGTTGTTTTAAATATTCATTTAGGTTCCCTTTTCGCTTTCTTGTTGTTCAACCTGTATGTCACCATCAAATTCGTTCTCCAACCCGAAAATTGTTTTTGGGTTCATAATGGTAACGGACAGTTCGAAATTAGGGTCAGAAGGTGTAAATGGTTTTCCCCCTCCTGTTTGAAAGCTTGAACCTTTTTCCTTTGCCGTCTCTTTTCTTATTTCTGCTTTATAGTTGCCATAAAACCTCTTGAGTGACTCGCTATTTCTAAAACAAGCTGTGGATTGGCTGTTAAAATTTGTCTCGATTCGGAGCCAAGCGTTCTCCTTATCCTTCCACGTTGCACCATCAGTTTTTTTATTCTCTACGATGTCCCTTTCATCGTAGACGCAATGTAGAAGAAGTGTTTTTTCGTTTTGCGAGAAGTTCGGATTCCTTTTCTTATTGTTTGCAGACATGACGCAGCTTTTTAAACACAACACACGGTAAAATAATAAAAACCAACATTTGCGCACAATATTTTGACAGTTGTGTAAACCGACTTGAAGTTAGTATTCATTTAAAAGTCACCACTTACTATGTTCAACATAATTTTTTTTTCTGCAACATACATAAATTTAGGCTTCACATAGAACGTTCCGTTTCAGCAAATGGGCTTAAGATGGCTAGGACATGTAGAACGAATGGACACCAACACTCCGGCTCGCAGAGTCTTCGATTCCCAGCCACACGTCGGACGCAGTATAGGAAGACCTTAAGTAAGTAAGAACAGATGACGCTACATGTCGCTGTGGAAATGAATCTCTTGGCACAAGATGTCGCTCATTGTACTATGAAAATTTAAGCTTGACGGAGGCAAGTGTTTCTTTGCTAATCCGCAGTGAAACAACGAAGCCTGTTTTGCTGCTGTTTTGGAACATACTTTTTAGCAGAAGCGCATAAAAAGACAATTCACTAGCAGCCCATATATAATAAGCCAATTGACGACCTGGTGGCAAATTTTCATATCGACTAAGTGCTACGCATTTTGAAAGCTAACGCATATTTGTATAGAAAAACATCAAGTGAACAATTCAAATAAGGAAAAAAATAATAGATAATAATAATAATAATAATTGAGTGGATTAAAGCTGTATTCAATTGACGATTGTACAAACAACATATAAATACAAAATCTTAAGTCTTCGAAAATTGTTAAAGTGATTTCCAAAGAGTTTGCTCCTAATTTGAAAACTAAATTACTAGTTTTATACATATGTATATGAACGATTAATTAAGCGACCGTTCTTCGAATGGGTTAAAAAAAACTCAAAATCTTTCAGCTGTTTTGTGAACATTGAATACTACATAAAGGATCGTCTTAAACTTGTTTTTTTTTTTTGTTTTACGTGACAAACAATTTGTTTTAACACATATGTCGAATAATCAAATCATAAATTTACAAATTCAATTTATTTTTATTGCAATTAGTTACTTTTTACACACAAATTATCGCACAAATATCAGTAGCTCTCAAATCGTATCGTCAATTTTCTCGCAGAAGAAGCGTATGAAAATGACATTTCACTAGCAGTCCAGTACTATTTTAATATCCGCAATTTTAAAAATAGCTGTTACTACCAAACAAACAGCATCAAGCTCTATAGCAGAAGTCTGAAGAGTGAAAAAAAAATTGTATCCAAAACAAACAAATTTCAAAATGCGCGAAAAAAATCGACGGAAGCTTAACAATATTTCCATTGGAAGTCAGAAATTCCCCAGAAATGATTGGTGTGGTGGTCGGATTACATAACAAATTGTTAAATTTATAAAAACGGCAAAAACAAACGAGCACTTATATTTCAAAAGAAAATTAAAGTACCGTATTACTGCTATGCTAGTAATGAAATTATTTTTATTCTTTTAATAATTAAAACGATTTAATAAACTAAAGATATGTGACCATGATATGTTCAGTCCATCATAACATTCGCATCAGTGGTTTTTATGTGTCCCTTTTTTTAATTCATATTTATTTTTCTTCATCTTAAAACTAACTTACATGCTAAACAAAAATCAATGAATAAACTAGACTACTTATCAACTACCTATACTTAACTAACTTACTGGCCCTAAGCGGGCGCCATAAATTACACGATAACTTACTACTAATGCCTTTCGGCCTATTAACTAGTTTGAATATTCAAAAAAGAAAAATTTTATTTAAAAACTTGGTATCTTTTTTTTATTTTATTAAAACTTACATGCTAATTAGAACTACAGCTTTACAACTACAAAACAACAGCCATAGCAAGCGTTTTTTATGTGTTTGTGCCACCATGACTGTTTACCGCCTCAACCTTAAACTATGTAAGTCAGCCATATAATTACAATTTTAAGTCAATTATCATTAACTAATTTAGCAGGTTCTCCTGTTGCCACCTACTCCGACGGTCCCAATCGGACACACTCCTGCTGAACCTCAGGCGGTCTCCTCCACCTTGAGCTTCGGTCGTACAGGAGCCACCTGTCTACAATTCTCCGGAAGACGTGCCAGATCAGCCTCGACTATCCAAACGTAGGAAAGCTTCAGGCGGAATAAAGCCCCTTAAACGTTTAAAATATTTATCATTGATGAGACTATTGCTCGAGGCCATCGCTCTTGCAACGTGAAATCGAATGAGTTTTACCAGAAAATGATCTATTCTGTTTATGTTGGCCACATTGTATGGGACCTGGTTGGAATAGTGTAGTCAGATACTTGTGTTCTGTGAATTCCAAGGCAGCTTCTTAAACACTGCCTCTCAAACACCCGTATCTTTTCCATTTGAGGTGGGGCAACGTTGAACCACACCGGGCACCGATAGGCAATCATCGGCCTGATGAGGGCCATGTAGCAAATCACCTTCACCCTGCTGTCAAGACGACTGCTAAAAAAAACAATCGTCTTGTCAGGACAAAAGCTCCCCTAGCTCTCACCAGAGCAACATCTACATGTCTTCCGAAATATAGATACTGATCCAAACAGATGCCAAGGTACTTTACTACACATTTACTTGCCTGTGGGTGACCGTTTGGTCCAACGATCACCAGCTTGCGCCAGTTCTTTCTCGTATCCCTAAAGGCCCTAGACAACTTCCATTCATCACAATATCTCTGGATCTTGTCGAAGTGCCGCTGCAAAAGAGTTCAAATGACCTCGTCCATAGGTGCTGTTATAAACGCGATAAGTTCGTCCACATACGCAATTGCCTGAGTAAGACTACCTATCATATCACTGGTAGAATCGGTGAGTTTTCCGCTATCTGTTGCAGACCATTTTTAATTAAAAGTATGGTGGTAGAATTTACGTTGCCACTTTTGACAAAAAACGTTCTACGAGTCAACATGTCATGAAGTGTGTCCCATAGCCAAAATCTTGTTGTGAGCCCATGAACTCTACCAAAATCTAGAATTGTGTTGTTTTGTATAAAAAAAACTTTATTTGAAGATTCCCTTTTAATTTAAATTTTCTTTGTTTAAAATATTGTCGTTTATTAAAGATTTTTATTTAAAAAAAAACATACATTTTAAGGTACATACTTGTAAATCATTCCGTCAATGCATTTGTTATAGAAACCAAGTTTCCGTATTAGAATGCTTTTGACATTAGGAAACGTGTTAAACGGTACCAAAATTCCGCTTTCGGGTTTTGTTTTGGAAAGTAGTAGAATTCTATTACCCATTTGAAATAGAGAGTACCAAATATTAGTTTTTGAAAAATTGTACTTTCGGAACAAAATTCAGAGTAGAGCTCAGATCGCAGACATATATACTACGTTTTTTGATTGGGGGTACCTCAAAATATAAGAACTATTAAAAAAACTCATCTTCGAATTCTAGCGTCATCACAATACTTCCCTATACTATGTACTATGTACAAAGGAACAAAAAAAATTGAATTCGCAATGATTTATCACAATCACTAACCCTCTACAAATGGGCTTAACCAATACCAAAGCCGAAATCAATCGACGCCAGCAACAAAAACATCAAGTCAATCGCGATCCACACTCATAAATTGTTCACTTGCTTGCATTAACAAAACACGAAAACAATTAAATATTTTATTATGAATATTTTTGTTTTATTAATATCGTTAAAAAACTAAAATTACATTTACAATCTGTGCTTTTTTCATTTGTGGGAATCAGAGTCTGTGGGTTATAAAAGAGATATTTTTGTAGCCCGAAAATTTCTGGTTATTAATTTTACAATTTGTTTATTTGTTTTATAAAACATAAGTATACAATTATACTTATTAATTTTGCGTTTTCTTTGTAAATATCACAATTGAAGTTTTTTTTTAATTTACAAATTAGTTTTATGCTAGTTGTTATTTAAAATTCACAGAAATTTTGGGGCGTTGCAAATTTAAAAATGAAACACTTATCCTATAGAGCAAAATTAAATGTTTATATCTATATATATTTGTTTCGTGTTTATTATTTTTAATGTGAAAACACCTTTTAAATCGAATACACACCATAAAGCTCTTTCTATTGACGTGTTTTGTAAGTAAATTTATACATTTTTTATGGTTTTTAAGAGATGATACGAAACACATTTGATTGAGGTTTATAGTAGAAGTTGAAATCAATACAACAGTATTTATTTGCAATTATAACAAGCAACTTTAAATATATACGTAGAACAGTTTATTTTTTAGATTTTTGATTTATTTTCTATTTTTAATTTGAGTAGAATTATGAGTATCCGAACAAAAAAAAATCACAAGATTTAATATAAATCACTTATTCAAATATTAAAGTTTTCATTTCCATCTTTTCCATTAAATGTTGATTTTTTTTGTAGAAATTTCAATAGAAGAAATAGTTTTTTTGGAAAACACTTAAATGTTTTCAACCGAAACAATAGACATACATGTAATAGAAAACAAAACAGCGGAACAGAACATCTTAAGCGAACAATGCAGGAACGTTGGCATTTTCTAGTCATGTTCGTGGCTCACGTATAAAGTATGTAGTAGAGACTTACTTTTGAATTGGATGAAACATCAGTGAAGCTGAGATAGTTTTTCTGGCTTGAAGATTGTTGAGTTGGAGTGCGGATTTGAATTGATAGCAAAAGCGGCAGTAAAGTAATATTGAATGACAACAGACACCAGGCGAACACCTGCGACAGATAAAGTCCCCATACGCGTAAGTTATGATTGTGAGTACACAACTCGGGAGGCTTGCTGCAAATATTGGTGGCTTAAAGGAAAGGGAATGACAATTGCTCATATTGTTAAAATGTATCTTCTTCACTGATAGGAGATCTGTGCCGATATAGATAAAATAAGTACTGGACTTTAATCGGATAAGAAACAAAAACAGTCGATATACGTCGCTTTGAAGATTTACTTGCTTCAGGTAACACTAAGTACGATAATTTAATACGAATTTTTTCTACAACATCCTTTTCAGGATCCATCTTAAGTATCATAAGTCTACAAACTAAAACTAGCTTCATTGACCAATGTTACAAACATCCTCGTAGTGGCAAATTATACATCGACATACATGAAAAAGAGAGAGTAAGTGAACGAGATAGAAATGTAATGACTTAAAACAGCCAAGTCATTACTTTTACTTTTAAAAGGATCATGTTTTAATGAAACGGTCATAAGCATTGTCATTTTATAAAAGGAAACTTACTAAGAATTAGCTGTATGCTTTGAAAATCGATCACTGATTCTATTAGTTCATATTTTTTCTTAGTGACTTTTAGTCCTAAGCAAGCGAAACCGTTATATTACTTGAAATAATTTGACTAGAAACGGAAAAGAATGGCTAAGCCAACATGTTCGCTAGACAGTTAATCAACAATATTTAACGAAAAAGGAACAACAAAAAAATGTACAGTCATAGAAAGTTGTACAATATGTATTGTTATATATAATTAATAAATGTTTAAAAAAAATGTTCTTTTATAAATAAAATGTGAACGAGTTAATTTAAAATTTACATAGTAGAATCAAAACATATTTTTAAAATCGTTTAAAATACTAATTATTTAAGAATTCTCCTCGAAATGCGTTTTACATTGACTGCCTGCTCTGCGTTTCAGCAGCCTCTGCTGCAGATTCCCCTAGTATTTCCTCTTGTAGCGGTTGTGGTGATGTTGAGCGTGAAGGTGAAGAGTTTGGTGTATTACTATCGGCTGAATGGTAACCATTACAATTGGATATACCATTGGCAACATCCTCTTCTTCTTCGGCATTAACTGAAGCATCCACCAACATCTCGTGGTCTGTTTTTGGTTCTTCTGGAACACTGTATTCGCTTAGAGAACTTTCCGATGATGAGGAGCTTTCGCTACTACTGCTTGAGCTGTCACTTTCGCTATCTTCACTTGATGAATCCATCGGTGTTGGGTTTTGTACTATCCCTGTTGTTGTAGCTGAGATGGATAATTGGCGACGGAGATCTTAAAAGAATAGAAAATAGGAATACAAGATAATATTTTTATGTTAATGAGTGTGATGATTAAGTTAATATTTTTTTGATGAATAAGAAAATGTCGACATTAGTAAGTTACCAGATTAATAAATAGTATACAGCTTCATTGAAACTCTACCAATAATCAAAACCCATAATTGACTAAATAAACTCGACACCTCGATTGAATCTACTACATTTTCTATCAAATAAACTGTCAAAATTTAGCAACATAGCAACATTTATAGCAACAATAGCAATCATTGATTTTCTTAGCAATCATCGCAGCATTATTCATTTTACTGCCGAGTACTTCCACCGATGGTCTTCCTTATGACATCACAAGAACTTTTTTTATCGCCTGGGTCCTATTGCTTAAGCAATTTCTCTTAGGTTTTTACTACATAACTTAAAGAAAAAAAATTCAAATGAAAATTAATGGCGTTCCGGTACTTTTTAGTAAATTTGACTCTTTATGAAAGAACCCGAAACCCCCCAAGAACATAAAACCACCAAGAAATTTGAGATTTTACTAATTTTTACTGCAAAAGTACCGGAACCGACCTAATTTCATATGAACTGCGTTTGACAGTTGCCCAAAAAGATTTATTGAGCAGATATTAGGTATGTTTCCGTACAATATATTTTTATGGATTTTTATTAACTATTTTAATTCATTGCCATTTCCGTACGCAAACATTAGTAAAAGTGAAAGATCATACGAGATTAAAAAATACCCTTACATATAAATCAAAAAATAGATTCCTCCAGAAATTGTTGTTGTTAAATATCAAATAATTGTAAATTGGTATCTGAAACTGGATGCGTTAAGAGTTTATAATGGTATTAATATATCTAAGATGAAACTCTGTTCTAATTGGTCAATTCAAGTTAGGAAGTAATTTTTTGTTTATTTTTTTTAGTAAAGAACAATTATTCTGGGAAAATATTATATTAATATTTATAATAAATGGGTTACCTGAATGAATGTTAAGATTTGCGTTCCAAATCAGCTTACTCAGATTTTATTCGAAATGTGAAATTTGGATCGTTCGATCACGATCACTCACTCGTTATCGAAAGCAATAAATGATAACATTTTTGTGTACATGGCTGCAGTCAAGTATTAGTTTAAGCTGCTCTAGCACGTGAGCACGTGTATGCTTATTTGTGTGTGAATTAGCGTGTCATTTAACAATTTTTTTTATTATTTCAATATATTCTTAAATTCTTAAAAAAACGATGAAGCTTTTAAGCATATAATATATAATATTCACTCAATTATATGTTGTTCAATTTGTGTTGATTTTGATGCTCACTTTATATCGAGACTTTTTGAAATGGTCTCAAGAAAAAAAATTATTTTTTGCTCTTGAGAGAATTTTTTTATCCCAATCAAAAACGCTATCAGCAAGCATAAACGAAAATGAAAGCCATGCACTAGCCACATATCACACGCAAGAAAAACGAGTATTGTAAGATATTAAACGATTCTAGTTTTACATAATCGCATTTAAATGATAATTAGATAAAGTCAAGTTTTTTGTTTTACCAAAATCATCCCAGCTTATTTTCTTCTAATTATAAATAAAGAGTAATTTTGTGTTCTCCCAAGCGTAAGGAACGGCAATAAGTAAAAACATATGAGAAGGCTACAAACCGCTCTGCGAATCATTTAATACCCTATCCCATCACATTTTTAAAATAATATACCCAAAAAGTAACCGTGGCTAAGAACTTTATGGGGACGAATGAAGAAAATGACATTCTCACAAAATACTGTCCACACGGTTGATGAAAATCTTTTATGGTTCAACAAAAACGATTTTTTTCTATTGGTTATGCTATGGGGTAGGGTATAAAAATCGTTTTATTAAGAAAACACAGAAAGTGGGCGTGGTGTTTAAAAATAAAAATTGTATACTTTTTACTTTTAAACTTTTAAACTTTTTCTTAAAAGATAACTTTATATGGCGGGTTTTTTGGGTCTCTATTCCAAATTTATATAGGCTTTGCAAACGATTCACGTATAAAATACAATAACACCTTAGCATATATAGATTTCGTGAAGCCTGGATAATTATCCAGTCTTACACCTTTGGGCCCGATTTTTGGCGAGATCATCCTAGTTTCGGGATTAAACTCGATTTAACTCGATAAAGAAGTTTTTCAGTCAATTTAAGTCCAGAGTTAACTTCTTGAGTTAACCCAGCAAGTTTGGTGAGTTGACCCTAACACTAAATGATCAGATGTTTTTGAAGGATGATAAAATATCAAACAAACAATTATTTTCAATTCAATTAGCCCCCTGCAAGGACGGGGTTAGAATAGCCTTGAGGTAATGTATGCCTGTCGTAGGAGACGACTTAAATCTAACGCCCGAGGGAGTAGCCTTTATGATGCTATGAGCTATGCTGTCGGGAGAGTATTCTCCTGGTAGGGCCACCCTAGGCAGACAGGTTATAGTTGAAGGGCAAATCCGACGGCAAACCAAAATCCAAGAGCGTCTGACCTATAGTAGGCGGCTCCTTGGTCTGCGTCTGATGCTAGAAGAACGGCAGCGTTAAAACCTGGCAGAAGGTATAAAATGCAAAAAAAAAAGAAAAGATATGCAATGGAACAAACAAACGATTTCATAACCCCAGGTGGCAGACAAGTTATACTGGAAAATCCACCCTCTACGGAGGTCGGTCCCTCGGATTCTGGGGAGGACCAACTATTGCTAACCAACGACCCATTCAAAGGGGGGGAAAAATGTTAAGATCACCACCGATAGCGTCAAGTGCAAGTCCAACAATATTGCCGACAAATGCCTTTGAAAAAAGAACAAAGATATGTCGATCTCCATCTGGATCGTGTATCTCCGGGAAAAGAAGTCCGCCGGTTAATCAGGACTCAGTGAAAACAAAGTGCTTCGTAGTAGAAAATAACGAATTACGAGCAAAACTTATTAAAATGGAGCAACTCTTCCTTGAGCTTAAAAAGGAAGTCGAAAAACGTAAAGCTGTCACCTCACCCGAATTGAAACAAAAGGAACCAAACGTACCCGACGTACCAAACAAGACCAAAATTCATGCGAAAACTCGCCCTCCACCAGCAATAAATGTCATCGGGATAGAGGATTACGGAAAACTTCGTAATCTTCTCAAAAATACGCTGAGAACAAAGCACAATATACACAATACAATATAGGACTCTTATTCTTACCGAGCACTGTCTCTAAGATTAAACGCAGAGAATATCCAATGGTTTACCTACGAAAATAAGTACGAAAAACCGATACGAGTCTTCGCCAGGGGACTCCACCCGTCTTGCACAAAGGGAGACATTATCGAAGACGTACAAACCCAAGGTTTCAAAATTCTTGACGCCGTGAATATTATCCAGAAGGAAAAGCAATGTAGGGAAGGAGACAAAGACACCGTAGTCAAACGTGGACTTCCACTATTTATGCTCACCTTTGATCGGACCGAGAATATGCGCCAATTGCACAAAAAACCACCCAGCGAATTATCGAGGTTGCGAAATCGCGAAAGAACTGCAAAAAAGGCGCGCCACACCCAGACCCAAGCTTAGCAGATACCAAAGCTGATAAGCCAAAGACAACTAAGCCAGTTAAAAGGAGGAAACCGATAAAAGAAAATAAGAAAATTATAAAATAGAACGTCGCGGACCCAAGCGCAAAGGAAAAATCGGCATTAGCTGGTGCGAGATCAAATGCGAAAGTTGCGACACAGGGAAATCAGACAAGATCAGATACAGCAGATCCGATCCGCCAACTACTGACTGTGATATACGAAAAACTTGATGAACAAACCAAGATCAATCAAGTTATATTTGACAAACTGAGCAAGCTCGAGTTCAAACCTCGAAAACCAAACAATAAGACATGAATATGACACAGCTTCTGAAGATACTAACATGGAACGCAAATGGTTTCACAAACAAGATTGACGAACTAGAAGTTTTTCTACGGAAAAACAATATTGATATATGCTTGATATCGGAAACCCACTTAAAAAGGGGTTCTGGACCCAAAATAAATCATCGGATCAAGTTACTTCCCCCGGGGATATAGACTGGTAGACGACGACCCCGATCGCCTCTTTGACTCAATAGAGTCTAATTTTATCATCGGTGGGGACTTTAATGCGAAGCGCACTTTCTGGGGTTCAAGATGCAATTCAACGAAAGGCAGACTACTATACAAAGCCTGTATGAAGCGTGGGGTGGACTTTTATTCGACAGGAAAGCCAACGTATTGGCCAACTGACAGAAATAAAATCCCTGACCTAGTCGACTTTTTTATCGCAAAAGGGCTAACTAAAAATCAGACGGAAGTCGAAGAATGCTATGATCTATGCTCAGACCACTCAGCAGTCACTCTGAAAATGGACGGAAGTCTAGCAAAAAAAGAAGGACCTCCTAGGTTAACTAATAAAAAAAACTAGCTGGGATCTTTTCAGAAAAGACTGCAAGGAAAATGTGGTTTTAAATGTGCCACTAAACACACCGCTCGAAATAGAAGACGAAGTTGGCAAGCTCGTGGAAGCCATTCAGAGCGCAGCGTGGAAAAACACTCCCTTCCGGAAGACAACAACACGCAACAAAAAAGTCAACTACCAGCCTGACATCGAAGACCTCATACGAGAAAAGAGGAGAGCGCGCAAGAACTGAACTATCTCTGTAACAAACTCAAGAATGAGCTACATGATTTAAGAAATCGCGAGACTTCTACATACCTCGAGGGGTTGACTGCTGATAAGACTTCAAACTACTCACTATGGAAAGCCTTGAAGTCCATAAGGAAACCCAAAATACACTCGCCACCAATTAGAAAAGCTAACGGCGAATGGGCAAAAGGAGACAAAGAGAAAGCGGATTTATTTGCCGAGCATCTAGCGGAAACGTTCAAGCCGTTCGATGGACAACCTTTGAACGAAGAACCGAATGCCAATACGGCAGCCGACAACTATAAAGTAAAAGCCGTATCCCTGTCCGAGCTTCGAATGACAATAAGCAATAACAAAGCTCCAGGATATGATTTAATCACCGGCGAAATCCTGAAGGAGCTACCTAAAAAAGCATTAGTTAAGTTGCTCTACATTATAAATGCTTCTCTGAGACTTTTATATGTATCAAGGCAATGGAAAGTCGCCGAAGTCATTATGGTTCCGAAACCGGGGAAAAGTCCAAACGATAAGAAATCGTATAGACCCATTTCGCTCCTGCCGATAATATCTAAAGTTTTCGAGAAAATGATGCTAAAACGATTACAACCAGTAATTGAAGAAAGACGCTTGATCCCAGATCATCAATTCGGCTTCCGGGTCAAACATTCCACAATCGATCAGGTTTATCGAATAACGAATTAAATTGAAAGAATGGAAAAAGATTTGCTCTGCCGCTTTTCTCGACGTCTCACAAGCTTTCGACAAGGTATGGCACGAAGGTCTAAGGTATAAATTAAGGACAACCCTACCGACAAAATTATACAAAACACTGGCATCCTACCTTGAAAACAGACTGTTTCGTGTTAGACATGAGACTGAATACTCAGAATTCAAAGAAATCCATGCCGGTGTTCCGCAGGGAAGTGTTCTCGGACCAATCATATTCTTGCTCTACACAAGAGATATACCACAAGATGAAGGGACCATCGTAGCAACGTTCGCGGACGATACGGCTATCCTCGCAAAGGATGAGTCAGTCGAATCATCAACGGGAAAACTCCAACGGGCTCTTAACAAAGTATGTGAGTGGACAAAAACCTGGCGAATTGCACTTAACGAGACCAAGACAACGCATGTCAATTTTACGTACAAAAAGATAAACAACTTACCTGTTTTCATTAGCTCTGCACAAATACCATACGCAAATGAGACAAAATATCTAGGAATGACTCTAGACTCAAAGCTTAAGTGGAAGCCAAACGTTAAAAAAAAGCGGGACGAGCTCGCAATCAGACTCAGAGAAATGTATTGGCTACTTGGAAGATACTCGAAGCTAAGCATATACAACAAACTGCTTCTGTATAAGCAAGTGCTAAAACCTTGTTGGACTTACGGTATACAGCTTTGGGGTTGTACCAAACCAAGCAATATAGCTATACTGCAAACATTCCAAAACAAAACCCTAAGAGCAATAGTAAATGCTCCATGGTATATTAGGAATAGTAATATTCACAGAGATTTAGGAATTGCTACCGTGAGTAACGAAGCAACAAACTTTGCTCGCAAACTTCGTACTCGTATATATGTTCATTGTAATAACGAAATAATCCGTACTCTGGACGTGACAAACCTTGAGCGCCGGCTACAAAGAACAAGACCGTTCCACCTAGCGCCATAAGTAAAAACCGCATGTAATGACGGTATTAGTAGGTGCGTTCACTGGAATGGTACCTACCAAACGCGATTAACACTACAGAAGCGTTAACAACTTGTTAAGGATACTTATTACTTAGTCGTAGTCACCACAAAAAAAAAAATGAAAAAATTAGAGGAATAAATTCCATACTACTATGAGCACGCGCAGCCGGTTCTCATAGTGCCTCTCTGAGGGGTGAGGTTTAGCCCGTAGGCATATATTGACTGACATTAAAATTGTCAGGCCCGAAAATATATGAGTCGGGCATAACCAATGGTACGGACCACTGGTATCCTATGAGGATTACTCACCTCCGGGCGCACACGAAAAAAAAAAATTTTCAATTCCATTTGTGTAGACATTTTATAAATTTTGTATATAGTAAAGGGTGAATTTTAAAACGTAGTTTTTTTTATATCTAACAAAACACGCAAATTTGCATCAAATATTCAAAAATTTTATGGTAATCGATAAAAAGGCTTTTCCATTTACGTTTTGAAGACAACTTCATGTAAATGCTGTCCGCGACTCCGTTTCAAATGGTCCAATTTTGCGTCACTTTTTCGAGGAATTTGGCCAGTATTCCATGAATTACGCGTGTTATGTTATCCTGTAAGGCTCCAATCATGTTCGACTTGTCCACATAGACTAGCGACTTTACATAACCCCACAAGAAATAATCAAGAGGCATTAAATCGCATGATATTGGCGGCGAACTCACAGGCCATTTCGAGAGATGCTCACCAAATTCATCCTTCAACATTTTAATTGTTTCACGAGCTGTGTGGCATGATACGCTGTCTTGATGAAACCACATGTCAACCAAATTCAACTCATCTAACTGGGTAAAAAAAAAAGTCGCGTATCATGGCTCGATATCGTTCGCCGTTGACGGTAACGTTTCTTCCATGGTCGTATATATATGCAATAGCCTGAGTAAGACTACCTATCATATCACTGGTGTAAATGCCGAAGAGAATCGGCGAGTTTACAGCTCCCTGTTGCAGACCATTCTTAATGAAAAATTCTGTGGTAGAAGTTACATTGCCACTTTTGACAACAAACGTTCTACCAGTCAGCATGTCATGAAGCATATATAGCAGTGGTTTTCTTATGCCAAGTCTGGTCAGCTTTAGATAGTAGCTCTCTAACCATACGCTGTCAAAAGCCTTCTCTAAATCAAACAGACATGCACCCGTGCACTGTTTTTTGTATATCAGAGACGATTTTGGAGGCAGCATGAATACAGTCATTTCCTGCCTTGAAACCAAACTAGTTCTCTGGTATAATATTATTGTCCTCAGACCACTTGAACAGAGCTCGATTGAGAATCTTTTCGATAACCTTGCTGATACTCGGAAGGAGACTTATCGACCGGAAATTCGCCGGATTGGAGTTGTCCTTTCTCTTTTTCGGGAGAGGATGAACCACCGCCGTCTTCCAACGCACTAGATAATATGCATTATTCAGCGCGTGGTTGAACAGCGTGGCGTAAATGTCCACAGCTTCAGGAGGTAATTGTCGCAGTATAATGTTGTATATACCATCGACTCCCTCTGACTTCTTTTTCTTTATGGAATCGAAGATGATCTGGAGTTCCACCTTCGAGATTAACAGGGGACTAGACCCACTTCGCTCGGCGACTTTGGCATTTGCAAAGTTTTCGTCATCAAACCGGGTGAAACCACGGTTCTCAGATCCCCATTGCGTTATGTCATTTCGGAGATAGAAGGGCATTGTTTTCCAGGACACGGTTCGGGCGAATGCTATCATTCACCTTATACACTTCCTGAAAGACAGCCCCCACTGCCTCCACTTTCTCCTGAGCATCTTCAATAACATAGAAATCGTCAACGAAGACGGCTTCCCCCGGATCAATACCTGCTGTCAAAAATATGTTAGCATTGTCAGTTGTTCGTTGGAGCTTAATACACGGAAGGTCGTTATAACCTTTCCTCCTAAAGATCTTATTAATTTGTGGAAACATACGCGGGTCGCTGGAATTTACGGCCCGAATTATGTTATTCCAAAACAAATTAATTCACAACTGATAGTTCTCCTTGATCAATTGCTTGATGTTTTCGATGTTTAAGTCTTGTCAGAAGTCCGCTTTTTTGCCTGTGTAGTGCGTCAATGGTCGCGTTTCTGTACGTGGACGTTATGTCGTGTTAGTTATATTTCGGTATGGTCCTGTTCATTGTTCGCTGAATCGTTTCGTTCATTTGTTGTAAGTGTTCGTCGATTTCGTTGTTCGTTAGGTTTCTGTTGTTTGGTGGTGAAATGGCCCTCGAACGTAGTTCTCTTGATAAGGCATTGGTGAAGCGAGGCCAGCGCACAAGCCACGAGCCACAAGCTCGTTCGGAAGCTGTATTACGGCGGCGAGTCTGCGGTAATCACTGTCATACTCGATCGTCCGTAAGCAGTTTCGCTGGTGTTGACCTACTCCGTCAGTAACTGTCAGACTTGTGTCTCGCAGTAAAAGATCCAGGAAAGCACCGCTTCTCGGAAACGATGGTCTATCTGTGGCGAGAATGTCGATCCTATATTTAACATTGTAGTGGACCATCCAATTGTAAAGATGGTTACCCCGAGGATTTTGTAATTGGTTTCCCCAATCTTCGTGTTTAAATCTCCGGCCAAAAGACAAAAGTTCTCCGCTGAGTTCAGTCCTAGAGATTCGAAAAGCTTTCTGAGCTATGTTGTAAAAAGTGTAGGCTGAGGTGCTTCCGGTGCATAGGCCGCTATCACATACAGTCGCTTCCCTTGTTGGAGAGGAATGCATATGACGCAGGCTTCCAGCAACCGGAATCGGAGCACTTCACCACTATATATGACCTTATAACTAATGCCTTTTCGATAGCGACCCCGCCTCCTTGAGTGGAGTTGGGCTGGTCCCTTCATACGATGTTGTAATTACTATTAGTCAGTTTATGCTTCTGGTTTAGCTTAGTTTCGCTACCCATAAGCACATCCGGACTTTGGTCAGTAAGCAACTGGAAAAGATTAGCTCTACTTTCAATCCTAATCAGTGAATTAACATTCACAGCCAGGATCTTTAAAGGTCTATCTGACAGCGCGCCCATTACGATCTAAGTTATGTTAACAAGGAGTAGATATAGTCTACCCTTGACGCCTGCTGTAACTGGTTTTGAGAATTTCCTTAATGTAATATTCAATGTTTGTGAACAGCTGAAAGATACATTTTTTGCGTTTTTTTACCCATTCGAAGAACGATCGCTTAATTAATCGTTATGCAGTAAAGACATACGTATAAAAATAGTAATTTAATTTTCAAATTAGGAGCTAAATCTTAAAAAATCACTTTAACAATTTTCGAAGACTTAAGACTTTGTATTTATATATTGTTTGTAAAATCGTCAATTGAATTCAGCTTTAATTCACTCAATTATTATTATTACTTCTCATTTTTTCCTTATTTAAATTATTCACCTGATGATTTCCAATACAAATATGCGTTAGCTTTCAAAATATATAGAAAATTTGCCACCAGGTGTTTGCCTTCAGTCGTCAATTGCTATCGAAAACGGTTGTCGAAAATGCTCAAATTGCAAATATTAGCATCTGATACCACAACCGGTATTCATACGCTGCAAAATGGTGGGAATTCAATGTTTTATGAAATATTTTGATGTAAATATATTTTTATATTTGCTTTGAAGCTATAACCAAAACATTACAATAAGTTTATATATTGTAAGTATATATATATATATAAGTATAAAAAACTAGATTTTATGTGATAAAAATGTTTGGCTTTTACGTGTTTCAGTTTCAGTGGCGCTAAATCTCCGATTAGCGTTTTTTTATACCCTATCCCATAGGGGTATATTAGTTTTGACATTAAGTTTGTAACATAGTGCAATAATTTCGTTAGATATACCTCAAAGTATATGGGTCGACTCAGAATCGCTAGCCGAGTCGATTAAGCCATGTCAGCTGTCTGTCCGTCTGTGTATCACCGATTTCTTGGCCTTAAATTTTGAGCTACAGTTGTAAAATTTTGTATACAGACTCTCTATCCAATGAAGCAGAACAAGTGTAAACATTTTTGAAATTTTTGAAAAACGTAATTGTAGGCCAAACCATTAAATGTTGAAAAAACGTCTGAACAAGTTATCTAGACAATCCTAATGTTAATATTTCGTCTATACAAAGTTTTTTGCCAGTGGAAATCATTGTTTATGATAATATAAATATTTCTTCTATATATCATTTTAACCCACGCCCACGTTTGGAGGCGTTTTCATACAAAAAACATTTTTCATACCCTACGCCATATCATATGCAGCAGGAAAACGTTGTTTTTGGTCGAACATACAAGATATTGATAAACTGTCTGAACAATATGTTGCGACAGTTTTAGTTTTAATATATCTTTGCCATAAAATCCACATTTAACATATATTAATTTTAAGGAGAGGATGGGATAGGGTATAAAACGATCCACACAGTGGATTGTAGCCTTCTCATATGTTTTTTCTAATGTTGCCTTAGCACATATAGATTAGGAAAAAAAAACACTCCTATTGCCAAAATATGATGCTCAGGCACTTTTCAAAGTTCTTTAAATTCTTGGCCAAAAACAACGTTGTACTAGAAAGGGGTCGTGGCAGAGGGGGATTTTCAAATGTTTACAGCTTGGTTGGCCAGAAAGTCCATATACCACATTTCAACACTCAACCTCAAAATTTAAGGCAGAAAAATCGGTGACATACAGACGGACGGACAGATGGACAGACAGGCATGCTTAGCTAGCGATAGTGAGTCGATCCGTATCGTATGGGTATAGTATAGTTATAGGTATAGGGAATAATGAGTAAGGATTAATAAACATAAAAGGTCCTTAAACGTCCCTACTTATGTACTTAAAACCGTTTCAGTACACAATTATAATATGTAGGTTATGTCTTTAGTAAGAATAAATAAAAACAATATTGTACACGAACAGATCTAATTTCTACAGAGGTAAAAACAAGTTGGCTTTTTACTGTGTCAATTGGATTATATAGGATATAATTTGTACACCAATTTCCCGACTGAATTGCAGTCATTGTACAAAAAAAAAATAGTAAGTAACTTCAAAGAGATCGTAAAAAAAAACTATTTGTTTATTATTGTCAGTGAATAAAATGTTATACTAATTGTGTCCATGATTGAATATATTCATTCTGCTTTGTTCAAGTTTAGCATAAATTTCTTATCCAACATATTAATAGCGAAACAAATGAAATATGTAGGTAGTAATATTTTTGTAACCATTCTTTTTTAAAAACTCAATTTTAGTTTATTTTACAACTTGCCTTACATTTTCTGATATCAATTTTGTACATGTTTCTTGCTTTTGGTTTAATAACCTACACGAAGTGCTGTTTTCCCGCTGCATGTGAACACTGGTAATGAGGAATAATTAGGAGTGTGCTTTCCATTTTTATTAAGGGCCGCCCAGAATGCGTATTTGTAGCTGGTATCTGGTATTGCTGTCAAAAACGAGATACATTTCTGGCATGAAGTTGCCCTCCATTCAACTTCAAACTAGGTACAGATTCACGAAGATACACAATGTGCGCTTACTTGTTTTTAACTTCTGACTCAGATTTAAGCATCAGCTACAGATATTCATTCTGGGCAATCCTTTAATGTTTAAGGCCGTGTGTCAATTGCGTTATAATTTTTACCAGTGGATAAAAATAAAAACATAAATCATCTGGTATTAACGGCACAGCTTGTTTATTTTCTTTCCAAAAAAATGGGACCTCCTGATTAACGCCAATTACGCTTGATAGTCCAACACACTTACTTATTGGTTGCACCCACATATGAGTAATTGAGTAAAATGCATAACTTAAAAAAAAAAGCGTGACTTCAATATTATATAAACAACGTTTGAAAGATTGCCGCAGGAGATCTGTGCAGCGGTAATCACTCTCTAATGAGAAAATTTATTTAAACTGCTTAAAAAGTACGTTTCCACAGAACCGAAATGCATAATTTCATTACCGAAATGCGCCATTTCATTACCGAAATTCAACATTTGAAAATAGTGTTCCCACCAAAAAACTCGCATTCCATCCAATTGTAAAAAAAATGTTTCATTGTTTTTTACATTTTGTTGTTTTTGGCTTTGACAAGATAATTTTAACCTAGTAACCAAAGAAATAAATTTATTTATAATGAGAGGCAGTCGCAGTCTTCTTCATAGGGGAAAATAGCAATTTTGTAGTCGACTGTAAATTGCGTTTCAGACAAACTTAGCATTCTGGAATGTGAAGTTGTAGGTATGTCGAAATGTATAGCATTTCGTCTAGGTGGATACGTACTTAAAACAAAATATGCCCACTTTTTTTTTGGTTTTCATTTGAAAATGATTTTTTGCCTACTCACTTGGAGGTTACGGTAAAATTGTTGTTCAGAACATTGGAAAGGGTTTATACACATAAAAACTCTATGCTTTAAATCTCGGGTGGGACTATTGGGTTTTGAATAGTAAATTTAGGTAAATACATTTTTTTTGATGTGATATAACGAGAAGAACTAGAATATACCCAAAAAGAAGCTCAAATGAAGCGGCGTACTATTTTTGCCATTTTGTTTTGTTTATATCCAGCGACCATACAATCTTCAATTTTTGTGGAATTATCATCATTCATAGCAATGTCCCCACTCAAAAAAAAAAGTTTTTTTTACTTTATATCTATCACAATCATATGAATTGTTGTCACATAAAATATTATTCAAGGCGAACGATGCAACGCCAGTAAATACGGTAAATGAAGTTAATTTCTATATTTCGGGAACAATATAATTTATGGAGATTTTAATCAACGTGCACACTCAGCATACTCCTTTGGCTATCCATCAATCTCGAAACAATTTGTTTGAAGGAAAGCGGAATTTTAAATATTTGTGTCGACTGCATTCAAAACTAAAAAAACATTAAAATACCTGCCATTAAGAATATATACAAAATAAAGACTTACCATAATTCTCCTTAGTGAGATCGCGTACTTTCTCCTCCAATTGTTTAATTTTCGGTATATACTCAGAGGACATCCTTTGCGCAGTAATTTGTTGTTCTCGTTGTGCACCTTGCTCAGAATATCTCTCCTCCATCTGTAGACATTCCTCAATTAACTGCTGTTTTGTCAAGGCCTCCAAACGTTCTACTCGAGCCTTTTCGTACACATTAGAAAACTCCTTTGTCAAAAACTCTTCTTCATCCTCAGGTAAAGAATAGAAGTAGTTATCTTCGGAATCAACTGAAAAACTCGAATCTCTTGTCCTACCAGATGGTGTCATTAGAGCAGATGGAACCTCTGCCAAGTGTTCCTCCATAAGAAATTTATTTGTGTTGTACGGTACCAGTGAGCGGCTTCTATTCAATTTCATACGACGACCATTGGCTGAATTCGAGTTGCTACTGCTCCCACCTCCGCCATGAAAACCAGCACTTTGACCGCTTCCATATCTTGGAACTTGAAATTTCCAATTTGTTTTTTTGTACGGCTTAGTATTTTTAGTTTTTGGTTTGCCTCGTCGATGTTTTCTCTTAATTTTTGATTGTGGACCACTTATTGTTGCATGATTTGAATTATTGGGGCACGAATTGTTTAACGAACTCAAATTCATATGTTCATTATGGCCAGCGGAAGTATCAGGAGCTCCCTCTTGCGGCGTTGCGGCAGTATCTACGGCCGACGGCGACGTGAAATTAGACACTTTATTTTCTTTCATCGCGGACGACGTGAATTCAGTCGCCATTTGCGATTGCTGCGTATGAGGGGGACTGTTTTTCTCGCCACACAAAATGTCCATTTCATTTATTTTATCGTCAATTTTCTGCGACATTTCGATTCAATATCACTTCACAAATCACAGCTTAACACTTTAAGCGAATTAATTGTAAAGAAAATATCGTAAAATTCACCAAAATTACTGAGGACAAAAGTAAACGACACAGCTTCTATCACCATTTTCCAATATTTAATTGTTTCTCTTGTCCGCCGCCAGGTTGGTCTGAGTGTGATTCGTTTTCGTTCTTTGATGTATTTTTTTTGCGTATGCAATGTGTTCTTTTGGGTTTTATTTTCTTTCGCTCTCTTTTACTCTACCGTTCGTTGATAAAGTTGGATTGCATAGGCTGCTGCACGATAAAACTGAGAGGAAGTTTCCCGCAATGATTGTGTACTCACTCACACTTGTGTTCTTTATCGGAGCGCGGTTATCAATAGAATTTGTTGTCGCAAAAAGCTGAACTAAATAGACACTGGCGTGCGTAATTATTTGTAAACCCATTTAAGGGAACCGAATTACACAATTTTCTCTAATAAAATAGGAGCCGGTTTAACGGGTCAGGTTTACATTAAGCCCGCTAAGCAAACTTATTGCATTAAAATGGTTTATTTAAAGATGTCCTGTAAACAAAAATTTAAAATCCCCAACACAATGCACATTCCATTTTGTTCCACTAGGCTCGCACCATTAATAAATAACTGAACTTTGTGTTTCTTTTTTCTGCTGTTTTCTTATTTCGCGAAGCTTGTGCAATGAGTTGAAAAAAAAATAATAAAAAATACCTTAAAAATCAATTAATATAGTTTTATTTTATAATTACTGCTCTTTCATTGACATTGAAAAGTCAATGCAAAAAAATTAAATTAAAATCAATGCTAATGAAATTTTTGTCCATTTGACTCAATGCTAAGGGCCCAGTTATAGCTATCATTGAAAATTTCATTTCTTGCGGCTTTTTTATAAATTCAATCATTGGCAAGTTTATGTCATAACAAAGCTTATGAATTTTAGAACATGATTATCAAAAAATGTTCAATTTTAAATTATAGTTCTCGCAGAAAATCACTTCTTACTTTTCACTGATCAAAATGTATTTTAGTGAAGTAATTATTGCGATTCCACCGAACTAAACGGAATTTTCCAATAATTCCTATAAGAAGCTATGGGGTGACATTTCAATTCCATTATGTGTTGTATTCAATGAAGTTGTTTAATGATAGCTATAAGTGGGCCCTTATTTTAGTGAAGTAATAATTGCCATTCAAACGAACTGAAAAGGAATTTTCCAATAATTCCTATAAAAAGCTATGAGGGTGACATTTCAATTCCAACATGTGTTGTATTCCAAAGAAGTTTTTCAATGATAGCTATAACTGGGCCGTAAAACTGTAAGAGCCCAGTTATAGCTATCATTGAAAACCATCGTTGGAAATTTTCTTTTGCTTCTTGCTACTTTTTGTAAATATAATCATTGGCGAGTTGGTGTCAAAACAAAGCTTATTTCAATTTTAAATTATAGTTCTCGCAGAAATGCGTCATTTCAGCGAAATTCGTGATTTCAGCCGATGTGCTATACATTTCGCCATACAATCATTTGTGTTAAATTTATTAAATCTAGCTTTATAATAAATTAATTGTATCAAATTATATGTATTTTTATTTCCTTGATTTCTGAAGATCGCTGGCAGCATGTTAAAAGTGTTTAGGTTGTATTACAGAGAAACAGAAGACTAATGCACAATATTCGAAATGGTATCTTACAGTCACATTATACACTCTTATTTTACACATTATTGAAATGTTTTTGTTTGTGTTTTCCTTAAAACATATAATTAAGTCGACACGTATTTATGACATTAAAAGTTTAGAAGGTCATCCAATATAACACTGATGTATTTGATTGACGACAATGAATTAATAGATTTGTTATCTATTATGTTATAGGCATGGATACTGTTTAACCAAGATATTATTGAACTACGATCGTTATTTATTTATTTTATTTCCTATTAAATGTATGTCTTTTCCGCTTATGTAAGCTAATGTGTCGGGTACAAAAAGTACTATATTGCAGTTCGATACTACCTTTTCTTTGGCAATATTAATGTTTTCTTCCAAGATCTGGAGAATTTTCAAGCGCTCATGGAGATATTTATAACACGTAATAGTATAGGTCCGACAACACTGATACACTTTTTAACCATGCCGACATTCTTAAATTAAAATCGTTACGTTTATTTATCACAGTAATTCCATTAAGGGCTGGTTGGGTGTTGTAGAACGAGGGTAGACTCTGATTGGCTTTAACTTGGCTATGCCCAGTGATTGTAACTCTGACTACACACCAAGTGCTTATTTTTAACCTACAAGTGGTAACCATCGGGTACTGGTCCCATCCAATTTGGCTTGGATTTGGCTTGCTAAACGATAAGCGCGAGTGTTGATAACACGACGAAAAACAGCAACACTACAAACAGCCAGGTCAAAAAATCACGGAATGAATACCCGGCCTGCTGTCCCAGGCAAAAAGAGGATGAACAAATTTAATGCGAAAGACTGCAATCGCAAGAGACTACTAAGAAAATCCTATATAAGACCCTGATCATCCCAGTCCTGCTCTACTGCGCTGAAGCATTTACCGTCTCAAAAGCGAAGGAAGAAATCCTTGGTCGATTCGAGAGGAAAATTTTCGAAAAATCTTCGGTCCTGTTTGCGTTGACGGGCTATGGAGACGAGGATTCAACCAAGTACTATACGAGCTGTAAAGCGACATGCCCCTGGTCAAAAAACTCTGCTTTGGACGTTTAAGATGGCTAGGACATGTAGAACGAATGGACACCAATACTCCGGATCCTCTATTCCCAGCCAGACGTCGGACGCAGTAGAGGAAGACCTCGCCTTAAGTGGCGCGCACAAGAAGAAACCGACCTCAACCAACTCGCAACTGGAGTCAGTAAGCTAATGATCGGGCTAATTGGAGAGGCATGTTGGTTGAAGCCCAGGTTCATTCCGGACTGTAGCGAGACTTCAGTAAGTAAGTAAGTAATTTAATTAAGAATGTATTTAATAGTCGCTATTCGAAACAATTTTGCTGTTTGGGTCCACGTTGCAACAGGCGGGGACAACTGAGGGATGCATCTGGCAGTTACAACAATCGATCTGCAGCTATGAATTCCCAGCAGTCGGGGAAATACTTAAGAACCGACGCCCCAGGACCACAATCCAAGTATCCCAAACTAAGAGGTAATTTTATGTCTCCCCTTTGCGATTTGCATTGGAAGCTGCAAGAGTCTGATAGTAGATGCGACCATCGGCGGGAAAGAACCTTCAGCTACAATTGATACCAGAGCTATTGCTTCCATTATCCGAAAAGACATCGTCCGTGAGTCTTGGCTGCATAACACCAGCAGCTATTGCCTGAGGACCGCAAGTGAAGAAAGATCTAGAGTATATGAGGAAGTACGGCTGACGATATACTTGGCGGGACTCGCCTTCTCCCATGCATTCGTGGTTGCTGACATTTGTGACTTCATGAGGGCTCATGAAATGATTTATGATTTTGGCATGCAGGTCTTGAGATATCAAAATGTGAAGATCCCAATGCAATGCGGTCTACCAAAAACAGTTATTCTGAGAACAGTCGTTGGGAAGGACCAAGTGGTACCACCGTCATCAGAAACTGTTATATGGGTTAAGCTGGAGGGTGATCCTGGGAGCCACCGATTCCTACTTGTTGAACCAGAAGCAGACGATAATTTCCAAAACAACACCGTTGGAAAAATGTTGGTGGAACCAAAGAACAACATGGTTCCAATAAGAGTCTTAAACACCAGACCACATGAGGTCAGAATCCAGAAAGGAAAAGTGATTGGTAAATGTGTTCCGGTTAACGCAATTTCAAGCCTAACCGAAGTGGGGACTTCTACACCAGTGCTACCAACTAAACGGACGGATATAAAGAGATCGATTCTCAACTCATGCAAGCTGAATCAAGAGCAGCAAATTCGTGCGCAAAACCTTATTTAAGAATTTGCTGCAGAGGATGGGAAATATGGCCGGACACAATTGGTGCAACATCAAATCGACACTGGAGGTACTAGACCAATTCGTCAGTTTGCAAGGATGCTGCCATTAGAATAGAAGTAGAATAGATAGAAATCTCCAATAGTCCATGGGTATCACCAGTTTCCGGTGCTGCATTGACTATCGGCGGCTCAACGATTCTACCGAAAGGACTTCGAGGAAAATTAAAGGTAGTGCATCTGGATCGGTGACATCGTTATGAAGGTGAAACTGAGGATACACTTGTTCGGGACGAACAAGCTTTGGAGGAGAGCAATGTTATAATGTCGGATTGTAGTGTACGAACCTACCCTGATATGTGAAAATAGAACAGATCCCTTTAGTGTCGATTTGTGGTACTGGATGCGCCCACTGGAATGAATGATTGGAATAGTGGTATCTGTCAAAATTACTTCTCGAACCATCTACTAACTGCGGGAATCTCCAATAATATGCCATCTGTATGTGGAATGGTATAAATAGAGATGAAGCGACAACCAGCGAGTTAGTCTAAATTGTGACCTGAACGTGATTTGAATAGTGTTACCTGAGTGAATTACCTTAGTAAATTTTATAGTGCGCGAATTTAGTCGTTGGTATTTGATTTCAAATAAGTGTGATTGAATTGTTAAACGAGAAACCATTTTGTAAATAATATAATTCTAGAAATAAGAGTGTGTTTAAATAAATTATTGTTAAACATAAAACAGAAAAGTGTTTTATCATTCGAAGCCCGGCTTCATTAAACAGTATATTTGGAATATCTATGTTATATGTATGCAAAATGAATATTTTCAATTTCCTCTCAATGGCAAAAGGAAAACCATGACGTGATCAGCTGATCAGGTGTTATCTGCTTTGCTCTAAAGTTTGTAAGTATTAAGAAGAGTGTTCGATAATGGGATTTTGGTTGCGGGGACCGGGGAGATCTCGATATTCTTTTGTTTGCTTTGACTGACTGATCTAGGCAATGGCATAAGTCACCAAAAAGGGGGCGTGTCATGATACTTTCCAAATTTTTAGGTGGGCGTAGCAGTAGGCAGATTTTGAAAATGTTTACACATGTTCTGCTGGGAGCAACAAAAGTGTGTGTTCCAAATTTCATAATTCTAGTTCCAAATTTCATAATTCTAGTTCCAAATTACGATAAAGACTGGTGACGTATTGACTACGCTAGTGATTCTGAGTTATCTATTTTGCAAACTATGTACATATAATAAATCAAAACTAACATACCCCTACGGTAGATTGTCCGCCACTCTTTCTATTTTTTTGTCTTTTATGTTTTTCTATAAAGTGATTGGAAATTTTAGAATTTAATAATTGGTCAACGCCATCTACAAATGATTTCTATAAGAACAAAATTTAGCCAATCTGGCAACCAATTTCAAAATAAAAAAAAAACAACCGTAAGAAATATGATGAAACTCATTTCCCCTAAATGTCTATACAAAACAACAACTGTATTTCCCCAGCGTGAAAACGGGTACTGGACGGTAGATGTTTTCATTTCAGTTTTGTTTGTGATTCACTACTCCTCTCCGTAAACAGACCAGTCGAATGCACACTCACACATCCAAGCAAATCCATCGCGCCTTCTCTTCTTCATCCAAGTGAACAGATACCGCGGCCATTTTAATTGCGTGCTGTCATTTTTCTACGTGACGCGTAATTTCACGTATTTACCCTGTTTATTATTGCATTTAATCGAAAAAACATATTGTTAGACATAAAATCCAACCCCCGCTCTCGAATTTATGTTGATAAACATCCTAAAAGCCGCCGGAATTGTGCAAAAATCGCTTTGAAATTCGTTTGAAAACAAGTGAAATTTTCTTTGCATGAAAATCTTCCAACAAATCATCCAGTGAATTCAGCGCTATGTTCATCGCATCAAAGCAGCTCTAAACAAAACAAAACAACAACACGCAACGCAAAAAGGGACAAAACTCATTGAGCGTGTAGGTTTGCAAACAAAAAAAAGCTAGCCTATTTGAATTCATCCATTGTACATGTCGGGGTCGTGTGAAGTATAATGTGTAAATGTGTTGTATGCCCTTTTTAAGCAAAATGCCGAACAGGTTTAACAATTTGTGCATGTGGCAATTATAATATACCCAAGCACCGACAGGTGCTCGACACATAGGTATCAAAAGGGCGCTGAAATTACTCCCCTAAGACTAAATTTCTAAATGACCTTTCTCAATGACAGTGAATAGAGTATGCCTTTGTATGTACCCATCGGGATAATTATGCTTGCAAAGTGCGGCGTTAGTAATAATATATCGCTGCTGTTTGGATTGTTTTTGTTTCCTCATCAGAACAACATTTAAAATAACAAGAACAACATATTTAACGAAAACCAGACAAAAGAATTCTATTTGATCTAGCGGCAAGCTCGATAGGTAGCATATCCGAATAAATATATTCCGAGTGAACTCCGGTCTTTTAAATTCATCTGGCTGAATGAATTAAAAAAATTCATTTTGCTGTCAAAATCTGACAGAAGGGAATTTACTTCTTTTTGACAGTTCTGTGTACTATTTCTATTTCCACTAAATTCTATGCGTAATTTTTGTCTATTGCAAAATAAGCTTATTACGCACAAATAACCTTGTAGTACTGCAAAGTTTTGGTAAAAAAAACCAACAGGCTGTAACAAAATCAGTCTACGTAAGTCAAGAATAGATGCAGATAATTAACCAGCTTGGTTACAAACATTGGTCACAGCAGCTCCAAGAAGAGACAGGAAACCCCTGCAAAGTTCAAAGGCTTTTTCTATGTGGCTTTGAAGTTGTGTATTTGCTTTGCTTTTCACTTCTTAGCGGGTTGAACGGGAAAGGGGACAAAGTGTGTGGAATAAACAATAGGCATTTATACTACAGAGTAGGAGGAGGGCGGTGGCCCCGCTCTATTCTAGATGTCTAATTTATTCCGCCAGGCCGACAGCAATGCAGAGTTGGAAGAAGGCGAATTCGTGTACAACAAACAACAATATTCTTTGATTTGGAAATGGCCTGTCCTTCTTTCGAAAAATTGTATCTTTATCTATTACTCACATCGCATTTGTTGTGTACATATTTTGTTTTGGTTTGCCTATGTATGTACATGGTACATAATATGTTGTTTTTATTCATTGAATTTCACGTTAGCAATTCTTTTTGTTTGCAATTTAGGTGTTTGCGGTATTAATGCGATCGCGGGATCGCACCAAATTGCCAACAAAAGTTTCGCGTTCTAAACATGTTGATGTTATGTGTTCGTGTCTCGCTGTTATTAATTTGTTGAGTTAACTTGGAGCCAATTTTGTCATCGGCAAGTCGCGTTTGTTGTAAAGAATTTTGCATAAATTTTTATGAATTGAACTTTCTACCTTATTTATAAAAAGATGTTGAAATGGTGCCGTCGATGTTTGTTTACTTACAGTGTTTCTAAGTTACTTATCTTATTCGATAGCCGTATTATAGCCAATAGCCAATGTATACAATATGTATTTCGTGTCGCAGTGTTTCCTCAAACTTGAAAATTTGCTTCAGTGTGTTTCCTTTGTAATTGTAATGAAAATAAATGTGTTATCCTTGATTTCTGACAGCAGTTATGCCCAACATTTCACAACACGTGTTGTAAGTGAAAGGAGGTGTCACATGTTTTTATAAATCATTTTAGATATGAAAGTATTATTTACCATAGTCAAAAAAGTCCCGTACACCTGTTAATATTTTATTGATTAAACTTTAAATTTCAAATCATATTAATTTGGAAACTATCAGAAAAGAACGATAATACATTACATTACATTCTTAATACAAAACCGAAAAAATTATGAAAATAATATAAAATAATAATTCTTCACAGCACTAAAGAAAACAAAATTTAGGTAATAACTAAATAGGATCAATATTTGGTCGGTCCTCCTTGGTTCTATATTATTTTATTCAAACTGTTTTTCATAGAATGCACCAGTTTGTTGTGTCGGGGGAAATCCTGTTCCATTTTTACTGAGTGGAAACAAATCCGTAGAAAAAAGAATTCGCGATAACCCTAAATTTGTTGTTTACCTTGTAAAGCAACCATTCTTTCACCAGCAACGAGGTGTGCTCTGGGTGATTATCCCGTTGAAATTATAAAATTATTCCCGAGACCTGGTTTTAAAGCACTTGAGCACTTTTAAAATTGGTTTTTAATTTTTATTTTTTTTTCAATTCGGAGCAGTATTTGGTTTCCTCCTCTACCACACACCTTACGTTTCCAAATGGAACAAAGGAATGACATCTGTAGATATTCAGAACCTTTTTTCTTTCTAATTCTATTCGGAGCATGAACGTTTTCATAACGGTATTTATGGCGAACTCAAATTCTTGGATTATGCAATACGAGGGGGGAAACATAAACTTTCTGTCAGTTGAGTGATAACGTATTAGCAAAAATATTTAAATCAATCCAGCTGTAGGGAGACTATTTTACTGTGTGCCAAAATTAGTGACGAAGTCTAGTATCTTTTTCATTCTAGAAAGTCTACATTGGACCACAGTCGCAGCTATATGTTATATATGTTTGCACTTTTAGCTACGTCTTAAATTTAACTCCTAAGCAGTCGCCGAGATATTGTAAGCCCTATTTTTTTAAATGTGCAGATTATACATTTCTTCGTTTGCATGTTCTATAATAAAAATAATGTTGGTATTGGTTTGTTTGGTGGAACAACTGCAGATTGTTCAATTTTTACATGAGTGGGATGACTTTAGAATATCTGCATTAACTTACTTTAACGACATCCATATTTAGCCCATACCAGTCTAAATTCCTGCTTTAATGTTAATTATTTATAAAGCTACGTACACACGAGCAAACACCTAAAATAAATTTGCATGCAAAAAGTTTGCAGACATTTTTTTCAGCCTCATGCAAATTGTTTGCACGACTGTTTGCACAGTAATTCACACCACATGGTTTGCATGGCTATACATAACCTTCAAAATATTTTACAGTTCCATTTGTCAATAGTTTGTGTGGAAATGCGTGATTAAAATCGACAAAAATTAAATAATGTATTACAAAAATTAAAAATTTAAAATTGCAGCAGCTATGTTTTTAAACATTAGAGAAAGAAAATTTCATAAGCAACTTTTTAATAAGCTGAAAAATCTGGATGCACAATAATGCGCAGCAAACACCATATTTGACTTTTAATTTTTGTATTAGCTCTTCATTCCACTTTGTTGTTTGCGAGTCCTCACTTAAATGTTGCAGAAAATGGCAAACAGCAGCTGCAAATACGCAAACAATTCATGCAAACAAAACTAACGTGTTCACATGAAAAACAACATTATTTTTTTGCAAATTTTTGCTAAAACATTTTTGATTGCATCCAACTGTTTTTTCTACATTCACACACGCAAATTTGCTGAAATTTATTGCTCGTATGTATTTAGCTTAACGCTTTATAGAAGAAGAAAAGGAGATAAGCTCGGATGGATGTATACTTCCCAAAAGCATAATTATGCTAAAAACTAACAAAACAGCAAAATTTACCAATAATGAAGATAATGAAGAAATCACTATTACTACACGACACCTATGGAGAGATTAACCTGGGAAAGATTCACAGGAGCCTCAATGTCATTGTTCTGCGTTTGTGGTCAGGTTACAGGTTTCTATAGTTGGTGTATTTGTACAATTGATATCAACAAAAAATACGTTTTGTGATTTTGACTGGAGTGAAATTTAATATTCGGCCATCTCTCGCTGTGGCCACGTTTTTTGGTCACCGGAATCATGCGATTTAACATTTTAAACCTTTTTCCATCATTAAATCCTGCTTTGCTAACTTTAAGACAAGTTTATACATCGCAATTTAATCGGATGTTTCATTTCGCCATGGCGTTTTTATTTTTCTATTTTCTTATAAGATTAATGTTTTATATTGATGGTCTTATTAATAGCTAGTCTGTTTTGGATGCCCAGTTCTTCGGTCTAACTGGATAAGCAAGATTCAGTGTATTGCGTAGCTGGAATTGTGTTTCGCCTTGAACTTTAAAACACTCAACTCCCACTTTGTTGTTTGCGTAGTTCAGTCTATCTTGTTTTTATATTAAATACAATTAGGCAGGGATGCTTTGCCCTTCCCGAAGAGTACTACATACATAGGCAGGATTTATCTTCTCAGTCAAAATTGTTCTGAAGCATGGCTTATACTTTAGCCCACACAGACACAACAATGATGGTGATGCTTAATTAATCAATTAAAATCTTGTACTCTATTAATTATTTATATTCACTCACATTTATATATAAATTTTCGTTTACAGGACAGAGCGGTAAAGAAAAATTCATTTGTAATTTGGACATGTCATGTCAGCAAGCACCCAGACTTACTGAAGATCCGTATATATTTACGGAAACAGTGCCAACAACTCCAGTTTTATTCAATCCTCAGGTGCGCTTTTCATATCAGGCATACATTTTTTTTATTTTTTGTTCCGTTCCCTTTTAGAAGCCAAGACATCAACAACAGCCCAAATCGGTTACACAATCAAATCCCCCGCCACAAACTAGTACATACGATACGGCCAATTTAAACACAACGCAGCAATATTTTGGAAGTCGTTTCAATGGCACAACAACCGCGATAGAAACGCCATCTGCGTCCATAACCCAACAGCAACAAATTATAAATGGCATGCAGAAAAATGTCATATCGATAACAACGATTAGTAATGGCAATAACAATCTGCCAGTTTCCAAAAAATTGACGCCACACACTCAACATTCTCATCAAAAAATTGTGACAACTGCTGCTGTGACTGTAACGCCATCGGCTGTTGCATCATGCAGTGGATTGCCAGCGCAAGTAATCTCTTGGAATCAATCGCAGTCGTCGACTGTGCTTCCACCCGCCCAACATCATTTGAAACAACAGAATCATCTTCAACAGCAGTCATTCTTCACATTGACCAGCAATTGTAGCAGTAATGTGCAGAGTTTGGCATGTACGCCAACTCTGTTGCCACCATCGAATTTCCATCAAAACACATTGGCTCAGCAGTTGCAGAAAGTTGGATCGAAGTTGACGAATACAAGCTCGGTTAACTCCGCATCCGTTTCATGGACTATTCCACAGCAGCTGCAGCAACCACAACAGCAACAATACTCAAAAGTAGCAGTATATCCCCATAAAGCGCCACTTACAACATCTGTCACCCACCTGCGTGAAAATGTAGTACAGTCTTCAGGTGCATCGGCAGTGGTGACAACGGCGGCAGTGGTATCAGCATCTTCACCAATATCGCTCTCATCAGATACATTACTGGCCACAGTAAAACATTCCGATTTTAATAAAATTCCAGTTAGTGTTATTTACCAAACAGCTTCTGTGAAAAGTGAACCAGGAACACTTGGAAATTCTGGTGGAGGATCCGTTGAAGTGATATCAACCCCGCTGAGCAGTAATGCACTATCATCTTCACCAATCAGGAAATCTGTTGATTCTTTTGAAAAAAATGTTGTGTTCGCCACGCCTGCCAAAAGAGACTCTAGAGTTTTATCGTCTTCCGCTAAGAAATCGCTTAAGGGTGTGTTTGCCGGGGCACCTGGTAAAGCGAAACAATCACAGAGTCAAACAACCCACCATGAAGCTTTACAAAGAATATCATTGATCACCCAACATTCGCCGGTAGCGTTATCATCACCTTCATTGTCACCATCGATGCGGCGGCCTAATAAGGTACGACGCAGAAGTGGCGATTGGCATGCTCCTGACACTTATATATTTGATAGCGTGTCTCCACTAACATCGTTGATAGAACGTCGTCAGCGATCGGCTGAAAAATGTGATAGTACGATTGCCTCGTCTAAAGCATCGTGTGTGCAACAGCACTGGCTGGGTGTGTATGATTTAAAAGATTCAGCAGACATATCAGCACGTGCATTAAATATCGGCCGCGAGGAGCGGATAGAAAGGCACAAGGCATTGCTGCGACGTCAAGCAGTTCAATTAATTTCATCGCAGGAGTTTCTAAAGCCGACCGTTGCACGGAGCCAATTGGTGTTCGTTTCAAGATTCTTACAAAAGCTTAAGAATAGAGAAAATAGGTAAGTTTTTAAAAGTTGGTAATCTGCTTTTATGTTGTTCATAAGAAAGTTTCATTTCTTTGTTAAGAGTTAAATTTACTATAAATTTACTTACTTACTTAAGTGGCACTACAGTCCGGAATTAACCTGGGCCTCAAATAACATGCCTCTCCAATTAGCCCTGTCCTTAGCTAACTGCCTCCAGTTGCGTACTCCAAGTTGGTTGAGGTGACTTTCCGCTTGTGCGCGCCTCTCAAGGCTAGGTATTCCTCTACTACGTCCGACGTCTGAATGAGAATTAAAGACTCTGCTAGCCGTATTATTGTACATTTCGTATAGTAATTGGATGAATCTTCGTCTTCATAGCCCGTCAACGTTTTGAAAATTCCTTCCTTTCAAATCGACCAAGGAGTTCTTCATCCACCATCGTACTACCTCAAATTTATATTTGTTAATGGTGACGTTTTGTGCCCTATATTTAGTGCCTTCATTTAGTGCTAAACCCATTTTGCCGCTTCCTTCTAGCAAACTAGCAAACGTGATGTAAATATCGTCGGCTTATGCTAGGAGTTTTATATATTTTTGGATGATTGTGCCTCTAATGTTGTCTCGAAAGTTTTTTCAAGAATCAAATTAAAGAAGTAACACGACAGCGCATCTCTTTTTGGTATCGAATGTGTCTGTGAGTTCGTTACCGACCTTAATGGGCAACGAGAATTGTCCATCGTCACACGGAGGGGTGGTATACCAAAACTAGACATAGAACTGTATAGTTCGTCTCTTGTAGGCAACTTTGTTGGCGTTGTAATGCATATGTTTGGATATCGATCGGATTTTCACTTCACTTATTTCGGTATTTTTGCTTATGTCGCCAATATCGAATGTTTCGTTCTGCCTGACAGCTGTAGATTGTTCGTGATCCTAGTTTAATAATCTGCAGAAGTGGTTCTTCCATATCCTCACCATGGACAGTGCCTCAACTACACTATTTCCTTATTCATCTCGATAGGATTCTGTTCGAGCCTTGTTTTCCTGGCATTGTTGTTCTACTCTAAACTTACGAACATCTTTCCTGAAGTGGCAACAATCTATATCCTCGACCGCGCAATTTTTTTTCTTTCTTGCCCTCTTTGGCCCATTGGCAGCTCTTGTGGGCATCGTTCTCGGCTGCGAGATTCTGTCGGTATTCCTCATCAAAGCAGGGATTTCTTACTGAAACCTATCACATCAGTTGCGGCTGTTTTAATTGCTTTTGGAAGCGTTGCCATTGTTCTTCGACATTAGATGCTGGTGGTATGGTGTTAATCGAAATGTTAAGGTATACGCGTTGCGAGAAGGCCTTGGAGTGCTCCTGCGATTGAGGTCTTTCGACATTAAATATTTGTACAGTATTTCTGGTTTGTTGTGGCTTGGTGGATATCCTCATTCTTACCTTTGCTGCAACATGATAGTCGATGTTAGCCTCTTGGAATGTGCGGACATCCATAATACAAACTACCTCTTGTCTATCGCAATATGATGAATTTGGTTGACCGTTCGTTGATTTGGAAACCGCCAAGTCCCCCTATGGATATCGAGGTAAGGAAACCGTGTGCTATAATTATAGTGGCATTTCGTTCCGTATCTTTGCGTTAAAATCTCTCAGCACCTCGTAGGAGGAGCTCGTAAAACCAATCTCTAGCTTTATCATATTTTACCTCCGTCGGGGCGTGAGCTCATATAACGCTTATGTTGGTGAATTTGGCCTTGATTGTTACAATGTCTTGGAAACATAAGACTTCCTGCCTAAGTCTATTAGTTACATAACATAACCACTGTTGAACATAATGATTAGACATTGCTATTCGGGTCATTGCTATTTAGGTCGTGGAGCTGAAAGTGTTCCCTGTGGTTGCAAGTATTAAATGGTACATCGTCGCCGTTTAACAGTCAGCTGAAGTGGTTATAATCTCAGCATCAACTGTGACTTCACTACGATTTTCATTGTTTATCCACATGCAACAAGGTAGAAGTCCGAGTCGAGGTCCGAGTCCATGCTTGCCCTTCGCAATGTTCCGACATCCAAAATACTGGATGCATATCGCTTGTCAATAGCAATGTGAATACTTTGATTGACTTTTGATCTGGAGACCGCTATGACCCTGCGATCATCAAGGATCAATTGACCTTTAAACCGAAGCTTCTGTCTTCCTTATCGTTTCGAACCTGATGGCTAGGATTCATAGATTCTTTTGGCTAGAGCGTAGGGGCGGAGCGATACGTAGAGAAAAATATATCTTGGACATATCTAATCTATATACATATATGTAAATGAATCCCTTTTTTCCGTTTTCACGCCATCACTTGAGAACGACTTTAACGATTTAATTTCATCTTATTTTAAAGCTTTATAATATGTACTTTGTAGAATGTTCTTACGGAAAGAAAAAATAAGAAAATTTCATCAGATGCGTTTTACATCATCAAATGAAGATTTGCAAAGAATCGAAGAAATTCACAATCAAGCATTAATTGTAATTGAAAACATTGCTTGATGATTATTAACAAATGATTAATAGGATTAATACAATTGTGAGAGAAAGAGCTGAGACGCGAAACCCAATACGATTCCGAGGCATTGAGAGAAACCGTTCAAAAAAAGTTCCACTTTTAAATCAGGACCAAACTGGCGTATATTTTTCTTATATGCTCCAGGATCCAACTAAAAATCATTTTTAATATCAACGATATGATCGCAAAATGCACTTGCACTTGCTTCATCAGGTACTCATTCCATACTTAAGTCGCCGTTGAACCTGCAAACTAATGAAACTCCATTCACTCTGAACTTGAAGAGTTTTTCGTTCGAATGTGCCTAACATTGCACAAAATTACAAATTTTATGTCTGGTTGAGCGTTGAACGTTGATGTCAAAGAAATAAAATAGCTGGCCAATTTGTAACGACATTTTTGTTGTTTGATCTTCCCACCTAAGTGCACTGTTATGAATTCCAAACATCCAAGCATCGTTGAAGGCAGTCCAGGCAAAAGCGGGAGGTTGTTCGAAAATGTGATTGCAGCATCAGGCATGCTAGTTGTGCTCCGCCCGGAATGGGGGGATCTTGCTGCCAAATTAACGAACAGTTACATTTTTCTTCCATACCTGTTTAATGGTGGAAGGAAGCCCGAAATTGTCTCTCTCATAGATTCTTATGATTTCTTTGGCGATCTTTGGTTATCTGTAGATGGAGGACCAGATGTTGGTGTCTCTCCATACCATGGGGTATGGTATTTTGTTTGTTCTTTGTTTTATGGGGTGTAGGTGAGAGAAGGATAGTAGGAAAATTGCAGCTGTCCTGTTCGTCCGCTTCCTTTTTTGTCTTCTTTTTAAAGTCGACAGGGAGGCGACTACTTGGGCCTTTCTTATTATATCAACCGCGCGATCGCAAGTCCCGAACTGAGTGACCGTCCATTCAAAATTTTGTCCAGACCCCAAAATTCCGTAGGCAAAAGGGTAAGATAAAAAGACAGTTCATGTCATTCGAACTCTTCTAATTACTACGTGTACCGTATTGAGCGAATCGGTCTTAATTTATCATCGCTCTTCCTCATAGGCTAGTGCACTTTCATGATCGGACGCAGTATGCAACTTTCTGGTTGCAACATTACAAGAACCAACAATGGGGAAACATCAAATAAGCGGACACAAACCAAAAAAAAGTGGTTTCCCAAAAATTTACATACAAAGCAGATGATTTCGTTACTAAAGAAGATGATGTTATCAACCATTAAACGAAGACTCATAGATTCGCTGGAATTGCACCGATTATTACCTCATTATCTGTAATTTAAGTCGGATCGGATGTCACTAAGTGGTGGAATATAAACCAGCCATGTCTTTTAAATTGCACTCGGCTTGCGGTGAAGAAATTAATGAAAAACGTCATCGAAGACACAAGTTTAAAAATGATGCCATTAGTCTTAAAATGGTCACAATTTTCAGTGCGGCTTGCATTAGCAATATCGATAAATTAATCGCAAGTTCGGTCATTAAGTGTTTGTGGCACTAATCTTGAAAATCCATGCTTTTCATCTGTCCGCAACCAGTCAGGGGTTGGGCCCCTACTGGGCGCGTCCTCGGGTGGTGGATAGAGGCAGCCGCAGTAAAGCGAAGTATCGTTCATTCGTTACTAAGCGATCTGCGGCGAATGTGGCCATAGCAGTTTACTGTAAAAGCCCATCGTGAACCAATCCAAGCCCACTTTATGTAGGTCCGCATCCCTCTGGCTACTATAAACAACTTGCCGTAAGAATAATTTATTCGAAAAGGCGATGTAGTCAGGCTCTTTTGCTAAATGGAGAAGTTTTATAAAGTAACCTTATAAAACAGTGTGTTCAATAAGCAATTGCAGTAAAGGTGCATGAAGTGGGTTAAGTTACTTGTTGTTGCTGCTAATTACTTACCTTGGTTAGTAGTGACTTAGTAACTTCATTTTCTGGACTGGGTCGATATGGGACCCATAAGGAAAAGGTGCGGAGTCTCACCATAGACTATAGTATGGTACCACGGGAATCAGGAGCCCCTAAGACTTGTCTTAGCCTGATTTTGAGGTAGGCCCCCTTGTGGGAGTATTGTGGTGGCTGTGGTTTATCCTAAATGCTGGGGCGGTATGTGTATTCTAAAGAAGTGGAGGCTTTAGAATACAAAGAGGTGCAGATAGACCTCGGTCCTTATCAAGGATATAGTTCGTACCTATCAATATGATCTTCGGAATGTACTGGCACAACGTGTCCTGTGTTGGGGTGATGACCGTCACTTAAAATGGTTCTGATATGTGGGTAGGCCCACCGTGAAATAAGGGCTGTAATGGCTAGTTGTTCACGTTAAGCATACTCTAATTATCTGTCCGCACTAAATAATCTTTTAAAATCGGCAGTCAGCTGTGGTCTAGGTGTCAACCCACATCAGACTGAATTGGCCCTGTTCACTAGGAAATATAGAATTACTTACATTGACCCCCTTCAGCAAAGCAAAATACGCGGGACTTTTTTTTGGACAGGAAGCTTAACTGGACGGTAAACATAACAGTAAGAGTAAAGAAAGCGACCGTCGCACTTTATTCTTGCAAGAAAGCCATAGGCTTGAAATGGGGAATGAAACCTCGTATCACGTATCTCGGTAATAAGACCGATACTTCTTTATGGACTATTAATATAGTGGTCAGCGCTAGAGATAGCTTCTAAAAGCAAAAAACTAGCCAAGGTGCAAAGAACTGCGTGTCTGTGTATCGGTGACACCGTACAACACTCTCAGCAGCACTAGACATTCTTTTTTACCTGCAACCCCTAGATATTTATGGATATCAAATGGCAGCTAACTCTACCATACGTCTTAAAGCCATCCAACAGTGGTCAAATATTAAAGTTGCGCACTCAAAAATTCTAAACGAACATACAAATATTCCTGAAAATAGCGATTACACCCTTACCAGGCTTAACTTTGATTAGAGTTTCCGGGTCACAATCCCAAACAGAACGTCTTGAAAGAGTAACTAACTTGTGCTAAACGACTCGATCCATTTTCATACCGATAGCTTCAAAACAAATGACGAGCAAGTGCTGGTGTCTTCTCCGACAGGCTAAATCTCAGCCTATCTTCCCGTCTTCCTGATCATTTCAGCGTGTTCCAGGCAGAACTCATGGCGATAAAAAAAGCCTTCTCCTGGCTGAAAGAGAATGTGATATCTGCCAAAGATATTAGCATCTTCTCAGACAGCCAAGCGGCCATCAAATCCCTGGAATGGGTCTCAACAATTTAAAAAGCAACCCAAGATAGCCGATCATCTCTGCATGTGCTGTCAAAGCATTTTAACATTCACCTATGTTGGGTACCTGGGCATAGTGACATTCCAGAGGACTGTAAGGCTGATAAACGCGCCAGACATGGGACTAAATTACCAGTTAGCGCAACATGCTAACAGCAAATGAAACACTAGATGGAGTTTTGGCTGGCACGACGTGTCAAATAACCAAACAAGTGACCAAAGCTAGATTTGAGAAGATCAAAGGAACTGGTTTCGCTGGATAGTCCGTATATTAGCGGCACTATAGGTATCATCTCGGGACACTGTTTAATAGGCAGGTACGCAGAAAGGCTTGGCTCTACTCAAACGCTACTCTACTCTGTAGGAGCTTTCAAAACCTTAGTGGTTTAACAAACACGAACGTGAAAAGCTCCCTCCTCTTTATCAATAGCTCAGAATGGTTTTCTCACGGATAGTAAAGAGAATGGACAAGTTCCACGTTGTTTCATAATAGACCAAAATTGTCTAAGTGTGCTGGTGAGAGCAGCCACTCTAACCTAACCTAACCTAACCTGTGTGATGTTTACGTTTCGGAAAATCATCAACATTGTTTATTACATTACAATAAGCAGTACGGATGTTTTTGGTCACGATTTGTATCGAATTGCATAGCTATGTTAATGTTAATTAAATTAATAATAGACCTAATTACTTAAATTCGTTCCTTAAAACAATCTCTATGGAATGGTAGGTGCCCATTATGATATATAAGATAACAATTTTTTCTCAGAACAATTAAAGCGTCGTTTTAACTTAAAATTATAGAAATCTTAAAACAGCAAATAGTGTTTTTTTATAGCGTAAATAGATATGTTCAAACTTTAATACTCTTTCACATTCCTTGTGAAGTTCCGCGATTCGTGTCGGACCCTTTCTTTCATTTTGTACTACATCCACATTTTGGCAAAGCTCATAAAGTTCGCGATTGTATCTTCTCCTCACTCGGCGCCGTAAGCAGAACTAGTAAAAAAAACATTGGGACTTTCTGGCTAAGAGTTTTGATGCCGTTTGTTTCACTATTTCACTAAAGCGGATTATCATCACTGCCTTAAAATAGTTGCTATAAACAAACACACGCCCACATGAATGGTTGTGAGAAAACTAGGCAGTGGGTACTAACGGGCCTGTTGCGCAGAAAAGGGCCGAAGATTTTTCCGAAGAATTTTCCTTTCGAAATGTCCAAGGATCCACTTTTGATACGGTCCATGCTACAGCGCCGTAGAGCAGGACTGGGATTATCAGGGTTTTAAATAGGATCTCCTTAGTAGTTCGAGTGGGGGCTTACTAAACCCATTTTTGGCGCTTCGTTCTCTATACTAGCAAACGTGACTATGACATCACGTTGTGTCCTAGCAAAGATGTCAATTTCATCGGCATATGCTACTACTTGCTACGATTTTTCAAAAATTGTGCATCTGGTGTTGGCTCTGGAGTTTTGCACAATCCTCTCAAGAATCAAATTAAATAAGTCACATGACAGCGCATCGCCTTGTCGAAGAGGTCTTTTTCGACCCTGTTAGAGCAGCGAGAATTCTCCATCGTCATCCTATACTAGACATGGCTCTGTATATTTCGTCTCTATAAATGCTTTCGTATGCGGCTTTCAAATCGAATACATAGATGGTGGGTATTGATTCTGCCGAAGTGTGAAAATTTGATCGGTTGTGGACTTTCCTGGCCAAAAACCACACTGATAAGGGTCGATCAGGTCGTTGGTAAACGGTTTCATTCGTTGACATATTACTGCAGATAGGATCTTGTAGGCAATGTTGAGGAGACTTTATGAGTTGGTGGATGTTACTTACCAAGTCATCTTTTATAAAGCTTAGCGGGAAGGCCGTCATTATTGTATGGTTCGTTATTTGGAATGTTGTTCGTCTTTCGCCGTTTAACAGTCTGCAGAAGTGGTTCGTCCATATCCTCAGCATCGACTGTGTCATAATTACGACATTTCCATGTTCATATCGATAGGATTCTGTTCGAGCCTTGTGTCCTTGGCTTCGTGATGTTAGCTCCTCGAAATGTTCGGAAATCCAAGATACTGGATGCGTGCTTCTTATCTATCGCAATGTGATCATCTTGGTTGACCGTTCGTTGATCTGAAGACCGCCTTGTCCCCGTACCTTATGGCTATAGTGGCATGTCGTTCCGTAGCGAAGCCAATTAATCTAAGTCCTAAGTCCGATGTCTTCTTTTCCTACCTCCCAGCACGATTTTACCATCGTAGTTCGGTAATCGCTAATAGGTTTTGTCGAGAGGCTCGTAGAAGCAATCCTTAGCTATATTATATTTTTCCTCCGTCAGGGCGTGAGCGCACATAAGGCTTATGTTGGCGAATTTGGCCTTGATGTGGATTGTTTTAATTCGTAAGTTTTTTTCTTTGAAACATAAGTCTTGTTGCCTAAGTCTGGCACTCGTTTAGAAGGGTCGTCAACAATAAAATCAGTCCTTTCCAAGGCTATTGGTTGCTTCGTAACTAATGGATATTTTCCATGGGTGGGTAGTTAACTCAAAGTACAACCCCCAACCTGGAGGGCCAGTTCCAATTTATTAGATACCCTTAGAACAAGGGGCTATCAGTATCCGCTACGAGATTGAGCGCTGCCTTTGCTGCCTTTCGGTTCATCCGCCAACATCTCTGTTCAAGAGGCCTGACTTACCCTTGAAATTCCTAGACACCCTGTTGTCCGAATACTCCAAATAGCTTATCTACGTTCATCTGGGGCAGCAGGCCGGGTATTCATTTCGTGCCATTTCGACCAGGCTATTTATAGTGTTGCTGTTTTTCGTCTTGTTATCAACACTCGCACTTATCGTTTAGCAAGTCAAATCTGGTTGGAGGAGACCAATACCCGATGGTTATCTTGTTATCAACACTCGCACTTATCGTTTAGTAAGTCAAATCTGGTTGGAGGAGACCAGTACCCGATGGTTACCACTTGGAGGTAAAATAATGGCACATTTGATGTGTAGTTAGAGTTACAACTCCTGGGCGTTGCCAACTTAAAGCCAATCAGAGTGGACTCTCGCTCTACAACACCAAACCATCAGCTATGCCACTACCACTGAATGGATTTCCTTCCAGTACACCAAACAATGTCTACTGTGTTTTCGCATTCGGTCATTAGGCATGATTCAACAGGAAAACACGCATAATCTCCAATTTAGATGTAAGAATCATTTAGCATGAGAGACAAGTTGACTAATGAATTTACCAAAATTATTAATTTGCTTCAGGCATAATAGAAGTTTGAATATAAATTTTTAAAAAGGTTGCCGCTCAACGTATTCCAATTATATATAGCTATCTTTGATTTCCCTTTAAATATGAGTCAAATTTCACTATAACTATCTTCCCCTTGTCCAAATAACAGTGACTCCCTATAAATCAATTTAAAAAAGTTTTCTTTGGTTGTTGGCTCAAGCGTGCCGCCATATTATGTTGGATCTTTCATTACTCCACTTTTTACAAATGTTGTTTTATTTTACTATCATTTCCTTCAATTTATTTCACTCCCACTTTTTTTTTATGTTCCAGTATACCAGTGAAAAAATGCTGCGTTCCAACATGTACGAATAATGCGCTGCCATTAACCGCCCAATGTTACATACACATAACGCGTAATTTAGATCAACAATTGTTCCTACCTTGTACGGCGAAATTCTCCGACAACACCCAATGTCGCATACCAGTGTTTGACATTTCACACGAGCTACCCTTGTGTCGGGAGCATGGCTGGAAACGGGACAACTACAACCGAATAGTTCAGGAGCAACGGCCAAAGGCGAAGATCACGCGAAAACGAACCAAATCGTCTGTGGTGTATGGCCGCCCGCCAAAACGTAGCAAGAAAAAACGAAAAGGGAGCACTTCATCATTGGAATCAATTGCAAGTAACAGTACTACTATTGTTTCCACGACAACTGGCTCGAGTGGTTCGATTGGCATGGACCCCCCAATCCTGACATCGAATTGTGTTTCTGCCAATAGTGAAGTTGATGGGAGCTCTCCAATGAGCATTGTCGAGGGAGGCTATACACTTAAGGTGAATGAGATTAACCAGTGTGTTTCACAAGGCAGTACGCTATCGTTTAACACTGGTATGGATGTTATGAGCATCATGAGACATCAGACCCAGCAAGATCTACTTAGAGATAATATGCTTAGCATATGTGAGAACAGTTCTGTTTACGCCAGCTCAGAGGACACTGGCGTAGGTGGTTTAAGCGAAAGTGAATTGATGGTTGGAACGCAAGATGCTGGTAAGTTGTTACTCAAGAATTTAGTACTGGAGAAAATGTTTATTTTTCTCTGTTCTTTATATAGAAGAAATACCGCTGGGTGATACACGTCTTTTGGAAGAACATGATCTAACTAATGTTTTAAATAATTTACCAGTGGATGCTTTTAATGAATTGTTTACTGTGGGTAAGTAATCACAATTAACTATTTCTGTTGCGAGTTTTTATTAATTTTATATTACATAGTTAAGTCAAGTTGCGTTCAATACCAGCCAAAATCCATGAAACTAAAATTCAAAGAAATGAAAATAATGTTAGTTGGATACTCGCCTTTTAAGTAAAACATACCCAACAATGTTGGTTGAGGACGGTTTCTACCTGTGCGCGAAATTCAGGCGAGGTATTTCTTTCTTACTACCTCAAAATTGTGTTTGTGTCAATGGTTTTTTTCCCGTCGGCTGGTGGAAATCTTCAATTTATTTTACCACGAGGGTACAATATATTGAGAAATTGAAACAGTACCTCCGATATAAAATTAAAATATAATTTTAATAATAGCAAATCCTTAATTATTAATTTAGAACAATCCAATATATTAAGTTAATTATTAAAATGGGTATAGAAATAGTTTTTGTGTTTCTGGAGTTTACCATCCACGACAACGGTTGATCTTAAAGAAGAAAGAGAAAAGCTGTTTTTCTTCCTTTTATATGCTTCAGATATTAGGTGGTTATGACAAATAGTGGAAAGCTTTTATCGGCTATGTTCGAGGGAAATAGGTTTACAATCCACTCGGCCGTCCTGAAGATACATCGACCTTATCGTAGATGTATCATCGATCAACATCATTTTTGCTTGGCCACTGTTTCATTTTGTCTGCACTGGTTTCGGTATTGTTATGTCCCCCAAGTTCACCTTCCTTCCAAACTGTATACCGGTCAGTTATGATGCGACATGGTCCCATGAACTTTGGTCGAATTTTCTGAACAACGCCAAATTGAACTTTTTTCATTGCTACTAGCTCTCCTTCATCATATTTTATCGCCTATTTTCTTCGTTTATCCACATTCTGCTTGTCCTGCCTGTTATTTCCGAATTTCTTCTTTAGCTCTCTTTGTTGCTCTCTACCTTTTTCAAATTGTCGGATGTACTCTTCTTCAATTATAGCCATGATCTTCAGGTCCTTCTGTGTTTTCATTTCAATACCTATAAAAAAATGAAAAGGTATCGTTTTGATAGCTCGTTGATAAGTATAATTTAATATTTGCTGCAAAGGCTTAACATGCTGATACCACTTCTCTGGCTATAACCGTAGAGTGAAGACGTTCAACTTGCCCATTGCCTCTTGGTACACCTACCGTGATTAAATGTAATTTAATGAAACGATCATAACAGTAATCTTTAAAACAGTTCGCCGTGAATACTCCTCGCTTATCTGCAACTATTCTTTCAGAATACCCAAAAGTTTCAGCTATGATCTCAATGTTTTGAATAGCTTCATAGCTAGTAAGTGCCTTTGTGGGAAACGTGCAGCAACAACTGATAACATATGTTTATAGTTTTTCCTTGTAGACTGCATCGGAATCAAGTGATCAATATGGATTGTTTCCAGTGGTCGCTCTCCCTTCGGTATAGGTTTTAGAAGACACTCCGATCTCCCAGTTTTTCTCTCCGCCAAAATACAATGTACGCAATTAGATAAGTGCTTATATTCGCAACCCCGGTATAAAAAACTCCTGATTTTTTTTGTGGTGAAAATGTCCCTTATCGTGAACATCTTCTATTATGCTGTGTTCGGTGTACATAACATAGCCTTTACATGGTTTATTTTTTTTAATATTTCGATTATAGAGTTTAATCGATTATCTTAACTCTGAGATTCCGCTAACTTCCGTAAAAATACTATTGGGTTACGACTTAAGCCATCGACGTGTTTCATCTTATTTCCAGCTCTGTGTTCGATAATGTAATCATTCAAATGATTTACAATCAGTAATAAGTTTAAATCTTTGACCTAAGAGGTAAACTCTAAATTTCTTAAGCGCCCCGACTATAGCTAAAAAAAAGCTATAGTTTTGCTTAGCTGGCGTAACAGGCGATTTATCTGGAACTTGAATAGAGTAATATTTAATAAGAGAGAGCACCTTTTCCGCTTCATCTGTTTTGATGGCTTCCAGTCCTGGCACATTCAGTTTACTTTCGGCATCGTTGTCCACATTTATGCAAGCCAGAAAACAAGTGGAATCCTTGGCACACGCTGATTCCTTTTCATACAATTTCTTTCCGTGGCCATTGCCTATGATCAGCCCACCGCAACAAATTCATTCCAACTATCATATCCGACTTCAAGCAACCATCATCAACTGCATGAGTATCAATATTATCAAAAAGTCACAAATATATTCCAAGCCAGATATTAGAATAGGCGAATGCATAAAATTAAACTTTGGGGACATGAGTTTCATGTAGCAATTCTTCATAACACATCTTGCATTCTCTGTATCAATCCAGCACTCAAATTTTATGCCGTTTACCTTGACTTCTATCAAAGAGTATAGAACTACATAGAGTACACATCACAGCTAAACATTTTGTAGCCATTTCAGACGCGGACGGTAAGTGCGAAGGGGAAATTTCGTAGATCGTATGCGTCGGCTGTTGTTTGATGCTAGGGTAGCAATTAAACACTGGGGTATCAATATTAGTACCCTACATAGAAAATAATTTTTGTATGAAATAAACATTCAATGTAGTTCTATACTCTTTGCTTCTATGCGCATCGTTTTTGGACTATGATCAGTCCCTATTTGAAAATTATCTTTTGACTAAACCGCAGTACTTACGCTCATTAATATTGGTTTAGATGCCAAGGCCTCCTCTTTGCAGTCTGGTTTCTCGTGCCCATATTTGTTGCATTTAAATCACTTTGTTTGGTTTTGGTCATTTTTCTTTTCCACCTCTCGTTTTGTCTCTTCGTTTTTTTTAATTTGTTCATAAACAAGTAGTTTTTCAATAAATTCCTTTATATTTTTAGCAGTATACAAAATCATTTTATTATTAGAATTACCATAAATGCCATCAATAATGCGAATAATTGTAGAAAGTTGATCAACGTCAGCTTGAGCAGCTATATCCAACATATTGTACAAATACTCACGAACAGATTCCTTCCTCCTTTTACGTACGTCCCCCACCAAGTAAGTACGAGTAAAACTCGTAAAATTAATTAGAAATTCCTCTAATAGAGCTTGTCTTAGATAACGATAATTTAAGGGCTTTGACTCTGGATCGATAAATAAGTTAGCAGCACCATGCAAAGATTTTTTTGCAAAATATAAACTTTTGAAGGTCATTCCACTGAAATATATCGGCATATTGTTCAAAATCATGTCTCCATTTTTTCACGCTCTCTGTCTGCACACCACTTAACTTCAAGACATTCTCTACATCGAAAAAGTTAATTTTTACTGTAGTACCAGCAATGTCATCAACAGGCGACGAAACACTTGTCGATGCCATTTCACTATCAAATTGAGAATCTCTTTGTAATCTCTTCTGTCTCCTAGCATTCCCTTTAACAAGCGCGATTGTTTTTCGTTGTTTTGCAGTTTTGCCGACTCGAGTCAACGTTGAGAATGATAAATTCGGTGGTATGGACCATGTAGCAATTGAAATTATAGAAAACCCTTAACAATTCAATAGAGTTAGTTTGTATTAACTAAATTATAATAATATATATAGAAATAGTTTTCTTGTTTCTGGAGTTTACCATCCACGGCAACGCTTGATCTTAAAGAAGAAATAGAAAAGCTGTTTTCTTTCTTTTATATGCTTCAGATATTAGGTCGTTATGTCAAATAGTGGAAAGCTTTCATCGGGTGTGTTCGAGAGAAATATGTTTACAATCCTTTTATATACACAGTTAGGTTCTACGTTTCACTTTCATTCGAAATGACATTGAAATCGGTCTAAAGTGAAATTTTGGGTTCCACATTCCACTTCAACCGATTTCAATCACTTTTCACATTTTTGGAAGTTTAAAAAAAGTGAATTTCCATGTTTCACAATTCGGTTTTATCGGTTTGTGAGTGATTTCAATCCGATTATTTTAGCATCTTTGAAATCCAAATTGTTGGGATGAGCTGACGCGATTGGAAATGTAATGAATAATCGGCCGTATTGAGGTATCCGTTCAAAGAATTTCCGAAACGAAAGTCAGTTCCGATCGGAACTCAGTTTACCATCGAAGTTTCCGTTGCGGAAGAAAATAAATGATCTGTCAGCTGTGTAATTTTATAAATGCGAATAATGAGTGTAGAAATCTAACTTAGAATCTTATTTCGATTTTGAATAAATACATTAAAACATAATCAGCAGTATTTATTTTTCCTTAGGCGTTGCTCAGAGGGTGCCTAGTTAGGCATGCCTAAATATTTTTGTTGCTTCTAGGCAACGTTGCATAAATTTCTTATCTATAATCAATTTTTAATTGCTGCTAACTAGGCAAAGGTTATGTCAAAAGAAGTAGAAGAATTTACAAATATAGTATACAAAAACTTAAATTCTTGTACTTTCTGTCGTTTTTATGTCGTGTGGTTGCGTTGCGTTGCTGCTTTATATTTTATATATTACTATTAAGTAAGAACAAAAAATAAAATAAATGTTCTTTTATAGATGTTTATTTTAGTATAACACATATTAATGAATACTCTGCGTGATAATACATTTAGCAATGTAATTGCAGTATTTTGCAATTGGTTTGAGGATTCAGTAAAAATAATGTTATAACCCTCAACCCCGAGCAAACGCCGGCTGGGCCTCCTTCTTTTGAGATTATTATGTCAGCGCACTCTATTCCAATAACAGCCTACATACTTCTCGGAACTTGTTTAATTCCTTTATCCTTTATTTGCTCAGACATTGTTGTTGGCATGTACGAATTGCGGCTTCTTAGAAGCAAATGCCTTTGCAACTCTCTGACAAATAACACACAGCTTAGATTGCCATAATCCGTAATTGTCATCTCCATCGTCTTGCATCTAAAAGAGCTTAATGTTATTTTTAAACAATTGTATTGTAATATAATTTATCTCGTTTCGCCACCAATATCTTATAGCAGCCATCACTTGTGTTGGATATCCAACAACATGCAGAATGAATTCACGGCACATTTGATGAAGAAGTGATTGTGGAGTGGGCTGGTTGCTAGAATGCACAGTGAATCTCGAACAATTCAACATTACCAGCAAACTAGCCTCAATACACAAATCACTTTAAAATAAAACAACAAACAATAGCTCAATTTAAAACAATTAACACGAGCACCACACGCACCGACGGAACAAAATCACGAACTGTCAAATTAATTGATGGTGAAGGTGTGACAAGATGGGAGATGCTCTTCTTACAACAATGCAGTCTAAACGGGTACACTACTTGGCAAGTGAGACAACACAGACCTCTCACTCTAACAGCTAGGCATACAAAAATTGTTTAGAATTCTAAGGAAAGAAGAGCATTGTATATGTGTATTGTAAATTGTAAATGTAAAATGTATTCATGTAATGTTGCAACACTACATCGGCATATCAAATAATGAAATTGATATAGGCCAATGACCCAATTTTCAAACAGCTGTTTTTTTCATAACACAGCTAGAACATTTCATGGTAACCAAATCTTTGAACTATAATTACTCTTCAATCATCCTTTGTCAGAGTAACAGACTTAATAAAGTGTCAGTTTATAACGTTTCACTACGAGTTTCATTTTACGAATATCCACAAGTATTCCTCGGTAACGTACACTCGGTGCATGTTTGAGATCAACCTTTTCAAACTCAACAGTTTCTTCCTATTTCGCTCAATACGGAACAACTTGAATATTAGCAGAAATGTGACCACCTCTTTTTGATCCTTCAAGATCAGATCTCACAAGATTGATTAATTTTACCATATTGGATTTAGAAAATCTTTACTTTGCCTAAAATATTTTTCCACAAGTTCCATTGGACAAAATCTTGTTTTGTAAATTTTCGGTTACTTATTTATTGGCATGTAAGAATTTACAATATTCACTACACTTAAATCATTCACAAACGAAATGTAGCTTGAGTCCATTTTTATTAACTCTTGAAAATCACCACACAAAATCTCAAAATAAATCTCCAAAATGAAATTCTTTTATACATTTAAATGAGAATAAAACGAAAATTCGTTTGGCGGCCTCTAGGCAACCTTTAGGCAGGGTTCGTTTACGCCTAAGTTAGGCGGATATTAGGCAACGTTGCCTAAATGTAAAAATCGATTACAGATACCGATTTTGCCTTGGGTAGTACTTAGAGGTTGCCTAAAGTTAGGCAACTTCAAAATGCTTTCATAGATACGGCTGAATGTATTTTAACAGGTAAACACGAAAATTAGTCCATGAAAAGTTGTTTTGATTTTCGTTTTTCTTTATCCGACATGGAAATTTTGATCCATCTTGGACGTATTTTGCTCTCCAAACATCTATTCTCACAGTGAATGATTATGATTTATATGTTGCGCAACATTTGGAAAGCATGTTTATTAAGACGATAATATGATATAAATCTAAATGAAATTACATTTATTAATTTTTAGTTGAAATTTATCAGTTTTACTTATCTACGCAACATATGCAATTTCTAAAGGATTAGAAAGGTATCTAAGCGTTCGATTATATTTTCCTCTAAATAGTTTTGTTTTTCAATTCCCAGCACCGCCGCAATATAAATAGCACTCATATTTTTATAAATCTTAAGATTGAAGCAGAATTTCTTGACAAAACAATGGCCGTTGTTCGGCTTTTAGATTTCGCAAGTAAACTTTGCCGATGCACTGTTCTCATTGGTTAATCGACTATGTCACGTGATTAAAAATGCTCGATTGACGACCAATGAGAATAGTGCATCGGCAAAGTAAACTTCGTAAAACTAAAACCAGGAACACGGCCAATTTATCAAAATAAAAATATTTTGCAGTTTTGAAAGAAATGTGGAACACCAAAAACAAATTCAATCGATTTACAAATGTAATTTCACTTTCATTTCACTCGACTTCTGGAACCTAGCTTATAAATATTTGGCAGGTAAATTTCGTTAAAGAGTTTCTGCTATACCGCGATTTATAGGGCGTATCGGGCTAAATGTGTTCCGTCAAGAATTTGGAGGATCGTTTTGTTAACGTGTCCTAATAAACGTTTTTATGCGCAAACATTTTTCGTTTCATCTTTAATTTTGGGAATTCCCAGATCTAAGATATTGAAGATATTGGTTCCTTATGTGCCACAGCGCATTGACGAATGATCTTAACATTTTGTTTTCAAAAGTTTGTAAAATGTTTAGATTTATTTAACTGGCACAACCCCGTAGTTTTATACCATATGTGCAAATCAGTTTAAGCACTTGCTTGTATAATAGCTGCTTGTTATCATGGTTAAGCTTCGAATATTTTTCAAGCCACCAGTTATTCGCAACTTTAGTTTAGTTTAGCTTCGGGTGTCATTCCAAAATATTTCGCTTCATTTGCAAAAGCGACATGAACCGTATTTAAAACAATGCAGGCAAATTGTTTGTGCGTTAATACGAAAAACTACGTGAATCGATTTACTCTCGTTAAGTTCTATCCGCTAGAATTGTGTCCATTCATTAACCACGTAATGAGCGTTTTGTAATTTCATTGCGGGTGGCCGCGGTGTAGTGGTAATGTGTTCGTCTGTTGAGTGGAAGGTTGCGCGTTCAATCCCAACCAAAATCCATTTTCACTTTTATTTAAAAGAAATAAAAGGTCGGTGTAGTACCTAAAAGTATGCACACCATCTTGAATTTCTTCAAATTTAACGAACACAAGAAAAAGTGACTCCCCGAAGCTAGTTCGGACACCACCCATGGAGTTTAAGTCTCCACTACATCCAAAATCTTTCCTATCCTCTCTTTCTTCCCCTTCTCTAACGCTCGTACTATGGTAACATATAAAAGGGTATTCATAACCCCTTGAGTACGTGTAAATTATATAAAAAAAAAAATTGTTGTGCCAGCTGCTAGTATAGTATCGTCAGAAAACGTGGAAACTATTGTATGGTTTGTTTGTGGGATATCACGAGTAAAGCGTGGTCCATGGACGCTTCCTTCCGGTACGCCTGCCATTGTTACTTTGATCTCCGAATAATCGTTTCCAAGTTTCATACGTAAGAGTCTATACTCAAGATTATATTTAAGGCCCTTGTGCCAAACCTTGTCAAAAGCTTGCTTGACAACATTTTAAGAAGTTTTCCTGTAATTAGGCCATAATTTAAAGCTTTTTTAAGCTTTAGTTTCTGTACATCCCCTTTAAGCTCGACAACACTTGTATATTTTACTATAAAATTATTTGTTGTAGTCTCGAATACTTTAATGTTTTCATTTTGCGCTCGACCATGAAATAGCTTAAATCTTTCCTCAAGATGTGCGGCAGAAACATATGCTTTTTCTCTTTTCTGTTTGGTGTCACATCGTTTTTTGGCAGATTTATTTTTAATGGAATTTGACACCGATCTAAATATGTTTTTATGTCAAGAAAAGCTTATATCAACTTCGCCCTTTGGAGTCCGCCATCGTGCAAGAAGTGCACACGCATAAATGAATGGTTGTGAGAAAGCTAGGCCATGTTTACTAACGAGCCTGTTTGTTTGATCGCGCTCTTTTCCCTCTTCTTTCCATTCTTCCTGTCTCCTCTGCATAAAAAGCTCAATTTTTGTGTTATCAGCTCCTGTTTTCAGCTGCAGTATTGCTATGAAAGTCTCCTTTTTAGCTGCGACCAATCTTATGGATTGTTGACAACGTCGACACTGACCTTTTGTTTTTTTAAAAAATAAAGTTGGCATTATGGCAATAATCGAGATCCCAGAAGGAAAGTCGATATTTGCTGACCGGAGTTTGTTCGTCTTGACTTACAATATATTAGTAAGGAGATCAGCATGCTCCTTATGGATATCAATGTGCTAATTATTGGGGCCTTTAGTTTCGCAGCGAAATCAATTAGTCAGTTCCAAGACGTGCTGTTGTGTAGGGTTGATTTTCTGACAATATTGTTTAAGATGTTGCCTCTACTCTGTGATGATCACCTTTCATGATTTTATTATTGAAAATAAAAAAAAAATCTTTCTAACATCTTCATGTTTTTATATGTCCTAAGGACAATCTGAAACTAAAAGTTCGAGTTAGTATTTATTATATATTACTAAGACGCGGGCAGTCAATATCCGCTATAGGATTTAGCACTGCCATTTGTGTTTGGACTCATACCTATCCTATAAAATAAAATTAAAACTTTTTGCTTGAATAAAAATTAAACAATTTTTTATGTGTCTTATTAATTTAAAAAAAAAAAATGATTTCAGTACATCAAGACGAACGTGAAGAAGTTGAGAGAGCTTTGGAACTAGCCGACAAACAGATAAAATCTCTTCAACAGATGACAGGCAGTGACAACGACTTCCTACGCGATTTTTTGGATGGCAGTGATCAAATCCTAGACGATACCGATATCTGCACAGAAATCGTATCTTCTCATTCACCTGATACAAGTGGTATCGATACCAGCACACTCTTCGTCGATGGCGGAAGCAACAGCACAACAGGCAGTTGTACCGGGCCAACACCGACGGATATTAGAGGTCTAGTGCAAACCTAAAGTGTTCCTTCGTTGGAAAGCAAATAAATCGATTGTCATTCATTAAAAAATTAATATATAAAGTTGACATTCTCAAACACACATTAACCATCTCCCTCTCAAAACACACACTAAATCGACCCTATTCATAAAAAAAAACTATTCATTACAAAGTATGTTGAAAAACAACAAAAACATATTATTAAAGTTTAGTGTATTATTTTGTGTATATTAAACCAAATCAGCAAACATAGCGTAATTGAAATAAAAATAATAATAATATTATATTAATAAATAAAATAATTATTGAAAATGGATTTGTTGAATGAAATCGACGAGACGACGGGAGAGGTGAATTAATGGAAAAAAATTAATATGGACGAAAGCCTCTCAGCACCTGCGACACAACAACAAAGTGATGCCGATGTTCATTTAATAGTTATAAATAATTGTAAATCTGGTAAAATTGTATTTTGCTTTGCGCTTACGTGTTACAAGGGATATCAACCACGAATCGTATTATATTATTTTTAAGTTATGTTTACCATTTATATATTATTATAATATTATTATCAAATTTTACTGATTTCCTGTAGCTTTTATAATTATAAAAAAAATTAGTTTTATTTACTACTTGTATACTTTTTTTTAAGATTAGTTTTTAATTTTTTTTCCAATAATTTTTATTATTTTTTATTAATTTTTACTAAATTATGCGTATTTTTGTATAGAAGAGAAAAAAACAGGAACAAAACAAAAGAAATGGCAGTAAAATATTTTAACAAATATTTTCTTTATGCATTTGTGATTTATTTTGTTAATATTTTAAAAGAAAAAAATAACAGAATACATATTTTAAGAAAAAACAAAAAAACATAACTTCAAAAACATATTGTTCTTTATTTCTTTTCACTCTTATTGTTTTTCGTCTCACGTTTTATTATTCTACTGATAGTGTATTTACTATTCTACCTGGCGAATCTACTTTAATCAATATTTTTATGATGTGTATGCGTAGTACTACTGATCATTTTTGATGTCAGTTAACATCTTCCATTCCGTCGCAGGGTGGTTAAAAGTGAAATTAACTGTTTGAACTCGTCTCAGTAAGGTAAACACATAAATAGCCCCCCTGAAATAAAATCAAGAAACTGCATTCCCTTTTAAGAGTCGTCAAAATGTAAGTTAAAATGATTCTCATTTTTTAACTTCCGGATTTCAGAAGTTCGGTCTCTTTAACGAAGCTCTCTTCTCATTGGTCAAAATAGTCGATTGGCCAATGAGAACAGATCTTCATCTAAGATATATAACATCTGAAATACGGAACATGGCCATTGTTTACAAATGCGAAATAGGGCCCCAAAACGTAATGTTGTATTTTTTTCGTTAACTAGACCTCTTCAGCTTTATAGTAAGTAGTCGACCATCAAAATCGGTTGAAGCATTAGCTGGGAATTCGATTCGTAAGTCACCCTAGACGTCCGAAACATTTAGAAGAAATTCATCTAAGATATATAAAATCTGCAATACGGAACATGGTCATTGTTTACTAATACGTATTAAGGCCTTACAACGTAATGTTGAATTTTTTTCGTTAACTAGACCTTCAGCTTAATAATAAGTAGTCGACCATCAAAATCGGTCGAAGCATTAGCTGGGAATTCGATTCGCAAGTCACTCTAGACGTCCGAAACTTTAAAAAAACTAAAATTTACCCCAAAAAAAACAAGTTTATTATTAAAATTTTTTAAAATTAAATTAAAGTTTTAAAATTTTTAATTTGGATGCAGTATTATTTTGTGTAAAATAAATATGAAGAAAAATTTAGTTTTTTTTGTTGAACAAATACGGAAAGATGTAGAATTTGGATGATTATGGATAGTTCAGATTAACAAAATGACGAGTATTTCTCATTGTAGGTACGCAACGAGCTGACAATTCAACTTAGGCCATGAATGTTATTTTATTCAACCCTGTGATTGGTTTTTAGTACTGCCCTTTGTGTTTCTATAAAATGTGTTTAGCAAAGAACATTTTTGGATCAAAAAGGTGTTGGGATAAGTGTTATATGTCATTTGGAAAAAATTTAGTGGTGTGTCAATATAAACAATTTTTAATATGGACATTATAATACCAATTTTGTTTATTTCTTAACATATCTTAACATACGAATTCGTCAGAGATTTTCCTCTGCTGAATCAGCTAAGATATTTTAATAAATAAGTTTTTCTGTCACATATTAATTTACATTGGTGTTGGGTTGGGTTGGGTGTTGTAGAACGAGGGTAGACTCTGATTGGCTTTAACTTGGCAAGGATCAGTGTTGTAACTCTGACTACACATCAAGTGCTTATTTTTACCGCCAAGTGGAAACCATCGGGTACTGGTTTCATCCAACCGGATTTGACTTGCTAAACGATAAGCGCGAGTGTTGGAAACACGACGAAAAACAGCAAGACTATAAACAGCCAGGTCAGAATGGCACGGAATGAATACCCGGCCTGCTGTCCCAGGCGAACCTAGACAAGCTGCTTCGACATATTCGGACAACAGGCTGTCTAGGAATTTCAAGGGTTAGTCAGGCCCCTTGAACAGAGCTGGTGGCGGATGAACGGAAAGGCCAACGGCAGCGCTCAATCCCTCAGTGGATACTGATGGCCCCGTGTCCTAGGGTTATCTAATAAATTGGAACTGGCCCTCTAGGTTGGGGGTTGTGCTTTGGGTTAACTACCCAATCATGGAAAAATCTAACGGTTACGAAGCAACCAATAGCCTCAGAAGGGACTGATTTTATTGTTGACACGGCTAAACGCAAAAAGGACAACGACCTTCGTATCTGCACCTGGAATGTGAGAACATTAAATAGGAGAGGTGCAAGCCAACAAGTAGCGGAAGCCATGAACTGCTAAAAATCAGACATTACTGTCATCGAGGAAATACGATGGGATGGGCCGGGCAAAATGAATATGAACAACTGTGACATCTACTAAGGACCGTGTTATAGTGAGCACTAACAGCGACTGTTCGGATGCGGATTTGTTATAAGTGCCAGACTTAGGCAAGAAGTCATATGTTTCAAAGACATTAGTGAACGCATTGTAACTATCCTCAACAAGGCCAAATCCCCCAACATAAGTCTTATATGCGCTCACGCCCCAACGGAAGAAAAATATGATATAGCTAAGGATTGCTTCTATGAGCTCCTTGACAAAACCTATAAGCGACTACCGAAGAAAAGCGCGTGATCAAAGATATAGAGAGGTGCCACTCCAGGAACGATGTTCGCAAGTTTTAGCAAAGTGTAAAACGTCAAAGCCAAGGATACAAGGCTCGAACAGAATACCGACCCATTCGATACCAAAAAAGGATTTACGCAAGGAAATGCGCCGTCATGTGATTTGTTTAATTTGATTCTTGAGAGAATTGTGTAAAACTTACGAGCCAACACACTATGAATAAGATCCTATATACGACCTGATCATCAGTGCTGCTTTAAGGCGCTGAAGCATGGACCGTCTCAAAAGCGGATGAAGAAATCCTTGGTCGATTTCAGAGGAAAATTCTTCGAAAAATCATCGGTCCCGTTTGAGTTGACGGGCTTTTTTTTATTTTTTTTTATTTTTTTTAATTCTTTTTTTTTTCTACTTGATCTAAAAAACTAACTTACCTACATGTTAGACAAAAATTCATGAAAAAATAGCCTACCTATCAACTGCTTAACTAACTTACTTGCCCTATGCGGGCGCCCTCAATTACACGATAACTTGATTCTAATGCTTTTCGGCCTATTAACTAATCTATATTATCTAATCTATAAATCTAACACAATGTTTACCAAGAAAACTTTGAAAAAACTTGGTTCCTTGACTTTTTTTTATTTTATTTAAACTTACATGTTAATTAAAACTACTTATCGACTAACTTAAACTATTTAAAACTACCTAAAAATAACTTACAAACTAGAACAGCCACAGCAAGCGTTTTCTTGTTTTTTTATTTTTTTTTAATTTTTTTTTATATATATATACATACATATATATTTTTTTGTTCGTCACCATGACTGACCTAAACTTTAAGACTAAAACTATGTAAGTCGGCCATAAAATTTAAATTTTAAGTCAACTATCTTTAACTATTTTAACCACAACTTGTAACCTTGTTGTAACCTAATCCGACGTTCCCAATCGGACACACACCTGCTGAACCGCAGGCGCTCTCCTCCGCCCTGAGAGACGACATCTCGGTCGTATAGGAGCCGCCTACCTACAGGTCGTCGGAAGACGTGGTAGATTAGCGGAACCGCCGATCTGTCCTGTATAAGCCCTCGACTATCCAAATATAGGAAAGCTTCGGGTGGAAAAAAGCCGCTTAAACGCGCACTCTCAAAATATTCATCATTGGGGTAGAAGGCCCCAAGGATGAGACTAGATATTGTTCGAAGCCATCGCTCTTGCAGCGTGAAACTGAATGAGTTTCAATAGAAAATTGTCTATTCTGTTTATGTTGGCCCCGTTGTATAGGAACTGGTTGGAAATAGAGTTTTGTGTAGGCAGATTCTGGTGTTCTGTGAAGTCCAATGCAGCTCCTCAGACACTGCCTCTTAAACACCCGTATCTTTTCCATTTGAGATGGGGCAACGTTGAACCACACCGGGCACCAATTGGCAATCATCGGCCTAATGAGGGCCATGTAGCAAATCACTTTCACCCTGCTGTCAAGACGACTGCTATAAAACAATCGTATATATCACTGGTGTAAATGCTGAAGAGAATCGGCGAGTTTACCGCTCCCTTTTGCAGACCATTCTTAATGAAAAATTCTGTGGTAGAAGTTAAATTGTCACTTTTGACAACAAACGTTCTACCAGTCATCATGTCATGAAGCATATATAGCAGTGGTTTACTTACCAAGTCTGGTCAGCTTTAGATAGAGGCCCTTTAACCATACGGTGTCAAAAGCCTTCTCTTTATCAACCAGACATGCACCCGTGCACTGTTTTTTGGCTTTGTTCTATTGTATATCAGACTCTAGTTTGGAGGCGGCATAATACATACAGTCATGTCCTGCCTTAAAACCAAACTGGTTCTATGGTATAATATTATTGTCCTCAAACCATTTGAACAGGGCCCGATTGAGAATCTTTTCGAAAACCTTGCTGATACTCGGAAGGATACTTATCGACCGGAAATTCGCCGGATTGGAGTTGTCCTTTCCCTTTTTCGGGAGAGGATGAACCACCGCCGTCATCCAACGCACTGGATAATATGCATTATTCAGCGCGTTGTTGAACAGCGTGGCGTAAATTTTCTAAGTTTCAGGGGTCTAATTATAGACCTATCTCAAAACTTTCTTGCATTCCTAAGTTATTCGAACATATTGTTATAAATTCAGATTGCAGAGTGCGAACATACCCTGATGTATGAAAATCGAACAGATCCATTTATTGTCGATTGGAATGAATGAATGCCCACTGGAATGAATGACTAGAGGAAGGGTATCTGTCAAAACCACTTCTCGAACCATCTGTAACTCCGGGAATCTCCGAAAATATGCTATCTGTAGCTGTACATGGAATGGTATATATAGAGATGAAGCGACAACCAGAGAGTTAGTTTTAATTGTGACCTGAACGTGATTTGGATAGTTTCGACTGAAAGAATAACCTAAATGAATTTTGGAAAGTGATAATAGTGCGCGAATTTAGTCGTTGGAATTTGATTTCAAATAAGTGTTATTGAATTGTTGAACGAGAAACAGTTTCGTAAATAATATAATCGTAGAAATAAGAGTGTGTTTAAATAAATTATTGTTAAACATAAAACAGGAAAGTGTTTTCTAATTCGAAGCCAGGCTTCATTATACATTGGTGTCAGAAGTGGGAAAAACCTTTACTGGATGAGAAGTTTTTATAAAAATGTAAACTGTGAAGAAACGGTTAAAGAACATATTGAATTGAACATAGTGAAGTGAATATAGTGGTGAACCCGACTTACATAGTTTTAGTCTTAAGGCTTAGGTGTAATACAGTCATGGTGGCACAAAAAAAATTTATATATATACGTATATATAAAAAAAATGAAAACGCTTGCTGTGGCTGTTCTAGTTTTTAAGATATTTTTAGGTAGTTTTAGTTAGTTTTAAATAGTTTAAGTTAGTCGATAAGTAGTTTTAATTAGTATGTAAGCTTAAAAAAATGAAATAAAAATAGTTTTTTCATGAATTTTTGTCTAGCATGTAAGTTAGTTTTAAGATAAAGTAAAATAAAAATGAATTTGCAAAAACAAAAAAACAAAACAAAAATAGTGAGGTGAACAGTTATTTGTTATAGATTAAGTGTGTGTTTGTAAAAATGGTGTGATTAAACAAAAATGGTTCGCAAATCATTAGATCAGCTCACTGTTGCAGAGCTGAAAGCTGAACTGAGTCTCCGGCATTGTCCCCAATAAGAGAAAAGAGCGATTTATTTATTCGTCTTCATGACCCAATAAAGCAAAATGGTGAAGATCCTAATTCGATTATGTTTGATTTAGAAGAGCAACAAGTTAGTGCAGGCTTCGACATGTCATCAATGATGAAGTTTCTGGAGGCAACATTTGCAGAACAAAACAACAAATTGGATCAACAACGCAAGGAGCAACGCCAACAGCTCGAAGGGCTACGAGCAGAACAGCGCCAGCAGTCCGTAGGTCAAAGCAAGCAGCTCAGGAAACAATTGATAATCGATTTAAGAAACTACATTTATCGCTGTAGAAGAAAAAGTTGGGAAGGTAGAAAATCATATAGCAACAATCGATTAGCAAGTAGAAAAAGTAGAAGATAATTTCGAGACTATCGAAAAGAAAGTCGCAGACCTAGCTAAAGAGATAAAACTGTTAAGAAACAAAAGGTTCGGGAAATTTCTGGGGATTGTCCACGAATGAAGGAAATGAAGCCTCAAAATTTCGACGGTCAGATGCAATGGACAATTTATAAGAAACAGTTCGAAGCTGCTGCCATGACCAACTGCTTGGAGGAAGACGAAAAAGCCGTCGCACTTACACTGGTCTTGCGTGGTCCAGCTTCCGAGCTTTTGCAAACAATCTCCGTTTCCAATCAACGCAACTACAGCGCTATCGTGAAAGCAATCGAGATGCGGTTTGGTGATGACCACAACTGCAAGCAGATATTGAACGCCTAGCAAATTTGTCATATCCTAACACTGGATATGATCATCAACCAGATGGCAAAGGACGCTTTCACTCGTACTATAGATGTCTCAAAACTTCAACTAATATGAATGCCTGGAAAACGCACACCTGCCGAAGCCGCAGCTTATGCTCTGACATTAGAGGCAGCTGGTCAAGCATCCCAAGGAGCTCATCGAGTCAGAGAATTAGCCATCATTGAATGCTCTTCTGACAGAATGGAGGTTTCACCGAATAACAATTCCCAAACTCAAATGCTCGGGAATTGCAACAACTGCAACAAAACTGGACATCGAATGCGTCAGTGCAGGAACCCATCAAAGCGCAGCAATTGTCCACATTGCAACAGTCGAGAATAGCAGAGCGAAGCATCTGGTAGCGACAACAATCGACCTGGTGTTATGAATTCGCAGTACCAGCAGTCGGAAATATGCTTAAGAACCGACGCCCCCAGGATCACAATCCAAGTATCCGAAACTAAGAGAGACAACAGGAGTCTGACAGTAGATGCGACCATCAGCGGGAAAGAACTTGCGAACTTACCATTATCCGGAAAGATGTCGTTCGTGAGTCTTGGCTGCATAACACCACCAGCTATTGCCTGAGGACCGCAACTGGGAAAGAGCTCCAGTATATGGGGAAGTACGGCTGACGATATACTTGGCAGGACTGGCCTTCTCGCATGCATTCCTGTTGGCTGATATTTGTGACGAATGCATTATTGGAATGGACTTCATGAAGGCTCATGAAATGATTTTGGATATTGGCATGCAGGTCTTGAGATATCGAAATGTGGAGATCCCAATAGCATACGGTTTACCAAAACCAGTTATTTTGAGAACAGTCGTCGGGAAGGACCAAGTGTTATATGGGTTATATGGGTTATATGGGTTAAGCTGGAGGGTGATTCTGGGAGCCACCGATACCTACATGTTGAACCAGAAGCAGACGATAATTTCCAAAACAACATCGTTGGAAAAATTTTGGTGGAACCGAAGAACAACATGGTTCCAATAAGAGTCTTAAACACCAGACCACACGAGGTGAAAATCCAAAAAGGAAAAGTGATTGGTAAACGTGTTCCGGTTAACTCAATATCAAGCATAACCGAAGTGGAGACTGCTACACTAATGCTACCAATTAAACGGACGGACATAACGAGATCGATTCTCAACTCATGCAAGCTGAATCAGGAGCAGCAAATTTTGCGGAAAACCTGATTGAACAATTTGCGGATGTATTTGCTGCAGAGGATGGGAAATATGGCCGCACACACTTGGTGCAAATCAAATCGACCCTGAATATGCTAGACCAATTTGTCAGTCCACAAGGCGAAAATGGTTACGACTATGGAAGGGGACGGACTGATAGAAAACTCCAATAGTTCATGGGTATCACCAGTGGTACTGGTTAAGAAGAAAGATGGCAGCACCCGGTTCTGCGTTGACTATCGGCGGCTCAACGATGTTACCAAGAAGGACAGTTATCCTCCACCTAGGATTGATGACACACTCGATACTCTAAAGGGATCTGAATAGTTTTCCACACTGGATCTGAAGACAATTTGCGGATGTATTTGCTGCAGAGGATGGGAAATATGGCCGCACACACTTGGTGCAAATCAAATCGATAGTGAGGTGAACAGTTATTTGTTATAGATTAAGTGTGTGTTTGTAAAAATGGTGTGATTAAACAAAAATGGTTCGCAAATCATTAGATCAGCTCACTGTTGCAGAGCTGAACTGAGTCTCCGGCATTGTCCCCAATAAGAGAAAAGAGCGATTTATTTATTCGTCTTCATGACCCAATAAAGCAAAATGGTGAAGATCCTAATTCGATTATGTTTGATTTAGAAGAGCAACAAGTTAGTGCAGGCTTCGACATGTCATCAATGATGAAGTTTCTGGAGGCAACATTTGCAGAACAAAACAACAAATTGGATCAACAACACAAGGAGCAACGCCAACAGCTCGAAGGGCTACGAGCAGAACAGCGCCAGCAGTCCGTAGGTCAAAGCAAGCAGCTCAGGAAACAATTGATAATCGATTTAAGAAACTACATTTATCGCTGTAGAAGAAAAAGTTGGGAAGGTAGAAAATCATATAGCAACAATCGATTAGCAAGTAGAAAAAGTAGAAGATAATTTCGAGACTATCGAAAAGAAAGTCGCAGACCTAGCTAAAGAGATAAAACTGTTAAGAAACAAAAGGTTCGGGAAATTTCTGGGGATTGTCCACGAATGAAGGAAATGAAGTCTCAAAATTTCGACGGTCAGATGCAATGGACAATTTATAAGAAACAGTTCGAAGCTGCTGCCATGACCAACTGCTTGGAGGAAGACGAAAAAGCCGTCGCACTTACACTGGTCTTGCGTGGTCCAGCTTCCGAGCTTTTGCAAACAATCTCCGTTTCCAATCAACGCAACTACAGCGCTATCGTGAAAGCAATCGAGATGCGGTTTGGTGATGACCACAACTGCAAGCAGATATTGAACGCCTAGCAAATTTGTCATATCCTAACACTGGATATGATCATCAACCAGATGGCAAAGGACGCTTTCACTCGTACTATAGATGTCTCAAAACTTCAACTAATATGAATGCCTGGAAAACGCACACCTGCCGAAGCCGCAGCTTATGCTCTGACATTAGAGGCAGCTGGTCAAGCATCCCAAGGAGCTCATCGAGTCAGAGAATTAGCCATCATTGAATGCTCTTCTGACAGAATGGAGGTTTCACCGAATAACAATTCCCAAACTCAAATGCTCGGGAATTGCAACAACTGCAACAAAACTGGACATCGAATGCGTCAGTGCAGGAACCCATCAAAGCGCAGCAATTGTCCACATTGCAACAGTCGAGAATAGCAGAGCGAAGCATCTGGTAGCGACAACAATCGACCTGGTGTTATGAATTCGCAGTACCAGCAGTCGGAAATATGCTTAAGAACCGACGCCCCCAGGATCACAATCCAAGTATCCGAAACTAAGAGAGACAACAGGAGTCTGACAGTAGATGCGACCATCAGCGGGAAAGAACTTGCGATTACAATTGATACTGGAGCCATTGCTACCATTATCCGGAAAGATGTCGTTCGTGAGTCTTGGCTGCATAACACCACCAGCTATTGCCTGAGGACCGCAACTGGGAAAGAGCTCCAGTATATGGGGAAATACGGCTGACGATATACTTGGCAGGACTGGCCTTCTCGCATGCATTCCTGTTGGCTGATATTTGTGACGAATGCATTATTGGAATGGACTTCATGAAGGCTCATGAAATGATTTTGGATATTGGCATGCAGGTCTTGAGATATCGAAATGTGGAGATCCCAATGGCATACGGTTTACCAAAACCAGTTATTTTGAGAACAGTCGTCGGGAAGGACCAAGTGTTATATGGGTTATATGGGTTATATGGGTTAAGCTGGAGGGTGATTCTGGGAGCCACCGATACCTACATGTTGAACCAGAAGCAGACGATAATTTCCAAAACAACATCGTTGGAAAAATTTTGGTGGAACCGAAGAACAACATGGTTCCAATAAGAGTCTTAAACACCAGACCACACGAGGTGAAAATCCAAAAAGGAAAAGTGATTGGTAAACGTGTTCCGGTTAACTCAATATCAAGCATAACCGAAGTGGAGACTGCTACACTAATGCTACCAATTAAACGGACGGACATAACGAGATCGATTCTCAACTCATGCAAGCTGAATCAGGAGCAGCAAATTTTGCGGAAAACCTGATTGAACAATTTGCGGATGTATTTGCTGCAGAGGATGGGAAATATGGCCGCACACACTTGGTGCAAATCAAATCGACACTGAATATGCTAGACCAATTTGTCAGTCCACAAGGCGAAAATGGTTACGACTATGGAAGGGGACGGACTGATAGAAAACTCCAATAGTTCATGGGTATCACCAGTGGTACTGGTTAAGAAGAAAGATGGCAGCACCCGGTTCTGCGTTGACTATCGGCGGCTCAACGATGTTACCAAGAAGGACAGTTATCCTCCACCTAGGATTGATGACACACTCGATACTCTAAAGGGATCTGAATAGTTTTCCACACTGGATCTGAAGAGCAATTTAAATGGTCAAGTGAGTGTAATAACGCTTTTCAAAAACTTAAACACCAACTATGTCCAGCGCCGATACTAGCATATCCCGATGGATAAAATACCTTTATTTTTGATGCGGACGCAAGTAATTTTGGAGTTGGAGCCCTTTTATCGCAAGTACATGAAAGACAGGAAAGAGTGGTGGCCTACTTTGGCAAGGTTTTGTCCAGACCTTAAAGAAACTATTGTGTGACCAGGAGGGAACTCTTAGCATTAATTTTGGCGACGAAGCATTTCCATAAATACCTCTATGGCAGGAAGTTCATTCTTCGTACCGCCCAAAAAATCCAGAGGGTCAAGATGCTAGATGGATTGAGAGGCTGCAGAGCTACGATTTTGATATTCAGCATCGTAAGGCACCCTGCACTGTAACGCTGACGCACTGTCTCGTCGACCATTATTATTATTAGGATATTAGTCCAACTCTGAAGGCGTACTGGGCACAATGGGACTCTCTTCATGTCCAGGATGATGTCTTGAGAAGAAAATGGGAGTCCTTCGACGGAAAGTCCTTTGTATCACAGCTTGTCGTTCCACGGTCCATGGTCAAAGATGTACTACGGGAGCTACATGGTGGAGTATCGGGAGGACATTTGGGAATCAATAAGACTTTATACAAAGTGAGGGAGCGATTCTACTGGCTGTCTGCAAGAGAAGACATCGACATGCGCCGCCTGTAAAGGACCAAAACAAAGGACGCAACGTACCATGCATCAGAACAACGTTGGGGCACCGTTCGAAAGAATATTTTGCTGGCCCGTTTCCAGAAACAGCGGAAACCGTAACATATAAGTTGTTATGGACTACTTCAGCAAGTGCCCAGAAGTATTCGCCATACCTAACTAGAAAGTGGACACCGTAGTGGAACAGATCGTATAAAACTGGATTTGCAGATTCGGGGCACCGATGAAACTACATTCTGATCAAAGTAGAAACTTTGAGTCCAGAGTAATCCAGAATATTTGCCAGCGGTTAGGTTTAAAAAAGACCAGGTATTAAAAGACCGCCTGACTGCATCCACAGTCAGACGGAATGGTGGAACGATTCAATCGAACCTTAAAGAACACCTCTCCAAGGTGGTAGATGACAATCAACGAAACTGCGATTGTTGCATTCCCTTGTTCCTGATGGAGTACCGAAGCGCGGTTTACAGCACTACTGGACCCTCCCCATGTGAAGTCTTATTTGGCCTAGCATTAAGGTTGTCTAGTGAAGTAATGTTCGGATCCCCAACGGTAGAGCCGACTACATTGATGATTTACGCGAAACGTCAATCAAATGTAATTGAATTGTTGAACGAGAATAAAGTCATAACCGTTTTTTAAGTAATAAAATTCTAGAAATAAGAGTTTGTTTAAATAAATGATTGTTGAACATTAAAAAGAAAAGTGTTTTATAATTCGAACCCCGGCTTCATTCTACAATACATTACATAGTTAGTTTGTAAACCAGGATGTCTGTCTGTCCGTACGTCTGCCTTAAATATTGAGCTAAGGTAATCAAATTTCTTGTATGCGATCCTTGTTCGTGCCTACTGAAAGAGTTATACCTAAAAATTTTCATAATACACACACTACCACGCCCAATTTTAAGAAAATCGTTCCTTTTGGTCTAATGGTAAGTAATTTGGGATGTTTGGATGTTGTAGAACGAGTGTAAACTTTGATACTTTAACTTGGCAACGGCCAGTGGTTGTAACTCTGACTGCACATCAATTATGCTTACTTTTACCTCCAAGTGATAAACATCGACAATGATCTCATCCAAGCGGATTTGACTTGGTAAACCATAAGTGCGAGTATTGATATCTAACAATACGAAAAACAGCAATCCTATACACAGCCTGGTGAGAGTGGAGTGGAATACCCGACCTGCTGTCCCAGGCGAACCGTGATGAGTTGCTCTGACATATTCCGACAACGGGCTATCTACCAATCTCGGATGAACCGAAAGGTTGACGGCAGTGCTCAATCTCGAAGTGGATACTGATGGCCCCATGTCCTAGGGGTACCTTATAAATTGGAACTAACAATCAAGGTGGGGGGTTGTTCTTTGGGTTAACTACCCATCCACACAAAAGATATGTTGTTACGACCCTAGTAACCTAAAGAAGGAAAACGACGTTCGTATCTACACTAACGGAAGCCCCAAGCTGCTACAAAGCAGACATTACAGTATATAGGAAAAAGAAAAAGAGAAAGAAACGCCTTCGCGTAACGCGTATCCCTTAATCTCTCGATTAACACCATACCACCAGCAACGAATGTAGAAGAACAATGGAAACGATGCCAACAAGCGATTAGGTCAGCCGCAACGGATGCCCTAGGTTTCTTACGCATACCAGCAAGAAACCCCTGGTTCGATGAGGAATGCCGACAGATGCTCGCAACAAAGAACGAGGCCTACAAGGCTAAGCTGCAGGTGAAGAAGAGAGCTGCCGTTTAGCTCTATAGGCAAAGAAGAAGGGAAGAGCACCGGCTTTTCAGAAAGAAGAAAACCTGATTGAAGTAAGGATAGCAATATCTAAACTCAAGCTTAATAAACTGAGGGCGGAGATGACTTGGTAAGTAACATCCACCAACTCATAAGCCAAATTTTGTCGGATGAAAGTATGCCTGAAGAATAGGATCTAAGCATGGTTTGCCCGATCCATACAAAAATGAGACCCTCTGAACTGCGCCAATTACAGAGGCGTAAATCTCCTCAACATCGCCTGCAAGATCCTATCTGCCGTAATTATGTGAACGCCTGAAACCGTTTGCCACCTACCAGATCGGTCCTTATCAGTGTGTTTTTAGGCCAGGAAAGTCCAAAACTGATCAAATATTCTCGTTTCTGAAGATCCTAGAAAAAACAAAAGAAGTCCAAATCGATACTCACCACCTTTTCATCGATTTCAAAGCCAAATACGACAGCATTTATAGGGACGAACTATATAGAGCCATGTCTCGTTTTGATATACCACCCGTCCGTCTGACGATGGAGAATTCTCGCTGCTCCATTAGGTTCGGAATCGAGCTCACTGACACATTCGATACCAAAAAGGCAAGCTGATGCACTGTCGAGTGTCTTCTTTAATTTGATACTTGAGAGGATTGCATACATCCCCGGAAGCTTTTTAGAAGCCTTAAACCAATTAATCTTCTATTAAGCCTGTGCATTTACTTAAAAGAGTTATTATAGATGCAGAGACAACACCAAAGGCACAATCTTTCAAATATCGGTTCAACTACTAGCATACGCAGATATTGACATCATTGGTCGGACTCAACTTGATGTCATAGCCACGTTTGGTAGTATAGCACCTAAAATGGGCAGTTATTAAAAATAAGACCAAACATATGCTGTAAGGATCTATAACATCGACGAATTGGACAGAACGTCATCATTGACAGATATAACTTTGAGGTAGCACGCAACTTTGTCTACATCGGCTCTGCCTTTAACTCTGACAACAACATCTCGTCAGAAATCAAACGAAGAATTACTCTTGCCAACCGCTGTTTCTTCGGGCTAAGAAAGCAATTTAGTAGTAAAGCCCCCATTCGGACTACTTAGGAGATCCTATTTAAGACCCTCATCATCCCAGCCCTGCTCTATGGCGCTGAAGCACAAACCGTGCCAGAAGTGGATGAAGAAATCCTTGGTCGATTTCAAAGGAAAATTCTTCGAAAAATCTTCTTTCCCATTTCCTTTGACGGAGACGAAGATTCAACCAAGAACTACACTAGTCGGCGTAAGTATTTTGACGAATGATGCGCGAAACAAAGAATCTATTTTTAGCTCTATGCATGCCAAGTTTTGTATTGTTTACCTTTTGCATTCTCTTTCTGCTGATAAGAACGCATGCAGACAAAGAATTTTTACGTGGCATAAGTATTTTGACGGAAACTTTGTGTAAATATTTTAACACTTTTGAGCACGTGATAACCAAAAAACTTGTGTAGTTAACTTTAATTTACATTAAACGTTGATAACAAAATAAAAATTTATTAAAATTTATTAAAAACCATGGGTAAAACGGCTGAGTTGAGTTTGGTTGTCAGATCTTCAATGGTAGCGAAGTTTAACGCTGGAACAGCAGTAAAAGACATAGCAAGTGAGTTTAATGTGTCGCGTCAAACTGTGCACTATCAAATCAATAATTTTAAAAAGCATAATGACATCACAAACCTAATGAGATCAGGTGCTAAGCGCAAAACAACGCCCACTAAAGACCGAGCCCTTCTACGGGAATTTAAAAGAAATATATTCCTGAAGCCTCAAACTGCTGCAAATCAATGGAATTCGACGGCAACGAATCCAATCAGTGAGCGCACTGTCCGACGACGTTTAATGGAAGGAGATTTTAAAACATTTAAAGCTAAGGACGTGCCGTACATATCAAAGGTAAACAAGCTTAAAAGACTGTCTTTCGCAAAGGAACATGTGCACAAGCCAAAGGAGTACTGGAGAAGCGTTCTATGGACAGATGAAAGCTCCTTTGAGTATAACTCATCAAAAAACAAATTTTGACGTTAGATTGCCAAAGGTAGAAAGGCAAAAAAGACGCCCCGTTTGTTAAAAAGTGAGCCATGGTGGAGGCTCTGTCATGTTCTGGGGATGTGTTGCGTATAATGGCCTGGGTGAATTGGTTCCTATCACCGGCTCGATGAACCAAGGTCAATATTTAAGAACCCTAAATGATAATGCCTTTCCCTCCGGAGGTAGGCTTATTGGTGAATCATTTATCCTGCAACAGGACAATGCCCCATGCCACAAAGCCCGGATGATAACTAAATTTTTGAAGGATGTTGGTGTCAAAATACTTATGCCGACTAGTGTATACGAGCTGTAAAGCGATATTCTCGTGGTCAAAAAAACAACGCATTGGAAGTTTAGGTTGGCTAGGACATGTAGAACGAATGGACACCAATACTCCGGCTCGTAGAGTCTTCGATTCCCAGAAAGACGTCGGATGCTGTAGAGCAAGACCTCGCTAATTGGAGAGGCATGTAGGTTCATTCCGGAAGTTTGCGCCACAAAAGTAAGTAAATAAATAAACTTATTTCCAAATTTACAGGAGAAATATCCACTCAAATCCGTAAGGTACTTTCGGAAGTTTCTTGGCAGATACATATGTACAACGAATCTAATTTGCCTTTTATATAAGTAAGTGCTACCTTTTTTAACCTGTAGCGAAGCGCACTTCGTTATAGCGGGGTAGTTCCCTAAGGAATCTTATGTTATTTTTTACGCTCTCACCATTTGCGAATGTCTGAAAAACATTCAAGTGTATAACACGCCTTTCGGAGTCGAAATTCAACGGTAGGCAAAAAATACTTAATTTGCACACACAAATTAAAGGAGGAGCTTGGTTTGAAGCCCTGTATTATTTGATTTTAATTTTAAAATGAATTTATCGATTATTAAATAAAATTGGTTATTGACTTTTTTGAGAAAATGGATTAGTCAAACTAATTATTAAACGCAAAACTCTTCCAAAATAACTGCAGAATTTGGTATGACTTGTGTTCGATGATTTTTACCAATTGAAAAAACCATTATTAGAAGCAATTATACAATAGCATTTATAGTTGTGCCCCGACTTTGCCAACATTGTTTTACGAAATTATACTAATAAACTAAAAAACCTACCTCACAATATGTAAAGGACTCACATTGAGGAAACTATTTGCTTATCATTTTGAGTAACTTTTTTCTAGGCTTTATAAATTTCCACAGAATAGCACACATTATGTCTACTTGTGTAGCAACATTCTATATAAATTCTAGGTAAAAGTGAGATAGTCGTCATGCTCGTAAGTTTTATAAATTAAGCCATAAAGAAGTTGTCATTGTCTGAAGACAGCGTTGTCTGCTGGTTTGCAGTGATACCTCCCATAGTGTTATTCGCGGCAAAAACGCAACTTGTTCCTACCGGGAAAGGTCACTTATGTTGGAGGTGATGAGGTCCGTAATAACACGTTATTAAGAAAAGCGAGGAGATATTCGGACCCATTATACCTTAATGAAACAAGTTGATTCCATTTCGTTACTTCCGTTAAGACATATGTATATTCATGATAACATTAGCATGTTAGTCTAGTCGGGTTAAGATTAAAGTATTTCATGGTAAGAAAGGGTGTCGAAAAGCCATTAGTAATGAAATTCGTTCGGTTTGTACTAAATACCGTTTACTTCCTATTGTGTCATTATATTGTATGGTTGGTTTGAGGATTCATAATTATGGTAATTTTATCCATTATTCATTCATTTTAGGAAGATGAAGTAGTACATTTAGTTGGTTACATAGTCAGTCAAATGTAACAACGGACTTAGATTGGCTATCTTTAGTTGCGAACTTACAAACGATTTTTCGACGAATTTTTCAAAACAACAAAGCAATTCTTCATCCAATTTTTAAACGGTCCATGCTCAGTGTCGTAGAGCAGGACTGTGATAAAGTCTTGTATAGGATCTCCTTAGTAGTTCGAGTGAAAGACTCTTGCCAACCGCTGTGTGGGTTGGCAAGAGTCTTCGATTAATTTCTGACGAGATGTTGCAGTCAAAGTCCTGTACCTACTGCCTCGCAGTTAAATCTGCCAACGGTAATGGTGACATTTTGTACGATTTGTCAATGTAGTGTGTCCTTTTGCTTAACATGGTCATCAACAATTAAATCAGTCCTTAGTTGCTTCGTAACAATGCTTTTTTTTGTTTTTTGGCTAGCCAAAGCACTACCCACAACCGGGAGAGCCAGGATATTGTCTTTACCTGTGGACAACTAGCCGGATATTAGGCCAGATTTTACTTGTCAGTCATTCTGAATAGGCTTTTTATAATGTTGCTGTTTTTCGTCTTTTTATCAACAATCGCATTAATAAGTTTAGCAAGTCAAATCCAGTTGGATTAGATCAATATCCAGTGGTTACCACTTGGAGGTAAAATAAGAACAATTGATGTGTAGTTAGAATTACAACGGCTCGGCTTTTCCAAGTTAACGCCGATCAGAGTTTGCCAACGTTCTACAACACCCAATTATCTAGCTGATTGATCTTTTCATAAAAATTAACAAATTTTGGCAGTTTATCGACGCACAGTATTTTTTTTTCTCGTATAAGTAATGTTGGCGTTTGTGCATTTTTAATGCTTTGGAAATCGCTAAAAGAAAAGCGCAATATCAAAGAACTGTAAACATTTTTCAAGCTCATACTGTGAACAAGTTATGCTCTCAACGCGATATTGAATTGAGCTCTACTTTATCGTGCGACGGTGATATACCCGTGCGTATAGCCCCACTTTTGTTTATGCATGGGTAATTTGAACTCGAGTAATGTACCTTAGATACCTGTATCGTCGTTCATTACCAGGTTTACCATCGCTCATTCATAGTTCGAGTGCCGAATCGAAAATACACCACGGTGTAGTTCCTGCACCAAGTGAGATTTGTTGTTACTTTGGCGGTAGTGTAACCCTAAATTAACTTGCACTGCTGCATTTAAATTCGATACGTGCATGTCGCAGGAAGTTTATGAAGTGCTCACGGTTGACAAACACATTTCCGTTCGTATTGTGATTTGAACTCTACTGACGATAGATATACAGGACTTTTACGTGTCCTAGAAAGTGTTGTGAAAAAAACATAAGGTCCGTGTTGAAATATTTTTGAAATAAGCCACTGTTGAGTAGTCACGTTTAACATATTCTGATCGGATGCGTTTGAAGATTTGTGCCACACGATAATCGTGGAATTAATTAGTCGATTTTGTGTGTGTATGGTAATTGCTGAAAAAGTCGTGTGATCAAAGGGCGAAGTGAAGACGCGACAGATGTATTTTGATAGAGGGTGTCAAAAGGAGAATTCTTAGCGCATAAACATTTTGAGACCATGTGTATTGCGAGTGTTATTGCGTCTGCGCGTTGCAAGTTATCAGGTAATAATTTGTTTTGTTTGTGATACGTCCGTTATTGCCTCGTATTAAAAGGATTTGCGTTTAATAAGAGTTTGATGAATAATTTTGGCATTGTATTTGCGTAAATAAAAAATGGATTTACGAAGAAAGCTCATGTTCATGTAAGTAACAAAGAAATATTTAATAATATTCCAAGATTTTGTATCAAGACTATTTTGGTTAAGGCTATGTATTAATTAATTTTGGTCATTCTAAATAATCTTTTTTACCGCATCGATACTGGTAGTTCTTTGGGATACCACAGTTCTACCTTAATAAATGTCGAAATCAAATTTCAAAATTCGGCGTTATTTCACTTTGTTAAACTGATGAACTTTTCCATTCGAATAACTTTTTAAAACAGACCAGAGTGATCATGAGACGGAAACCACAGTCAGTGAAGCATTGGTTATATTATCCTTTCGACCTCGAACTTTTTCATAGTAAATGTTTTATTGTCAAGTTTTGGCTTTTGTTTTTGGCTGCAACAAGGATGTGATCTAAGTAAAACTAATCTTTTGTACCATTATCCGATTTCTCTGTTAAAAATGAATACACTTGGTCAATTTAAGTTGGATGCTGATTTTATTATTAGGTATATAGGCCAATAGTTACCGGTAATCCAACATTGATATCCTTAATCTGCAATTCATTTCTACCAATCAACTTATTCTATAGCAAATGATCCAATCTCCATTTTTTTCCTTAAATTTTTATTTTCTGTAAAAAATATCAGTTTTACTTTTCAAAAATATTATATGCTTCTAATCTTTTTGGCAATGGAAGGGAACAACGTAGTTTACTCGAAGCTTTAACATCAATTGTATGTATTTTTAAGTACATTAAATATGTTTTTGAATATCGAGGTATTTAATTATTAGGAGCACACCCCTCTCATTCAATATCATATATATATTTATTTTAAAATGCTCCTAATAGAGAGTCTTTGGTTTGGTATTGATTTGTTAATGAAAATTCTAACTCGAAATAGTGCAGTTCCAAGTGTGTACTGAGTTGGACTACTAAGTGCGAGTAGTAGTGCGAAAGTGAAACCACCTTAGTTGTTCCATTGCTCCTTCCTCTTGATAAAGTCTGAAAAACATCGAAGAGTAACACTGTCATGAGAAGCTTCTCAAATTCGCCGTTCGAGTTCGGCGTTAAACTGGAATTTCTATCCCTTGTTGCAAAAATAATAACTTCACAAAAACGAATGAAGGCAGAAGCTAGGTTTGGCGTTCTTTATGGACCGTTAATGCCAGATATTTATTTTTTTCATGTCTGAAAAATGATAAATTTCTCATAAGCTTTATTGTCTGGCTAAATAAATTTGAAAAAAATTTTTGTATTAACTTTTGTAACAATGTGTTATAAACAGTTTTGGTCTTAAAGTCTCCTAACTGAATTTTCAGTTTACGTCTCTAATGAGTTGCTTCAAATTTGGTATTAAGAGTGCAAGGAGCAAGTAGGTAAGTAAGACACAGTTGTGTACCCACAAAAACTCGATTAACGTGTCAATCAGTAACATATTCATATAAGCGAAGATGATATTCATTGATATAGATTAATCCCCAAGTACAACTCCAACATTGAGCTATTTATAAAAGTAGACCATTATTTCAGTCTTCACTTTCTCTCCCTGGCATGTTCGTAGCCCCACTAATACTAATGTGTAGTTTGGTATTTCTTATGCAATGTGAGAGTTTTCCTCATACCTCTGGCTCTAGTTCCGATCCGCCTTATTTATTGCACGACGAACAACGAAAACAATACCCATCGTAAATGTCCCAATAACTTTTAAATAATTTGTTCACTGGACTGCACACGAATAGTTTTCATGTGCAATTCCATGTAAAATATTTCAAGAAATGTTTCGCAATAGCTCGCGGTCAGTTTAATTTGCTTCAAGGTATATGCTTCACAATTAACTTGAATGTTTATTCGCAGTTCTACCACCGAATTTTCGAAATCAAATTAAATTCAAATAAACTTGTTACACTTGACGTGCTTGTTGAAGTAATGTTTTGGTTTCGGTGATGTGGGTCTTGGAAGTGTTGTTCTATACTCTTTGGTTGTAAGTAAGTCCTCACTAAATGGATGATCATAATACGTATCTATGCAGCAATACTCAGAATTTTAAAGCAATTCAAGTTGTAAGGGATAACCTGTAGCTGTAGCTTGAAGCTGAGTCAGAAGTTAAAACAAGTTAAGCCGTCAGCGCTTACACAATGTGTATCTTCATCGTTAATCTGTAGCTTGAAGTTGAATCACGCTACAAATTTATGTTTGATATTTAATGATTTGCAAGTGTTGGACGTTGGTTCTTGTTTTCAATTTAGCTACTGTCATAAGATTTTCTTTATTCTAATTTAATTTGTTTTCTATTAAGTTTTGCTATGCGTTTTTTTCTTATTTTTTTTTTAAATTCGAGTTTATTTTTATTAATTTATTTTTTTCAAATAATTTGATTTGGTTTTTTTTTTGGGCAATGGATTCCAAGCAACTTAAATTTATTAGAAAAAAATTCAAAGAGGAATAAGAGTTTGGAAAACATTGCTGCCAATTTCGGAAGAGGAAAATTTGAAAGGAAACAAAATAAACATTTTTTTTTCTTTTTCAAAAATAAATTTCACAGTTCCATTTATTATTAGATATATTTAAATATACAATTAAAATAACCCTAGCCAATCTAAAAAAGAATCGTTTTTTAACCGTTAAATTTGGAGCTATCGCAGTAAAATTTGGTATATAAAATCCTCGTATACGCCTACAGCACAACTGTATAGTTTTCAAAACCGCCCACTGCCACGCCCACTTTAAAGAATAATGTTATTATCGATTGGTCAAACTGTTAAGAATTTTTAAAAATTGTCTGAACATGATATTTAGATAATATTAACGTTTTGTGTAAAAAAGTTTCCTCCATACATTATTTTAACCCAAGGCTACTTTTTGCAGTAGTTTTCCTACAAACACCATTTGTATACCATACACCAATGCGTATATACAATACAAAACCGTATAATAATATGAACATTTCGTCAATAGTTTATTTTGACCCGCCCTCACTTTTTGTTGGACATTTTTTATACCCTATCCCATAGGGGTATATTAGTTTTGATAAATAGTTTGTAACATAGAGAAATAATTGAGCTAGGTATACCTCATAAGTATATGGATCGACTCGGAATCGCTAGCTGAGTCAAGTTAGTATGAAAACAACTCCAAAAAGTGGACGTGGTTTTCTTACGAAATGTTTTCCGAAAAACATTTTTTACTAAAAACGCCCCAAAAAGTCGGCGTGGCAAAAAAACTTTGTATGAACAAAATATAAACGTTATGATTGTCTAGACATGTTGTTTAGACACTGTTTCAGTATCTGTAACGGTTGGGTCTTAAACTATGTTTTTTTCGAAGAGGGGGCGTGGCAGTAAGCGGATTTCAAAAATTTTTACGCTTGTTCTGCTAGGCAACAACAAGCACGTGTACTAAATTTCATCATTTAGCTCAAAATTTAAGGCCCAAAAACTGTTGACGAACGGACAGACATGGCTAAATCGACTCAGGTTCTGAGTCGATCCATATACTTTGAGGTATACCTAGCTCAATTATTTCTCTATGTTACAAACATTTGACGCCAATTGCAAAAATGATGGCACATTCACATTATTACATTACTTACAACTCAACTTGTAAATATAATTTTTTATGTTAATACAATCTACGTGAATACACTCTTTTTTTTAGTTTAAACTTATTCTTTCCATTTTGAATGCTGTGAGCCTTGAAACCTCGGCTCATTACTTCACTTTATTATAAAGAGCCTGTGAAATTGCAATTATCGCATGGCTACATCTAGTTAGCATGCAAGCTAATGCAAAATAGTTCTGCATCAGAAGTCAATACATAGGATATTAAGAACCATACATATGGGCAACTGCTCATTCCAGAAATTGAATTTTGTTTCTAGCGTGTAGATCTCTTTTGGTTGCGCTTGTTCAAATCTTCAACCCAATAAGCTTTAACAAAAAATATTTTCACCAACATAGCTTTCCCTTTTCATTAAAAAAATGCACGTTGCCCGTTATTTAGATTTTATTAATCCTTTGTTTTATTTTTTTTGGTGCATCTTTTAAGGTAAATCAAGAAAAATACCTAGTGATGTGAATCTGTTTTATTTGCTGTACCACATTAAATAATTCGCCTACAGTGCCTCTTACAACATTGGCATGGAGTTGCAATAAAGGCAGATGCTCAACTCATACGTGAGTGAACAAATGCAGTGCACATGTTTTAATTGCAATTTTTTTTATTGTTACGGTTATATAATACATATATTGTCGAGCTTATTAAAAACACAATGGAATGCTTGTCGACTACACCCAGCAATGCATCCCACAATTGCCTGCTCAACGTCAAAATTGTGGTTTATGGAAATTCCCAATATAGAGCGACATCTATGTGAATGTGTTTTTTCGCTTTCCATTGCGACCTTTAAACCACAAACTTTATTAAATGATGTCGGTGCTAATTCATTGAGTTTGTTTTCATGATTGACACTGAAAATGAACATATATACATATATATTATTGGTTACCTGCAAAAGCGATAAGCAAAAATTGCAATACAAATTTATGGCCCAATTCATGTGTGAGTGTGTACTTATTGCACAATGACTTTCTTAATGGATGTTTTTTTCACAAAAACAAACTAGTCCTTATCACTATAAAATCCAATTGTGGACCCACATTTGTCACATAGAGACATAATCTTTGCTTTTATTTTTGGTAAAAATATGAAAATTAAGCGAAGATCTGTCAAGAATATGGGGAAGTTTTAGGAGCGCAAGGCTAACATCAAGTGATAAGAGAGCATTTACATTTGATAAATGCCCGTGTATAGTTAAATTATCGTAGCGCAATGTCCTATCAGCACATCCAATTTTTGATGGTAAACCGGGACTATATGCTAAGTCACCAAACAGGCTGGATTGAAAAAGATCTAAGAAATGAACCTCGGTTTTTGTTAATCGCCAATATGAGTTGTTTTTACGTCCGTCTAATTAGTCTAAGAGGAAAAAGATTGATATGCCCAACATGGAAATTAAGACTCCTCCATTTTATTCGATGAACCAAAAGGTCCAATGGTTATTCATTGTCATAACTTATCGGAAAGTAGGATAGAACAATCACAAATTTTGCTTGTTTACATATCCATTTAAAAATGGGCCTCAACGGAGAACAAGATTTAGCGTTAAAAATAAGGATTATGCTTTATAATAATTCCGGCGGCCTATTCCTACCTACTACGCGCATAATGGTCACGATATTTCGACTCTTGCACAAGCTAGATCTTATAAGCTTTTAAGCCAAGATTTAGTTATTTATTTACTTATTCTTGAATGCTTAAAAACTGCAAGATACAATACCTTATGAGTACTTTTAAGCAAATTTTGCAAAAAGTTGGGCTAACAGATTTTTAGAAAATATTTTAGAAATCTACGAATTTATAGAGAAATCGGACTGCAAAACTCTTTTTATGCTTGTTTTTTTTTCTGTATTTCATTTATGCAACTCGGTAAAGAATTTCACAGACGAACGGCATTGACAAAAAATTGGTGCTCAGAGGTTAGGATGGAACAGCGAGGATGAATTAATTGATGAGATCTATTTGATGATGTTTTTCTCAATCTATCAGAGATCTTCTCATAAAATCTTCCACAAAGTGGATAGGCATAGTTCCAAGTGCTGTGCAGGATGGCGAATCGACTCATTCGGATTCCCGTCTCGTGGTTCACAATGGCAATAGCTTCTTCTGTTTGCACTGTTTGTTGTCTTTGGGGATGCGTATTATCAAAGAGTATAGAACTATAGACTATATACATAGAGTTCGCATCTCATGCAACGAAAATTTTCTATGTGTATTCACATTGCTACCCCAGCATCAAACAACAGCATAGCCGAAACATTCGATCGACGGAATTTCCCATTCGCACTTACCGCCCGCGTCTAAAACGGCTACAACATTTTAAGCTGTGATGCGTACTCTTTGGTTTTATCAACTAGAGTATACGTCGTGCTTAAACGATTGATCGTGTTCCAAACAACTTGCTCATATGGACGATTATGTCGACTGTTAAACGAACGTGTTGCAGAATAAGGGCCGTGTGCCGGTCGGTGTTAATGATCTTCACACTCTTAATCTAAGATCCATGCTTGGAATTTGCAAGCATACCGAATGATCCTTAGATTTAAAAGAAATATTTGTATGCATTCTTAAGGAAAGGTCGTTTTCCATAGCATTGACTATCTGCTTGGAAATCGAAGACTCTTGGAGCCGGAACATTGTTGTTCATCTGCTTCACATGTTCTAGCCATTTGCAACCAACAGAGTTGGAATTTGCTAGGTAATTTGTTTAATTGACATTCACAATCAACAAAGCGGATCTGTGTAAGGTGTCACTCTGTCTTAATAATTCTTTTTTAGGATTAAATGTAACGTCGTTGCAGGTAGAACTCATTAAAGTGGAACTTGCCAATAAAAAAGATGGCACATATTCGTCTTATGATTAAATAGTGTACACTATTTCATCGAATGATATATATGTATGGAATTGTGAAGCCAAAAATTTGCATGTATTCAAAATGATGGACCGGATTTAAGAACATTAAAGCGAACAAATGTCTAGAAACCTTTCCAATATAGGGTAAAATTGTAGTGCAAATAAATAAAGGATAGCTTAATTATTCAACACCTGCTGCGATTCGATAAGGTAGTAAAGTAAAGTTGAAAATTTGATTTGTGTGTATAATCGTATTGATGGTATTATGGAACGAATTTGAGCAATATCACGGACAAATATTGTTCAAATGCGTTCAAATGTCTCAAGACTAGAGAAACTACCGCAAAGTTCTTGTGAACATCTATTGTTATGATAGTATAGGTGAAGTTTAAAAATATAAAGTAATAGAAGACTCGTCTATAAGCCGCATTGCTCGTCTTTGAACAGCATCAACTAGGTTCAATTCATGTTTCGAGGTCTAATATTAGAATAGTATGCAAGGCATGGACTCACATATGCTTTTGAGGACCCGGGCTGATGTAAAATAGCTCAAAGCTCTAAAAAGGGTAAGGTGACGCTAGTTTGACAATAGAGGGCATAGCTCAGTGCTATGGGTGCCGCAAGTTTAACAATAAATATACAATAGACAATAGACATGTTTTTGCCACGATACAACTGAACTAATTTAAATGTCGAGAAGATGAATGGATTCTTCTCACTAAATGGGTGTATTCTCAATTATTTTCCTTTTGTAAAAGTTGTGTACTGCGTTTTTTCGAGTTTTTTAATGCATTGTAGATCTTCGTTTATAAAACTAATGTATTGACATTTTTACAGGTGTGCAACTATAGCACTATTCGGTTTACTGTTAGTACGAACATTTGGACCTATAATCTGCATTGATGTGAGCTACAAATTTATGCGGAATATGTCTTCTGTGAAAGGCAAAATAAATATAACATAAACATTCGACCTTAACATTAAGAAAAACGGTAATTTTATTGAAGCCAAAGTTAATTTACGTCACAATTCCTTGAAAGGTTTCATTACCAAACATCGTGGAATATGAGTATCAATCGAAGATATCAATGTATGAAGGGCAAGTGCAGCAAACCATATCTAACAGAAACTTTTCAGAGATCCCAAAAAATATGCGTTTGGCATCCACTAAAGCGTGGATGATTGAAACATTCGATCCAACCTTTGTTTCGGCTCTTATATACCTAATCACCTTAGCCCACATTCGCTACTCTTGTACGCAAATCAAACAGAGATTAGCAGCTCCACCATCCAACTTTATTCATTAACTCAACCATCCATGTCCAGCCACCTATCCGACACAGTCAAGTTCAACGTCACCTTCTTTTCGTTGCGGGCTTGTGATTCTGTTCCAAGTAAACTACATATTTAGCCAACTTTTTGTGTATGTATTTGATTCGTCACACCTCGACGAAATTCAACAACGAACAAGCGTTCCAACTTACAAGTCTCTTCTCCCTCTGTAAATTTATGGAGTTCAACTTCTTTCAAAGAATTTAAAACCACAATCTTATTGTGTCTATATAGGTATAAAAAATATTCAAGAAAAATAGGACCGTCATCAAATAATCACATAAAGATACCGCTATCGTGAAGAATTTGTCGACCATATCTCACCTAAGTTTCTCTTGGTCGGAGGAATTTTTTTTTTTCTTAGTTCACCTATGTTTTTGAGGTCTTGTTGGCTTTGTGAAAAGTGAGCACAATAATGGTAGGGAATTATCCAGGCAAACTTTTTAGTCATTAACACTTTTTTTTTTTTGGAAAACACAATTTAAAAATTAAAGTCGATAAAAACTCTCGAAAGTTTGCAAGTTCGAAAGTTCGATTTAAAAGTAAGTTCAAAATAAAAGTTAAGACTTAATGGTCACTACAATTTCAATTGAACAACTCTTAACATTAGAGATATTGCTGTGGAACGTGAAAGTGACAACCACTTCTTCGATATTTGTAAAGGCATTTGTGCAGTTGGCAGTTTAGGTTTAGTTAAAATGAACGTTCGTATCCATTTTAACTAAACAGGAGAGGTGCAGGCAAACAACGGAAGCATTTAACTGCTTCAAAGCAGACAATTCTGCCACCCAGGAAATACGATGGGATAGAGCAAGAAAGATATAAGTCTTAGGCAAGAAGTCTTATGCTTTAGCAACTACCGAAGTGATGGGGGATGATGATTGGGTGGTATACCAAAACCAGACATGGTCTCTATAAATGCTGTCGTATGCGGCTTTGAAATCGATAAAAAGATTGTTGGTATCGATTTGGCCTTCCTGGTTTTTTTTGCCAGGATCTAGCGAAGTGGGAAAACTTTATCGGTTGTGGACTTTCCAGGCCGAAAAACGACACTGATAAGGGCTGATCAGGTTGTATGTAAAAAGTTTCAGTCGTTCACATACTAGGGCGGATAGGATCTTCTGGCGATGCTGAGAAGACTTATGCCTATGCAGTTGGTGCACTTCAGAGGGTCTGCTTCTTTGTGGACGCTGAGTTTCCATTCTTCAGGCATACCAGATTTGGCTTATGATTTAGTGGATGTTACCTAACAAGTGGTTTCCGTCAGTTTTGTATGGCTCCTCAGGAAAGCCAACATTTCCGGCAGACTTATTAGGCTTCAGTGGTTGGCAGTTTTCGCTATCGTTGCCAATATTGAATGGTTCGTTCAGCCTGTGCGAAAAACCTAGCACGTCAGTTTTACATATGTTCTGGCTCAAGTAAAATATAAAAAAATAAATGTAAGTACAAGTTATTTTCTTTTAACTTTGAAGAGATCAACTAAGTTAGCAAGGGCCGTTGGCTTTCACATGTCGGTGTAATCGCCATAAAAAAAAATATTTTTCTTTTACTTTATTGTAAGATCTCCATACTCTCCTCCTTCTCTGCAATTTTCTGCACTGTTCTTATTGTATTTCAACAATTTCCCGTGATCGCATTATTCCCAGAAATTCTTGTGTTTTTTGCGGAAATCTAAATAGAAGCATCTATTTATTTTTTGTATATATAGCCAAGAAACCGGGTGCGTAACCCCCAAACTGTAAAGGTAGATTCTCGATCTAACGATTACCCTCTTTGAGAATATGAGTGTTCTTAATTGATATGATACTAATCACATACTACATCTTTTAAAAGATCACGAGATCCGAATATTTTAAAGAGGCTCAAATAAGTCATCCGCGCCTGCCTTTCTGTAGACGCTGATGGCTTTATCGAAATTGATTTTATACACGTCCTCTTTGAGAGGAAATTGCAATCTATCCGGTGATGGCTTAAGCAGATAAATTATGTGTCAATGATTTGTTTTCATTTACAATGCTGTTCAAATGTTTACCCTTGTAATTACATATTTCTTTAGCATGTTAGTTTGTCGTATTCCAAGTATTCTTTTATAACCGGAAATGTATTCCATTTATTTTCTTTAATTTCAGAAATTTATTGTCAACATGAGCTGAGACAAATTTTGCTGAACGATAAAAAAAACTGATGACTAGCATTCACCTTTTTGTTTGTTTTTTTTTTGCTTCCAATATCAACGTAGTAACACCAAAAGACTTGCTTACTCGTCGAGTATACAACTCGATGTGCCAATTGCATTTCATGGCTCGATTAATTTAATTTTCATCATAAGGTCGCTTCAACCGCACACAAACCGCATTCAAAATGTCCAACAAAGCCATGTTGGCAACAAAATTGCAGTTCTGTAACCAAAGAATTAAATTTAAAAGGGTCCGCTTAAAACGCCTAAGACTATTTGTCACATCTTGTATTGTAACAATCCTTGCGTGCCTTGTCAGAGATGTTAAGTGTAACAAACCACCAAGATTTGTCATTGAAGGACAGTCGGAGATAGTGTTACGACTTAAGGAAAGTCCAGAAACAACAGTTGGTAAGTTTACTGGAGTATAAAAATATATAGTAACGATGTGTACATCAATTGTTTATTTTTTGTGTAGGTACCCTCATCTACCGTTTAAAGGGCTATGACCCTGACAATGATCAGCTCACATTTGGTAAACGTCCGTCACCTGATAGTGACGTTATTAGAATTGAGAACAGTGGTTCGAATGAGGCAAATATATACCTTGCCAAGGAACTTGACAGAGAGGTACGTCATTAGTCACAATCAAGCCAAATGTTGTCACCTCTATACTATGCGATCCATTTACATTTTTTTAGACAAAAGATGAATATTCAATTGTGTTGACATTGACGGACAATCACCACTTCGGCGAATACAATTATGTAACACAGAGCTTCCTGTTGCTTGTGGAAGATATCAATGACAATGAACCTGTATTTCGACCATATCAGTCGGCAATAGAAGTTCCCGAAAATAGTCGACCGGGGATCGTCACCGCTTTAGAGGCCATTGACAATGATGAGGGCGCATACGGTCAGGTGGTGTATTACTTGCAAGAGTTGGACGGTGACAATGATGTGTTTTCAATATCAACATATCAGGGCAAGGGTATTCTGCGACTCACCGGTAAGCTTGACTACGAGACAAAGAGCTTGTATCAGCTACGTGTGTTGGCCATTGATCGCGCCAATCAGGGACCAGTAAATACAGGGACCGCTGCCATTCTAGTCAAAGTGAAAGATATTCAAGATCAACCACCAGAGTTTGTTCAAGTTCAACCAGTCGCTCGAATTCCCGAAGATGCACCGATAGGCACTCGAGTTTTGCGTGTGAAAGCGATCGATGGTGATCGTGGTATCAATAATCCGATAAAGTACACAGTCGAATCAAATGAACTTTTCGGCATTGAACATGACACTGGATCTGTGTACACCCTGCGACCTCTTGATAGAGAGGATACAAGCAACCAAGTCAATGGAGCTTACATTCTTAAAATTACTGCAACTGAAAAGTCAGACCAAGAAGTAAGTCTCCGTGCAAGGTTTTAACTAAAACAAAAATTATAATCCCCCTTTTTTTGTGCAGCCACCCCCTTTTGTGAAAACGGAAGTAACAATTATCGTTACGGACGTTGATGACGAAACACCCACCTTTAGTGAACCGGTATACCGGTGTGAGATCAACGAGAACTCACAAGTCAATACCCCACTGAGTTTCATCGACGACGTTGATAATTTCGTGTTCGACCATGACGTCGGCAACAATGGAACATTTCGACTATTTATGGACCCGCCAAACGATATATTCGAGATTGTGCCTGAGTTAGCGGTAAATGAGGCGACATTTTTGATTCGAGTAAGAAATCCGAAAATGATTGACTACGAGATACATAGGGAAATGAATTTCACACTGTTCGCCAGAGAGGTGGAGGATCCAGACAAGTGGAGGTAAGACCAACTAATGCACAGCAAGTGCGTTTTAAAAAATCTAATTATAATTGGTAAAAATTCCGTTGATTCAGTTGATGTTGTTTAAAGAGATGTGGGAAATTACTTAAAGAACAAAGCGTTTCAGACATGAATATTTAACTATCTATTATACAATACATCCTGAGATTTTTAACTTTCTCTTATAAAGAGAAAGATATTTTTTCGTGAAAATTTTCGACCTCGAGATTTTGATTGATTCTAACATTACGATGATAGCGGAACTCAAAAAAGTGGTTTTTGGAATACCGTTCGTCGGTCCGTCTGTCCGTACAAGCCTCTCCAGCCTAAACGACTTGACCGATTTTCTTTAAACTTCGTATCCAGCGTTTTTTTGGTCATAAGTTCTGTAACCAAAGAATTAAATTTAAAAGGGTCCGCTTAAAACGCCTAAGACTATTTGTCACATCTTGTATTGTAACAATCCTTGCGTGCCTTGTCAGAGATGTTAAGTGTAACAAACCACCAAGATTTGTCATTGAAGGACAGTCGGAGATAGTGTTACGACTTAAGGAAAGTCCAGAAACAACAGTTGGTAAGTTTACTGGAGTATAAAAATATATAGTAACGATGTGTACATCAATTCTAGGCCATTTTTTTGTTTATTCATTATATCGTTTTAAGAATCATTAATCCAATTATATATTTTTGTGTATATAATTGAAAGAGAAAGTTGCGTACGACCTAGTCGTGCACCCGCTACTAGTTTTTATTGTATGTATTTGCATCTATTTGCATATTGCATATACAAGGTTCATAATAAAAAATATATCTCAACAAATTAAGACAAAACGTGCACGAATATTCGACATTTTCCCGGTTACTGCGATGTTATTGTATACTAAGTATCACATATAGATGAAAGAGTGTTACAGATCTTATTTTCATCCTGCTAGGTACTAGCTTTTTAAGCGGACAGTTTAAATTCTTGCACAACTGATTTATTAGGATCCAAGGGCTGAGCTTACAATCCTTAATGGGTATGTGAGTACTTTTTGCACCATCGTTGGTGGGAACAAAAATTATAAAGTCATACAGATGACGCACTGCATAAAAGAACAATTGTTCTATGGCGGGTCGTACTGGCACAGCCCGCCATATATTTGGATCTCATTTCTCCTATGTGCACGTGCACACGTGAGCAAAATTTTCTGTTTTTTGTTCTCAATGCGATATTAGTATGGCTTTATAATCTTCAATGGAACCTAAAGTTTTATGCCATATTCGAATGGCTTAGTTGGTAAAAGCATTCATCATAATTGATACAATTCAAAAGGTTTTATAGATCGATGAGAGGGAATTTTCGGTTGGGCATAGATGCTATGCCTGCCTCGCATCATCATCATATTCATTTGCGATACCAACGATTTACTGTTCAGTTTATGATTTTTAGATGCTTAACCATTATGTTTTGAAACATACATTTTTCATTAGCAATTTAATTGATCTTAATTAATTTTAAAGAGTTAGTAAATTTTTTAAATAGCTGTGCAAGTTTGCCCGTGTTCTTCAAAATATCGACTATAAGCGAATTGCAATAGTAAGTAGGCCCAACTATGTCCATCAGACTTTTGTGTTTCAGAAACTAGATCTACCACAGCTATGCAATTATTTACCCATTACCATATCTCTTATTCATCGAATCCTCAAAGCTGAAGTTTCATCCGAAATTGCCATCGATTAACTTATTTCATTACGTTTTTAGCTCTGCCCATCTTCAGATATACATTCGAGATCAGAATGACAATTTTCCAGAATTCACACAAGCAATATACAATGTAACCATTCTGGAAAATAGTGAACCAGGAACATCTATTGCACAAATTGCTGCATTTGACCAAGATTCTGGAGACTATGGTACCATGGGCATACGGTATAAAAATCTGCGAGGAGGAATTGCAAATCTGTATGTTCCCATTTCAGAAGTTACAACGAAAAGGTTTTTTTAATATTATTAAATTTTGCAGGCTTCATCTTGATCCAATTTCTGGCTTACTATCAGTTAAGATTGCTGGCGGTGAGGCATTTGATCGTGAAGTTATTTCACGACACTATCTGACAGTTGAAGCTCAGGATAACATTGGATTGGGAAATCGCAATACCGCTCAGATAATCATTAACATCGAGGACGTCAACGACAATTCGCCGTTATTCCTCCAGAGATACTATGAAGCAAATTTACTTGAAAACAAAGGGGATTTTGAAACGCCTTTGGTATTAGAGGCAAGGGACATTGATCTTAATGGCACTGAAAACAGTCAGATAACTTACGAAATTGTTGAAGGAATGTATCGAAGTAATTTCACTATTGATCCAGCAACAGGTGTTATAAAACCAGTTAGATCATTCGATTTTGAAAATCTACCACCAGAGGGCGACTCTAATGTTCGCAATATTGAATTGCTAGTCAGAGCAAGAGACTCAGGTATACCAATGCTGTCAACAGTTGTTCCGGTTGTCGTTTATGTCCAGGACGTCAATGATAATCGACCGATATTTCAAAAGTCTTTCTATGAGAAAACAATACCAGAAGATCTTCAAAGTGGAAGTTCAGTTCTAGAGGTTAAGGCTTTCGATCGAGATGGATCATCGCCAAATAATAATGTTGTTTATAGAATTCAATCGGGAGCTGAAGATAAGTTTATTATAAATGCAGATACTGGGACTATTTATGTAGCGAATGGGGCTTCGCTAGATCCTGATTTAACAAGTTCCAAAAAGACACTTTACACCTTGACAGTGGTACTAAATTTTGATATTATTTTTGTGGCAAAAACGTGCTGAAATTGTTGTTTAAATTGCAGTTAGCTTTCGATGGTGGACTCGGGTCGTCGCAGTTGATGAATCCGACAACAGTGAATATAACAATCAGGGATGTGAACAACAAATTGCCAATGTTACTCGATTTCCAAACGTTAAGGATTATGGAAAACACTCCAGTGGGAAATGTTGTATATCGTGTTGTGGCCAGTGATTTAGACGAGGTTCCCATTTTAAGATACCAAATAAATAGAAGCAACTCAGAAGCCCGCAATGAAGACGGTTCTTTTGTCAAGGCCACCGAATATGATTTCATTAGTGCATTTGAGTTGAACTCGATTGACGGGACACTTAAAGTATTAGGAGTTTTATATTTAATTCTATTTAAATGGTAAGCAAATAATTGTTTAAAATTACAGATTGTCAAGTTGATAGATAGGGAGAAAGTGGAGTTTATTAAGCTGTGCATAATTGCCGAAGATCTAGGTGCAGCTAAAGGACAACAAATGGTAGAAGGTAAGTATCTTATTTTCTCTAACATACAAAAATCGACAAGTCGAACCACTTAGTACTTGTAGTTCAATAAAAGGAATTAATGCGTTACATTGAAAGATAATACAAGAGATTCAACTACGAATGCGCCTTGTTTATCTCGAAAGGGATTCATTTATACCTTGTTTCTATTAGCCGCTCTTTTTGCTAATTTTTTTTTTTTGCATTCTTCGACATTTTAATCGTTAAACCAATATTAGCAGTCTTTTGCGAATGCAGCCTTGATATTTGATAAACAGCTTTTTCACCGTATTTCTTCGATTGTGTTAGAAATAAATATTTTTAACTTTCTAACATCGGTCGGTTTTTCGGTCCGTCTGTCCAGCCTAAATATAAAAATCCAGCCAATATAAAAATCATACATAACCTTAATTTTCTCAAAAACGGCTCCAACGATTTTGTTTAAACTTCTCATGTACTATAAGCATATTAGTTCCAACAAAACTACATACCCAGTTTTTTCGAGAAAATCCATATAATGGATTTTTGTATTTAGGCCATATAAAGAAAATTGTCAATTTCTCTCAAATTATTTTGAGAAAGTTGAGTACGACCCAGTCGTGCATCCACCACTCGTTTCAATTTAATTCACGTATGCGAGTAGTTAATTACCGCAATTTTAAAACCAAATCACAATTATGGCGGCACCATTGATTTCTTCTAAACATAGAGGTATATGAGAATACATGTTTGGTGAAATTTGTAAAATACCTGAACATTTAAAAATGGATTTATTGGTATTTGTCAGGTTTTGCGATATATATGACTCCTTAAGTCACATTTTAGATATGTGCTTTTGTAGAAAAAATAAATTATGTGTTTGGTACTTTTTTTCTGAAATGTATGTGAAATTGTGTTTTTTTTTCTAAGCTTATCTTAACATACAAATCGATGATGAAAATGACAACAATCCAAAGTTTAAAGTACCATTCTATAAAAAGACAATCACCGAGAATAGCATGAATGGGGTGCTCATTGCAAATGTACTTGCCTACGATGTGGATAAAAATAAGACTATCACTTACTCACTTGAAGGTATTTCGAAATCTTACTATGAATTTACAGTCAACAATTAAATTATTGCTTTTTCACAGGTAATCCTAGTTTTACCAGCTTGGTACATTTGGATCCTCAAACTGGCGAAATTGTTGTCGCTAGTAAGATCGATCATGAAGTACATCAGTGGCTAAACTTTACGATTCGTGCTACTGACTCCGGATATCCTTCACGATCTTCTTTGATTGACATTTATGTATCTGTTTTGGATGAAAACGATAACAATCCATATTTCAAGCCAGGCAGTAAAAATTACACAATAAGTGAGAATGCGTTAATTGGAGCAAGAATTGGAACCATTCAAGCAAAAGATGCGGATTCTGGAGATTTTGGCAAGATCACATTTCTAATGGATCGTATAAGTTCACAGGTACGAAAAGGAAATTAATGAAGTTGAAAATAGATGACAATTTGAAACCATTTCAAAGGGCAAATTTTCAATTGATGCTGACACTGGGGTACTAACGGTGGTAGATAAATTAGATCGTGAAACTAAAGAGGTCTATATGCTTGTCATTGAAGCTTGGGATAACTATCAATTTGGTTTTCTAGCAGGCGAAAGCCGGAACGCCTTTAAGCAAATAACGTAAGTACAGTTACTAGCATTCAGCAACCAGGGAAAGTATGTTATATTATACATTTTTATTTTATTTTTTTGCTTTTTGAGTTTGGACATAGTTATTTATTTAAGTGAACAAGGTAAGACCTGCGAACTGTGAGGTTGGGGGAGATTAGTAAGTATTGCAAACTTTAAATCGATACACTTCTTGCTTACTCTTATTACACTCTATCCCATAAGGGTATATCAGTTTTGATACTTAGTTTGTAAAATAGAGAAAAAATTCAGGTATTTGTAAAGTATATTAAAGTATATGGATCGACTCAGAATCGCTAGCTGAGTCGATTGAGCCATGCTTGTCTGCGCGTTAGTCCGTCCGTCTTTCTGTGTGTGCTTACCAGTACTTCTTTCTGTATCCGCTCGATTATCTCAAATTCGGTTAAATCAACGGTCGGTGCTGATTTTGCCTCTCGTTCCTTATCACCATTCTCTTTCCCTTTTTGTTTGGCTATGGTGTCTAAATCTCGAGCCTCTAAGTCAAAAATATGCTCGTCAATATTTTCTATAGAAAGGATCTTGTAGTTCTGATGGTGAGTTTCCTGTGGTACCATGAGGAATTACATTGTACATCAGCATGCATTTTTTTAGCCTTAAAATTGTGTTCGTTTGTCGCCGATTCACGCCTTAAAGCATTTACCGATTACAACCAAACTTTCACACCCCTTTGGTATTGGTCTATTTATGATTTTTGAAATGTTTTGTCGAATTCGGAAAATGTATGTGTGTGTATTGAGTGCGTGAAAAAACACATGCATTTCAGTACGTTTACAACCCCCGTAATATTTAACGAATTTACTTGGTTTTTCTTTTTATTAATGAGAAGGACATAGGCCCTTCTAGTTTCCACCCACTGGCGTTGCAGCAAATTTCAAAGTTTCAACGTAAAAAAACAATTGTCCATGGCCAAAGTGCTAAAGCAATGCAAAATGATCATCTGGTATTAATGCACTATAAAACACTAGCATTCTCTTGGGGCGTTAAACAGAACACTCAATTATATAAAAAACAACGACAAACTATACAGCTGTTCGATGTTAAAAAAATCCAACCATACATTAACATGCTAATTAAAATACTATTAGATCTATCCGCTAACACATTCTCGAAACAATTGTTAGATATCGGCGATGGAAAATTTGCTGTCCATACCTATACCCTTCGATTTCTTCACAATTATTGATACGCAAAATGTTCTCATTAACCGCATATTCCACGATGTACACATAAAGAAAGGCAGAAGAAAACATTTTGGCAGCAAAAAATGGGGACCTCAACGGTTTGAACTTCAAAATACAGCCGTCGGTCGTTGACAGGCGAATTTGTATTATACAAATCGGTCGATTCAGTTTGCGATGCCAACAAAGCTGTAAATTATCCAACAGAGTTTTTTTAACTCACTGGCGTGCCTGGCCTTGCCACCACATTGGAAAGTAAGATCTCCGTATTTTTACTTCGGAATATGAACCCATTACGGGTAAATGTACAATGACACATTGTTCATTAAAAAAATGTATGAAAAATATTATCGAAGACAGTTTTTTGAATTGCGAATTCCGAGGCGAAAATGTTCTGCCACATGCATTCAATGATTCCCATACACGTGCCGTTTCAATTCAAACGGACCCAATTTATTATTGTATTCATATATTATATTCCATATATTTTTATATTTTCCACAAAGAGTATAAAAAACGATGTCCGTTTGCGGCTTGGACTTAGGCACATCATATTTACCACATCAGATCGATACATGATCATTCTATTTTATCGATTATATTCGATTTATTTTATCTATTTATATTTCGTTTGTTTAAAAAATTTTTACCACGACTACTCTTTGGGACGTTTTTATTCAAAAGCGATTATCGGTCAAATATTAAAAAAATTACAAAAAAACAATCGACGCAAAAACATTAGTAATATTAATATGTGCATTTTATCCATATCTTATAACAACGATTTGTATACCCTGCCCATTACAAATAATTTATATGGCAAAACAACGTGCTGATCGCGTTAGATCTATATTAATAGTTTTACTATAAGTCTTAAATTCTTAAATTACTAATGAATTGACGACCATTGTTAGCTCGAAAACATTTTGGGTATCCAAATCTTCTAGACGTTTCCTATTGAATCAATTAATCTCTAGAGATTACATTTTACTCAAGAACTTTGATAGTTAATAACAACAAATCTTCATTTGGAATAGGTCCACGTAAATCCATTGCAACCCTTAGCCACAGTCAGTCTGGCAAAACATTTCGATTCATTTGAGTTGGTTTACTCGATCAAGATACATTGATGGCAAGTTTTTATAAACGCTTTTATATGTCTTTCAAATAATGGCCATCATATTTTCAGTCTCTCCTATATGACCTTCTTGTGCGAGGCTAAGAACACGAATACGTAAATGTTCAGGAATGACTATTTGACTTCTGCGCAAAAGGATAATCCCCAAGTCGAATCGGAAAATATTCGTTTGTCATTTGGAAATCCCTGCTATTTTTTTACACCTTCTACTACTTTGATTAACTCTTCTTATAGTGAGGAAAAATATGATCTAAAATGACAGACGTTCAAACACAATTCCTGCACGATGGAAAATAAATCTCTCAACTCCCCAAAATAGAGCCAGGTTTTTTATTCTGGTTGGGAGTACCACCTTTTCACAACAGATAGGCTCTTACTTGCAAAGGATATGACTTGAAGGTTCCCTTCTTGATACTGAGGAAGAACTGCCCCTTAAGCCACAGGACTTGCATTAGCCACCAATCAAGTTCTTTTCTTAATATTAAAATACGACAAAGTCAGCATTTTAGCAATAGCTTTTTTAAATTGTTGAATTGATCGATTTTGGATGTCACCACATACAAATCGAACATTTCTTCTTATTCATGGCTCCGTGACATCTGTCAAGTCAGCAATATATTTTCCCAGATAGGTTAGCATCCCTATGAAACTTCTTGTTTCCTCCTTGTTATTGGGTGGTCCAAACTCCAAAACAGTTTTCACTTTTTCCGCATCGGCGCAGATTCCGGTTGGATGCAACACATGAGAAAAAATGTAGTGTACCATTTCTATAGCGGAAAATGTCTAAAACTTTTTCCAAATCCTTGTCATGATTTTCACCTTTTTTTCAAAAAGGCTAACATATATTTCATGGTTTGTTGGAAAATCTCAGGAGCTAAATTCACACCGAATGATTGCAGAGTCACGACCTAGAAGCGACTGCTTTCCATTTTTATTGACATAAAAAGATGGCACGATTTTTATTTTCTGATATACACTTGTAGAAGCTCCAAAAACTAACTCTATTTTAAGAAACTCTTCTTCGGCATAAGCACTAATATGATTTGGTGATTCCTTTCAAATGTTAAATATCATTTTGTAGACGTCGGTTTAAATTTTTTTTCCAATCGTTTTCTGCCAATAGGTTAAGCCGCGATCCTGAATCAATGATCAATGCAACTTTTGATCCTCTAATCATCTCTAATCTAATCATCTTATGTTCGTCAGTATCTTCCTCTATCTGAAAACAGATATATGACATGACTCAGTATGATTCGTCTTTCTTTTGTTTCCAGTCTTTTGGTCCGTCTGAAGTCTGTGTAAATTCCTTTTATTTTGACTTTTTTATTATTTTTTTGTTGGCACGAGATAAAAGTCTGTTGAACATGTGGGGCAAAATGGGATGGCAAGAACCTTTAGCCCTTGTACCCTAGCTCACAACAAATACCAATAAAGGATCAATGCAAATATATCGATGAATATGAGATGATTGGGTGATTAGGATTTGATGAAAACTAAAACAAAATTGAAAAGGGTTTTAGGCGTTCACACAGGGATGATTTGAAAATTATATCTTTGTAGTTAACGCAGTTCAGAAGGTCTCAATTTTTTGCGGTCGGGAAAACAATTTTGAGGTATGGTTTATTTATCTTGACTTCATTAAAATCTCTTCTGCTGCCAAAACTAAATGATTGGCGCAGATTCCTCACTATAGCTACAAACCTGTCTATAGAATTAGCATTTAATATGTAGCCACAGGCTCATTATTTAATTCATTTGTTAATGGGACATAACAGAACAAATAAGTTATTCAGTTTTACATCACCAACAAAATCAATAAACGATGAAATTACAATTTAGGATTAGGGTCGAGTCAGTAGTTTTAATTCCATTTGATTAGCCAAGCCTCTCTATTGTTGATTACGAGGTTGATTAATTAATGAACTAACCCAAATTTGTACGTAACCAACCGTTGATTGATGATTCATTGCTTACCTACTTACTTAATATTTTAAGCAAATCGTTTTCTAAATATCTAAACTACAATAAATTATTTCGAGGATAGATACTTTTAGAATAACAAATAATTTATCATCTCATAGCATCAACATTTTAGATGAAAACGACTCACCACCAGAAGTTACGATACAACCGGGATGTGTTTTAATCACAGAATATCACGATCTCAATGAGGTTATTACTACTATACGCGGAAAGGATGCAGATGATCCTAACTTACCAAATGGGCGACTGGAAATGAAAATAAGCAAAGGGAATTCAGATGGTAAGCCTGTCATCATAACTATGAATGGTAAAAGTATACGTAATTCTATTTACAACGTAGGTCTTTTTGAGCTTCGTCAAAGTGATCCCTGGACAGCACATCTTCTTGCAAGAACGTCCCTCAAAAGCAAGTATGGAAACCACTCTCTTGGCATTATAATCCGAGATTTGGGAACACCTGCAAATATAGTCAACCAATCAATTGATGTCTGTATATCTGATTTCAATGATCATGCACCAATTTTCATGTCACCAATGCACAATACAACTTTTCGAATACCAGAGGTAAGATAAATACTTTAAAAGTCCGCTAAGGCTAGTATAACGGCGTAATTTTGTAGAACACAACAATTGGCACTATGATACTGCAAGTTTATGCCACTGATGATGACGTTGGCTTAAATGCTTTAGTTAGATACCGGCTTAAACCTGATCCGATGGGAAGTTACAAAACATTTGAAATAGATCCGGACAGTGGAATGATATTTTTAAGAGAGCCACTGGACAGAGAAAAACAAAGGCTTTATGAGGTTCGATTAATAAATGACTTTCCGGCCTTATTTAGTGACATAATTTTAAATTGTTAATAGGTCCGAATAGAAGCGTACGATCAGGGTGTGCCAACTTCTCTAAGTACCGATCTGGATCTAACAATTTACGTCCGAAATGTCAACGACTACGAACCGCAATTTCTTGTGGAGCAGATAGTTGTAAATTTTACTGGTATGATGGTTTCATAAAGCATTATGCTAAAAGGAGTAAAAAGTCATGCACAAAATATATTTTCTAATCTCAGAACATATGGAACCAGGGAGCCAACAAGTAAAACTGCCTGACACAATCGACAAAGATGAAGTCGATGACTTAGATGACCCACCCAGTTCGGTTTGTTATTTCATCATACACGGTAATGAAGAGGGTTATTTCGCACTGAATCCAGAAACCCATATTTTAATAGTCGATAAGGAATTGGACCGAGAATTAATGGTTAATCATACCCTTTACATACGAGCTACTGAGAATTGTGCTGAACCACCGATAGCTACGACGGAAGCGAAACGTTTAACTCGTCGAATTGATTCGCCACATATAATGCCACTAACAAACCGAGGGAAAGAAGAGGACTCACAAGATCACTATAAGCACTTAAGTGTATTGCATAATGATGAGTCCATAACGTATGAGACGGACAGGTTTTTTAAAGACCAGGATCTGTTGGCTGACAGTACCGTTGTTCGTATATTGGTTCAGGTCTTGGATATCAACGACAACCCACCAAGATTTTTATCAAAAGTATTTACCGGTGGGTTCACTACAACGGCTGATTTTGGTACTACGTTTATGAAAGTCGAAGCATATGATCCTGATGATGGAAAAAATTCTGTAATTTCATACTATCAAGTGGGCGACATAAGACAAACCCTTTCCGAAGGCTTGGAAAACGTGGAAAGATATCCTTTTCTAGTTGATGTCAACTCGGGAGATATTCAATTGAATTTCGATCCCCAAAAGGATATGAAAGGTTACTTTGATTTCATGGTTGTTGCTAACGACACGGATGGCTTGAAGGATTCTGCACATGTTTTCATATATCTTCTAAGAGAAGATCAGAAGGTTCGTTTTGTTTTTAGGTTGCAGCCATCAGAGTTAAGGGAGAAGATTCATAAATTTAAAGAGTAAGTACCTGTTAAAAGCTTCTAGCTTCAACATTGGGCAGCGATTACCAACCCATTCTTATCATATTTACAGCACAATGAGTAACGTCACTAATTCCATTGTTAACATTGATGAATTCAAGGTACATGCAAATAGGGACGGCTCTGTTGACAAAACAAAAACCGATCTTTACATGCATCTAGTTGAGAGGGAGGATAATTCAATTTACGAAGTACCTGAGGTTCTACGCCTAATTGATCAGCACATTGAAAGTCTTGATGGACTCTTTAAAGAATTCAATGTACTAGATACCCAGCCAGCCGAAGCTCAGCTTTTAATCGCTGGGCAAACGAGAGCCCCAATGTTTATCTGGCTGGTGTTCTTGAATTTATTCCTTGCCACTTTATTAGTGGTAACTTTAGCCCTTTGTGCTTCCCAACGTAACGGCTACAGAAGGCAGTTGCGGGCAGCTAAAGTCAATATTTTTAGTAAGTTCAGTTTAAATGTTTAGAAAATCAAATACAATTTTTTGCTTATAAAGATCGATCTTCTATGTCCGAAAATGGAAACGGACCTGAGCCGCCGAGTACAACTGTCCCGAATACCAACAAACATAGTGTAGAGGGTTCGAATCCAATATGGCTGAAAGGATATGAAAATGAATGGTTCAAAAATGACGACAATTTAAGGTGAATATTAGTTTAATTGATTTAAAATGATTATTAATTAAATTTGTTTGTATTCGATTCCAGCCAAGGGGGACATGACTCATTGGATGATAACTTTTTGTCTGCGGAACGGCAGAATTCTTTCAAGCAAAATTGTAAAATTTTCGAACAAACAAACGATTTGAATCGACATTTTAACGTCTATCAGCAAATTGATAAACTAACGAACAATGCTCATATACTGGTTAAGAAGCTGGAGACAACAGAATTATAGTATAAAATAAGTTACATAGCAAGCGTAATATAGTCATTAAGAGTTAGACTGTAAATAGTTTTTTTTTTGTAAAAGTATGTACCATAACTATGTAATTATTTATTTTTCAACGAATGCGAACCTATGATTTTATGATTCCTTTGGAATGATTATAAAATAAAATAATTAATTAATTGATTATGCGGGCTAAAACTTTTTTGAAGCCGCAACAAGCAACAAATTTAGTGATTATGCATTACAATGATAACATTCTAACCTACTAAAGTACCGCTGGATCGGGCGTATTCCGTCCCCACGCAACATATCTCTATTAACCGGGTCGTTAGCTTTTTGCTTCCAGTTGCGCACTACATTTGGGTGCCAACTTAGCCGAGGTCCTTCAATACTGCGTTTACCATATGGTTGGGGATCAACGATTCTGCAAAATAATCTCTGGATTCGAGTCGGAGTATTAGTGTCCATTCGCTATCTATATAACGGGTGATCCAAGTAGAGATACTTTTTTAAATAGCCTTTTTTGACAGATCACGTGTGAGTCGTGTCATGCTGTCATATTATTTTTGTTTAGTATTGTTTGGCATTTTATAATGGAAAGACTTACGCGTGAACAACGTTTACAAATTGTTCAACTTTGTATGTGCTTCGTGCACTTCGCTCAACTTATGGTCAACATAATCGGCCTACTGAGCTTACTATTCGCAACACCATCACCCATTTTGAGACCCAGCATTCATTATTGGATAATATTCGACCGAATAGACCACGTCCAGCACGCTGTGAAGAAAATGTAGCGGCCGTAGCTGAGAGTGTACACGAAGACCGTAGAGAGTCGATTCGGCGCCGTTCGCAGCAACTCGGACTGACGTATGGAACGACTTGGCGCATTTAACGTCAAGATCTTAAATTGAAAGCGTACAAAATACAGCTTGTGCAACAACTGAAGCCGCTCGACCTTCCCAAGCGACATCGCTTCGCTCTATGGGCTCTTGAAAAGTTCCAAGAAGATCCGACGTTTTCGAGGCAAATTTTGTTTAGCGATAAGGCCCATTTCTGGCTCAATGGGTATGTAAACAAACAAAACTGCCGCATTTGGGACGAAGAGCAACCTGAAGAGATTGAAGAACTGCCACTTCATCCAGAAAAAACAACGGTTTGGTGTGGTTTGTGGGCCGGTGGAATCATCGGTCCATATTTCTTTAAAAATTATGCCGGTGCGAACGTAACCGTCAATGGCGACCGTTATCGTGCCATGATAACCGACTATTTGATGCCTGAAATTGAAGCTCGTGATCTCGGCGACATTTGGTTTCAGCAAGACGGCGCCACTTCCCACACATCGCATCAATCAATGGAGTTTTTGAGAGAACATTTCGGTGAGCACATAATTTCACGTTTTGGGCCGGTCGTTGTGGTTTTGATCACACCAAGATCGTTTGATATCACACCGTTAGACTTTTTCCTGTGGGGATATATATGTAAAGTCAAAAGCTTATGCCGACAAACCCGCTTCGATTCAGGCCTTGGAGGAAAACATCACGCGTGTCATTCGCCAGTTACCATTCGAAATGCTCGAACGAGTGATCGAAAATTGGACTCAACGGATGGACCATCTGCGACGTAACAACGGCCAACATTTGATAGACATAATCTTCAAAAAATAAATGCCAAAGAATGTTCTTTCAAATGATAATAAACATTCTCCATTAAATTTGAATTTTCTGTGATTTTTTCTTTAAAAAAGTAGGGAACCTCGAAATGGATCACCCTTTACCTTATACTTCCAATATCAATTAAATTGACAATGTACGAATTTTGAGTTACTATGCATCTGTCACAGCCACGAACTTCGATAAAGATGTATTTTCGCCTTTGCTAAATACATAGGTAGGTACTTTTAATAATAATAATAAAGTATTGATGTTTCTCAAAGTGCTCAGTTTGGTTGGCCCCTCTGAGTTGTAAGAGAGCGGGATTTATTTAAACTCACTGTCTTTGCAGTCTTGCGTAAAATACTTAGCAATACTTAGTATAGAAGGACATGCCTAACCAGGACCTTGATGATATAGGGTAATTTGGAGGCAGTATTCTATCAATTTTATGTCAGGACTCTCGGAACTAACATGAACAATTTAAATAGAACATTCAAATCTCGAAAGGAGTTTGTTCATGGATATATTAGACTGCTACCACAAACCCGTTAAGTAAGTTCTGGAAAACTATCTACCCTCTCAAAGAAAAAAGTTATATCATTCAATTGGTCTAATCCACTGATTCTAAAGTTGTTCTGATTCGAGGGACATCGTGTTCATCGTGCTGTATGATATTAGTGAATCTTTTTTCACATCAGATCACATAATACCAATGCTTAATGTTCCTAGAACCCAAAAATGTACACCATTTGAAAAATCGATAGTCGCCGAATCAAAAATCGGCAAGAGTACGATAACTTAGGCGCAAAGAGATAGTAACAGTTTTTTGTATAACAAAAAACAATATAAACATGGAGGGGTTCTATCTCTCCCAGTTTGTGAGAGAGGGGCGATTTCATAAAAAAAAGTTGTAAGAATGGTGAAAAAACATTAAAAAATAACGGTTATATTCACAATTAAATAATATACTTTTTTTGTCCATACATTGCTTCATTAGCTGGGTTTTTTGTTAATTAATTGATATCTATGCATAGTTTTTGAATAAAGAGGTTTAAAACTCAAAATTTGGCGAAAAAATAGGAGAAAAAAAAGTTTGTAAAATTTAATATTAATAAATATTATTAATATTAAATCATATTAAATAACTACATTTTTGTGGGATATTTGTTTTTTTGTTTTGTTTTTTTTGCTTGCTTACACATTACGTCGATGTAAGGGGGCATGCTGTCTCCCCGAAACTCTCTGCCAGGGCAGACTGCAGGATTTGAGATAGGTGCGAGGTTGGATGTATGCAATGTTTCTTTTGCATTTAAAGCACTCGACAAAACAAGAGTCGGGTCATTTTTATCGTACTCTCCCCAAAAATTCCCGAACAGGCCTAAATATTGATGTCAAAGTACTTATGACTCTAAGTTTATGGATATTAGTTTTGAGTATTTTGAATTGTGGTTTTGATTTGGCGATTTGATGATAGTTCGTATATTGGCGATCTGAAATGGGAAATTATTAAACTCTGTTGCTCCGACCTAGCAATTGCTTTATCGAGCCCTGAAAATACGATAGAACACCAATACACCTATGGATTGGGTTTGCGCTATAAACAATATCTTTTTCGTCTCTATTTCTTCCACTTCTCTTCTCTTCACTAAGCCATTCGAAATCGTTATGACTTATGTCATAGCTCACCGCGTAACGATTTTTTTTAAATCGGTTTGAAGATAACACATCAGTTTACCTTGGTTTGGTAATTTTTGATTTCAGTCAGTTGTATTTAGCATCGAGTTTACATATAAAAGAATGTTATCAAATACCGTAGAAATATGCCCTTAAAACCAGATTTCAACATTTATTTTATATTTATTCGTGCTCATACAGTAAAATATTTTCCTTACAAACAAAATTTAAAACTAGTTTTGTTTCTTAAGTTTATACGTTGGCAGGAAAGGTACGTGATAAGTCCAGTTCCACCTTTAAATTAAACAAATTTGGAATTATTGCAATAGTACATAAGTTAGCTCACACGAGCTTTATCTATTTGAACTTACTTTTTAAGTAGACTCATTCCATAGGGGAAGTCATAATCAGGTGAATGCTCGGTCTTTTCTTCATCGGTCCCCAAAGGCATTTCCTTGGCCCAGGCAACCAAACCTCGTTCTTGAGGCGTTCCTTAAATAATATATATCATTTTTTAAAACCTGTTTTTTGTTTAAACCGATTAATTATGTTTACCTGGAATAATATTATCTAATAAGCAGCCCAATAGTCCACCAACTAAAATCGTTGTTCCTAAAAGTACCGACAATGTTGAATCCACAGTATCATTGCCAGTTTTAATTACACCTGGATGTTCCTGCATCCACTTGCACAACACCATCGGGAAGAATATCGAAAGACCCAAGATGTATAAATTTCTAGCTGACCTCAAGTAAACATATTGCAGAGTAGATAGACCGAAGGCTGTGATCATGCCAAACATTACACAAAATATTCCACCAACAACTGGATCAGGAATCATGATGAAAACGGCTCCGAATTTTCCGATAACCCCTTGAAGGAGCATTATGAATGCAGCCCATTGAATGACTCGTCGACTTCCGACCTAAGACGTACAAATTAACAAGTCACGCAACGTCTGATATGGTGCTGCAAATGTTACCTTCGTCACACCAATGGCTCCAACATTCTCCCCAAAAGTATTGGTTCCGTTGCCAGCACCCCATAAACCAGCCAACATAGTCCCAAGGCCCTCAGTTCCGATACCCCTATTGATGGCATGAAGTGGAGGCGGATCCGCACCTACATGGTGATGATGTTATTGAAATATTCTGCCAAGAGATACAAAGTGAACACAACTTACCACTCATCTGAGACACTGTAGGGTAGTAACTAATTGATTCCACTGTACATGCAATAACTCCAGCCATCATTCCCAAAACACCTTACAATACAAAGAGCTAGTGTTATTGAAATTGGTATGAATCCAATCTTACCTGATAGTGTTACAGAGGGTATTCCAAATTGGCCAGGATATGGGACATAGAACCATGAAGCATCCGTCAAGACCTTAATACGCACATCGGTCCTAGCTGCATGGCCATCTTCGAAAACGTTTGTTAAGGTTAAAATGCCGCACAAGCCCCACATAATTGCGATTGTAAGTAGTACCTTTAGTCACAAAGAGAAGGTTTAGAACAAAATATGACCACTAATTGTATACCAGACTTACGGGAAAGAGTTTAAACAAACTAAACTGTCGAATCTCAAGTCCTGAGCCTTTTCTGTATGCCACAACTGGTATAGTGACATTCACCATTATTTGGGAGAACAGAGTTAGCATACCTGTGGTTCTACAATTAAGATTTTGAAATAAATTACTAATCTATATGACTGTGTATATTTTCGTTTCTTACCCAACGGCGATACCCCAGTGCTTAGAGGCTGTAGTCGCAGCATGTTCAAATAGCGTCAAACCGACCAATGATACCGTAGGCACGATTGTCAACGGCGTGACATATTTTAGAATTTTTCCCACCAATCCAGTGTATCCAATAAAGACTTGAAGTAGGGCGGAAACAGCTATTGCACCCGACAACTCTCGCATTCGAACTTGCCACAATTCTGTCTTTTCGTCTTCATCCATTGCTACGAACTCATCATTGGGTGGACACTTCCACTGCGGCAATGCTAAGATTGCCAAAGTTGGCACCAAAAAGGATATTGTCCCACCCTGGACAATAGGCAGTCGAACACCCCATGTAGCCTGAAAGAACGTCACAATACCGGTGACAAATATCATCGTGGATATAATGACACCTCGGTTGGGATCCTCATCGGACATACAAAGTGCAGGCGTTAGAATGAATGGAATAGATACAATAGCTCCTATCATTGTTAGGTAGTGCTGAAATGCCAGAAATATACTCAAGTACCATGGCGGATTGTCGTTTATTCCATAAAGCAATTTTGATGTTGAACTTTCTTTGTGAATCGATTCTGGTTTTAGATGATTCCCATCGATCTGAAATGAAAATTATCAGTTATATTAACAATTATATATAACACAATAATATTATTATTATTATTATTATAATTTATTAAAAAAGTAAATTAATTACAGAGTTAATATAAGCTTAAACTAGATTTAGCTGCCAGGGCTTTCTACTAGTGTGGTAAATAGAGATAGTTATACAAATTGTATTTGTAAGATTCATGTTTTAAAAAATTTTTATATACAGTTTTCGAGTTTTAGAGCGGTCATAATATTATATACGTAATTTATGTTATCAACGTTGACATTCTTTAGTAGATGGAATATGTTATTATTGCACATTGTTTTGCAGGTTGAGGATACTTTCTTACATGAAAGTAGATGAGCCATTGTGAGAATGCTGTTGTCATCACAAAGATGACATGTAGCAGGTGATTCCTTGTTGAATAGATGTTTGTGAGTTATATATGAGTGGCCAAGTCTGAGTCGGATGTATACCTTGAGTTTTTTTTGTGATATGTTGTTCGGGTAGAAAGTTTTAATGCCGTTTGGGTTGATGTTTTTGTATGAGTGGTTATAGTTTGTCCATAAGACTTTACATTTATATTTCCAGTTTTGGAGGAGCAGATTTGTAATGTCTTTTTTGTTGTATTGGTAAAAAAAAGTTAGGGGTTCTTTTATAGCTGATTTAGCTTCCGCATCTGCCGCCTCGTTTCCACTGATACCGACGTGGCCGGGAATCCAAACGATTTTCAAAGTTTCAGAATTATTTATAAGTTGATTGCGTATTGCTACAACGATCTCATTAGATTTTGAGATGTTTTGTAGAGCAGTTATGGTAGAGAGGCTGTCAGAGAATACTACAGTTTTCTTTTTATTGGAAAGTCTTATCGCTTTTTATATTGCAAATGCTTCCGCAGTGAAGATTGATGAAAAGGCTGGCATTAACCCTTTAGAAAGGACGGACCCATTCTCTTCAACAACCGCAAAAGAGGTGTAGGTATCTCCTTTGGAAGCGTCGGTAAATAGTAGCTTCCAACCGAGAGATTCATAATTATCTGAGATGTCTCGGAACAAGATCTTGTAAATTTTATCAGTAGTTGCTGATTTAGAGTGTTTGCAAAGTTCAGTATTTATAGTGTAGCTAGTTAAATTCCATGCGGGTTGGCTGTTCTTTGAGTTATTTTTAGTAAGTATCGGAATGTTTAAATCTTTGGCGAACGCAAGTGCCTTACAAAGGGTTGATTGCATTCTCTGATACCTCTTCCGGTTCAGAGCTTTCTTGACATCAGTGTGGATGGGTGATTGATGCGGTGAGTTGATTTTTAAAATGACTCTTGATGTGACGTATATGATTCTGTCTGATAGTTGGGGAAGACCTGCTTCGGTTAGTACGTTGATGATGGGGGTTGAGCGAAGGGCCCTCACGCTGGTTCTGATGGCAGTATGGTAAGGAGTTGTGACAAGTTGCAATGAGGATTTGGAGCATTTCCCGTAGATTGATAAGCCATAGTCAATTTTTGATAGTACAATACATTTTGTTAAATTTATAAGAGTATTTACATTTGAGCAGCTATTTTTAGAGGAAAGATATTTAATTGCGTTGACCCTGGCAGTTAAACTTTTTCTTAAATATGTACAATGATTCTTAAAAGTAAATTTGGAGTCAAATATAATGCCTAGAATTTTGATTAGATTAACATTTTTAATATTACTATTGTTTAAGTTAACTTTAATAGATTTAGTACAATTATGTTTTTAACATATGTGCAACAGTTCAGATTTTGAAAATGATATGATAGAGCCCGAGTATTTGCTCCAACTGAGCAGAGAATCTATAATGCTAGAAAAAATATTTCCTAATTCATGGAGGTCTTTTATTTTCGAAAAAATGATTAAATCATCTGCGTAGAGTGTATATCCTACTTTATGGAAATTGTCTATTGTTTGTCCGATTTCATTGAAAGCTATGATAAATAAAGCTACAGATAATGGTGACCCTTGAGGTATACCATTTTTTAACTTATGTACGTTTGAGTAAATGTTGCTATACTTAATTCCAAAACTTCTGTTAGAAAGAAATGATTTTATGTATTTAAATATTTTAGGTCCAATTTTCCATTTCAAAAGTTGGTTAAGGACAACATGTGGCCCGATTCTGTCGAAGGCTTTGTCAAAGTCGAGGCTGAGAATGGTGGCATGGTTACGCTCAGATAATGTTGACGAGACAAAATGATCAATATGGAGAAGGGCGTCTAGAGTAGAATTTCCCTTTTTGAAGGCGACTTGCCGACTGTCAATTAGCTTGTCTTTTACAAATAAACCAAAATAATCGTTTGGCAATTATTTTTTCTAAAATTTTTCCTGTGCAAGGAAGAAGAGAGATAGGACGGTACCCATTGATTAGGGTAGGATCTTTATTTGGTTTTGAGAGTGGAATGATGCTTGCCAATTTCCAGGCGTGCGGAATTATTCCGGTGTCTAAAATATTGTTGTACAATGTTAGGAGCCGAGTTTTTAAACACACACAATAATAAAGCGATGGTATTGTATTAAGATAATTTGTGGATGAGATCAGGTAAATATAAACCCGCATTGCGAGTAGAATCAATCGAAACAAAGAAATTATAATCAATTAGAAATAACTGCAAAATAAGATGAGTGTTTTGCAAGCTGTTCCATCTATGAAACATACTAACATAGTTGTTAGCAAAATGCCGGTGCCAATTAATTTTATCCAATCTGTGATTGTATTAGCTACAACTTATTCAACAACAGATCATATATATCCTTCATGTCCTAGCTTCGAAATGCATCCACGTCTTTTGGTTTAAGGGTGGATTCTATACGTATTAAAAATCTGCTAACCTCCAGTACATCCTCTACAGGTTAAACGCGTCATCCAGGTACTTTCAAAATGCATATACGAACAAAATGCAAAAAGATGCCATGAGGCCCAAATGAGGCCCATGTTCATTTCGGAATGTAGCCCACTTAAGTAAGTAACTAAGACTAACTCGCATTGTTTAAACTTCTTATTTAAAATCGATCGAATGTTCGATACACTCTTTTGTGTATTACCACTAGCCTTATTCGACGTATGTGAGGCATGATAGTCGAGGTAACCTTTTATCTTTAAGTTAGAATTTGTGTGGGTTTCGGATATTTAATCTACATAAAATGTCCTTGTTGTAGGTGCAGTATATCTATTGCGAATTTTTTTTTCAAGGTTGACTAGTCTCTCAAAAATAAGTTTATGAAATATTAATATTTTGCGGTCAGGCATTTATAGTCTAAAAAATGTATATATTTTTAAATATTCGAACGAGATATGCTTCTGCGAAATTCTCTCAACATGTACGCATAAAAAAAAAAAATAATTTATGGTAATCCCATAAATTCAACAAATTATTGTACCCTATCCCATAGGGGTATATTAGTTTTTACATTAAGTTTAAAACATAGTGAAATAATTTCGCTAGATACACCTCAAAGTATATGGATGGACTCAGAATCGATAGTTTTTAATTGTAATATGTAAGCCGGCTTACGAATTTTATTAATGAGGCCTTGAAGAAGAAATGAGAATTCGAACTACGGCCCAGTCAATTTATTTTTAGAGTATGTATATACAAAGTTATGTGAAAGATATTTTGTGATTGTTCCCAATAACACTTTCATTTTAATGACAGAAAAGTAATAATTGCAATAAGCTCATATATAGCTATTAGAGAATATATAGTAGTGAATTTTCTCTCATGTGGATAAGGTGTTTCATGATTTCGTTACCTGAAGTTTTCATTACCGTGGGAAGTGTTTTTGATTGTAATTGATTGTAAAATCAATACTTTTTCTAATGAATGTCTTTCTTATTAAGTAAACTATTATAAGATAAGACTATAATGGTAATGACAGTGTTAACACGGAAATGACGTATTCAATAATATTACAAAAAATACAATCCACTGTGTGGATCGTTTAATACCCTATCACATCCCATCCTTAAAATTAAAATCCCAAAAATGTGGGCTTAATGGCGATGAAATATAGAAAATGTGATTGTCTCAACATATTGTTCAGACAGTTTATCAAAATTTTTTATGGTTCGAGAAAATATAACGTATTTCGCCTGGTTATGCTATGAGGTAGTGTATACGCCCTCAAAATGTGGGTGTGGAAAAAAAACTATGTATGAACCATTATAGACATTAAGAGACATATGATTGGCCCAAATACACAATAACATTCCTAAATAAAACAAAAACGGTTCCGGATATCAATGAACTTCTTTATTCCTGTGAAAGTACATTTGATTCCACTATGTATGGAACTCGATTTCTTTTGCATGGCCACCACGGGCACGCTTGCAGAAGTCCAGACGCTGAACCCAATTTTCGACGGTTTTCAAGCATAAATCGGCCGATACTGCTGCAATTTCACGTTCGACATTCGCACGAAGTTCATCAATCGTCGCTGGCTTGTTGGCATAGACAGGAAATAGTCTAACGGCGTCAAATCGAACGACCAAGGCGGCCAAGCGACTAGACCATTTCGTGAGATAACACGTTCTCCAAACTTGGTTTCCAATAAATAATTGATTGTGGCATTCGCTGTGTGGCTTGTGGCGCCGTCCTGTTAGAACCACATATCTTCCAAGTCCATATCCTCCAATTGGGGGCAAAAATATTCGGTTTTCATTGAACGGTACCGATTCCCATTCACAGTAACGTGCCGGTCTTGATCATCACGGAAGAAGTACGGCCCAATGACGCCGCCGGCCCATAAACCACACCAAACCGTAATTTTTTCGGAATGCAATGATGACTCATGGAGTACCTGTGGATTGCTGCCTGAACAATACCGCATATTTTGTTTATTGACGAAGCCATTCAGCCAGAAATGAGCCTAATCGCTGAAGATGATTTTTCGATGAAAATCCAAATCATTTTCAAGTTGTTGCTCAGCCCAATTCACGAACATACGACGCTTCTGGTGGTCAAGCGAATTCAGTTCTTGCGTCAATTTAATCTTGTTAGGATGTAGGCCAAGGTCTTTTTGCAAAATTCGCCACAACGACATCACAGAGATGCACAACGCTTGAGAACGGCGTGTGAGAGACACATTTGGGCTTTCTTCAACTGAAGCCTCAGCGGCAGCAATATTCTCGACACTACTGGCACTTCTTTGTCTCACTAGCACGGGAACATTTTGTACTGTGCCCGTGGGTTCAAATTTTTCCACTAGACGCTCAATTGTTGATCTGCTAGGACGATTATGACTACCATAAATTGGACGTAGCGCTCTTAACGTTGAGGCCACTGACTCCGAATTTTGGTTGTAAATTTTAATAATTTCGACTCGTTGTTGGATCGTATATCTTTCCATCATAAAATGGCAAAACTTACTGAAGAGAAATGTTAAAAGAGCGGCAAGAAATATGGCGTCGTTTGCTGTCCCTGTCGCTCAACTTTTGTAGCGTCCCTGTTGAAAAACCCGATATAAGGCAGGCACCAGTAATAATATGGTTAAAAGCAAACAAAAAAAATGGCCTAGAATTCTGACCAAACAAACACTTGGTAAGAAGTTTGAAGAACATCGCTCAAGTCGCTTAGGCTGAAGAGGCTTGTACGGACAGACGGACCGACGACGGACGGAATTCCAAAACCACTTTTTTGAGTTCCGCTATCATCGTACTTTTTTCACGAAAACAATATCTTTCTCTTTATAAGAAAAAGTTAAAAATATTTCAAAAGCTTTTTAATTTGTTATAAAAATGGTAAGGTTATTTCCATAACTATATTGGGTGGCCCATTGGCTTCAAATGTTAAATAACCTTTCTTGAATACAGAGTAACCGAACCAAATTAATTCTGTTTTAGGCAGGTGGCCATCTCTCAGAGGAATACGTAGTTGACTGCTAAGCCAAGCGCTGCGGGTTCTAGCCCCAGCTTCGGCAGCATTTGTTTTCTACGAAAATTGCCAGCTTATCTGAGGCCACCTGTGCGATAACATGAGACAATATAAATCGATGTCTCCTCCTCTGTGCCACGTAGGTTTACGTTATATCTCTTTCCTTCTATGTATCTATCCGTCTCTCTCTGTTGTATAAATGTCTTGATCTGTCCCAGCCGATGGCCTCAGTCGCCAGTGCTGTTATGTGTCCGTAGTTCGTTGCATTTATGTGCGAAGTACTGTGATGTCAATGTCAATAATTTTGTTTATAAATATTAGTAAAGGTCCATTTCGTGATTAATAATAATAATGTTTTGAATTATTTACCCTTTTTTGTTACGCTTTATTCCTCAAGTTTCGAAAGAATAAATAAAGAAGCGTTAGAAACGGGGTCAGGTGAGATATTGTTTTGAACGTTATCGGACACTGTAACGTAGGCATATGTTTGTACATTTGGTTTTCGATGTTCAAGTTCCTAATGGCCGCTTTTTTTGAGTATATTGATATATGTATAGCCTGCTTAAGAAAGGCATTAAAAGTTAATGTTTTTGTTAATAAAATTAATATTAAAAGAAACTGTTTATTAGAAGCAGTTACATAAAGCGCTGGTTGATCGACCGCACCTTGTCTGGTAATTGTTTTCAAAACGCAGGTTCATATGAGAACGTCGATTTTTATCGTTTAGCATGGTCATCGACAACAAATTTATTTCCGACTTTTTCTTATTGCTTTTTAACAATATACGTTCACCCAAAGGCACAACCGTAAACCCTGTCCCATTATTACCCACTGCGGTTTTGAGCGCTACCGTTGGCTTTTCAATCCTCACTAACCCTTGAAATTCGTAGATGTCTTGTAATGCTAATATAAGCATACAAATTCACCACTATTTAATGTGTTGGTCATGACTGTCAATTTATGCTAATAATAGAAATTCCTTTAGCATTTTCTAGCTAAAACAAACGCAACCTATCGATAGCTGACAAATTATTATTGTATAAAAATACCAACAATGTATTTAAACTTCGATTGGGAAGATAATAATTTTCCTGTAGCTTTTACTGTCTCCGATTGTTTATTATATCGGAATTAAGTAATTTTGTGAGAAACGCCGCACGACGTACAACTGATCGGCAAACATCAGATATATATATAATATTGTCTAATTAATTCCTTGAATTACATTAACTGTTTAGAGGCATGTCTGTGGCAATTTAATCCGCCTCTCCGATCCCGTGGAACTTTTAAAAATGTGCATAATTTCATCTGGAATTGTTTTACTGATTGTGCAGGTAAATATTCAACGACTCGTTGTAATAAATTTACATTTTTGGAAAAATGTCTACACCTATACTGGGAGTAAGACAGTGTATTCATCTTTGGAATTCTTGTTCTAGAGTTCGTGATTAATTGAGTGCAAAAAGATATACTTTATGACAGTCATTAATATTTATATTTCCATTGCATCAATTATTTTTAATCATACCTATAAGTCGCTTATTGTAAAAACAAACAAATGGCGTAACTTTATCTGTGCTCCTTGTGAGGGTGGCGGTAGTTTACAAAAATAAAATTATTGTGTTTGGTTGTTTAACTGATTAATATGAAATCGGCAGTTAGAATGTCTAGATTGAGATTTATTTGTTAATAATAAAAAAAATCAATATTTACAGATATGTGAGAGACGATCAAAAGTAAAGCTACAAATGGCCATATTTATACACGTGAATAATCTGACAAATCTCGTAATGATTTGACAAATCAACTAAGTCGTTCGGATTCGTCATAGAACAGGAGGTTACGAATTTGTTCAATGATCAATTACATAGTAAATTCACATCAAATATATTATGTTAATGGATCGACTTAGATCAATCCATTACTGTCTGTCATTGAACTTGGGCCTCAACCAACATGCCTCTCCAATTAGCCCGGTCTTTAGCTAACTGCCTCCAGTTGCGCACTAAAAGTTGGTTGAGGTCGGTTTCTACTTAAGGCGAGGTCTTCCTCTACTGCGTCCGACGTCTGGCTGGGAATCGAAGACTCTGCGAGCCGGAGTATTGGTGTCTATTCGTCCTATATGTCCTAGCCATCTTAGACGCCCAATGCGGAGTTTCTTGACCAGAATTTTCCTTTCAAATCGACCAAGGATTTCTCCATCCGCTTTTGAGACTGTACATGCTTCAGCGCCGTAGAACAGGACTAGGATGGTCAGCGTCTTATATAGGATCTCCTTAGTAGTTCGAGTGAGGGCTTTACTACTAAATTGCCTTCTTTGCCCGAAGAAGCAGAGGTTGGCAAGAGTAATTCTTTGTTTAATTTCTGACGAGATGTTGTTGTCAGAGTTAATAGCGGAGCCGAGATAGACAAGGTCCCGTACTACCTCAAAGTTATATCTGTCAATGGTGACGTTGGGTCCGACCAATGATGTCAATATCGTCGACGTGTGCTAGTAGTTGTACAGATTTTTGGAAAATTGTGCCTCTGGTGTTGGCTCGTGAGTTTTGCACAATCCTCTCAAGAATCATATTGAAGAATCTACCATGTGAATTCATCGCCTTGCCTAAATCCTTTTTTGGTATTGAACGTGTCGGTGAGGTCGTTTCCGACCCTGATGGAGCAGCGAGAATTCTCCATCGTCATCCTACACAAACGGACAAGTTTGGGCGGTATACCAAAACTAGACATGGCTCTCTATAAATGCTGTCGTATGCGGCTTTAAAATCGAATACATAGGTGGCGGGCATCGACTTGGACATCTTGGGTTTCTTCCAGGATCTGCCGAAGTGTGAAAATTTGGTTGATTGTGGACTTTCCTGTCCTAAACCACACTGATAAGGGCCGATCAGGTTGTTGGTAAATGGTTTCAGGCGTTCACATATTACGGCAGATAGGATCTTGTAGGCGATGTTGAAGACTTTTATACCTGTGTAGTTGGCGCAGTTTAGAGGGTATCTTTGTTTGTGGATCGAGCGAACGATGCTGAGGTTCCATTCTTCAGGAATACTTTCTTCCGACTGGATTTGGCTTAAGAGTTGGTGGGTGTTTCTTACCAAGTCATCTCCGCCGGCTTTATAAAGCTCGGCGGGAAGGCCGTCATTTACGGCAGCCTTTTTAAGCTTCAGTTTAGATATTGCTATCCTCACTTAACTCAGGTCTGGTGGTTGGCAGTTTTCGCTGTCGTTGCCAATATTGAATAGTTCGATCTGCCTGACAGCGGAATGTTGTTCGTCATCGCCGTTTAACAGTCTGCAGAAGTGGTTCTTCCATATCCTCAGCATCGACTGTGTCTCAACTACGATATTTCCTTGTTCATCTCGACAGGATTCTGTTCGAGCCTTGTTTCCTTGGCTTTGACGTTTTCCACTAGTTGGGGCTAATCTATTGGCTTGTTGGCCTCGTTGCCATTGTTATTCGAAATTCTATGCTGGTGGTATAGTGTTAATCGAGAGGTTAAGGGATACGCGTTGCGCGAAGGGCTTGGCGGTCTCTTGCGATTGCAGTCTTTCGACATTAAATTTTCCACAGTATTTCTGTGTGGCGTGGTGGATATCCGCATTCTTACCTTGGCTGCAACAAGGTAGTGGTCAGAGTCGATGTTAGCTCCTCGGAATGTTCGGATATCCAAAATACTGGATGCGTGCCTCTTGTCTATCGCAATATGATCAGTTTGGTTGACCGTTCACTGATCTGGAGACCGCCATGTCCTTTTATGGATATCGAGGTGAGGAAACCGTGTGCTGGCTATAGTGGCATTCCGTTCCGTAGCGAAGTCATTTAGCCTAAGTCCGTTACCATACGTGTTGTCGTGTATTTCCTGGATGGCAGTAATGTCTGTTTTGTAGCAGTTTAGGGCTTCCGCTAGTTGTTCGCTTGTTTAATGTTCTCACATTACAGCTGAAGATACGAACACAGATTACTTTCAATGATGGAATAAACGTACGTATAATCTTATTTTGACATTATTTATATCATTTTAAGCATCATAAATCAAAATATATATTATTGTGTATTTTGGCCAAATTGTTAGAAACGTCAAATTAACTCACTGTAAAAAAGAAAGTTGCCTATGACCCAGTCGTGCACCCACCACTAGTTTTTTTGTTTGTTTGCAATATAAATGTCAACCATAAACTGTCACAGGAAATTTGGAAATACATCAAGTTGTCAAACGTATGTAATTCGAAAACTTAGTGAGAACACCCTTTTGGTTTTTAAGATGTATGTTCATTTCAGCTCCAGTGAGAACGTGAAAATATAAGCCTCTCAAGACACTTAAAGCCGCTGAGACTGTGACTGCGACCCATTTAACTAACTTTTTCACAATCTTTGGGAGACTATTTAGGATTAATACGTGATAAAGGAGCGAATTTACCAAACTGTACGATATAGAGTATCATACCATCGCACTTGGTAATTTACAAGACCCGCAGATTCAAAACCAATACCAAAGGTGCATTTCCTAGAGCCATATGAAATTGTGGGAAGAAAGTTTATAATAGCTGCCAGAAAACTATATCGTGGAAGATTCAGCAAAAGGTTAGTACTGTAAATAAAACCGAAGAATTATTTTATAGACAACCATAAGTTTGTCTCTGAGCTATGGTTTTAGTAATTTTGTTAATGTATACTACGATTATTAAATGTATTTGTTAAGGTATTACCTCCAACTTCAACGAAATCGAATCACTGGTCTTAAATAACAAATTTGTAGTAGTAGCACTATCTGAAACCCACTAAACAGATGATCCTAAAGATTAAAAAATAAAAATTTTTCTTTCATTAAAAACAATTTTCAGTATTAAATCTTTAAGGTGCCAAGTGTTCAACTGGTAATATAGCTCCTCAGCCTAAAATTGTACTCAAATTAATTTCGCGAAACAATTGCAGCATTATATTATAGATCACCTAGTAGTTCGAATCACAAATTTTGTGACTTCCTTTCTAATTGGCTAGGTCAGAAGTTACTGTCATGTAGCAGTTTGACAATGATGGGCGATTTTAATATTGATTTGCTGCAAAATACAACATACTCTAGGTCAAAATATAAAGTCTTCGTCAGTAATAATATGAAACATTTAATAAAAAACTACATTAGTGGACTATGAGTCAATTGTTGTCAATATTCCTGTTAAAAAAATCAAAAACAATTTTGAAAATACAGAGTTTGAGGTGTTTAAGTATAGAAAAACCCAGTTTAAACGTTTGTTAATAATAAGACTTACACGATTGCAATCAAATGATTCTCATGTTTTGTCAGAAGGCTTGCAAACTGTTCTTTTAGAATGTGTTCAAGAACAAACTTTGATAAAAAGAAACAAACATTGCAATAATAGACGGTTTACGACAGAGTTAAACGAGTTAAAATAAAAGAAATTTGATCATATAAAAGTGCAAGTATTTTTAACAGAGCAAACGAATGGACCGAGTATCATTGGTTAAGAATCTTATACATATAAACGTAAACTCAGTATAGCGAAACGAGTGGCACGTCTATATCCTCGATCGTGCGCTGTTCTTGCTCTTTATACCCTATCCCATAGGGGTATATTAGTTTTGATACAAAGTTTGTAACATACTGAAATAATTTAGCTAGGTATACCTCAGAATCGCTAGCTGAATCGATAAAGCCATGTCTGTCTGTCCGTCCGTATGTAGGTAACCGGTTTTTGGACCTCACATTTTGATCTTGTACGTGCTGTTCGAACAAGTGTTAACATTTTTTTAAATCCGCCCACTGCCATGCCCCTTTTCTTAAAAACCTAATTTTAGGCCAAACAAATTTTGAAAAAGTGTCTGAATAACATATCTAGACAATCCTAATGTATATATTTCGTCTTCACAAAGTTTTTTGCCTTTTTGGAGGCATTTTCAGTAGAAAAACATTTTTAGGTAAAATTTTAAACATTTCAAAAAAAATTGATGCAAAATAATTGGTTTTGGTAATATATACATTACTTCCATTTCTACACATTATGTTCATGGCATAACCAGGCGAAAGACGATGTTTTTTGTCGAACCATAAATGATTTTGATAAACTTTCTGAACAATATGTTCTTACAATAACATTTTCTATATTTCAACGCCAAAAAGCCGACATTATGAGGATATTTGTTTTAAGGATGGGATGGGATAGGATATTAAACGATCCACACAGTGGATTGTATCCTTCTCATATGTTTAAGTTTAACCATATAACGTGTAGTGACCTCTATAGCATTTGTAAAAATATTAAGCATAAAAAAGATGTGACGAAATTGAATACAAATAATTCTCGACTGTTCCAATATTGTGGGATCTATTACAAACCGCTGTGATTCCAATTCCAAAAGAAAGTAAAACAGTTCAGTGTAAGAAATGTAGGCCCATAAATGTGATGCCGGCGGCTTTTCATAACATATTGTTCAGACAGTTTATCAAAATCTTTCATGGTTCGACAAAGAACAATGATTTTCGCCTGGTTATTCTATGAAGTCGTGTATACAATAGGTTTTTGTATGAAATGTTTATATTAACAGAACCAATGAATTTGCATCAACAATTTTTCGAAATGTTTAAAATTTTACCGAAAAATGTTTTTTTACTAAAAACTCCCAAAAAAGTGGGCGTGGCAAAAAACTTTGTACGAACAGAATATAGAAAATAAGATTATCTAGATATGTTCTTCAGACATTTTTTCAAAATCTGTAACGGTTTGGCCTCAGTGGGAGGATTTCAAAAATGTTTACACTTGTTCTGCTGGGAGCAACAACAAACACGTGTACAAAATTCCATCATTCTAGCTCAAAATTAAAGGCCCAAAAACTGGTGACGTACGGACAAACGGACGGACGGACAGTTATACCTAACTCAATTATTTCACTATGTTACAAACTATGTATCGAAACTAATATATGGGATAGTGTATAAACAGAAGTAAAAAAATTTGAGAAGGCTACAATCCATTGTGTGGATCGTTTTATACCCTATCCCATCCCATCCTTAAAACAAATATCCGCAAAATGTCGGCTTTTTGGCGATGAAATATAGAAAATGTTATTGTATGAAAATATTGCTTAGACAGTTTATCAAAATCTTTCATGGTTCGACAAAGAACTTCGTTTTTCGCCTGGTTATGCTATGAACATAATGTATAGAAATGGTTTTTGTATGAAAACGCCTCCAAAAAGTGAGCGTGGGTTAAAATGACATATAGAAGAAATGTGTTTACTACAAAAACCAATTATTTTGCGTCAACAGTTTTTTTACAAAATATATAAAACTTTACCGAAAAAGGTTTTTTTACTGAAAACGCCCCCAAAAAGTGGGCGGGGCAAAAAACTTCGTATGAACAAAATATATTAGTTAGGATTCTCTAGACATGTTCTAAAGTCATTTTTTCAAAATCTTTTACGGTTCGACTAAAAACAACGCTTTTCTCCTGCATGGCGTAGGGTATACAATTGGTTTTTGTATGAAAATGCCTCAAAAAAGTGGGCGTGGGTAGAAATGATATTTTGAAGTAATGTTTATATTACCAAAATTGATTATTTTGCATCAAATTTTTTTTTCGAAATGTTTAAAATTTTTCGGAAAAAGTTTTTTTACGAAAAAGGCCCTCAAAACGTGGGCGTGGCAAAAAACTTTGTAGTGACGAAATATAAATATAAAGATTGTAAAGATATGTTGTTCAGACTTTTTTTCAAAAACTCCAACGGTTTGGCGTAAAACTATGTTTTTCTTAAAAGAGGCCGTGGCAGTGGGCGGATTTCAAAATTTTGTATACTCTTTCTGCTGGGAGCAACAACAAACACGTCTACCATATTTCATCATCCTAGCTCAAAATTTAAGGCCCGAAAACTGGTGACGTACGGACGGACGGACAGACATGGCTAAATCGACTCAGCAATCGACTCTGAGTCGGTCCATATACTTTGAGGTATACCTAGCTCAATTATATCTCTATGTTACAAACTATGTATCAAAACCAATATACCCCTATGGGATAGGGTATCCGAATAATGTATTATATTAAAACAAAAAATATTTAACAATATTTCAAGAATACTTAAAACGTATATGGGATAGGGTGTAAACAAAAGAAAAAAAAAATGTATTATATTAAAACAAAAAATATTTAACAATATTTCAAGAATACTTAAAACATTTTTGTAACTACCCTTCTGCAGAAAAGTGTTTTGAGACTTCGCAGATCCTTTTTTGTAAACTTAATACTTTGTAATATACTAAATAAAAAAATAAAAAAAATAGTTAATAAATAAATATATAAATCAATCAGGTATTAAAACATTGATCGTGAAATATTAGTGCAAAAACTTTATAAATATGATGTGACAAATAATGCATTTTCAAGGCTTAAAACTTGCAGTAGCAAACACGACGTTTGGTGAACTACAGGGTACCATTTTTTGCCCGATGTTGTTTCTTTTATACATTAACGACATAGTAAAAACATATGAGATTTTAAGGACGGGATAGAATAGGGTACAAAACGATCCACGCAGTGGATTGTAGCCTCCTCATATGTTTTGTAATTAAGAATATAAAATTTTCCTTGTATATTGAAATACAAAAGTAGTATATATATACTTAATAAAGAAATATTTTACAATGCAGTACATGACGACAACTTTGTTTTCTACATAAAATTATACCGTGAAACACTATGCTTAAATACAAAAAAACACCGGGCCGATTTTGATTCAAATTAGAGTTTGAGAGTTTGACTTTTTGCATAGTTTGGCCAAAATACACAATAGCATTAGTTTTGGTTATTGATGTTAAAAATATATAAATGGTATGGAGCTGTGTTTCTAAAAACTATTATTTCGGAATTTTTGGCCATGTGAATTATAATAATTTTTCGTAAATGGCTAAAACTGAAAAATACGCCAAGAATCCGTTATATGTATTTTCTCGAAAAAAAAAACGGTTTTGCAGTTTTGTTGGACATACTATATTCATAAGATATATATAAAGTTTAATCAATAGTAGAGCAGTTTTTGAGAAGATTGACGTTTCGTGAAGTTTTCATATAGCAGGTACCGTTAATAAAATGGCTAGGATTATGACCAAACAAATTGCCAATAGGTAGTTGAAGCAAAATCGATCAAGCTATTTTGTCTGGAAACACGATCATTACAGACATACAGAACGTAACATAAATAAAATATCGAGGACGAATTTTTTCAAAAAATCAAGTTGAAAATATAGTCACGATAACCTTAGGCGGGCAACTGTCTCTTTAACCACCAGACTCGCTTATAAATAAGGTTTTTGCGATTAGAGGCATTTTAAATAACTCACTCTACTTTATCAGTTAATGAATAAGGCTGTAAATGAACTGTTTCAAGACAAGCTGAAAATTGCCTCTGGGCTATGGTGCTAGGAATTTTGTCCATTAAATATGTCTGCTGTTGTTTTTGTTGTTGTTTTTACAAGAAGTGTTGTTGATATGTTGCGTTGTCTATTTTTGTTTTACTGGTTCCGAATATTTGCAAAATGGCCTTCATTACTGAAGAAAGCAGAACACGAAGATACTGATAGCAACTTATTTTGTTATGTAAAAGTAAAAAGTTTAAAATATATGTGTTTAAACAAATATATAAAAATAAATGGGTGCACGACTTAGCCGTACGCAATTTTTCACAGCGAGTTAATTTGACGTTTTTAATAATTTTGCCAAAATACACAATAATATTTATTTTTATTAAGGATGCTTAAAATGATATAAATAATGTCGAAATGTGATTATTCGCACGTTTATTCCGTAATTAAAAGGTATCTGTGTATTATGTGAATAATTATGAAATTTCATCAAAATCGTTAAGGCCGTTTTCGATAAAATGTATAATTTTTATATGGCAGGTACCGGTAATATATAACTTAGCTAAAAGCAAACAAAAAAATGGCCTATAATTATGACCAAAAATACGCTGGATACGAAGTTTGAAGAAAAGATATGAAAGTAGTCATGTTTTGTTTCATCGAGAGCGATGAATGAGCAGGAGTTACTGTAGAATGCGCAGGAATGGGTAGAAACCTTTTGTCAGCATATATATGTATACCGCGGTACATAGATAGGTACTTATTTTATTTTGTATTTATTTATGTTGAATTGATAGCTTGATTCATAATTTAATAATTAACAGAAAAAATATAAAATGGATATATAGATTTTATTTTCAACCACTAATTAGTTTAGTGAAGAAAATCGTGACTTTTTCATCACGAAATGTTTTCAGTGGTGTTCATAGAAATTAGACAACCATTTTTTGTTCAATTAAAGCAGAAGGTAACATCAACATGCCATAAAATGTGATAGGCTTCTCGCGCCCATTAGTAAGAAACCCCTGACGTACAGACGGATGGACGGATGGAGAGAGAGATTTCCAGATCGACTAAGGTAGCGATTCTGAGTCGATCCATATACGTTTTTTATAAATTATTTTTCTTTATTACAAACTATGTATGAAAACTAGTATTCCCCCATGGGATAGGGTATAGAGAAAATGAGTGTGTAATTTACAATGACATACCCCTGTAATTGCAACTATTAGCTAACATATCCATTTAAATTAATATATTCAATAAAGTAAAACGATCTTTTGCGTTTTATAACAAAATTTCCAAAATATTAATGAACAACTAGAAGCTTCGACTTCCTGCAAAATAACATTCTTCATAGTTGCTTGGAATGCATTAAAGTGAATTTAAAGTCTATAAAAGTTGTTTATTCATTCGTAATACATTCTCTTTCTAACTATATCCCAAGCTATTGGCACTAATTATGACCAACAAATTTGCTACAATAAATTGTCTTATAATAATTGCATACCCATAAAAAAATATGTTCTCATGAGTATTGCTTCGAGTAGTGATAAAATATATAATTTTTGTTTTTAAGATAACGTAGAAAATGCGTAGATATACTTTTCTAAACATTTTATTACCAATTCCATCGGGATATATTCATTTTAATACATAGTTTGTATCATAGAGAAACAGTAAAAAATATGGATTATATTAAAAAGAGGGTGAAATTAGGTATATAAACTCATTGCCAAGCCCACTTTCAAAAACAACAAGTGAACCCATTCTAAAAATATTTTTAAAATATGTCATGTTAGGAAAAACTGAAATTAAAAAAACTTGGCGGTAAAATTGCATTGGAAATGTTCGTCATTGAAAAAAATACACATTCCACGAAGTAATATTGTCGGAGAACGTCAAAAGAAAAATTATACGAAGCTGTCGAAAAGTGTTTTAAACATATAAAAAGCAGATTTGTGAATCGGTAAATACCTAACATCCCAGTCTACCCTTAAATAAAATACCCTCAAAAAGTAGATGTGATAACACTTGGTACGAAATAAATAAGAAAATCACATTTCGTGAACATATTAGTTATACAACTCCTAAAAAATTCGTGTCGTTTGAGCAAAATTGCGGATTTCAAATTATAACATTAATTTCTGTACTGAATTCGTAATCAAGGAGCTTTTATACTAAATTTCATTATTTTATTTCATGAAATCTTATAAGCCATGTCAGAATCAGTAATAGGATTTTGGTAGGATTTTGGCTGTGTCTCTTTTGCATTTTACCATAATCGCCTTTTTACATACTCACATAGGGGAATATAAGTTTTGAAACACTATTCTTAACATAGAGAAATAATGTCAAAGATGAAGAAATTTGTTTAAAAAAGCCAATCTCAACAGCCATTTTTTTAAAAGAAAAGGAGCTTGGATAGACTCCACCTCCAAAGCCCGTAATTATATTGTAACAAATAAACCCTACTCATAAGCTTGTACAACGTTAAATAGATGCTGCATAATCTAAACGCGTCTGATGGTTGGATAAAGCCTGTTCAAGGGTATTTTATGTTTTTAACCTATCGCATAGGCGTATATTAGTTTCGAAATATATAACCTTTCAGATATGTTTTAGCTAATTCTAATCAATTCAGATAAGTTTTAGCTAATTCTAATGAGTAAGGGGGATATGTAGTTCCTTAGTTGTTCAAGTTAATTACTAAACTGCCTTCTTAACCTGAAGAAACAGAGGTTAGCAGGAGGAATTCTTTATTTATTACTGTCAAGATGTCGTTGTCAGAATTAATAGCGGAACCAAGGCATGATGGAGCAGCGAGAATTCTCCATTTTCAGCAAGTACCATTTGGGTTGTATACCAAAACTAGAAATGGATCTTATAAATTTTTTCTATAAATACCGTCATCTTGAAATTCCTGAATAGGTGGTGGGCATCGATCGAAAAAAAACACTGAACTTATGGGCTATACTTATCCAAAGAAGAGCGATCTGCTTTTTAACGATTTTTCTACAAAGTATTTATTTGACGTGTGCGTATGACGTATTTCCACCAATAAACAATCGACAACAGTTCTAGAGCAGAGTCAATAAAAACTTGTAGACATTTTATCCGTAGCCACTAGACTTATATCAGCGTGAGCGGTTATGTCTTCTTTTGATATCTTAGGGCTGTTGCAGCGACCGGGCGTTGTCCAATTGAAAGCCGCCCAGCAATTCATAGATTATAAATTATAGATTTATCATATGCTATTTAAGTGGATCCTTATTCATTCATGCATTTAGTTTTTCAGCGAAAATTTCCATTCGTAAACTCTGTATAACGACAAGTTGTGTACGACATTTTGAATAACTAAAATACAGCTACAAGTAAATATGCGATTAATAGCTTGTCTTAGCGACTAGGGTTAATGACTTTTCTGTATTGCCATCATAAAAGTTTTTATGTAATAGTGGATATCTTTATTTTCGCTAAATGAATTTACTCCCACTTTTTATGGATATTTTGTAATCAGTTTACAGCACTATTTATGATATTGCATAATAAGGAAATATATTTCAGAACTTATACTTACCTATATACTTAAATAGAATAAATTAATATACCTTATCGTAAGTATTCAAATGTACTTATTTTATTATCAATTATTTTATACATTCTTATGTAAATTAATTTATATCAATTATACAAATTGAGGATTTAAAAACAATATTGAAAATAATATTCGACTGGGTGTTTTGCTTAGATCCCCAATGGAACTCGAAGTCGCGGTTGACTCCTTTATCGATACCGTTCAAAAATCGGATTGGAATAATAGACTGAGTCGTACGCAAATTTCTCTTTCACAGAGAATTTTTCAATTTGAATTTTTTAATAAATTGGCCAAAATACATAAACTAAGCCTAAAAAGGCTGCAGGTTATGACTTGATTACAAGAAAAATTCTTAAAATGTTGCCTCGGAAAGCATTGACTAAACTTCTCTACATTGAAAATGCGGCAGTTAGAGTACATACCAAGGCAGTGGAAAGTCGCGGAAGTGATTATGGTTAGATAACGAGGAAAATCACCGAATGAAATAAAATCTTACAGACCTATTTCCCTTCTTCCAATAATTTCAAAAGTTTTTGAAAGGATATTACACCCTGTTATTGACCAGAAACGTCTTGTACCTGACCATCAATTTGGATTTAGAAGTAAACACTCGACTGTGGACCAAGTACATCGATTTACTGACGTAATTGAGAAAGCTTTCGAAGAAAAGAAAATTTGCTCAGCTGTATTTCTTGGCGTTTCGCAAGCTTTTGACGAGGTTTGGCATAGAGGCTTTCAATGCAAATTAAGACAAGTTCTGCCAGAATAGAGTCTTCCGTGTAAAACTTGGAAAGCAATGTTCAGATTTGAAAGAAATAATGTCAGGAGTACCCCAAGGACGGGCTGACGGGCTTAGTGGCACGATGGTTAGTGCGATGAACTGCCGCGCAGAAGGTATGGGTTCGATTCCCAGCCGTAGCAACGCCTAACTGATTTTTCACTGGCCCTTCTCTCGTAATGATCTGACAAATCATCAATTGTCATGAAAAGCTTATCTCAACTAAGCCGTTCGGATTCGGTAGAAAACAGGAGGTCCCGCCATCGTGCTAAGAAGTACACACGCACACATGAATGGTTGTGAGAAAAAGCTTAGCCCTGGGTACTAACGAGCCTGTCGTGCCATAAATTTATTTTCATTTATTTATAGTACCCTAAGGAAGCGTCTTTGGACCACTCTTGTACCTCATATTGATATCCCAGAAACAAACGATACAATAGTGGCAACGAAATATTCTAAGCTTAAGCTTGATAACAAGCTGTTGTTCTATAAGTACGTGCTAAAACCGGTTTGGACATATGGTATATAACTATGGGGTTTTACCAGTGAAACGAATCTATATACCTTACAAACTTTCGAAAGAAAAATGCTAAGATCATTCGTCAATGCGCCGTGGTATAAAAGGAACGAGGATCTACGCAAAGATCTGGGTATTCCCGCGCTAACAAACAAACCGCGCTATAAATTCTGAAAAAAAAAACAGGAACTCTCAAAGTACAGTAAAGTGCCAAACTTTCATTATACAAAAATTGCTAGATGATATAAAAAATGTCGAAATGTGATTATACCAACGTTTATTCCGTAATTGAAAGGAATCGGTGCCCATGTTAATAATAATGATTTTCCGTTATTGGTCAAAACTGAAAAATTTAGGTGTAAGTGGGCCAAAACCAGTTATTTGGAATTCATGAAAACAGTAATAATAGTTTGTAAATTATTTTTATTCAATTTGGCCAAATAGTTTGCGAGAAATTGACAATTTTCTTTATACCTATCGCCTATATGTAAAAATCCGTGATATGGACTTTCTCGATAAAAACTGAGTATGCAGTTTTGTTCGAACTAATATGTTTATAGTATATGTGAAGTTTAATCAAAATCTTTGGAGCCGTACGGACAGACGGACGGAATTCCAAAAACCACTTTTTGGGTTCCGCTATTCGAAAATTTTCACGAAAATATTACTTTCTCTTTGTTGGAGAAAGTTGAAAAGGGTGGTGGTTTTAGTGAGTAAACATAGCACACTACTTTGGGCACGTGCTTATCGTGTCTATGATGATTTCCACTAGCCCACGGAAGAAAAGTAATACAAATTGTTCAATTAATATCTTCTGTCATTGAAATACAATACTGAAATACTATACAAAGCTGAGGGAAATAGCTTAATAAAGAGCATGCACCAACACATTAGCAACATTTGGTCGGATTAAAGTGAAAGCATATCTGCAAACGAATCTCAGTATAATTTGCCCTTCACCTTCAACCCAATAGCACTTATATCTATCCTAGTATGTAAGTCGTCTAAAATAGAAGTAAGGTTTAACTACATCCTCATTTCACTTTTGTAATAAGAAATAAAGCCTTATGAACGTTATTATGCATTTCGACATACAACAGGTCACCAAGGTACTGTTGATTAAAAAAAAAAATTGGCGAAGGCCGCTAAATGAAGCAACAAAGTTCCGTGAGCGGGAGGGACTATCAAAGGGAGTAGAAAGCAATACAGAGGTCTAGGTACTCTTTTGTGGGGAGGAAGTTAAAATCGCCACAAATCAGCCAACTTTAAAATAACTTTTGCCTTCTATCCGAAATTCGGCTTTGTTTCGCGGTGCAATATTCGGAGTTCCTTCGCCTTTATAAAACGAAACCCAGGGGCACCTCAAAAATCAATAGAAGTGATTGAAATGCTGTCAAATATTCTTAATACGGTTCCTTCCTACCGTGATCTCCGAAAAATCTCCTGCTTCTTTCTGTTAAAAGAGTTAAGCTTTATATGTTTGACTTCCCTCTTTACAAGGGAAAGATTATGTTAGGTGATAAAATCGCGTACCTAGCTTTTTTTCGAGGAAATCCATAAAACGGATTCTTAGATTTAAACCATGAGAGCAAATAATATCTGTGTTACTCTTATTGATCGTAACAATCATACATATTTAGTTTAAGGTAAATATAATTCACATGTACATCGGTTCCTTCAAATTCCGGAGTAAAAGTTCTTATAGTCACAGTTCCAAATTATTTATTTATTTTAACATCAATAAACAAAATGAATGTTATTGTGTGTTTTGGGCAAACTATACCAAATATCAAATTCTTGCATGGTTCGTGTTTGAGCTTACGTCTACCTCACAGTGAAAGAGAAAGTTGCGTGCGACCCAGTCGTGCACCCACTTTCGTTATGTATTTATGAAGAGAATTCATTATTAGCCGCAAACTAAAGCAACTGTTGTTTGACAAAAAAAGTTCCCCTCCGCTGAGAATTTCGTTCCATGGAATCGAATTTTCTTAGGGGTTCACAAGTGAAACATGCCTGTTAATTGATTTCAATAACGGTCTGGATACTGGATTTATCCATATATCATAACAAAATAATACAAAACTGCCTACCGGTAAATTGAGTGTTTTGTATCATTTCAATTGTGATTGATTAATTCGAATCACTTAAGTCAATTAAATGAATTTATTCATGTAGTACGTACAGTCTACACTACTCTTTTGACTTTTTGGTGTTCAAACAACAAGTATAGTATACCGTACCGATGACCGTACATACAAGCTTGAGTAAATTTTACTTCTGTGTAGTTTTATATAAATTAAAATTCTGAACCATTAAATTTTATCAGTAACCAATTCTAATGTTAAGGATGACTATATAGTGGCCAGGAACAAAATTCAACTACACCTTAGCCTATTTAGACTTAGTTAAGCCTGGACATCTATCCAGACTAATGCTCTTTACCTGGATTAACAAATTGTTACATTGTAATGTTGATACATTTGATTTAATCCGAAAATCATATTTCAATTTCAAAATTACAGATTAAAATTAAAAAACCGAAACCGAATTTGCCAAATGCAATATAGCCTGTTTCCGTTTTATTCTTTCTTTTTCTTTTTAGAACAAGATTTATATGCAAAATAAAAAAACACCTTAGTATATATTCATTATGTTAGACCGTGATATATTTGTTGCTAGACGCATAGTAAAATTAATATGGTGATTATCTGGCTTTATTGCATCAGATTTTGAACTGTTGATATGCATTACCTAAGAAGTAAGTTAACAAGGTTTCTGGCTATCTTCAAACCAAGTTCTTGAAATGATCCACATCACAAGTGACTACGATCCTAAGAATTTTTTAGGTTATTCGCATTGAATTACCTATTCGCTTTAACCAACAAACGATTTTTAGCATTTAAATGGATTTAACTGGATTTAAATTTCACCAAACTTAAATCGCCTACAATAGTGTTTATCGATCCTTTTTTAAATTATATATAAAAATCGTAGATAAATATAAAAATGATGCGTATGTTTGTTTGTATGTATGGATGTGTTTTGGACTATGTTTAATATTTTGTCAACCGTACATAATGTACACATCTTTTCTTAATGCATTTCTTATTCAATATTAAAATTTAAATACTTTAAATTTCTTCGTGTTGCTTCAAAAAAAAAAATTTGAATTCCTTTTCAGTATGTATGTATAATATGGAGTAGGTACTAGGTTAGGTTAGGTTAGATTGTAGTGGCTGAACGTGATGCGCGTGCACAATTAGGCAATACAGGTCCATTATGGTACCACGTGGATCTGTCTACTATCATTTAGTCGTTCGCCTAATTGAACCGTTCAGAGCTAACTATGTAGCGAAAGAGGTTTCTGACATTGATATTAGCCAGCTCACCTAGATTGTACTCTCCCAGATGAAGTTTCCTTTTTAATGAGAGAGCAGGGCATGAGCATAGAAGGTGAGTAAAACTTTTCTCCTCTTTTTCGTCTAAACAGCTTCTGCAGAAGTCATTGCTGAAGAGACCTAGTATTCTTGCGTGTAGACTTAACGGACAGTGTCCTGTAAAGACACCGTTAATGATGCTGATGTTTGATTTGTTCAGCATTGTCAAGCAGATCGAGCGCTTCTGGTTAAAGTTAGGATAGTTTTGCCTGGATATTTGATACGTTGTGCCGTTTATCCATCTGCGGTTTCCTTTATGGATCACAACCAGTTTGATCTGTAAATCACATGTAGCGATGGGCATACCTATCATGTCTACTGACGTTAAAATATCGAGAGTTATTCCCTGTCTGGCAAGCTCATCTGCGTTGCAATTCCCTGGTTTGTCTCTGTGGCACGGCACCCAAAAAAGGTGAATGGTAAAATGCTTCGCCATCTTGTTAAGAGACAGTCGGCATTCGTGGGCTGATTTCGAATTGAACGAGATTGCTTCCAGGGATTTTATTGCCGCTTGGCTGTCACTGAAGATGCTAATATACATCGCGGATATTATATTCCATTTCAGTCAGGACAAGACTTCTTTCATTGCCATGATTCCCGCTTGGAAAACGCTACAATGGTCGGGAAGGCGAAGGGATATTCTTAGGTTAAGCATCTCAGAGAAATTATCTCTCCAGATTCGGTTTAGACCCATCCGTGTAGATGTAAATTGAGTTATTTGTTTCGATCGAATCCGACTCCCATTCAAGGCGACTATGAATTTTTGTCCTGAAGTTATGCTCAAAACTGAGTTGGGTAGTGGTGTGGTCGGTGTTTTTTGTAATGTTAAGGTGATTCAGAATCCTTTTGTGTGCACCCTGATTGGGGGTCCATTGTGACGAGGTCTCAGTCTCACAGCTACACAAGCTGCGGTCTGTTTGCCGTAAATATCTAGGGCGCTAGATGTAGGATTGCATCCAGACTAAGACACCATAAAGGAGTATATGTCTGATTATAGACACGTAAAGCCAGAAAGAGATATGCGGTTACATACCGCATTTCCTTTCGGTTGCCAAGAGTGTAAGGCTACGGTGGCTTTCTTAACGCGTTCTTGGATGTTGGCTTTCCAATTCAGTTCCCTATCCAAAACCAGACCAAGGTATTTGGCTGATTCTGCGAACTGGAGACTGACGCCATTAAGTTTGGGAGGGTCAATGTGGGGACTTTATATTTCCTGCTGAAAAGGACCAATTCCTTTAATTTTAATTTTATATATTAAATTGGACTCACTAAAATAGTAAGTGTCTTGAAACTGTGCGTGAGTTCATTAACCATTAATGTCAGTAGCATTACATAAAATTGTCGGGATCAAAAGAATGGGCATTGCACCTCCCACACATGGAAAATATTTATCCTTAAATTTCTTGAGTTCAATAACCTTTGCCCAAGTATATTAGTTACATTTTTGAGTGGTTTTACGAAAACTTGAGTATATTCAATCTTATATATCTGAAACACTAAAAAGAGCGGAAGCGTCAACATTTTGCATAAGTCCATATAATATAACTACATATATAACCATCGTAACAAAATATGCACATGTTCATATCAGTGATCGGGGCAATTCTTTGCATGTTATATACTAACCATCATATATCTAAAGTAGGATAGCCAGTGTTTTGAAAATTTGTGCGTGAAAACCAGGAAAACCATTAACTATATTTCTATATTTCATACCCTTAAATTTTTTAGCAACCCCTACTTTTGAGGATAATAGTTTTAAAGTTGGGTTAGGATTAGATAGGGTATTACACATTTTGCAGTGCAGTATTTTAAAATGTTTTTTATTCTTTTTTACCCGACGATTCTTTTAACCAATTTTATAATAAGTGTAACGAATGGCACTGGGTTACAGCTAGTATTATATAATTAGATAAATATACAAAATATACACTTCCGACTTAAAGCAAAGAACAACTTTGCTGTTGATATCATTTGACAGTTTTCATTTTCTCAACATCGAAAATTATGCGTGAAGAAAATTACGAAACAAATTAACGATATTTAATACATTCTTCGTTTATTGTTTTGCAGTACAGGAACGCTTTCGCAGAGTTCCACAGTCAAGTTAATCGGTACGCAAATTAACTTTGCACGATTCTTACTTTCATTAATTGAAACTCGTAGACGACAAGTCTCATGTACATTTTTAATTTTGGCCATAATTTAGAACTTGAGTAACGCTATTGGCAAACAGATAAATTTATAATAAAAATCGTAAAAGTTAATCAAAAAGTCGTTATGCAATTTCAAACGTGAAATGACTTGAGATAGTAAATACAATACAAAACCAACGAACTTTATAGGTAATTAATACTTATTACATTAATAAAAGTCCAATAAATATATAAATGCAGGTGGCCATGGCTCAAAGGAATGCGTAGTTGACTGCTAAGCCAAACGCTGCGGGTTCAAGCCCCAGCTTCTGCAGCATTTGTTTTGTACGAAAATTGCCAGCATATCTGAGGCCACCAGTGCGATATTATGAGACAATATAAATATGTCTCCCTCCTCTGTGCCACCAAAGAGAATATTATATTCTCTTTGATGCCACGTAGGTGTATGTTATATCTCTTTCCTTCTACGTATCTATCTGTCTCTCTCTCTCTCTGTTGTATTAATGTCTTGATCTGTCCCAGCCAATGGCCTCAGTCGCCAGTGCTGTTACGTGTCTGTAGTTCGTTGCATTCATGTGCGAAGTACTGTGTTGTCCAAGTCCAGTATACAGTTTTTTTTTTAGAAAAACGTTGTTTCCGGTTCAAATATAAGGTATATTGAAAAACTTTCTAAGCAAGATATTTGGACAACATTACTGTCCATTTATTTTTGCTACGCCCACTTTTTGTGTTTTTGTTTTCTTAGACCACAAATTATTTTTTTTTAAATTTAGAAAACAAATTTTTTTTTTGCAAAAATTTACTGAAATTCCAAAAAGGTTTCGATAATATTCTGAACCATGCTAATTTTAGGTTTGGTGGTGTTTTCATAAAATGTGCGTATACAATTATAAGTCCAAAAATATTGACTTTGAATATACAAGGTATTTTGCATGCTTGCAGTAAAAATGCAAATATTTTTAAAATCCGTCCACTGCTAAGCCCACTTTCAGAAATAAGACACTTCTGGTCAATCCATAAAACATTTTGTTTAATCATAAAAAATCAAAATGATGTGTAATAATGATAATGTGTAATGATGATAAAATAAAAACTTGTTAACTTGTACTTTCTTACTTTCTTATTAAAATGGTACTGGTACTGGTACTTTCTTATTAAAATCAAGAGAACGATAACTTAGACGCGAAGAAATAATAACGATTTTTGTAGAACAGTTCAATACAAGCACTTTTAACAATGGAAATGGGGGTCTATCTCCCCCATTTTGGGTGGGAGGGCCAATTTTTTAAAAATAAAACTAAAAATGAAAAAATATTTAAAAAAACGGCAGTACCTACAATTAAGTATCATACCTTTTTTAAGGCCAGTGTTCTATTAGCTTATATTTAAACGAAGTGAAATCTATGCATAGTTTTTGAACAAAAAAGTGGTTTTAAACTCAAAATTTAGGCAAACAAAATGTAAAAAAAAAATTTTCAAAACTTTAAGATTATATATTATTTTTTCGCTAATATTCGCTACTCTAATTAATTCTTAATCAAAAACTAGAAATTCTTATGTTCTCTATTTTTTGAGAAAATTGGAAATTACTAAAACTACTTTTTAATAGGATATTTGTTTTTTGGCTTGCTTACGTAGATATTACTACAAATAAACACTGAGGTGCGGATGGGCCATGCTGCCTCCGTGCGACCTTCCTGCTTGGTTACACTGTAGGATTTGTGATGAATACGAAATTTGATGTTTGAAAAGTTTCTTTTGCTTTTAAAGCACTCGACAGTAACATCTTAAAGTGAGATAACCAAAACACAAAAATAATGTAAAGTTGTCAGGCACTCAGGCAGGCGCCTAAGTCAACATTTTTTTTTTTGTTAACGGTACACCGGGCGGCCCGTTTATCGGAAACAAAGGATTTTATCTTTCTTTCTGGGAACACACGCTCACGCTCACGCTTAAGCAAGTTCGTTGCTCCGCTCAGGGAATGTAAAGTTGTCAGGCAGGCACCTTAGTCAGGCGAATTGTACAAAATACAATTAAAGTGTTAATTTAAAAGTTGTTGTGTAATTTCATATTTTGACATATTATATAAAAACAAACTTGATTTAAAAATTAGCTAAAAGAACATTGGGCTTAAAAAAATTATTATTGTTATTTAATATTTGCCGGTATTATTGTTATTTTTAAATTTTTATTTCCACTTTTAGTACTTTCTTTATAAAATTGCCCCTCCCCAGATAGACCCCACTCCCCCCTTGTAATGAACTGTACACTCCCCTTATTAAAATTAGATATCTATAAAATTCCGTTTGGGTCTGATATATACTGTCTGCGTTTTATAGCAATCAAAGTAATTGTTTTCAGACAGATGTTTCGAGTTGGTACTAATTTATGTTACATAACTTGCATCTTAGATGAAGCTTTAATAAATTTTCATTTGTTATAATAATTTATGAATGTGAAACGTCCTTCAAATGCAGAACAAATTATTTGTTTTTCATGTATCGTAATTAAAACCCCACTTTTTGAGTCTCAAGCGATTAACGGTTGAGATTAAAAAAAACATTTAAAAGTGTTCGCAAATTATATATAGGTACAAAACTGCTTACAACAAATTTAAGAAAAATGCACATGAATATAACATTAAAATGGCCTTGAAATCATGTAATTCCTTTTCATAGTGGCTACAACAATAAAATTCATTTGCTTATACTTGATGGCTTTATTAATAGATCCCTTATAATTTCATTTAGTTATTTTTTCTCCCTCCATAGACAATTAATTGTGGACATAATATGTAGGTTTGTTGCTTTCTTTTAGATATGTGTTAAGATTGCAAAAAAAAAATAAAAACTCACAGGATTAGTAGTAGAAACGTTCGTTAATTCCATCTCGACACAAGCAAAAAATACAATTTATAATTAAAAACACTTATTTCTTTGAAGAACTTTTTTTTAAATAATGTATTCACAAAAGGATCCGAAATTACTTCAAGTTCAATGCAGTCACACCAAAACGCGGACACAAATCGACGTTTACAATTAACTAAGCGTCAAAGATGCGATCTTGACGTATTAATTTTTCTATCAACTCAACATCAAAAGAGCTCTCAACCGTCTGAAGCACGTGCAGTTACCAGACTGCTCATCATCACTTGTCGATCAGTGGCCGATTTTTTCCGATGCGTGAAAATAAACCTCACCAACTACAGAAGAGAATGTCGGGTGTAGTGTTGACTTGACGTTGACAGCCAACACCGCTAACTACCTCTCATTTATTTCTAATCGTGCTGATTGGGGTGGTTTTGCTGATAAAACATCACTACCTTGCCACTAGACAGATCGATACACTGAATTAGGAATGGGAGTGGGAGTGTGCAAATTTTGAAAATGTCTACACTTATACCGGAGGCCTGACCGTAGAGCATATGTATTAAATTTTATTATCTTATATTATTCTATATAGCTGGACAGACGGACAGACCGACAGATGTGTCGGTGAGGTTGTTTCCAGCCCTGATAGAGCAGCGTGAATTCTCCATCGTCATCCTACACAAACGGACGAGTTTGGGCGGTATACCAAAACTAGCCATGGCTCTGTATAGTTCGTCTCTATAAATGCTGTCGTATACTCACTTACTTGCTTAAGTGGCACTGGAGTCCGGAATGAACCTAGGCCTCAAACAACATGCCTCTAGAATTAGCCCGGTCCTTAGCTAACTGCCTCTATTTGCGCATTCCAAGTTGGTTGAGGTCGGTTTCTACTTGTGCGCGCCACTTAAGGCGAGGGGTTCCTCTACTGCGTCCGACGTCTGGCTGGGAATTGAAGACTCTGCGAGCCGGAGTATTGGTGTCCGTTCGTTCTACACGTAAAATGCGGAGTTTTTTGACCAGGGGCGATCAGGGTCTTATATAAGATCTCCTTAGTAGTTCGTGTTAGGGCTTTACTACTGAATTGCCTTCTTAGCCCGAAGAAACAGCGGTTGGCAAGCGTAATTCTTCGTTTAATTTCTGACGAGATGTTGTTGTCAGAGTTAATAGCGGAGCCGAGATAGATAAAGTCAATGTTATATCTGTCAATAGTGACGTTCTGTCCAATTCGTCGATGTTGTGTGTCCTTTCGTGTTGACAGCATATACTTCGTCTTGCCCTCATTTACTGCTGAATCCATTTTTGCCGCTTCCTTCTCTATACTAGCAAACGTGGCTATGCCATCACGTTGGGTCCTACCAATGATGTCAATATCGTCGGCGTTTGCTAGTAGTTGTACAGATTTTTGGAAAATTGTGCCTCTGGTGTTGGCTCGTGAGTTTTGCACAATCTTCTCAAGAATCAGATTGAAGAAGTCACATGACAGCGCATTGCCTTGCCTAAATCCTTTTTTGGTATCGAATGTGTCGGTGAGGTCGTTTCCGACCCTGATGAATGTCGTATGCGGCTTTGAAATTGATGAATGGGTGGTGGGTATCGATTTGGACTTCTTGAGTATTTTTCCCGGATTTGCTGACGTGTGAAGATTTGATCAGTTGTAGACTTTCCTGGCCTAAAACCACACTGATAAGGGCCGATCAGGTTGTTGGTAAACGGTTTCAGGCTTTCAAATATAACGGCAGTTAGAATTTTGTAGGCGATGTTGAGGAGACTTATGCCTCTGTAGTTGGCGCAGTTTAGAGGGTCTCCTTCTTTGTGGATCGGGCAAACGATGCTGAGGTTCCATTCTTCAGGCATACTTTCTTCCGACCAGATTCGGCTTATGAGTTAGTGGATGTTACTTACTAAGTCATCTCCGCCGGCTTTATAAAGCTCGGCGGGAAGGCCTTATTAAGCTTCAGTTTAGATATTGCTATCCTCACTTCACTCAGGTCGGGTGGTTGGCAGTTCTCGCTGTCGTTGCCATTATTGAATGGTTCGTTCTGCCTGGCAGCGGAATATTGTTCATCATCGCTCCTCGGAATATTCGGACATCCAAAATACTTGATGCGTGCCTCTTGTCTATCGCTATGTGATCAATTTGGTTGACCGTTCGTTGATCTGGAGACCGCTATTCCCCTTATGAATATCGAGGTGAGGGAACCGTGTGCTGGCTATAGTGGCATTTCGTTCCGAAGCGAAGTCAATTAGCCTAAGTCCGTTACCAGACGTGTTGTCGTGTAGGCTATGTTTTCCGACAACGCTGCTAAAGATGTGTTCTCTTCCTGCCTTTGCCTTAAAATCTCCCAAGCACGATTTTAACAACGTACTTCGTTAGTCGCTAATAGATTTTGTCAAGGAGTTCATAGAAGCAATCCTTAGCTATATCATCTTTTCCTCCGTTGGGGCATGAGCGCATATAAGGCTTATGTTGGCGAATTTTGCCTTGATGCGGTTTGTTACAATGCGTTGGCTAATGTCTTGGAAACATAAGACTTCTTGCCTAAGTGTGCCACTTAAAACAAATCCGCATCCGATTAGCCGCTGTTTCTGCTCACTATAACACGGTCCGTAGTAGATGTCACAGTTTTTCATCCTCTTTTTGCCCGGCCCATCCCATCGTATTTCCTGGATGGCAGTAATGTCTGCTTTATAGCAGTTAAGGCCTTCCGCTAGTTGTTCGCTTGCACATCTCCTGTTTAATGTTCTCACATTCCAGGTGCAGATACGAACGTCGTTGTCATTTTTTCGTTTAGCCGTGTCGTCAACAATAAAATCAGTCCTTTCCGAGGCTATTGGTTGCATCGTAACAATGGTTTTTTAAATGGGTGGGTAGTTAACCCAAAGCACAACCCCCAACCTGGAGGGCAGTTCCAATTTATTAATTACCCCTAGGACACGGGGCCATCAGTATTCACTACGGGGTTGAGTGCTGCCGTTGGCCTTTCGGTTCATCCGCCACCATCTCTGTTCAAGGAGCCTGACTAACCCTTGAAATTCCTAGACAACCTGTTGTCCGAATATGTCGAAGCAGCTTTCTGACCTGGCTGTTTATAGTGTTGTTGTTTTTCGTCGTGTTATCAACACTCGCGCTTATCGTTTAGCAAGTCAAATCCGGTTGGATGAGACAAGTACCCGATGGTTACCACTTGGAGGTAAAAATAAGCACTTTATGTGTAGTTAGAGTTACAACACTGGGCATTGCCAAGTTAACGCCAAGCTGAGTATACTCTCGTTCTACAACACAAAACCATGTTGTCGTATGCGGCTTTGAAATCGATGAATACATGGCGGGTATCGATTTGGACTTCTTGGGTTTTTTCCAGGATCTGCCGAAGTGTGAAAATTTGATCGGTTGTGGACTTTCCGGGCCTAAAACCACACTGATAAGGGCCGATCAAATTGTTGGTAAACGATTTCAGGCGTTCACATATTACGGCAGATAGGGTCTTGTAGGAGATGTTGAGGAGACTTATGCCTCTTTATTTGGTGCAGTTTAAACGGTCTCCTTTTTTGTTGATTGGGCATTCCATTCTTCAAGCATACATTCTTCCGACAAGATTTGGCTTATGAATTGGTGGATGTAATTTACGAAGTCATCTCCGCCGGCTTAATAAAGCTCAGCGGGAGGCCGTGGTTACCAATATTGAATGGTTGGTTCTGCCTGAAAAACGGAATGTTGTTCCTCATCGCCGTTTTAAAATCTGTCATATCCTCAGCATCGACTGTTTCTCAACTACGATATTTTCTTGTTCATCTTGACAGGATTCTGTTCGAGCCCTTATATCCCTATTATGTATTAGATGTAAAAAAATATAAATTCTCTTAGAAGAACTTTCAGAGTCCGAACTTAGATAAAAAGTGAGTTTGTTTAAACGCCACACTATACATACTCTTCTCCAATCCTAGTTGTGTCGGTGTCGGACCTATTATTTATTTCTATAAAGTCTATAGGAATACTTAAAATAAAACAAGGTCGAAAATTGTTATGAAAACAATACATTTCTCTTTGTAAGAGAAATATACAAAATATTATTATTTAAACGATTCTTGTATTTAAAATGATCAACCGTCTGTCCTACAGAAAGTCAATAACGGAATATTTCAAGTCATATAATTTTTTTGAAATTAAAACCGAGAGCAATTAGCTGCTGTACTCACATTATAATGCAAAAGTTATGATCAAATGTTCATTTGTATTAGTGGTTTACAGTAAAGAGAAAAGAATCATCAATGAAATTAATTGATTTTTAAGCAATTTCAAATCCATTTAGCCCCCAGATGTGTTTACAAACCCACAGCCAGACAGAATTATCAGACTTACATTCTATGACAAATTGAAGGATTAAAATTCTACCAGTTAAGTTTGTTACTACAACAAGTGACCAGGTTTGTATAAATATACATTGGAGAAGGCTGCAATCCGATGTTTGGATCCTTGAATACCCTAACCCATCCTATCTCATATTTACATCTAATATTCCCAAAAAGTTAATGTGGCTTAAGCTTTATGGGGATGAAATATAGTAAATGACATTTTCACAACAACAGGAAATGATGCACAACATCGACGTTAGCATTGATAGTTATAACTTTGAGCTAGTACGGAACTTTGTCTACCTCGGTTTCGCTTTTAACTCTGACAAAAAAATCTCGTTACACGAAGAATTAGTCTTGCCAACCGATGTTTTTCATGCTTAGAAGGTAATTCAGTAGTAAAACTGAAACTACTCAAACTACTAAGGAGACCCTGAAGCATGGACAGTATGAAAAGCGGATGAGGAAATCCTTGGTCGATTCGAGAGGGCAATTCTTCGAAAAATCGTCTGCGTTGACCGGCTATGGAGACGAAATTCAACCAAGAACTATACGAGCTGTACAGCTCGTACGTCGGACGCAGTAGAGGAAGACCTCGCCTTAAGTAGTAACCGATCTCAACCAAAATCAACTTTTTTGGGTTTCGCTATCATCAAAATGTTAGAATCAATCAAAATCTCGAGGTCGAACATGTTTACGGAAACAATAATTTTGTAAGAGAAATTCAAAATACTGATGAGGTCGAATATTTTACGAAGTTCTCAGAGATTTTGTGTATCTATTCATCAGATGATCCGTTTACCAGTACCTGATATTTGTAGTTGGGAACCACCACTATAGCATTCGGAAAAAGTATAGTAACCATCTTGTTTGACAGAAATTAGTTTAAAAACTTTAGGGATTTAATAAAAAATATTAGATTTCCGTAAAGTGTTGTTTAAAAACAACTGTTTGCTGTAAAGACATAGGCAAATATTAATGGTTGTGAAAACTGGTGATTTTTATTTATTTCTATTTGTTGTCACCATGGAATTGAAGCACTAGGTTTAAGCTCTCATTTCTATGCCATATTCTGTTTAGCAAGTTCTGGGTTAAACTGACTGTTATACTTTTGGACAATTCTTTGAGGACCACGGGAATCTTCAATTGGCTTTGGATTTTGAACTTTAGGAAAAAGCAACTCTTCCTGACGTGAACGCTCACGTGCTTCCCGTTTAAGTCTCTCCTTTCGCAGTCTGTCGATAAGTTCCTTTTTGCGGGCGACTTCCTCGGAACGTTTTTCCACAAGTCGTTGGTGTTTTTCTTTGTGTTTCTTCTTATCCTTTTTGTGTTTCTTTTCTTTTTTGGATGTTTTGTTTTTCTCTTTTACAACGTCTATGATTTCTTTCATCATCGGTTGTTGGTCACACGTAGGTTTTATTTTATTTACAACTTTCTCTTCGGGCAGTAAAGTCTTGATCAGAGTTAAGGGATCATGTTGATATTTATTTTTTAAATCTTTCTCAACTATGTCAGATTCGCCAACTTCCGCTCTAGCGGGTGCGATTTCATACCAACTACGCAACTTTAGAGCCTCATTGGTGTCCTGTCCTAAGTATGTAAGATACCCTATTTGTTTTTCGTATTTTTCCTGTTCCTCCTTTTTTTCTTTTTCATGTTCTTTGTTAGTCGTCTTAATGTGTGACTGAAAATCTGAAAATAGATCAACATGCCCATCTTTACTGGTAAATGTTGCCGCAACAGTGTCTAATTTTGCGCTGGCAGAAGTAGTAGTGGGTTTAGCTTTTGACCGGAGAATATTCAATCTGGCTTCGTTTTCCTATGTATGAGTTTACATTATTAATATTTAAATAATAAACAAAAGTATTTTATTACTAACAGCATAATCTTGTTTTTCAATTCGTTTGCGCTCTTTATCGGCGGCCTCAGCTTCATCACGTCTCACCCGAGCGATGTTATCTTTAGTTCGAACGTGCCACCTTGAATAATATATTCAATTAAATGCGCTACACGTATGTACTCATTAAGGACTTGCCTCTTTTTCGGTAAAATATTCATTTTAGCAACAAACAAGCTCCTTGTAAATAATTACAAAAACAAATTCTGTTCTTTGAAACAGCTGAGTCCGACAATTAGACATATGTCAGATGACGTTACGTGGTGCAAACAATGAGTGGATTTAAGGTTACGTTCAAAGGTGTTGTGTGCCCCAATCAAAACAAACCACCGATATCTCATTTTCAAACGTAAGTGGAACTCAATTCTTCACTTGACAAAGCAGAGATAATCTACTAAAATTCGTTAGCTGCCGACGTTGAGGGATTTTTTGGAGATATCTTACGGATCCGTGAGTGTAAAACGCTTCATGATGTTCGACTTAACAAAAAAAAACTCTGTGCAGGTATGAAAGATATGCGTATATTTTTAAGCTGAAAAGTGCCCTCTTTTTATGTGCATTGTGAGGCATTGACTTAGGCCGTGTGTCAATTGCGTTAAAATTTTAGACAGTGGATAATTTTTGACATTAGTATGGTGCAGAAAAGTAAAAAATTAAACAGTGGATAAAATGTAACCCTCTTTTTAACGCAATTGACACACGGCCTTATTATATATGGACTGCTAGAACTACATACGCGCCACTGTTTCATTGCGGAAATCTAAGTAAGCAAAAAAATATTTTGCTTCAACATATTGCAAAAATTTATGTAAATGATCATAAAACATTAGTTAGAAATATATTTACAAAACTTGTTTAGTTATTGACCCATAAAATAAGTAAAGAAATGTATTGTTATTGCAGAATTTATTTGAAATAGTTCTTTGTAGTTTTCCAACTTTTGAACAGATGACGCTATATATCGCTGTGGAAATAAATCTCTTGGCACCAGATGTATAACTTTTGTAAGCATGGTACTGTGGAAATTTAAGCTTGACGACCTGTAGAAGCCAGCTTCAGACATTATACAGGGAAATTCACGAGCATAACCAAAGTAATGATGATAAAACCTCTTCCGAAACAAAACATGTTTTCTTCATCTCTTATGTTCCAGAGTACAGGCTAGTGGATAGCGTGTTGGAATAGCATGCGAGAGAACGCGAGTTGGAATTACAGTAAGATAATAACGAGTTGGGTCTTAATAATTATAAATGATGAAATTAATAAATGTGTATAATATAATAAAATGTAAAGACATAAAAATATAATAAAAAATTATGTTATTTTCAACTTGGAGAAGGTTAGCAAATATTTTCGGAAAGACTTTTTCCGAAGCCTATAATTTGCTATATAAAGCATTTTACAGCAAACAAAGTTTTTTCTGTAGGGATTTTTAGAAGTTTCAAAAAAAAGTCTTATAGAAGTAAATAGCATCCTTAAAGTACTCCAAATGTTTTTCCATAAGACTTCATGCAGGTAATATAGTTGGGAGGGAAATAGCTTCGACAGTGCTTTATCGAAGTGAAATTGTTAGTTGGCGTCTGGGTTATTTTATTTTAGACAGTCATTCTCTGATGAGCGCATTATTTCACGAAGCCTTTTTCTCAATCTTCAGTTTTACGAGTTATTTGACAGCCCTCTTTCATTTTTTGGTGATTCGTGTATAAACAATTGAAAACAAGAATGCCAGTTCGGACGAAGAAATATTGTTCAATCTCTTAGATACATATATATATATATATTTTTTTATATTATTTGAAAGCGAAAGATATATGTTGTTTCGTAAAATGATTCTAATATTATGATGATAGAGGATCCCAAAAACATGGTTTTTCAAATTCCTTCACATAAGATAATTTGCCAGTTTCTTGCAAAATATTTGGTGAACTTTAATGAAATTACTTTTATATTTGTAACGATTTCACATAATTAGTTTTAACTCAAAAAGTTCCTAACGAAGTTTTCTGTTTTTGCCAGCAACGTAACGCCATCATATGGCTACTATTGACTGATTCCTTCAAATTTCGGAATAAAAGTTCTTATAATAATAGTTCCACCTTGTTAATAGGATCTTAACATCAATAATCAAATCTAAAATGAGTATGTTTTCTAGAATTTGGCCAAGCAATGAAAACCGTTGAATCCTCTTACGGAGTAAAAGAGAAACTGCTGGCCAAACGAATAGAACTGACAATTTTCCAAATATAGATTGCTATATTTTTAACGATTTTTAAAGCAATTGACACACGGCCTTAGTGAAAAGTGCAAAAGCACGCGGTTCTATTAGTCAAATTTAGACCTGTTTCCGTGTCGATTCCAGAAGAAGTTTACGTATTCTGTTTCATTCATTTCTCATTCATTAATGGTACCCGTTCACCCACCACTCGTTTTATTTTCGCTGGTTAATTCATTTGTTCATTTCAATTTACCGCCGTATTTAAATGTTTTGCTTATCATAACAGCAAGGAAATAATAAGGCGAATTCAAAAAAAAGGAAAGGGGGAGAACTAAATTCTATAAATCTAGAAGTAGAGTAATCCAAAAATAACTACATACTTGAAATTAATTACATTAATTTCACCGATTTATTCAAGTGTGTTCAATTAACCAAAATCATAATTTCAAACTGAAGTACAAATGTTTTGAGACGGTCATGCTGGTTACAAATATATATGTATAAATCTCGCATAGTCTAAATTAAAAGTTGAAATATTTTTGGGTAATCTTGTTTTAAAATTCATAAGCTTTGTTTTGACACCAACTAGTCAATGATTCAATTTACAAAAAAAGCCACAAGAAGCAAAATAAAAATTCCAATAAGGCTAATAATGATAGCTACAAGGGAACCCCAATTCACAAAATTTTCTGCGTTAACTCAAAGTTAACTCTGCATAAAAAAAACTAGTTTTTCAAGTTAACTCAAGCTTCACACTCAAAAACCTGGCCTTAAGCACATAAAAACGTTTTAGGATATATAAAACCTGTTCTGTTCTAATGTAAAGAAAATCTATTAGGTTCCGATTATACTTTCCAGCATTGCGAACATTAATCGTTTACGAAAACCAATGTTTGACAGCAAGGGCCGCCAACCAACTGTGCAAAATGGCAATGTTTACATCTGAATTTTTTGGAATTCCCTTGTGTTGCCTCTCTCTTTTCTGATAGCGCGAAAGAGACAACCTCGATTGAAATTTTCTTTATGTCAGTTTTCTATTCGCTCTGATGGCGGACGTAAAAGTGTTAAAAACGGAAATTCTCTGCTAAGTTTAATTAATTTTTAACCGAAAATGGCTGGTGACCAGCGAATACTAAAGCAAGATGGTTATCTAAATATTGCTACCGAGTCGTGCAATATAACTTATCATCCAAATTTGAACGTTATAATTGTTTTTGATACCAAGAATCAAGTGAAAATTCTAGACGTGCACTCTGGTGTAATATTACAAGCGTACACACTGTCTGGTGGTAAATTTCTTTGCAAAATATAACAAAACGACTAAATTAAAAAAAAAAAACGAAAATTATTTGTATTTATGGAATTTTTCTTCTACGTTGATATTGTGTAATTTTCAATAGTATTCGGGATCATTGCATGGGTGTGTAGGCACCCGTGTCGAAAAATTCCAATCTGCGCATTATAGGGAAAACACAAATGGCCTCCGCCATGCAACGCAAAAAAAGTTACCTACTTATGTTTTTTTCTTGCTTTGCAGATATTAGCCAAAATGTTTGCGGAAAATACATGCCACTGCAGGAAAAAGTTCTCTTCTGGGACGAAAAGTGCCTGGGACTTCGTGGCGACTATAATGGTGTGTTGCTATTGGACACCATATTGCAATCACCAGTTGTACAAAATGACGATATGATAAAACTGGAGCTCCTCCTGTCTGAAGCAAAAATATTTGAAGAAAGTCTGCGGAAGTTAGAAGAGGAAGGGTTGGAATGCCCAACAGATGTGAGCAATGAGCTCATGGAGAAAATTCGAGACGCTCAGTCAAACTCCAAAAAGGGCATCAAAGCGCAAAGGGTATGTTAATGCAATACGTATGATTTTCCATTACAATAATTGTCACTGGAGTGTTGCGCTTCTAATGCAATTGACAGTTTCATCTAACTGCAAATTTTGTTAGAGGAGTATGAGCATATACTAACATTTCAAACGGGATCTTGCATTTTCCGTTTCTATATTCCTTAGAATAATAATGGTGTATAGGTGGAGTATTTTTTTTATTAAGTATTCTTTAAACTGATTAACCCATAGTTGCGTTTATTTCTGTGTAAATTGAACATTTGATTGTATTTTTGGATTGGTAATATTACAGCCAATAGACAAATTCATAGGAATGTAATAAATTAATGAAACCATTTATAATGCACAAATAATTTTGTAAAAATTTTAGAGTTCGTAGCATCTTCAATGTATGTGTCATTTATTTCTCTAAATTATAAAATTACTACTTTTCTCTCAGTTGTTATATTTTATAGAGTACAAAAATATACATGGCGAAATTCTTGTCATTTAATAACATTCTAGTAAGATAGACTTACACGTCTAATTGGAAAATGTAATCATATATCAATCCTTGATATTCCTATATCCTGACTTATGATTATTATAACATATTGTCCAGATTTGTGTTTATGGCGCACACGTTTTTTGGTTATCTGTTTTGATGATGTATTCGGTAGTTTCCAGATGTATCATAACATATAAGGAAGAGCTGAAGCAGCGGTGAGCATTGGAGATGGCACGAAGGTTTAGTAGAGACACTAAGGTTCAGGCCCGTTTGCTGATACGAAACTTAAGAGTTTATGTTCTCCATTAACGCTTAAGTAATACGTAGAGCTTTGCACCAAACTCAAATCTAAACATAAAACTCGTTACGTGGAACATAGTCTATGTTTTCAAAAAAGTAGCACATAAAATATTTAAGTATGACATAAGAGATTGATCATTGGAAAATAGAAAGTGATTTCCTTAATTCTTAAACTAAAAATTATAATATTTTTGGATAATCATGTTTTAAAATACATGGTTTTGTTTTAACAAAAACTCGCAAATGATTTATTTTATAAACGAGCAGCAGTTAGTTATAATTGGACTCTAACTTTGAATAGCGAACACAGATAGAGTTTGGTAAAGCATTCCACATTCGTTTGAGTTGGTTTAGGTATAGATCTGTGCACTGACTGCTAACTTTTTACAGCGTACGCATGTATATACGAATGTCCGTCTGCCCACGTGGCTGTTCCGGTGTCTGTCTGCTTCTATTTGCAGCTTTATTACTCCGTTTTCAACGCTCGATCGTTCCTCTCAGCGGAGCTGCAGCATCATTCCAGTGATAATTTGATTCGCCTATCCCATGCCTCGCTCGATTTAAGCACAAACACTATGAGTGCTCTCAGTGTAAATTGCCCGATAAGTTCTCTTTTAAACATTCTGTATTTTTCCATTACTGGGTGGGCATTACGGTTTATCCACGTATTTTTATTTGTACTCCCGGAAGCATCCCTTTACCTACAGAAACTGCGTCAAATAGAAGTTTACTTCTCCCTGTTTCCTATTTACCCATTCTTCTTTGTCGTATATGAGCGTATTCGTCCATCTTCCTTTGGTTGAGTTGTTCTGCGTGTAGAAACTCGATGATAGTTTTTCTACCTTCAGGTTGGTTCTCGCTAAGAGCTGCATGCCTTTTTTATCTCTAAGTTGATGGGCATTCGGCTAGAGATGACACTGATAGCGTTTCCCGTCATCGTTCTGAAGGCGAGGCATACTCTTAGCGATGCAATTCTATGTACTGCGTTTTTACGTTTCATTTCCGATCCAATGCTTGTTATGAACATAAGTATTGACTTGCTCACTTCCTAGCAGATTCTTGATTGGCTGCCTGGGTCCTCCGAAGTTTGGCATTAGTATCCACTAATGCCTACCCTTTCGCCTTAGTACTTCATATGCTCTTTAAAGTTGAGCCTGTGATCCAGTACCATTCATAGGTACTTGTGGACCCGGTCCAATGGTTTGCTCGCCCACTTGTATTGTAACGTTTTATATTTTTCCTGCTACTTATCAGCACTGCTTTCGTCATGTGGTGTGCCAGTTCTAGACCTGCTCATTGTATAAATACTATTACGTTTGTAATGGTCTTACTGCAGTTTCCAGACTCATCATCTAATCTAGTGTTTTTGCTACCGTTTTGACTGCGATGTCAACAGCATATCCGATTATAAGTGTGTACTCCGTTCGTGTACAAAAATATACATGGCGAAATTCTTGTCGTTTAATAACATTCTAGTAATTTAGACTTACACGTCTAATTGGAAAATGTAATCATATTTTGGTTGGGTTACAGTCTCACCACGTCACTTAGTAACATAATCCTTGATATTTCTATATCCTGACTTATGATTATTATAACATGTTGTCCAGATTTGTGTTTATGTCGCACACTTTTTTTGTATATCTGTTTTGATGATGTATTCGGTAGTATCATAACACATAAGGAAGAGCTGAAGCAGCGGTGAGCATTAGAGATGGCACGAAGGTTTAGTAGAGACACTAAGGTTCAGGCCCGTTTGCTGATACGAAACTTAAGAGTTTATGTTCTGCATTAACGCTTAAGTAATACATAGAGCTTTGCTCCAAATTCAAATCTAAACATAAAACTCGTTAAGTGGAACATAGTTTATGTTTTCAAAAAAGTAGCACATAAAATATTTAAGTATGACATAAGAGATTGATCATTGAAAAATAGAAAGTGATTTCCTTAATTCTTTAACTAAAAATTATAATATTTTTGGATAATCATGTTTTAAAATACATAGGCTTTATTTTAACAAAAACTCGCAAATGATTTAATTTATAAAAGAGCAGCAGATAGTTATAATTAAACTCTAGATTTGAATAGAGAACACAAATAGAGTTTGGTAGAGCATTCCACATTCGTTTGAGTTGGTTTAGGTATAGATCTGTGCTGTGACTGCTAACTTTTTACAGCGTACGTATATACGAATGTCCGTCTGCCCTCGTGGCTGTTCCGGTGTCTGTCTGCTTCTATTTGCTGCTTTATTTCTCCGTTTTCAACGCTCGATCGTTCCTCTCAGCGGAGCTGCAGCATCATGCCAGTGATAATTTGGTTCGCCTATCCCATGCCTTTCAGCACAAACACTATGAGTGCTCTCGGTGTAAATTGCCCGATAAGTTCTCTTTTAAGCAGGTTCATAACCGAGCGGCGTTAACATCCGGCACTCCGTCAGGACTTGCTTAGCGTTCTGTATTTTTCCTTCACTGGGTGGGCATTACGGGTCATCCGCTATCAGTGTCATCTCCAACCGAATGCTCATCAACTTAGAAATAAAAAGGCATGCAGCTCTTAGCGACAACCAACCTGAAGGTAGGAAAACTATCATCGAGTTTCTACACACAGAACAACTCAACCAAAGGAAGATGGATGAATACGCTTATATACGACATAGAAGAATCGGTAAGTAGGAAACAGGGAGAAGTAAACTTCTATTTAACGCAGTTTCTGACGGTAAAGGGGTTCTTCCGGGAGTACAAATAAAAATACGTGGATGAATTTGATGCTTCCAAAACACAATGCTGTCTTCTGTCATATAAGCCAAACCAATATTTACAGCCATTATCCATGAATGGCACTTGCATCGCCGAAACAGAAAAACTTTCCATGCTCGGTATGTTTGTTAGTAACGACCTTCGTTGTATTCGAAATCGCTAAAAACGCAGCGAAATGTCTAGGTTTCTTTAATCGAGGCAAAAAATATTTCACCCCCTCTGATCTTTCCTCAATATATAAAGCGTACATACGCCCCAAGCTTGAGTTCAACGAACACATCTGGTCAGGTGCAGCAAAAACATCATTGCACCTACTTGATAGGATACACAAGCGTGCGATAAAACTGATAGGAGATTCAACCGAAGCGAACTCTATAGTCTCGCTTGAACATCGTAGGAGTCTCTTGCCTAGCACTTTTTTACCAGCCAGCTGCATTCCGCCCCTTCAAACATTCAACCGTGATACTCGCCATGCCATGAATGCTAATCAATTTGTTGTCTGGCGCGTAAACAAATAAAGCTGATGGTGTTCCGACACGGGAACAGGCGACATGCAATTGTCTATGCGAGAAGCATGGATGTTCAAGGTTAAAAGTCATTGGAACACAAAACATGATGGAATTGACCTGTTTCTTAATTAGCGTGTTAAAGGAATCATTGGAAAATTCTGTATCATTTGGCTGGAATGAGAAACATTACTTCAGAATAATAAGTCTTGATCATTGAAAAACAAGAAGTGATTTTTTGCAAAATCTTTATCCAAAATTTAAATGTATGAGGATAATGTTGTTTTAAAGTTTGACACCAACTTGCCAATGATTGTATTTAGAAAAAAAAAATCGCAAGAAGTTAAAGAAAATTTAGATGGCGAGTTTGCGCCATTAGGGTCCTATTACAGCTATCATTCAAAAACGGAATGATAGCTGTAACTGGACCCTAATGGCGCAAACTCGCAATGATTGGCCTTGAGATTTGTTAATTGTCATTGCGAATGCAAGCCGTATCAGAATTTGCAAACGTTTAAAATGGAATGGCAAGTCAGTCCAAACCATTGGGATTCGTGGTATCAAAACGTCTTTTCCTTTGTACTTCCCTTTAAATATTGTTGTTCGATAACATTGTCAATCAGCTTTTTCACCGCAAGCTGAGTGTCATTACAAAGACGTGGTTGGTTTATATTTCGTAACATTGTGATAACCGATCCGACTTTCAGTTGCAGATCGTGAGGTGGTAATTCGGGTAGTTCCATCGAGTTTACAAACTCGGTTGGATAGGTGACGATGTCATCTTGGAAAGTAATGGAATCCACTGAGATTTCGCGAGAAATTTCACTTTGAATCTTAAAATGTAATTCGTCGACATCAATGATTTTCGCAGCTAATATAGCACGTCCGATCAACCAAATATGATTTTTGCATATTTTTGCACTCGGTAAGCTGACAGGAAGCGAAGGGAAACCTAATACTACCTTTGTAAATGTCAACAGGGAGTTTGAGGTTGCTAATGTCTAGTAATTGCTCTGAAAATACTTCTCCATCATCCGGACTGTAGCGCCACTTAAGTAAATAAGTAAGTGACGCTACAGTCCGGAATGAACCTAGGAATTAACCAACATGCCTTTTCAATTAGCCCGGTCCATAGCTAACTGCTTCCAGTTGGGCACTCCAAATTGGTTAAGGTCGGTTTCTACTTGTGCGCGCCACTTTTTTTTTTGATGGGCTGGTGGAAATCTTTATAGAGGTGATGAGCATGTGCCCAAAGTAGTGTGAGGCTTTAACTCCCTAAAACCACCACCCTTTTTGTATTTGTATTGCAACAAAGTATGCGACTTATCTAGCATATTTTTTATCATTAGTAATGAATGTTTGGCAGCTAACTTTCCTTTGGTAGTTCCTGCTTTTTCTGCAATTTGTAGCGCGTTTTGTGATTATCGGGCCAAATCTAAGGGCTTAGTTCTTTGAAGACGCCGCAATAAATTTGTTTCGTCAAGAACATGGTGACCATTGTGTTAAAGTGTCCCAATAAAACTTTTTTATGTTTGTGTGCACATTTTTTTTCATCTTTAACCGCGGGAATACCCAGAACTATGCGTAAATCCTCATTCCTTATTGTTTCCAAAAGTTTGTAGAGTGTTTAGATTCGGTTCACTGGTACAACCCCATAATTGTATACCATATGTCCAGAACGGCTTAAGCACTTGCTTGTATAATAGCAGCTTGTTGTCAAGGTTAAGCTTCGAATATTTTTCGGGTAACCAGTACAGTTCTCTGTATATATTTTTAAGTTCTTCTGACGCCACTAAAGTTCTTCTAGCGCCATTTAAGATGAGGTCTTCCTATATTGCGTCCGACGTCTGGCTGGGAATCGAAGACTCTGCGAGGATCGGTGTCCATTCGTTCTACATGTCCTAGCCATCTTAAATGTCCAATGCGGAGCTTTTTGATTAGGGGCATGTCGCTGTACAGCTCACATATTTCTTCTATGAATCTTCGTGTCCATAAGCCGTCAACGCAACGGGACCGAAGATTTTAAGAAGAATTTTCCTCTCGAAACAACTAAGGATTTCTTCATCCGCTTTTGATACGATCCATGCTTCAGCGCTGTAGAACAGGACTGTGATGATTAGGGTCTTATATAAGATCTCCTTAGTAGTTCGAGTGAGGGCTTTACTACTGAATTGTCTTCTTAGCCCGAAGAAACAGCGGTTGGGAAGAGTGATTCTTCGTTTAATTTCTGACGAGATGTTGTTGTCAGAGTTTATTGGGGAAGTCGAGATAGATTAAGTCCCGTCAAAATTATATCTGTCAATGGTGACGTTCTGTTCCATTCGTCGATGTTGTGTGTCCTTTCGTGTTGACAGCATATACTTCGTCTTGTCCTCATTTACTGCTGAACCCATTTTTGCCGCTTCCTTCTCTATTCTAGCAAACGTGGCTATGACATCATGTTGGGCCCTACCAATGATGTCAATATCGTCGGCGTTTGCTAGTAGTTGCATCGACTTTTGAAAAATTTGGCTTCTGGTGTTGGCTCGTTTATTTTTGCGCAATCCACTCAAGAATCAAATTAAAGAAGTCACATGACAGCGCATCGACTTGCCTAAATCCTTTTTAGGTATCGAATGTGTCGGATCTGTATAGTTCGTCTCTATAAATGCTGTAGTATGCGGCTCGATGAATAAGTGGTGGGTAACGATTTGGACTTCTTGGGTTTATTCCAGGATCTGCCGGAGTGTGGAGATTCGATCGGTTGTGGACTTTCCTGGCCTAAAACCACACTGCTATGTGCCGATCAGGTTGTTAGTAAACGGTTTTAGGTGTATTACGTCAGATAGGATCTTGTAGGCGGTGTTGATGAGACTTATGACTCTATAGTTGGCACAGTTCCGAGGGTCTCCTTTTTTGTGGATCGGGCAAACGATGCTGAGGTACCGTTCTTTCTTTCTTTCTTTCGACAAGATTTGGCTTATGAGTTAGTGGATGTTACTTACCCAGTCATCTCACCCGGATTAATATTTATAAAGCTCAGCGGGAAGGCCTTAATTTCCGGCAGTCTTTTTAAGCTTGAGTTTAGATATTGCTATCCTCACATCAGGTCGGGTGGTAAGCAGTTTTCGCTGACGTTGCCAATATTAAATGGTTCGTTCGCCCTGTCAGCGGAATGTTGTTCGCCATCGCCGTTTAACAGTCTGCAGAAGTGGTTCTTCCATATCCTCAACATCGACTGTGTCTCAGATACGCTATTTCCTTGTTCATCTCAACAGGATTCTGTTCGAGCTATGATCTTTACCTCTTTATATCCTCTATCGCGCACTTTTCTTGCTCTATTTTTTTCTTTCTGAAAATCCGGTTTTCTTTCCTTCTTACCTGCAGCTAGCCTTATAAGCCTCGTTCTTAGTTGCAAGCATCTTTCGGTATTTCTCAACAAACCAGATATGGAGACTGCCATGTCCTCTTATGGATATCAAGGTAAGGAAACCGTGTGCTGTCTATAGTGACATTTTTTTCTACAGCGAAGTCAATTAGCCTAAGTTCGTTAGCAGGCGTGTTGTCGTATGCGTTACTGCTAATTATGTCTTCTTTTCCTACCTTTGCGTTAAAATCTCCCAGCACGATTTTTACATCATATTTCGGTATTTGCTCCTAGGTTTTGTCAAGTAGCTCGTATCCTTAGCTATATCATATTTTTCCTCCGTGGGGGCGTGAGCGCATATAAGGCTTATGTTGGCGAATTTCGCCTTGATGCACCTCTCCTGTTTAAAGTTCTCACATTCCGGGTGCAGATACGAACGTCATTGTCCTTTTTTTTTGTTTAGCCGGGTCGTCAACAACAAAATCAGTCCTTTGAGTATTGGAAACACAATTTTGATTCAATTGATGTTCTTATAGTTTTTCCTCGTTGAAAAAAATATTGTTAGGGAAAGTTTAATATACTCTATGTTGCTTTTATTTTCTAAAATCCTTTTATTATTCATACCTTTGTAAACCATGCGTTCCATCATACTTTATACTTTTTGTAAAGAATCATTAAATTACAAACTTACTTGGATAGTATATATTTATGTGCTGTACATCAACGCAGGCGTGGGTCAAGTGATCCATGAGTCCCTGTGTCATATCCAAATGGTGACAACACCTATTATTTTTCAGGGCTCTACCGAAGGTCTTGGCGCCTCTGGCCGTGGTGAAAAGGCAAGCTCTTTTAATTTCTAATTTTTCTAATGTCCTTAACCATCGAAGCTGTGGTTGGTTCGTTGATTTACACCTTTTCCTTCAAGGTACCCCTATAAGAAGAAATCGGGTGGCGTCAAATAAGGGGACGTGAGTAACGCTTTTTGGCATTATTCGGAAAAGAAAAATTTCTCGTAACAATCTTACCGTATCACGATGTAGCGCTGGAGCCCCATGTTTTGTAGACAATGATCCAATTCGGGCACAAGACAGATTTCCAACATGTCACGAAAGAGGGCACCAGTAACTGTTAAAAAACAAATTATGGCGCAACAGGCTCGTTAGTACCCAGGGCCTAGCTTTTTTCTCACAACCATTCATGTGTGCGTGTGTACTTCTTAGCACGATGGCGGGACCTCCTGTTTTATATCGAATCCGAACGGCTAATCATTCTGGCGAATGTTAGTTAACTTGTGGCCTAGTCTTTACTTTATCTCCCAGTGTACGCAAAATTTCAAAATTATAAAATCGTTAGTTGTCTAAGGAAATCATTTCATCGAGTATATGATGTTAATTTATTAATGTTGAATCAATAATATCCCACAGCGATTTCTCTTAGTTATATCATTGTCTTGATCGGGCTGTGTCTTGAATACTCGCTGGATTCGGTTGCTGGTTACTCTGGAGAGTCAGGGGTTTTTCAGGTTTTGCGGTTTCGGAACGCAATATATTCAAAAGAAAATAATAAAAACTAGAGTACAGCAGCGTTAGATTTTATTTCGGATAATCACGGGGGGATTAGATGCGAGTTGGATATCGAAAGGGGCGATTGATGATTTTGGGTCTTAGATATCGGGTTGTATTAAGGGAAAAAGAGGAAATAGGGAAATAGCGTGGATGCTATTGCATGTTGGGGATAATTTGCGGATAGTGTTATCTATATGTTCATGATCTAAACACAGTTCATGTCCAGCAATATATACGACTAAACACATGTTATTTAGGCAATATCATGTGCCATATGTTATCCTACGTTATTAAGAAACGCCATACTTTTTGTGGGGTTTTTCTTTAAAATTATAGAAAAAAAATCTTTTTTTTGGGATGTTTATGTCATTACTAGGAATAGTGCGTTCCATATAACATGTAGAAGTGTTTGCATTAAAAATATAAGTCCCTAATATGTATACAAAACCTGCCGTGATAATCTCTATTTAGAAACCTAAAAACGCATTTCCTGTTGTCTTAGCTCTGCATATCTATGATAATTATAAATTATTAAAATGGCATTTCTTTACAGTGGAATACAATATGTCTGGAATTACCATATTCCAGCCTCAAAATGGTGGCCAACAATGCTGTTGTACATCTTAAACGACTGGAGAAACACATCCCAGCGTTAGCAATAGCATCGGCAATAAACGAGCGGCTTACCGATTTGTTAGTCGGTTCAAGACACATAGAAATTGGCTGCAATAGTGGCACAATTCAACGAGTACTAATGTATTCCGAAGCAGTACGCCGTCAGACATTCGAGAAGTGGCCACATATGGACTACAACTGGGCACTGCCCGATCAAATGGCACAAGCCGGCTTCTACCATCAACCGAGCACATCCGGGGAAGACCGTGCAATGTGTTTTACTTGCAACGTATGCCTTGTGTGTTGGGAGAAAACAGACGAGCCATGGAGCGAACATGAAAGGCACTCTCCCGCATGTCCCTTCGTTAAGGGCGAATACACTCAAAATGTACCACTGGCTGTCACATATGCAACAAATGCCGCTGCAATGACCAACGGCTTTGACGTTATATCAAACAGTGATTTTGCGCACGTTCTCTGCACAAGCTCATCACAATCTGGGGAAATAATTGTCTGGAGCATTGAGAGAAGTCTTAAGGAAATGCATACAACACAACTGTCGAGTCTGATGAAGGACATATGCTCAGACGGGTACGACGAGGCAAAAGTCACAGCAATGTGCGTACTTCCAAATAGGATATTCAAAAACACAACAAACAAGATGCCACTAACCAATTCTTTAAAATCAAGTGTCATCGGATCAAAGGTTATTCTGGGATTATGGGTGAAAAAGGCTACTGGTATGATATTAATGTTGGTTGTGGTGGACATTTGCGAATCTAATGCCAAACTGATATGCGAAAATGGGCAACAGCAAAACTGTCTAGAGAACTTGTGCAACAAATACGATCGAGATGATGATAACAAGACTCTGATGGAGAAGTACGAAGATAGTTTTGACAGTAATGGATTTATGTCAGATTTAGTGACGATAAAGTTCAATGGAAGCGAAAAAGCTGACGTTTTTCATGAGCTGCCCTACCTGGATGGAGATCTCATCAAGATGGACCATGAGCTTTGCGACTTGGAGCTGTCTCCACACCTTCTTTCCGATTCAAAGTTAGACGAAGAGTTAGACAACAACAACATAAAAACATCAGACCAAATCAGTCAGTTGATCAAGAAGCCAAAGAAGGAGGAGTTTAACTGCGTGGCCAGGAGTTGCGTCAATGTAACACCTTTGATTGCAGGTCACTTTGAGGTTGCGGAAATCATACCAACCAATCGTACTTGTAATCAACTGCTTGTAAAATTAATCCGCAGTCAGGACGTGGCAGAAGATTCAATGGAAGTAGATGACGAAGATGACTGGATTAGTGGCCAAATGCTACTCTTTACGTGCGACACAAGCGGAGACATATCCAGTGACCACACCGCATCGGTTACTTTTAACCGATACAAGTGTCCTAAACAAATATGTCTACTCCCGGCTTGTGAAAACTATGACCGCAAAGTGCAAGGCGTTGATTTCGATGGCGGCGCATTGTGTGTAGTATGTGCAGATGGAAGCTTGCAGTTACATTCACTGCAGGACTTTAAACTAATCACCAGTATTGAAGTGCCAAATGAGCAATTTGTCTCGGCAGCATATTGTAAAACACTGGACCGGCTCTGTGGGTGCACCAAGAGCGGCTCACTCATTTTCTACTCCCTGCACGACACAGACAGCGAGTCTGGCGATGAAATGGCTGACGATGAGAATGCAAACATTTGTGGGAATGCAGAGTTTTTGATGAGTGGCAGTGTAGCGGATGGAGATGTTTCCGAAACAGACGGGCAAAACGGACCTCGTACGTATGGATGCAATCGCAAACAGCAAAGCGACGCGCCTACAGTCAGTACAGCATCAGGGCCAAGTACCAGTGAAGGACCATCGACATCGTCGCACTTAATAGCACACAAAAGCGAACTATCATTGGATGACTTGCGTACTTTAAGCGAACTGACTCAATTCGATGATATGCTTACGCCGTACACAGCAGAAGTGCCAAGCTGTTGGAATGAACTTGTTCAAGCACAAAAACAAAGAAAACAACCACAACACTTGAGACCAGGTGATGACACTCATCTAACAAAGACATGGAGACTGCACAACGATGCGTAAGTCTAGAATTCATGCATTGTATCCTTGAATTTATTTTTATATCTGTTTAGAACAACATGGGATGAGCACATCATCGAAGTCAACCTTGTGCAACCAGTTTCGCTTGGTCATATTGATTTAAAGTTTTCCCTGTACCAGCCATGTCCGAACCCAGCTGCAATTCAGGTCACCCTGCTAAAACAGAACACAAGTGGATTTGGATATCGCATGAAAGGACCACATTCCGTAAACCTGGGCTTCAAACAAGCAACTGCAGTAGATGAAAATATAGATTTTCCATTGAACAGTGATGGTAAACTGACACATATAAAATTTGCAGAAACCGAAATTTTTGTTTCTTTATAGGAGTTCATGAGAATCCTGTTTTGACAGAAGAGTATTTGCAAGCTCATAACGCCGAAATTCTGGCCGGACCCATTGAGTTGTCCTCATGCATGGATCTATGCGACCAAGGAGGCAATGTCACCCTAACAAGTCCAAAGTTGTTTAAAACGCGAGCACGAAATTTTTTGCTACACATTAAAACGATGGGTGATCCTGCAAAAGAGGGACAGGGAAAAACAAGGGGTAAGTTTAATGCTATATTCGCTTTTATATTTATTTTATTGCTTATTTTTATAATTGGCAAAACTTTTTATTTTTAATGCGAGAAAGGATTGAATGTTGGTTTACAAAAACCTTGTGATATTTATTATCTGCATGTAATTGTTGTTGCAACTCCCACTCCAACTAATTACGCAGTGGATTTGTGCTTAAAAATGTGTTTCATCCTGTCTGATATTGTTGCTGCTGAAATTTAGGCATCCGATTTGTATATAGTTTAAGAGTTCAGCATTGGGTGTCCTGCTCTGTTTTGAAAAATTAATTTCTTCCCTACAATAATTTGGTGGTTTGTTATCGAAAACTATATTTAGCTGGTAGTTACCGACATCACTAATGAAAAAGGGGTATGAATGTGGTGTAACCCGTCTTTGTATTTTCTGTTATAATATTGGTAGTTCTTGGTTGAGGTACTTTTCTAGAGGCAGACCGAAAGATATTGTTTTTAGGGATTTATTCATTATTTCCGCATTTATATACACATATATATATATTATCCTCGTCTTTCAGAGGCGTTTGGTTATATCCAATTGGGTGTGAGTACTACGAAACTTAGGTCATAGTGACTAAACACTTTATATTTGCTGATCGTTTCCTAAAAACGTTGTATTTTGAGGTGGATAGCGACGTAATTTTTGACATATGTGAAGCAAAGTATTGTTTTATTTGATTTTTATGAATCATATCCTCGAGGTAAATAAGACGAGCCAAAATGTTTAATTCCACGACGTTTTAAATGTTTATTCGGGTTCAAGAAGATCTTTCAATAAGGATGCTCGATTTTTACTTCTTAATATGTATAACATGCTGTTAGTGAGATCTTCACTCAATTTTTGTTTACGTGAAAGAACATTTTATCAAATACGCGGTAAGGCGGAAAGCAAATAAAGTTCTGATTGATCGAAAGCAAATAGAGTTCCGATTGGTACTGACTTTCCTTATTAATTGATACTTTTTAATGGATACCTCGATAGGGCTGATTGTCTAAATCCTTTTTTTGTTATAGAATGTTTCAATACCGATTTCGACTCTCTATTGTCGTCCAGCACAAACGGACGAGTTTGTGCGCTATACCGAACGAAGCATAGACATGGTTCGTATTTATATGTAGTGCAATATGCGACTATAAAATCGACGAATGGCTTTTGATATGAACTCCCTAAGGAAAAGGATCTCCTAAAGTGGAATAATTTGATCAGTTGTGTTCTTTATTGGCCTAAAGTAGACCTAGTGCAAGTATGTATGTGGAATTAACTTAATTCAAACGATCTTTTCGGTGTATCGGGCAAACTTAGATTTCATTCTTCTCACATGCATTTGAACAAATTTGGAGTTGGAATACGTTAAATCACATAAACACTATCAGATCTGTGTCGTAGCGCGCTTAATACGAGCAATCATCTACGAGCAGAGATTTGCCACAACATAAAATATGCATCCACAGGCTCATCATTTATTGGATTTGTAAGTGGGACAGAACATAGACATTATTAGGCTTAACATCACTAACAGAATCAATAAACGAAGAAATTACAATTTAGCAATGTATATTATTAACAAAACAACATTTTATATACACTGATATCGATCCTATCAGGCAATTGCGCAGAGTATTTCTAAACTACTTTTACCAACATGCAGTTCAACTACAAGGTGGGCCAAAAGAACTCATCCGATTTTGTTTGGCCTTCAGTTGCCGTTGCTCCGTCCAATTGCGGCAAAAAATCCGGTTAACATGGCCCTCTAGCGCGCACCGTCCACTGTTGGCGTTCTCGAAAAAAAATAGCCCGATGACTCCTCCAGCGTGAACAGCACACCATGCAGTATCTTTGGGCAGGTGTAATGGCTCCTCATGGATTTTCGGTGCCCCAGAAGCGATAGTTTTGCTTGTTCACGTACCCGCTGAGGTGGAAATGAGCCTCATCGCTCATTATGATTTTGGTCGAAAAATCGTCCACTTCGATAATTCCGCGTTCTTGGGGAGTGTATCGCTCCATGGCTTGTTCACTTGTATTCTAGTCTAGTCCACAAAAGTCAAAACAGATTTGACATTTGCAAAAATAAAAAAGAGAGCAACCAATAGGTTGATCTCTTTTGGCCCATCTTGTACATCATTTTTTTTATTATAAACTCTACTCATGCTGCTAATAGCCTCATGCATACCGTAGTTCTGTTTATGATTAGGTATATGTAATATATTTAATCTATGTAGGTTATAGGAACCTCCCCGGGTGTTAAAACCAATAGCACTTAAAAGATCAGGGGCATCAATATGTCCTGATAATAATTGGTGTAAGAAAACCATGTCGGTGTTAAGTCTACGTTGAGACAGCGGCAACAGGTATAGTATTTTAATTCTACACCTATACGGAGGAAAATTGTGTAGGACATCCCATGGTAGTCCTGTCAAAGCAAATCTTATGAATTTACGTTGGACTGCTTCAATTCTATTTGAAAGAAATACATAGAATGGCGTCCAAACTTGTGAGGGAGGCATACTCCAAGTGGGGCGAACTAGACAATTAGAGAGATAGTTACATGAGGCTCATTAAACTCTTTTGACCACCTTTTTTTTATAAATCCCAACATAGATATGGATTTATTATTAATTAAATCCTCTCCCTAGGCTTAATATAAGTAATATAAATATTATCTCACTTCATTTTGATCTGGTTGACAGTATTTTCTTTACCAATGATTATTTTATATCGTTTATTAATGCTCCCCATCGGCGTTTATCAGTCTGAATAAACGGTTCCTTAATATTTTCAGCTTCGTTTTTTTCTTGGTTATCGTACCGTGACAAGATTTAGTTAGGGTCCTGTATCCCCGACTTTGTCAATTTACATATTGGTAAAACTTGCAAACGTCATTTCTGGGGTAGGACCATTGCGCGAATTTGTTGATTTCTGAAAAGTCGGAGTTTATCTCTTCTCGATTGCTTCATACAATTCAATCCTTTATAGAGATAAAAAAAATCGGTACTTATTCGCCTAAAAGTATACATCAACAAAAAATACTTAGTTTCCCGATAGGATACTAGTCTGTTACCATCCACAGGCACATCTACCACCATTCATCATGTCTGACATTGACATTGGGTGCGTTCCGGATTTCAGTTTTACCAAGTAAACTTTGCCAGTGCAATGGTTATTCGACCATTTAAGTCACGTCACACATGGGATTTCAGATATGAGTGAAACAGCTGATTTTTCCTCGACCTGTCATGAAGATGTTTTGATTTCAGTAAAATTACCCGATAATATAGGTTAATTTTTTACTTTTCTGTGGCTCAGTGGCCGCGCAGAAGATCTGGGTTCGATTCCTAGCCGTAGCATCACCTAAATGATTTTTCACTGGCCCTCCTCTCGTGATGATCTGGCAAATCATCTCTGAGTGTTATCATTTGTCATGAAAAGCTTATTTCAACTAAGCCGTTCGGATTTTACATAAAACAGTTAAAACAGACAAAATAAAAATTAAAAAAAAAAACTATGGAAAAATAAAATTGCTTACAGTTCAAGTGGCGCTACAGTCCGGAATGAACCTGGGCCTCAACCAACATGCCTCTCCAATTAGCCCGGTCCTTAGCTAACTGCCTCCAGTTGCGTACTCCAAGTTGGTTGAGGTCGGTTTCTACTTGTGCGCACCACTTAAGGCGAGGTCTTCCTCTACTGCGTCCGACGTCTGGCTGGGAATCTTAAACGTCCAATGCGGAGTTTTTCTGACCAGGGGCATGTCGCTATACAGCTCGTATAGTTCTTGGTTGAATCTTCGTCTCCATAGCCCGTCAACGCAAACGGGAAAGAATATTTTTCGAAGAATTTTCCTCTCAAATCGACCAAGGATTTCTTCATCCGCTTTTGAGACGGTCCATGCTTCAGCGCCATAGAGCAGGACTGGGATTATCTGGGTCCTTTATAAGATCTCCTTAGTAGTTCGAGTGAGGGCTTTACTACTGCCTTCTTAGCCCGAAGAAACAGCGGTTGGCAAGTTTAATTCTTCGTTTAATTTCTGACGAGACTTTGTTGTCAGAGTTAATAACGGAGCCGAGATAGATAAAGTCCCGTACTACTTAAAAGTTATATCTGTCAATGGTGACGTTCTGTCTAATTCGCCGATGTTGTGTGTCCTTTCGTGTTGACAGCATATACGTCTTGCCCTCATTTACTGCTAAACACATTTTTGCCGCTTTTCTCTATACTAGCAAACGTGGCTATGACATCACGTTGGGTCCTACGAATGATGTCAATATCGTCGGCGTATGCTAGTAGTTGTACAGATTTGTGTTGTGTTGGCTTGTGAGTTTTGCACAATCCTCTCAAGAATCAGATTGAAGAAGTCACATGACAGCTTATCGCCTTGCCTAAATCCTTTTTTGGTATCGAATGTGTCAGTGAAGTCGTTTCCGGCCCTGATAGATGTCGTATTGGTCGTGTAAAGCTCGGCGGGAAGGCCGTCATTTCCGGCAGCCTTATTAAGCTTCAGTTTAGATATTGCTATCCTCACTTCACTCAGGTCGAATGGTTCGTTCTGCCTGACAGCGGAATATTGTCCGTCATCGCCGTTTAACCGTCTGCAGAAGTGGTTCTTCCATATCCTCAGCATCGACTGTGTCTCAACTACGACATTTCCTTGTTCATCTCGACAGGGTTCTGTTCGAGCCTTGTATCCTTGGATTTGACGTCTTACACTTTGGTAAAACATGCGAACATCTTTCCTGGAGTGGCAACTCTCTATATCCTCGATCGTGCGCTTTTCTTGCTCATTTTTCTTCTTTCTAAAAAGGCGGCGTTCTTCCCTTCCTCTCTGCCAATAGAGCTCAACGGCAGTTCTCGTCTTCACCTGCAGCTTAGCCTTGTAGGCCTCGTTCTTGGCTGCGAGCATCTGTCGGCATTCCTCACCAAGCCAGGGGTTTCTTGCTGGTGGGCGCGAGAAACCTAGCACATCAGTTGCGGCTGATCTAATGGCTTGTTGGCATCGATGACATAGTTCTTCGACATTCGATGCTGGTGGTATGGTGTTAATCGAGAGGTATAGGGATTCGCGTTGCGCGAAGGTCTTGACGATCTCTTGCGATTGCAGTCTTTCGACATTAAATTTTTTACAGTATTTCTGGATTGTTGTGGCGTGGTGGATATCCGCATTTTAACCTTGGCTGCAACAAGGTAGTGGTCCGAGTCGATGTTAGCTCCTGGGAATGTTCGGACATCCAAAATACTGGATGCGTGCCTCTGGTCTATCGCTATGTGATCAATTTGATTGACCGTTCGTTAATCTGGGGACCGCCATGTCCCCTTATGGATATCGAGGTGAGGAAACCGTGTGCTGGCTTTAGTGGCATTTCGTTCCGTAGCGAAGTCAATTAGCCTAAGTCCGTTACCAGACGTGTTGTCGTGTAGGCTAAGTTTTCCGACAACACTGCTAAAGATGTCTTCTCTTCCAACCTTTGCGTTAAAATCTCCCAGCACGATTTTAACATCGTACTTCGGTAGTCGCTCATAGGTTTTGTCAAGGAGGTCATAGAAGAAGTCCTTAGCTTTATCATCTTTTTCCTCCGTTGGGGCGTGAGCGCATATAAGGCGAATTTGTCCTTGATGCGGATCGTTACAATGCGTTCGCTAATGTCTTGGAAACATAAGACTTCTTGCCTACCCTCGTTCTACAACACCCAACCATCTAAAAATAAAACCAATAAAATTGAGATTCAATAATATTTTGCGTCCCACATCACCTTATTTTATTTTTCAGTTGTAATCTGAAATCCGGAACACGTCGACTTTCGACAAATTTGGCGGTTCTAAAATTGTTAACTCATGTATAAAATAAGGTTTTCAATGTTTTGAATTGTATGAGATACATTTTTACAGATGCGCCTACATATAGAGATGACATTTCCATCAATATGTCATTTTGGAAATTTGGGACTTATTCCCTTCTTCCAACTGGTGATTTATTTAGAAAGTATAATAATTACCGGCAAAGAAAACCGGGTGACAACTTGTATAAGCATATACATTATGTTTCTGTGATATTTAAATTTGTTATTTACAATTGTGTCTAACAAGTAGTTTAGTAAGATAAATTATTAAAAAAAGGAGCCTTTGTTGGGTTTTTGATCGTATTATTATTTAAAAATGTATTTGTAAAATATGTGATTGTCCAGTAATATTCAAATGCACATTGGTAGCCCAAATTATTAAAAAAAATAGTATCCAAATTATTACACCAATTGTTTGCAACATCTATGAACGTGCATGTGTGTGTCCCTGTTTAAACTATATGTTATTTGTTTTTCGTTTTCTTAGCAATCACTTATCATTCATATTTAAAATCTTGTTCTTTTTAATTTACGTACATTTATCCTAATTATGATTTCATATGCAAAAACAAAACAACAAAAACCTTTTTGCTAACAATTTTCAGTTCCGGTTAAAAAAAAAGGTGTCATGCGCTTCCTGATTTCATCATATGCAAACAGTACATCACAAAACTTCACTAACGCCACATTCTCTCAGAAATCCTCCAAACCAACTACCAAAAAAACTACCAAAACCACCACCACCAAACTATCACGAAATGACTTTTACATAGGTATGCTATTTCTCTCATTTATTTTCAAAATGTGTGTACTTCACTGCTTCATTGTCCGATCATCAATTGTTTGTCTTTACCTTTTAAATTAACGTTTACTTCTAAGTATGATGTGTATGTGATTTTACTGGATATTTTGTTTGCTCTGTTTTGTTGAGGTGTGTGATTATGTGATAAAATTGGAAAAAAGGCAGCAACAGCAATAACATTTTTAAAGTTTGACATTTTGTTCTCTTTTTTTTTAACGAAAGGTTGCGACTGGCTTCATGAAATTTCCATAACAGTTCGCGGAACAAAGGCAATCTCACGACTGTCGAGCGAGAGACTGCAAAGGATTGCCTTGCTTGAAAGCAACAATATTTTGGAGAATCTACTCAAAATTCTCTCCTGCAGTTCATCAACAATTCTGCAAAAGAATTTGGCATTGGATATCCTTTTGTGGATTTGCACAATTAGACTCAATCGATTTAGATCACCGAAATCGGAGCGATACAAAGCTGGAGAGCCGAGCGGTAGCAAAAGTGGTCCTTCTTTGTCATTTTTAGATAATGCTGCTATGGATATGCAATCGCAACAGGTTGAATGTCTTATTGTTGTGGAGAAATACCTTAGAGATCTGCTCCTTAATTGCATCATTCGAAGCGACAGAACTTTGGCACACAAATGTGTGAAATTTGTGCTCATCCTAACAGAGTAAGGGTCAACTGCTTTTGCATAACTGTTTATTGGTGTTACTAATGTTTTTGAATTGCCTTTGCAGAGGAGTAAGAAATCTTCCGTCTGAATTCCAGAGCAAAACTACATTTGATGTTTCACTAAAAAATGCAATAACTGCAACCCTTCCTGAATTGACGTCTTCAAAGTATTCCAGCGTTGTGCGTTGGTTTATTCTATTGGCTTGCTCGACATCAACGGTTGATTCACATAATTCAATTTCGGAGATTTGTGTGAAACTGTTGATGGATACAACTAAGGAAATCGAGTCGCGATGGGATCCATATTGTTCATTATTAGGAACAAGGTAAACATAAATAATTACATTTTTCCTCTCATACTTGATTTTTTTTCTTCAGATTTGGTTTGTATGGTTTTCCCTTTGAGCCGGAACTTTTTGACGTTGATTTGCCAAATCTGAGCAAGAATAACACATCGTCACCAAATACATTAGTGAATATCATTCGATCAAATGCTGGACTTTTACAATCCCAAGGCATGGACTTTAAGAAATTAAGTTCAATTGGTAAGCTATTTATAATTATTAAAATATTTTTCTAATGAAATGGGTTATTCATCTGTTGCTAAGTGGCAAATATAAGTATCACGAATGGTATAACCCATTTATATACGTTTGGGCGAATCAGGTTTTAAGTAATTCATTCCATTCGTATATCTACTTTTAGATGGTGTTGATTTTCGTTCATTCCCACACTTGATCAAATGCAAAGGGGTTAGCAATCAGCTTCGTGGACTTCTTGAAGTAGAACAACTACACTTTGTTTGCTCGGCAACTTCTGAAGCCACACGAATCGATAACATGGACAGTGTATCCACTAGCAGCGCCTCAAATATAAACATGGAAGAAATAATAATCCCAGCGATGTCAAACACCATGGAAGGGCAAAAAGATCCAGAAAGTGGAAAGGTAATCATTCATGGATAGTTGTCTCTTGAACGTAATGTGAAACTTATTTTACAGTTGAATGATATTGTCAACAACGTTAAAAACATTCTAGCTGACAAGCTTAAGATGTGTGCAATCATCGGTAAAGACGAACTTAAAGCTAACGGAATTGGTATGTACTCACACAAATAAACACCTAAAAGTATCTTTAATGCTACATTCAGTTGTAGCTGAGCCACTAGAAGCCATAGGACAATCAAAGAAGGAAGAAAAATCCTTCAAATACAAACACTTGCCCAAATTCAAGGCAATATGCCAGTACATCGAATGCTGTGATGATAACTCAAGTGGAGTGCCCAACAATGATCCCGAAGTAAAACTGTCTAACAAAGCCATTCAGCGCTATTTAAACGAGCAAAATATGGAAGAGAACACGAATGTATTTCCCTGGCATAAGATTCTGTCACCACCACCCAAACAGATGGTAGTAATTGACCGAATGCATTCGGGAGCTAGACGTTTTGTCGTGCTGGACTTTGGATCACCCATATTGCTTACCGATGTGGTCATTCCATCGTGTGATGAGCTTGCTTCACTGCACATTGACATTTGGTGCTTTGAAGAGGAGGCCGATAGTGTGCGTTTAGTGGTGACACAAGATATTGGTTCCAAAACATTAGTACTTAGTGACTTGCAGCCACCGCCAATTTGTCGATATATGAAAATTACCATCATTGGTCGCTACGGAATGTCGAACACTAAGTGTAAAATTCCACTAGGATCGTTTTATGGACACACTGTTGTTCTCGACAGCGATGGATATGGTGATCCATGTAAGTTTATTTTAAATTGTGTTGTTCTAGTGAGTAAAAATTGATTTCTTTGACAGTATTACAGTATATGAAACACCCAGCTAGTAATATCCAAACACAAGTCAAAGCGCTGAACTCTTTGTATGAAGACGTACAATGCCGCTACAGCTTGGCAAGTTGTAAGTTAATGGAAATGTTAGCACCAGTTCTTAACTGTGAACTATCCAATGTGGCACATATGCAGGCATTTATTAATAAGCAACGCGATGATGACTCTAACCTGGACAATAGCAAAATTGTTCCGACATATGAGGTATGAAAATTCTATAACTTACATTCCCATTTTTTATTTTCTTGTGTTGTTCATAGTCTTAAATAACTATCATGAGTCTTAAATAACATTCCATCACTCTAGATAAGCTATCCTTTTTCAGCTGTTGCCTAATTAGTTAAAAGTCGTTTCTACTTTTCCAAGCTGTTTCATATGTGTACGTCTTACACTATGTAGTGACTCTTGAGATATGAAAAATAAGGAAATAACATCACCTCACTCAAGATAAGCTATCCTAGTTCTATCTGTTGTCGAATTAGTTAAGTCCTCTTTCTACTTTTCCACGCTGTGCTATATGTATTAGTGTTACACTTTGTAGTGACTCTTGAATTATTAAAATATGTCATCCAGTATTTGCGATTTCTGTATGATTACAGCGTCCTTTGTACTGTATTGGCGGTTGTTATTTTACTTTTACGAATTTTATTGATTCAAATCATGAGTGATTTGATATTGGCCACAGTTGTTTCAACTATAATGCATAGGAGAAGTGTTTACTCCTGCCAGCATTAGAATGAGCAACGCCCAGCAGATTTGTTTCCCTTAAAATTCCATCAATAAAGTCGCCTTGCCAAATTTGCTCTTTTTGATTTTCGTGCGAACCCATAGCATGATTTTGTTTCTAATTATGGCTGCATTAAAACATGTTCTTGTTTGCCAGGCAAACAAAAAAAACACCCCATCGCCCATCGTTGGTTTTTGTCGCGTTTGGAAGTTTCTGCTCATTCATTTGCTGGAACGGAATCCTGAGAGCTGTAAATGATATCGATATCCTGAGAGCTGTAAATGATATCGATATTGTCTCTGTAGTAGCAGCGAGAGAAATGTATGCAAGATAGTGGCTTCGGTGTTGACCATCGTCCTGCGCACTATTTGTTTTTTGCACTGTCAGATCTGTGTCGTAGCGAGCTCTTAATACAAGCATCATCTACTTACAGAGATTTGCCACAGCAAATAATATGCATCCACAGTGTCATCATTTAATGCATTTGTTAGTGGGACATAACAGAACACAGAAGGTATTAAGTTTTATATTACTTACAAAATCAATAAACGATGAAATTAAATTTAGACTATATGAATATATTATTAAACAAAAGACATACTCTTACTTCAAGTCTAGCATACAAATTCGCAGAGTGTTTGTCAAACTACTTTTACTAACATGCAGTTCAACAACATCCATTGTTGTTTTGATTGAAAAGCCTACTCATGCGACTGAAGAAGGCCGACTGCAAATGGAGAAGGCCAACAAATTGCGTCATATCGAAGACGATATGTCCCTCCTATTACAAAAACAGAACAAACGACCTACTAAATAGAACCCGCTCAGATATCGCAAGAATTACGGCGATAATCACGGGGCACTGTTGGAGACCATGCCGCCAAACTGGGGATCACATATAACGCTCAATGCCGCAGTTGCGGGAAAACAAATGAGAGAGAAACTCTCTCCCATTTCATCTGAAAATGTCCGGCTCTAACAAGAGCAGACTGCGTGCGTTAGAACAATCATTCTTCGACAACCTTAGCGACATCTAGGGTAAAACAGTATAAGATCTTATCAGTTTCCTAAACCTCACAGGCTGGATCTAGAGACCGCCTGTATCACATCCACAACAACAATCATAATAAAGGTCACACGAGTCGTGGTAACAAAAAGGCACACAAGTGCTACTTGGGTTCATGCCGAACCGCCACTTCTATCTACCTACCTACTCGTGCGACTGACGGCCTCGAGCACACCATATTTGTGTTTATGATTGGTGTGTGTAAAATATTTAATCAACAAAGGTTACGGGAACCTCCCCGGGTATTAAAACCAAAAGCATTTAAATGATTAGGAGCATATTTGTCCTGACAATAATTGGTGTAAGAAAACCATGTCATTGCTGAGTCTACGTCGAGACAAAGGCAACAACTGCAGCAGTTTAATTCGATACCTATGCGGAGGCAAATTGTGTACATCATCTCACGGAAGACCTCTTAAAGCAAATCTTATGAATTTACGTTGCTCTGCCTCAACTCTAATTGAATGAACTTCATAGAAAGGTGTCCACACTTGTGACGCATACTCCAATTGAGGGCGAACTAGACAGTTAAAAAGCGAAAGAGTGACATAAGGGTCATTAAACTCTTTTGACCATCTTTTAATAAACCCTAAAATACAGTTGGATTTATTGACGATGACTAAATGTGTCATTTAAACTCCACTTTAGGATTAAATATACACCAAGATCCTTAAAACTGTCTATAAGACAGAGAGTGTGCACGTGCACGGACAGATTATAATTAAAATTTGATGGAGCAGGTTTTCGCGAAAATGACATATGCTGGTATTAAGTAGGGTTCAGACTCAAACCGTTTTTAAGACACCATATGGTAAACAAATTTAAAACAGTTCGCAATGAAAGCAAATCGCTTAGACCTCCTACATATTTGAACATTTTCATGTCCTCAGCATATATCAATATTTTGCTCTCGCGAATACAAGCTCTTGCACCGTTAATATCAAGTATAAATAAGATAGGGCCTAAATGACTACCTTTGGGTACTCAAGATTGGGCAAAAAAGTTTAAAAAAATCATATATCAATGCAACTCCTAGCCGAGATCCGTTAAGTTGTCCTATGATTACTTTAATTGCAATTGTTACCTCCATACATTGTTGGCTCTTGTTATCTAATCTATTGGTTTTTCCTAACATCTCTATTACCTTACTGAATTTATAAAAATCCGCAAGTTTTCTGCATATGCAATCAATTCGAATTCTTTGCCCAATATTTTTTATTGTTTTATTTTAGGAATGCATTATGCTGCAACATCAAATAAATGTCATTCGAAACGTCATAATACGTTTGGAATCATCGTTTCAATCGGAACCATCGAATCAAAACAAAAATATACTTCAACTAGCATCAAGGGATAAGCTACGAGTACTTAGTCAAGGACTAGTCGAGATTCTGTTGCATTTTTCAATAGAATATGGACTAAAGGTATTGTTAAATTGTCTTCACTTTAGATTGAAAATATTTACCCATCTGATTTAGAACATTTTACCGCTGCACTCCTTGTTCTCAATTGATGTGGCAAATACCTTATTCAACACGCTAGTCGTGTACGGTGATGCGCACATACAGCTTGCCACTTCTTCGCTTTTAGTGCGAATGTGCTGTTTCCGCAGCTGGTGGGGTGACTTCATCGCTGACATATTCTGCAATCTATTTTCTTCCCAAAATAGTAAGATCTTTCCCCAAGATAGGTAATTTCACTATAAATCCACACACGTACAGCCTATATTTTGATAATGCTTTTGTATTTTAGAATTTTTTTCCTATTAACTTACCTGGGCCGTAGAAGTATAGCAATGGGTACCTGCCGGTCTATAGTAATCGATGCGATTTTGAAAACTCTAGCCAAATTACTTGCTCCAATATCACCAAGATATCAAACGACTGATAATCCCCTCAACATGAATCGCGGTGACAATGTAGGTGACTTGTGGTCTAAATCAGACCTGCAATTAGTAACCTGGTTGTTGTTGTTTTTGTCGGTTTGTTTGGACGATAGTGTCGAAAAGAAGGACAAATGTAAGTCGTAGTTAATTGCGCATGCTTTTTACGACTTTTATTTCATTAAAAATGTATATTTTCAGCTGCCAATCGATGGGAATTTATGTCGTGTGAAACTGATTTTTCCAAAACAAGATCACAGTCGAGCAACAACTCTGGCAAACAACTTCGAGGCTTCAAAAAGCGCATGATTCAGCAAAATAAATACAGTATCCAGCCATACACCGATTGGGGTAAAAAGATCTTTATGATTCAAAACGAGGTTAGTGTGCAGTTAATTTACCAACTCATATATTTTAATATTAAAAAATCATTTCACTTTCCAGCATCCAGATATATTTATGCAACTGACAGGAAAACCAAAACCAAAAGCAACTTCTAAGCCTACTGCTACGCCGAAAGTTGTAAAGGATCCAAATCCAGAACCGGAAAACAACTTTGACAAGGGATTAAAGACGATTCGCTTGAACAATATTTTGATTGTCATCCGTGGACTGATTGCTCTTCTGTTAGAGATGGATTTTAGTTGCAACATGGATTTGTTCCTCTTGACTTGCAAGGTAATGCACTTCAAATGAAACATAGATTTTGATAATGTTTGACATTATCTCGACTATAGGTAATTGCACGACTTGTATCTGCATGCAAGTCATCGGTTCAGCTATCTAAAATAGTTACCACAAATCAGCTGGAGCAACTTGTTCGATTGGCTGTTTGGAATGACCAGCAACAGCCTTGGGCTGTTCATGCTATCACGTGTCTCCTACAAGTAAGTAGAACTGTTGTTTGACGGAACAAGATATATAAGTATATATTTGTTCTAGGATCTATTAGACGCCGATAAGCATTTCAAAGATCAACCACAAAGTTGTGAGCCAAGTTGCAGCGAACCAAGAGGAATGGAAGGTGTACAGGAGGCCGAAGAAGTATTTGTTGACACAACAGGTAAAATGATGATCCAAATAAATTATTATTTTTATGCGTTGCAAGTGGAAAATCGACTCTTAGCAGTTCTGTTTTTATGCACTAGATTTATGTATGCGATTTGCACTCAATATGTCATTAAGTTAATGCTAAATACCCTAATATCAAAGTTCTTCTAAACTTCTTAGCATTTATTATGTTATGATTGTATATGCTTAATGATTCAGCTCTCTCTAACTGATTTTCCATTGTGTTGCCTTTTTCTCTACTGTTCTGTGAAATTTGCAGCTTCTATTAATTGTACTGCTGTAAGATGTCAATAATCATATTTACAGATAGAAACCTACCAGATATCGTTAAAGTAGTCCCAATGGAATACCCCAATATCAATTCTTCAACCTAGTTTGTGCGGAAGAACAAGGTTGAAAACTAATCAAAACACATTTTTGGTATATCATTCGGCTTTCATTCGCGTTTTGTGATTCGAACAGTCAACATCAATTTATTTGCATATAACTCTCACATTAACCCAGGAGCTTGTCAAAAAGTAGCCATGCAATTGTCAATATGTCAGTTGAACTCATCTCGAATGAGATGAATACACTCTGGAGGTGGTAAACAGACAAAGAGTGAGTTATAGAGTTTCACTTCTACCGCGTGTGAACTCACACCCCATTTTTTTATAATTCGCACGCACTCAAGGGTTATGAATACCCTTTATACGTTTTAGCACAGTGCGTTGAACTCAAGTTTGGGGCGTATAACATTTATATATTGTGGCCAGATCAGAGGGGGTAAAATATTTCTTACATCGATTAAGGAAACCTAGACATTTTGCTGCGTCCTTAGCGTTTTGGAATATGTGGTCGTTCTAACATAAGTCGTTTCTAACACACATAACTAGCATGGAAAGCTTTTCGGTTTCTTTAGTAAGTACCATTCATGAATAACGGCTATAGATTTTGATTTAGCTTTAACGTCATGTGCATTGTGTTTTGGAAGCATTTAATTCTACTCTGTTGGATTTGATAATGCTGTCAAGGTCGGATTTCAATGAGCTTAACATATTTTAAAGTCCAGGTTCTAAGATCAGGGACGTGGGCCTGAAAACGAATATGAGATAAGCAGAAACAGCGACTATTCGGATGTGGATTTGTTATAAGTGCCAGACAAAGGCAAGAAGTCTTATGTTTCCAAGACATTAGCGAACGCATTGTAACGATCCGCATCATGGCTAAATTCGCCAACATTAGCCTTATATGCGCTCACGCCCCAACGGAGGAAAAATATGAGCGACTACCGAAGTACGATAACATAGCCTACACGGCAACACGTCTGGTAACGGACTTAGGCTAATTGAATTCGCTTCAGAACGAAATGCCATTATAGCCAGCACACGGTTTCCTCACCTCGATATCCATGAAGGGAAATGGCGGTCTCCGGATCAACGAACGGTCAATCAAATTGATCACATAGCGATAGACAAGAGGCGCGCATCCAGTATTTTGGATGTTCGAACATTCCGAGGAGCTAACATCGACTCGGACCACTACCTTGTTGCAGCCAAGGTTAGAATGCGGATATTCACCACGCCACAACAATCCAGAAATACTGTAAAAAAAATTAATGTCGAAAGACTGCAATCGCAAGAGACCGTCTAGACCCTCGCGCAACGCGTATCCCTAAACCTCTCGATTAACACGATACCACCAGCATCGAATGTCGAAGAACTATGGCAACGATGCCATTAGATCTGCCGCAACTGATGTGCTAGGTTTCTCGCGCCCAATAGTAATAAACCCCTGGTTTTATGAGGAATGCCGACAGATGCTCGCAGCCAAGAACGAGCCTACATGGCTAAGCTGCAGGTGAAGACGAGAGCTGCCGTTGAGCTCTATAGGCAGAGAAGAAGGGAAGAACACCGGCTTTTTAGAAAGATAAAAAACGAGCAAGAAAAGCGCGCGATCGAGGATATAGAGAGGTGCCACTCCAGGAAAGATGTTCGCAAGTTTTACCAAAGTGTAAAACGTCAAAGCCAAGGATACAAGGCTCGAACAGAATCCTGTCGAGATGAACAAGGAAATATCGTAGTTGAGACACAGTCGATGCTGAGGATATGGAAGAACCACTTCTGCTAAACGTTAAACGGCGATGGTGAACAACATTCCGCTGTCAGGCAGAACGAACCATTCAATATTGGCGACAGCGAAAGCTGCCAACCACCCGACCTGAGTGAAGTGAGGATAGCAATATCTAAACTGAAGCTTAATAAGGCTGCCGGAAATGACGGCCTTCCCGCCGAGCTTTATAGAGCCGGCGGAGATGTGAACGCCTGAAACCGTTTACCAACAACCTGATCGACCCTTATCAATGTGGTTTTAGGCCAGGAAAGTCCACAACCGATCTAATTTTCACACTTCGGCAGATTCTGATAAAAACCCAAGATGACCAAATCGATACCCAACACCTATTCATCGATTTCAAAGCCGCATACGACAGCATTTATAGAAACGAACTATACCGTTCCATGTCTAGTTTTGGTATACCGCCCAAACTCGTCCGTTTTTGTAGGATGACGATGGAGAATTCTCGCTGCTCCATTAGGGTCTGAAATGACCTCACTGACACATTCGGTACCAAAAAAGGATTTAGACAAGGCGATGTCTGTCTTGTGACTTCTTCAATCTGATTCTTGAGAGGACTGTGCAAAACTCACGAGCCAACACCATAGGCCCAATTTTCCAAAAATCTCTACAACTACTAGCATACGCCGACGATATTGGCATTATTGGTAGGACCCAACTTGATGTTTGCTTGTATAGAGAAGGAAGCGGCAAAAATGGGTTTAGCAGTAATTGAGGTCAAGACGAAGTATATGCTGTCAACACGAAAGGACACACAACATCGACGAATTGGACAGAACGTCACCATTGACAGATATAACTTTGAGGTAGTACGGGACTTTATCTATCTCGGCTCCGTTGTTAACTCTGACAACAAAATCTCGTCAGAAATTAAACGAAGAATTTCTCTTGCTGTTTCTTCGGGCTAAGAAGGCAATTCAGTAGTAAAGCCCTCACTTGAACTACTAAGGAGATCTTATATAAGACCCTGATCATCCCAGTCCTACTCTACGGCGCTGAAGCATGGACCGTCTCAAAAGCGGATGAAGAAATCCTTGGTCGATTTGAGAGGAAAATTCTTCGAAAAATCTTCGGTCCGGTTTGCGTTGACGGGCTATGGAGACGAAGATTCAACCAATAACTTCACGAGCTGTACAGCGACATGCCCTGGTCATAAAACTCCGCATTGGACGTTTAAGATGGCTAGGACATGTAGAACGAATGGACACCAATACTCCGGCTCGCAGAGTCTTCGATTCCCATTCAGACGTCGGACGCAGTAGAGGAAGACCTCACCTTAAGTGGCGCGCACAAGTAGAAACCGACCTCAAAACTTTGAGTGCGCAACTGGAGGCAGTTATCTAAGGACCGCGCTAATTGGAGGGGCATGTTGGTTGAGGCCCAGGTTCATTCCAGACTGTAGCGCCACTTAAGTAAATAGGTAAATGCTGTCGTATGCGGCTTTGAAAGCGATGAGTAGGTGGTGGGTATCGATTTGGACATCTTGGGTTTTTTCCAGCATCTGCCGAAGTGTAAAAATTTGATCGGTTGTGGACTTTCCTCGCCTAAAACCACACTGATAAGGGCCGATCAGGTTGTTGGAAAACGGTTTTAGGTGTTCACATCTCCGCCGGCTCTATAAAGCTCGGCAGAAAGGCCGTCATTTCCGGCAGCCTTATTAAGCTTGAGCTTAGATATCGCTATCCTCACTTCACTCATGTCGGGTAGTTGGCAGTTTTCGTTGGCGTCGCCAATATTGTATCGTTTGTTCTTCCTGAGAGCGGAATGTTTTTCGTCACCGCCGTTTAACAGTCTGCAGAAGTATTTCTACCATATTTTCAGCATCGACTGTGTCTTAACATACGGTACACAGGGAGAAATATGTAACGTTATAAAAAAAAACTTCAAGATGGAAAGGCACCTGGCGCTGATCGGATACCCGTTGAATTTTTTAAGTATGCGAAAAAATAGCGGTGATTTTCAATGGGATGCTGGAAACAGGCAACCTACCCCAACAATTCAAACAAGCCATAATATATCCGATTCACAAAAAAGGTAATATCGCTGATCCCGCAAATTATCGTGGAATATCATTCCTAAACTCATCTTATAGGATTTTCACAAAACTTTTAAATGAGCGTATGTCAATTTGGATCGAAAACAACCATTTAATCAAAGAATTCCAAGCAGGTTTTCGGAATGGTTATTCAACCGTAGACAACATTTTTGTACTGCAAAATATAGCTGGGTCATTCATCGAACAAATAAAGAAACTATTCACCTTTTTCGTCGATTTCAAGGCAGCCTTCGATAATATCGATCGAAAAGCTTTAATATTCAAACTTTATAACGCTGGGATGAGCCAAAAGTTCGGGAAGATTATCGAAAATATATACGAGGACAACCAATCGAGTGTCTGGAGCGGGACCGAAACATCAGAATGGTTTGAAACAACTATGGGAGTAAGACAGGGATGTACACTAAGCCCATATCTTTTTGCTTTGTACATCGATGACCTCACCGACTTTTTACCTGGAGAAATAGAGATTGCGGGATATTTAATAAAGGCACTTCTATTTGCAGACGATGTGGTTCTATTTGCATATTCGCCAGAATCCTTACAATTAATGATTAACCGTCTTGTTTTGTACTGCCAATTATGGAATCTTACGGTTAACCTTACAAAATCAAAAAGGAGCTGGTAGAGAGAGCAGAAATGAAAAATGGCATCTCAACGGACAGCCAATGAAATTGTGAAAACCTATAAATTTCTCGGGGTGACAATAGCTAGTAATCTTAGTATGGAACCACATCTAAAGGAAAGACTAATAAAAGCTAAAAGTGCCATATCGGCTACATGGAAAAAATGTTTTTCAAATCAACTAATTGACCACAGCGTAAAATACAAGGTCTTTCAAGCTGTATCAGAATCTGTTATGATGTACGCAGCGCAGTCTTGGGGATATTGTCAATATGAAACAGTAGAGAAACTCTTTAGATACTACATAAAACGATGCTTTAACTTACCAAGCACAACACCAAACTATATGATTAATATCGAAACAGGACTATCACCGCTTTTCATTAAATCATTGAAATTGCATGTAGATTATGTAATTAAAGTTTTAGAACTGTCGGACGATAGACTTCCAAAAATAATTGCCAAGAAGGTAGTAGAAAGAAATACGCTCTGGTATAAAAAAAACTCGAGGAGCTAGCAACATACTGCAGTTTCGAATGCAATTTAGCTTATGGAAATGAAAGATACCGTAAGGATGTGATTGGCAATCTTATTGCCAAAGTAGATGAACAATACAGAGCGGATTGCGTAAATATGGCTTCATCATCCGTTCACCGAGCTACATACAGCGTTTTAAAACACAATCTGTCTGAAAAAAATTACTTCCACAATGACAACAGCAATGAACTGATTTCGGCTCTCTTTAAGATGAGAGGCGAACTAATACGACTCAATTATATCCCACATCGTCCAGATCTACCAATTTATTGTAGTCTTTGCAACTTATCCGCGAGAGAAGACGTTTTACATTTTATAGGAAGATGCCCCATCCTTAAAGAAATAAGAAGATATTTTCTAGGAAACGACGTAAAATCTCAGGAAGAAATTATAGCCTACCTAAACTGCGAAAGCGATGTAAAACAACTCTTTTAATTCTATAAAGCTGCAACTAATTACCGTTGTAAAATTATAACTGAGAACTTTTAACTTTTTAGTATGTTTTGCTTTTATATATTTTTTCAATCTTTTTAAATTCAAGAATATAATATACATTAAAACAAACTTGTTATTAAATGTTTAATGTTTAATTAATGTCAATCAGGCAGACGGCAAAGCCATGCTTAATGATTTTTGTAACATAAATTATTTGTATTATAAACAAGAAAACAATAAATCTAAATCGAATCTAAAATCTAACTACGGTATTTCCTTGTTCATCCCGACAGGATTATGTTTGCGCCTTGTATCCTTGGCTTTGACGTTTTACACTTTGGTAAAACTTGCGAACATCGTTCCTGGAGTAGCAACTCTCTATATCCTCGATCGCGCGTTTTTCTTGCTCTTTTTACTTCTTACTGAAAATCCAGTGTTCTTCCCTTCTCCACGGCAACTCTTTCCTTCACCACCAGAATAGCCTTGTAGTCCTCGTTCTTGGCTGCGAGCATCTGTCGGCATTCCTCATCAAACCAGGGGTTTCTTGCTGGTGGGCCATTGTTGCCATTGTTCTTCGACATTTGATGCTGGTCGTATGGTGTTAATCGAGAGGTTAAGGGATACGCGTTGCGCGAAGGTCTTGGCGGTCTCTTGCGATTGCAGACTTTCGACATTAATTTTTTTCACAGTATTTCTGAATTGTTGTGGCGTGATTGATATCCGCATTCTTACCTTGGCTGCAACAAGGTAGTGGTCCAAGTCGATGTTAGCTCATCGGAATGTTCGGACATCCAAAATACTGGATGCGTGCCTCTTGTCCATCGCAATATGATCAGTTTGGTTGACCGTTCATTGATCTGGAGCCCACCATGTCCTTTTATGGTTATCGAGGTGAGGAAACCGTGTGCTGGCTTTAGCGGCATTCCGTTCCGTAGCGAAGTCAATTAGCCTAAGTCCGTTACCAGATGTTTACGTTTTCCGACAACACTGCTTAAGATGTCTTCTCTTCCTACCTTTGCGTCAAAACCTCCCAGCAAGATTTAACATCGTACTTCGGTAGTCACTCATAGGTTTTGTCAAGGAGCTCATAGAAGCTATCCTTAGCTATATTATATCATTCCTCAGCTGGTCTGTATTTACAAGTGTGGACGTATGCAGACAAAAAAATCGACTTCAACATGTCAGTCGTCTAAATTCTCTTCCCATAATAACATTCCGAGCTTTCTCACAACCATTCATATGTGCGTTTGTACTTCTTGCACGATGGTGGTCATCGCACTAACCATTGCGCCTCTGAGCCCGTCATTTTGACTAATGACTATTTGTTCTGATTTTATTGTTGGAGGATAATTTTACTTAATGTAAGAGAATATTTTATTTTTTTTCTGGTTTGTATTTATTTTTATTTTTTGGGTGGTTTGGTGTGGGGAACTAGAGTGTGCCTTATTTGGGTTCATACACAGTTCATATGATTCGGCCTATATGCTAGGTGTGTTCAGATTTGTCTGTATAGGACTTCGCTGAAGATCGATGGAAATTTAACACATTCCATGATGACTACGTTATCAGCGTTTTCGTATTTGTCTTTTTTGGGGTAAGTTCTAATTTTTCTAGAATTAACATAGCCGGAGTATGTTTCTTGTTCTTACAGCGCCGTTATACGACTTAACAACTTAAATGATTGTAAACACCGTCTTAGCCTAGAGCATCTGACAGTTTTTTTTTTCATAAAGAAACAGAAATATATTCCGTGGAATTTACTGGATCTCTGTCTTCTTCTCTGTAATATAGTAGATAATTGTAACATGTTGACGCATTCAAATTTTTAAGAAACTCTTTCAAATGTTTCATTTTTAAAACATTTTTTTCTTTTAAGCTTTGTTGGCATCAACCATAATTCCCATTTCCGGAAATAGTAACATGTCATATGCAGACGGTACGCTAATGATAGCTTGTTCATTGTTAGTAACTGATGTTAATAAAAGTTCTTATTCATCATTTCAGCTGTTAAATATTCACATCTCCCATCGCTAATCGAGTGTGAGGATACCGAGTTCGATGAATTAATGAATGAGATTGATATTGAGAATAGATCAAAGAATCTCATCAAAACCGACCCAGTATCGCAAAATAAGAATAGTTTTAATTTCTTCTGCAAGACTGTTTCGAGTGCAATGGATGCCCGCTTAGATTTCGGGCTTGACACGAATGTTGAGATATCAATACGTCGACTAACCATGATATCATCGCTGGACATGTATTCATCGTTGCCACAAATTCTCACCAATGAGTATATCAACTCATCGCCTGAAACAGCTCCATGGCCGGAATACGTGACGGATATATGGTCAGGTCCGGAATACAATTGCGGCTTGGCGACATATAAAATGTTTAAAAACGTCTTTGATTGTATTTTTTCGGATCTGCATTTACAGGTTTGTTATTAAAGTGGTAATTTTAATTACTAAATTTAATTACTATTGTTGTCTATTTTAGGACACATGGGTTCACTTGGAGCAAGTGCTTCAAATATGGCTTACACTAAACAGCGAACTCTCGGATAAGCCTTACAACTCTGGATTGTGCCCGAACGATATACCGAAAATACCCTTCGGCCCAAATGCAGTTCAGGGTCTGTTGCTGGCGTTAGCTTGGCATAGTGACATAAAACTACGTACCTGGTGTCTAGGATTTCAGTGTTTGTTGTTAGCCTGCAATTCGCAGTCCAATTTCAATGATGGTAAAATTTGTCCCATTGATTTATTTGTACTATTTTAATAAAATCTTTTTAGGAGAAACAAGCACCAATTCAAGAATCGGTGATATAATTATAAGTGATGAGAATTTCGAAAAAATGTTGCTCCGTTTCTTTTCGGGTTACGGCATGAGTTCATCGATTATTACCAATCGTTGTGTGAGTTATGGTAGCTTTTACGTGCTCTATCTGAATTGAATTTTTTTTTACAATTTCTAGGCTGGACCAACGATTTGCAAACACTTGCATGAGTTACTCCTTTGGTTGCACAAAAAAGCCGAGTTCACCGAATCTGGAGCATCAATTAAGAAAAAGCTCAAAGATACATTGCTGAATGTTATATTGCAGTTAGTGCAACCCGGAGGTGCGATATGCAATCAACAAGGTCCAATTGATGCCCAAAGTCAACTTATTCGAGATTTACTGTTAATACAATATGACAAAGCTGATTTAAACGTCTCGCTGAGTATAATAGAGAGTGTCTGTAAGTCTAGATCTAGATAAATGAATAAATACGTCTTAACATTTTTATTGCATTCTACAGCATTCCTTGTATATAACAACATTTCAAATGCCGACAAAATTCAATGTCAGCGCTCTTCGGATACAAATAGTTCAACGAATAACTTTAGTAGTCTGTTTGCTAATGTTCTTGGATCGGAGAACTCCAAACAAAGTGCATCAATTTCGGACAATTCGTTAATCATAAGTCTGCTTAAGCTTTCATCATCGTTGATTCAAACCGAGCTTCCACGGGACGAAAGTGTAAGTAATTTTTATTTTATCTCGTATTAATTCTTACTTAATAAAAGTAGCCTTAGAACTGCTAGCCTAATAAGTTCAGTTTTTGAGATCAGATGAAATCAGATCAGATTATGGGCAACACATACTTAAACTAATGGTGTTTTTCATTTGTAAAAGTATCAATAAAACTGTTAAGTCTAGGTCTGTCTAAAGGCGGATTTTGGACAAAAAATTTATACATTTTTTGATGAGATCAATTTTTCAGATCCGGATCTTTTTGGTAAATCTACCCCTTCTTGCACTAGGTGAGGTTGTGGATCTGTGGACCTGTCCACTTTCCCTTTATTCGTTCGCCTAATTGGACCATTTAGAGCTACATATAATATACAGCGTTAGGAGTTTCTGACATTTATATCACATTAAGCTCACCTAGATTGTCAAAGAAGTAGTTTCACAGGTGGAGTTTTATTTTATCTGAGAGTGCTAGACTATAGTAGAGAAGAATCTCAAGAATCAATTTGAAGAAGCCACATGACAGCGCACCGCCTTGCCTTTATCCTTTTTTTTAGTATCGAATGTGTCGGTGAGGTTGTTTCCGACCCTGATGGAGGAGCGAGAATTCTACATCGTTATCTTACAGAAACGAGTGAGTTTGGGCGGTATACCAAAACTAGACATGGCTCTGTATAGTTTGTATCTATAAATGCTGTCGTATGCGTCTTTGAAATCGATGAATAGGTGGTTGGTATCGATTTGGACTTCTTGGGTTTTTGCCAGGATCTGCCGAAGTGTGAAAATTTAATCGGTTTTGCACTTTCTTGGCCTAAACCCACACTGATAAGGGCCGGTCAGGTTGTTGGTAAACGGTCTCAGGCTTTCACATATTACGCAGATAGGATCTTGTAGGCGATGTTGAGGATACTTATGCCTCTATATTTGGTGCAGTTCAGAGGGTCTCTTTTTTGTGGATCCGGCAACGATGCTGAGGTTTCATTTTTCATGCATACTTTCATCCGATCAGATTTAGCTTATGAGATGGTGCATGTTACTTAGCAAATCATCTCCGCCGGATTTATAAAGCTATGCGGGAAGGCCGTCATTTATTAAGCTTGAGTTTAGATATTGCTATCCTATCCTAGTTTAGGTGGTTGGCAGTTTTCACTGTCGTTGACAGCGGAATGTAGTTCGTCATCGTTCAACAGTCTGCAGAAGTGGTTCTTCTATATTCTCAGCATCGACTGTGTGTACCATTGGCAATAAAAATGATCAAATTTTAAATCCAAATCTAAAATTACCAATGGCAAATGCAGTAATAATTGTGATTTTTATTAGTATTTTTTTATTCTGAAGTAATCAGATCGGATTTGCGGTTTATTTTTATGTGAAATGAATCAAAATACTTGCCCGCGAAGAGGGTTTTTGTAGAGGATATGAAATGGAATGGTAAAAGTCGCGTGCGGTACAAAGTCATTTAAAATCAGAACTCATCTTTTAAATCAAATCAAGAGATTACATTTTCCCACAAATACAGTAAATTTTTTTTGATATATTATTGAACCCACCGTTAATTATTCGATGAAGTCAGAATCCAACTCAATCCAGCCATCCTAAAAAAAAACTGTAAGGAGATTTTAATGAGGTTCTAGAATGTCTTGGAAATAATAGCTTCTTAGTGCTCTGTTCAGCAAGTGACAAAGAGTCGGACATATAACAGAGAAAAATCTCGTTTATCTCTTCGAAACACCCTATATTGATGTCATCATACTTGAGATAAAGTTAAATTTATTCGCATTTGTGTAATAATATGTTTGTCAGGCTACTATAAGTAAAGGTCGTCATGGTTTTATATAGCATTCCCTAACGCAAAACTTCCTACTGCAGAAGTTGTCTATTTTATTCGATTTCAAATCCAAATCACTTTCATATTTTATAAAATAGGTGTGAGAACATTTTTTTATTTTAAAGAACTCAATTTTATCATATTTTTGCAATCTGTTTTTTTGCTTTTACAATTATATTACTAAAATTTAAATTATTTAAGAAATGTGGAAAATAGTTATCTCTTTCGTTTTTTAAGAATTTAAAAAAAAAAAACACTTTCGGAGTTCTTTTTTTCGCTTGGACAAAAAAAAATTGGTTTGTTCCATAATAATCATTAATTATGGATATTTTTTTTTGTTATTATTTTAACTTACTTCAAAACCGATACTCAGGTTATCCATTATTTTCCAAAACTTTTTGGATCCACGTGGCATTGATCCTACCAATTTATGGTATGTTTCGGGAGGAATGGAATCTCATTCATTTTGCACTGCTTCCCACAGTGATACCCATTTATGAAGAACTTAATTTTCCTTGATTTTTTTCTCAGTTCATTCCACAAGTTCTCAATATGATTGAGATATGGACTTGCCCATGAAACTACAGAGATTTTTTGATCCTGAAACCAATATTTCACAATAACATTATGTTTTGAATCGTTGTCCTATTGGAAATGCCATTGGAGTGGCATGTTTTCTTCTGAAAATAGAAGCAGGACATTTTCCAAGATTTTGGTTGCATCACGTTACGCCCACAATCCGTGCAGAACAAATTTACTTTTTTTTTGTTACTCCACAGAATGTTCCTCCAATTTTCACTCCAACTTTCCAACAACTTCCAACTTCTAAGCAAATTTCTTTTTGGGCTCTTAGGATTGGAACTTGTTTTGCCATTCTTACTTGGAGATTGAAGTTCTGTAGTCTCCTGCGAATTGTGCGTGCACTTATTTGATCCCCAATTTGTGCCTCTATAGTCTGTGACGAAACAAACGGATTTGACCTAGCTAAAAGTAAAATGTGGCAGTTAGTAGTAGCTTAGGTTTTTGCGGCCTTCTCTATTTTCCTAATGCATTGGTTACGTAGTTCTGTGACCTTCCTAGGACATCCGATATAAGTTTTTAGGTTTTACCCTCACCGCTTGATCCCAGAACTAGTTGCCTTTCTTCCGCAGAGCAGTGGACTTTTCGACCCATCTTAAAATAAGATTTAAAAAAAAAACTTAAACAAGATTTGTTATAAAGTACAAAGTGAAATTGCATCGAAAATTAATGAAATACTTAACAGTACATTTAGTAAACACAATAAGCTTGGCGTCATTCTTAATGAAAATGTATTTTTTGCAAGTCTTGTTGACAAACAACTATTATTTAGCAGCAAAAAAAAACAACTAGCAGCAATGTTCCTCTACCCATTTTTTGTTTTGACCAGCCAGTGTATATTTTATTTATAAATCAAATTTTATCTCTTTTAGGTGGTTACATTGCAAGAAGCCGATTTGTCAACTGAGAGTCAAACCGATGAAACAAAAGCTGAGCAATTGAATATTGATTGCAACAAAACTAAAGTTCCTTGCATTGCCGATATGGGTAAATCGAAGGTGGTCTAATTGTATTATTTGTTTGTTAAAACTTTTTTATTCGCTTTTAGTACTACGCCACTTTTCAACAATGAAACGTCTTCTGGGATCGTTGTCTAATTGCTCAAGCAACTCACTTACGCCTACGACAACATCCGGATCTTTGTATTCGATGAAATCAGCAGAATCCATATTTCTACTTGACGAGCTACATACAACAACCGATGCTGTCTTTAGTTTGCTATTGTTGTTAAGTGAGAAAGCGTCCGAAGTGAGTTTAGTTGTTGCTCCGTTGTGTCAATATTTGGATACAAGTAAGTATTTTGATAATCTTTCTTTTATTTTGATTTTATTATTAAAAACATCAGTATTTTTATTTAGTTGACGTATTTTTACCTTTTTGAAGTCTATAAAGTTATCGCATATAGGAACAACATTTTTCAGCTTATTCTGCGCCATTTGGCAGAACCATACCATATATATACCATACATTGCTTTTTCGAGTAGATACTCTTGAGTCCATTTATCTTATTTTCCGTTTTCAATCTACAATCTTTGTCGGATATCCTCCGCCACAGAGTTGATGATGAGGTAGAAGTATATCTTGACTGCAAATATGTGCTTTTAACGATTTAATAACACCTCCTATGTCATACCCTCGAATGCGGTTCGTCTGTTTATGAATTGTCCAGTATGAATTGTCAAACTGAGTTTGAGTTTGAATTTATTTCAAACTAATTGTGTCCTCCACCATAAGAGGACACAGCGAATCAATTTCAGCCATTAAGGCAACAAATATTGTGATACCCGCACTAGTTATGTCTTAATACATGCAGCAAGATATAGGTTCGACTTTTTTGAATAGTGGGCAAATAAATGTGATATTCCAGTCATACAAACATAGTTGAAGATTTCTTTCAAGCACACTGCAAAACATTCATTCCATCACAACAAGCGGTCTTGCTTTGTTTAAGATAATTATCTGCACTGACCTCTTCTAAATTTAATTGATGAGTTATTATTCGCTGGCTAGGGGTTGACAATTTCTCGCTCTATCACTCTATTTATATTATGCGCTCATTTAGCAGCTATTTGAAATGTTGCTGCAAAACATTACAATTTCCTGCGACTACATTACTGGATTAACATTGCAGTTTCGTACCAAAGAATCGATATTTTTATTGAGCCATACTATACCATTAAAAACATGTGAAAAATCCCTTTTGATAAAACTCTTCAGTTCATAAAAACGATTTATTCTTTGATGTACTTTCAGGCTCAATGTCTCGCAACTCCCTTCCACGTTTGCACTTATCTGAACCATTCCTGTGGTACATTCTAAAGGTTATGGAAGCTCCACAAGCCGTTCATATCTTCACCGAAATGGGTGGCATACAAATAATCTGCCAGAATTTGGTGAGGTTAAATAAAGTGTTGGTTAACATTCAACCTGGACTGGTAAGAACAACACGATTTATTACGGATAGTATAGTTAAATTTCTTGTCCTTCTAGATCTCTTTGATAATGCAGCATATGATAAAGAACCCTAAGCTTAACAAAGAACACAATAGCTCAACAAATGGTACCAAAAAATGCACATCACAGCAAAATCAACGCAACCAAGATGGTCTGATAAACTTTGCACCGTTCTGCAGCATATCATCGGAGAATGACACAGCACAATCAGCAGATGTGTTGATATTAACACCGATTCCGTCTCACCGCCGGCCACGTACTCCAGCATGGAGTTATATGTTTTATCCCAATGAATCTCATGTGGATCTGACAATAACACTGCCAACAGCAATTTTGCTTAAAGAGATTCAATTACACCCTCATGCACCGACGCTGGTATCTTGTCCCTCAGCAGTAGCAGTTGAAATATCACGAGACTATGGCCTTGGCCCGATTCCGTTTGGTCAGCCATTAACAACTACTGGCATGACATGCATTCGATTAAAACTAGCGAAGCCCGAAATAGCGACAAGCATTGTACTTCGACTTTATAGGTAAGTTTGCATAAGTCAAACTTTATTATGGTAATGACACACAAATCCCTTTTATTTCAGACCCAAAGACAGCTCCAATATTGGATTGACACAAATTGCTATTCTCGGAAATACGATTTTCTCGACAGGAAATTATGCATTTGCTGGTGGACCTGAATCTGGAGTAGATGACGACACTTTAGCTAAAACCAGTGTAGGATGGATTCGTATTTTAGCAAGATGTTATTCGGTGGCAGCGATAATGTCAGAAAATAAATTGTCAAAGGATGTAATAGGAGCATCTTCTGAATTTCCTGGTTTTCTGGAAGCTTGTTGTTCCCTTATGAATATAATGCCATTGATTCCGAATTCTGCATTGCAAAATCTGGAGACAGTACTACTGAAGCTGGGATCGTACAGTCGAAATCTTTGCTTAGTTCTTATACGTATTTTGTTATGGGGAACATCTCCACAAAGTACGTAGTTGTTGCCTTTTTTGTTTTATTTTTTTACCGAGTGTCTTTTTTTTAACCTATTCCTTCTTTAGCCTATAAGCTTTCCAATGAAGCCGTATGTGATTTGCTCTATGATCTTGCCACATCTAAGGACTCGTATACAAGCGACAAGATACAAGTTCTGCTCGATTGGATTCTGAAACTCCGACAAAACTTTAGCAATCGCTCAGTACGCTGCACAAATCCACAAAGCGGTTTCGTCAAAGTAACCGCATCTATTCTATGGACTGTGCATTCTCAAAATTACATACCTAACCTCGCTGATCTAATTACAAACGACATATTTGAGGCGTGTATTTACTGGATTGACGGCTTGGACAATGACCAACCACTTAAAGTGGCATTTGATTCCTTGCTCTGCTCTCTATGTTGTATAAAACCGGAACTGTTCAATCAACTCCTAAGCAAAGTCGATGTATCCCTGATGCAACAAGATCCATTTGAGAGTAATTCATCCCAACAAGAAGAATCATCATCTGGGATAACAGATGACAACAAGGAAGCCAGTGGAAGTGAGTGGTTCAACAACGTTGCCGAAGAGAACCTGTCGACCCTGTTGCGAAAGCCATCGTACTTAACCACAATAGCAATGTCCTGTCAGTCACAACAAGCCATATATGAACTTGTAGATTCAGGGTTACCCAAGCTTCTGGCACACGCTCTCTTTGAGTACTGCTGTATTCTCTCGCCGGAAATACAAAAGATGACATCACACACAGAACGAACGCAATCTACCAGTAGCGATGAGTGTCTTACGGACTCATACAAGGCGGAAAATCAACCGCAGGACACACGAATCGCAGTTCAATCGTTAATAACGTTTGAGCATGTGCCAAAAATATTGGACTTTTTCTCCGATTGCTGTTCAGAGGGTCATATGCGTGATATGCTTGGTTCTTATCAAGGATCTATTTTCTGGAAACCATTGCTGGAGCTGCTTTGCAACTACAGACCGATTGAAACTGGCGAAGAGCCAATTCAGCAAGCTCTGATTCGGATGGAACGAGCTACAATCAATTTCTTTACGCGAGTTACATCATGCCATCCAACGAATCAGGATAAACTCACTACACTCTTGATCTCGGTTATCACTAAACCAACTCAGATTTATGCGAATAGTAATAAAACAATTATATCCGGATTTACTCGACAGCTCGTTTTGCAACTGCTACTTGAGAACGAGCGAATTTTAGTGTCTGTCCGTAGCAAACAGCCACTGCAGAAGAGAGAGAACAACATTAGCCTGGTAAACAATCATCCCTCGAAGAGGGTGAATGCCCATCATCTGCTATTCTATGTGAGTGTGAACACCAAATGTCAGGAAATCTTACAGAATTGCGTTCAAGGTAAATCCATTTGGTTGTTTTGAAGCTTTAACATTTATTTTAAACTTTTCATTTCAATAAAAATCAGAATCGAGACAATCGGATTCGACAGTGTCAAACATCTCAAGCAGCAATCACAGCGAAAACAAGAGCGATGATAAGTCAGAAGCTTTTGAGATCGCAATGGACTTTAACGGTCACGGAATGGAATTCCTGAGTGTTGCTGCTGGCGTCACAGCTAAGGACAAACGACTGAAGGACGTAAAGAATCAAGTGGCCGCCGCTATTAAGGACAGCAGAGTTATATTTCCCAAATTCTGTAGTAAGTAGTCAAAAATAAAAAGGTTACACAAGTGAACTAAATTTTGAAATATTTGCAGGGCTCTTTCATCAGGACGACTTTCTTACATCGTCAAATGCTTCTAGTTTGACCAGCTGTGCTCAACTTGTTCACCCAGAATGTCCAGAAGTGATGCTAACAAGTGATACAACAATATCGCAAATTTTGGCAGCTCTGTTCAAAAAAGGACACCGACTGTCTACACCTTGTATTACACTGAATTTGGTAAGATCTGACCTTTTATTGGACTCTTGACATATGAAATATATGAATACCGTTAACAGGTACCCTCGAAAAATCTCATCGATGAATTTGATGATACTATCCTAAAAGCTGCCAACATGGAACCTCTTCAATCTCCTTTACAGCGATTTTCGAGTCGAGGCGGTCTTTCACTTTTAGCACAATACTTGCCCACTGTGTATCCGGACAGTTCTGGTCGAAAGAGTCCCACACTGCTTGGAGAGAAGGAAAAAAGCCCACCCACAACTGACTGGGTAAAATTGGAGCCAAATGAAGAGATATACGAAGATTTGGAAGATCCTATAACTGAGACCTCATCCAAACAGACCACCATATCATCTGTTCCCCAGCATTCCCTAGCTGCGTTTGGTTTATTCCTTCGGCTGCCTGCGTACTCGGATGTTTTGCTGCGTGACAAATTGAGAGCTCAATGTCTTCTTCGGTTAGTGTTAGGTGTCACAGGAGATGGCGAAGGAAGTATGTGTTATTCTTATAAGCCCGATATATGTTGACTAAAATTTGAAAATACTTTAGATGACATTTATAGTTTGTCCCTTGCACCATCACTGCCCACCTTGCCATTTGAAGTTTTCCGCCAGTTATTGGACAGTTCACTATTAACAACCGATGATGGTATGTTGTTACGTCGCATGGTTGTTGAAGTTGGGGCTATGCATTTGGTACTTAATTGCTTGGGCATTTTCACACATCAATCTCAGAATTACCAAATCAATGGACCACAACTAGAGGTAAGTTATCTGATCAGATTTGCGTTTATTATTGAGACGATGAAAAATTCTGTATACAAAAGTGGAAAATTATTTAGTTTCATATAATCTAAAACAAATATAAATCTTCGATATTGAACTGAAAAAGTTTCGTAAATTATCACAGTAAGCCGATAATATTCTTACCTTGGCATCTATATGAATCTGATAGTATTAGTTAAGATGCAGGTAAAGGCCAATGTTTAAGCTTAACAAATAAAGCAATAAAATCGTATTGCGAACATTAGAAGAGTCAGCTAAAATATAGGATAATGAATTTTTATCTTTGAACCTTTTCGTCTAATTTTCCTTTGTTTTACTGCTAATTGTGACAATACAGCTAAGAATATTTTTTTTATCTTTTCCTTCATTGGCTTCAAAATCTAGACCTCGTAGCACCGATTTGATTGTCAAGTGCTGTGTTTTCGAAATGATCCTCACAATGTATTTGCTGACGCATATTACAAATCCAAACTTAAATAGTTGATGATTCTTTCTAACCAATATAACACGGACCCTAGTAAATGTCAAGTTTTGTATCATCCTTCCCATACCATAGCATTTCATGGATGACAGCGATATCTGATTTGCAGATCTATCCAATATTCTACAATAACGCCAATAAACAAAGTTTTTCGTAACAACAGTTGTCTTTACCTAGGTAAAGTAAAGTGTCCTTCACCCCGTCACAACAGGTCTCTTCGCTCAGATTGTGATACTTTTTAGTGGAGATTAGTTCAAATCCTTTTTTCTTAATGGATTAATTCAACTAGCTGTATCTAGCCATCTTGATGTCCTCAGAAAATTGGAAAGAAATTTAAGTGGGATCTTAGAAAGCTCCCGTAAGTAGTAGTTTCCAAGTGTTCTGCTACTCAGATCTCCTATTCCCTGAGGCTAAGCCTCATGGTGTGGTATCTTAGTAGGTTATCGGCAGTGAGTGTGCCCCTATTACCTGAGAAAGTGATGTTCTATCATACTGTAGAAGTTTATTGGCTCGTTTGACGTGATAAGTTCGCAAGTGTCAGATCACGATTTTATTTAATGATTCACTTCTTGCCATTTCGAGCTTGACGTTATGTTTTGAGCCAAGTGCTCTGAGCTAATTACTCAAAATACAAATTTTTGGCGCAACAGGCTCGTTAGTACTCAAGGCCGAGCTTTCTCACACAACCTTTCGCGTGTGCGTGTCTACTTCTTGCACGATGGCGGGACCTCCTGTTTTTATGCCGACTCCGAACGCCGAATTTGAGATAAGCTTTTCTTGACAATTGATACTACTCGGGCGATTTGTCAGATCATCACGAGAGGTGAGACTTGGCAGCCACCTGTTAATTTGGGTGTTTCTCAAGTTCGTTTGGCGAGTGCAAGCAATTCGCTAATGTCTGTGTATACGATTGCTTTAATTTCCTTACGGACTTAAACTTAAACGCGCGACGAATAGTATTGGAAGCGATGCTTCAATTTTTGCCGCCTTCACTTTTGTTTATTCCAAATAACGAAAGCAGTATATATGTTCTGTTCATAGTTAATTTTCTTGGATTGTATCGGTCCTATACAGATATTGCTTTCAATTACCGATATGCTTTGGTGAAAATGAAAGTAGTCTCCGTTTTTTTTTTTTTTTTTTTTAAATTTTATTAGTAAATCATTAATGACAAGAACCCAGTGAGGGTATTACACTTTCCTGTGTGTGTCTAAACTTACATTTAGTTCATTCAAATTGCTTCTTGTCGTTCGAGTATTGTAGAGTAAAACAAGATATAACATGTAATAACTATTTACGGAGTATTTATGCTGATTATCCTGATCCTTTTTTAAGTCTGCTGGTGGTGTCAAAGCTTCGTTAAACAGCATGGATGAATCTGTAATTATTTCTGATGACAAAAGCCACATGTATTGGGCCAAGGGTACTGGTTTTGGCACTGGTTCAACACAACAGTCCTGGAATGTTGAACAAGCTTTGCTTCGCCAAAAAAGTGAAGAAGAGCACGTTACTGTTCTCTTACAGGTAAGTTTTCATTAATACCTTGCATTCTAGTCTATTTAAATATTTAATGAATTAATGTATGTATGTTGTAGGTTCTCTCAAGTTATATAAATCCCGGCGATAAAATACCTTCGGCACTTCAATGTGACGATATCATGAGCTATCATGAAATCAATGATGTAGCCGGTGAACTGCCAACAGCATTCCTGGATTTACTAAAAAAATCGTGTTTAATTCCAGCACTGAGTTCTTACTTACGCAATGACTCAGTGTTAGATATAACGAGGCACATTCCTCTTTACCGAGCAATTCTGCAGTTGTTGCGCGCCATTTCACTATCATACCAGTTAGTGAGTCTTCTTCAGCCGTACGATCGACATGAAAGCTCACCATCTATTTCCGAATTGCTTGCCAATATGAAGACTTGTGTTGACACATATGCCAATCGTCTAAAGTAAGTAGCGCATATACCAACAAATGTCACTAGTTGTTTTTAACAAAAACCTTCTTTTAGGCTGAATAAAAAATCGAACATTAAAGGACAAACACAGCAAGTGACCGTCAATATTGACGACGGCGATGACGAAGGACTGGCTTTGCTTATTCCCGACATTCAAGAGACCACAGTACTAGTGCAAAAGGCCACAAATGTCGAAGATGCACGTGTAAGTCAACTGCGTGATAATGAAGGCTGTAGTAGCCGCCTGGAGAAACCTCTAAGCAAATCGATTGAAGAGCGTTACCTTGGGGTAATGAAAAAAATGCAATTCGATACCTACGAGATGATTGTTGAATCGGAGAAAAGCGGATTCCGCTTCGCCATCTCACATCACTTTGAAAAGATGGTACACAAGGCTGGTGACCGATATCATCCGTCTAGGGTGAAACGCCTCGCTCAAGAGGCTGTAACGCTTTCAACGAGTTTGCCATTGTCATATAGCAGTTCCGTTTTTGTACGCTGTGATACTGATAGACTGGATATAATGAAGGTCAGTTGCAATAAGTCTAAAACGAATTGCGCTTGTATTTTAAAAATTATTATTTAATTTTCACAAGGTACTAATAACTGGACCTGCCGATACCCCCTATGCAAATGGATGCTTTGAGTTTGATGTGTTCTTTCCACCGGACTATCCAAATTTACCAATGTTAATTAATTTAGAGACAAATGGGCGGCATTCAGTTAGATTTAATCCTAATTTATACAATGATGGAAAAGTGTGCTTATCCGTGTTGAATACATGGCATGGGCGACCTGAAGAGAAATGGAACGCACAAACATCCAGTTTCTTGCAGGTAATTTTAGACAATTTATATATAAAACATTACGACCACTTTGTCAATATTTCTTGAGATTTTTAACCGACCTTATAACATGAAAATACTGTTGAATGTTTTTGTAGGTTCTTGTATCAATACAGTCACTTATTCTTGTACCGGAACCATACTTTAACGAACCTGGCTTCGAAAGAAGTCGTGGCACTCCTAGTGGAACACATTCATCCAGAGAATACAACAGCAACATTTACAAAGCTTGTGTTCGATGGGCCATGCTTGAACAGATCCGGAATCCAAGTCCATGCTTCAAAGACGTAATTTATTTCAATATTTTGATAGTTTATTACTTGACTAAAAAATGATTTTAATTGAAACAGGTAATTCACACACATTTTTGGTTAAAGCGACATGAGATTTGTGCCCAAATTGAGGGTTGGATTGAAGAACTTAGCAAACCCCAATACAGTGAACGAAACACTATCACATTTAATTCTATGGTTCTTCGCCGTGAATATCGTCATTTGCGTGAAGAACTAGCCAAGTTGGAAGTACCCGAAGGCTTAGAAGATCTTGAAATGCCTTTCAATCCCAATGTAACACTTCCTGTGATGACAGAAACTTCACCGCCAACGACAACCACGGCAGCGACAACACCCAGCCCGGTTCTACCGACACCACCACCTAATCAACCATCATCAAGCAGTAATGTTGTTCAGCAGCCGTCTTCAGCAAATACAACACCCACATCGCCTACGATATGCGTGTGCCTAGAAGACGTCGATGCTCATACTGACGCCACCGATATAAATAAAACAAATGATGCCTCTGCGCCGCCATCTTTACAAACGTCCGCGCCAGCGCCTCAAATAGACATTGACGTCGAACCCCCAGATTCGCCTGCAATGGTAGAAGAGCCTGATGTTATTTCTATAATCAACACCTGGAAAGCATACCATGAATAGCTTATCAGACAAATTACAACTTAATCACATTTTTATACAAAACAAAACTCAAAATGAAAACAAAAATTAAACCATAAAATTTTGAATTTAACTGCAAAAACAGTAAAACCTAATGCTATGCAATTTTGAAACATTTTGTTATGCTCTTAAAATGTTTTTTCGGATGCGAAATTGCAACTATGATTTTAAATTGACCTTAACTATTATGTTTCATATTTTTTATAATATAACTGTTTTACTAAACAATTCGGAGGGCAGAAGACAGACGAAAATAAATTTTAGTGTACCCAAGTTTCTATTCTAATCGGTAGTAGTATCCCATCCTGTCCCTATTGGCACAAATGTTATAAATATATAGACATACTATGCAATACATATTTTGCCAGTCAGCAGTTGATTATGTCTAAACTTATTATTTGGACAGAAAAAAAAACAATATTGTCAAACTTTACCGACAGCAGTTAAAACAATAATTTCACGATAAATGTAATAAACAAATTAATGTAGAAGTAACAAATTCAGATAAGCAACAAAACACATTGATTTGATTAATTTATTTAACTTTTATTTGTTCTGTTACATCTTTTATAAAATAGAAATAAAACAAAGCATTATTAATGTATTCAATGTAAACAAAAATTGTTTTCAATTTAAGGAACACGCTATAACCAAAGATGCACTTTGTCCTTAAACATTATCGAATTTCTGGAGACAACAGTCTTCTTGATTTCGAAGATGTCCGTTGTAATAACACTGGTCAACAACACAAATTGTTATTATTTACTCGGAGTTAAAATTGTGTGATTCCTTAGCGTTGGAGTTTATAGAATGAGGAAAACTAAATAAAATAGCTAACGGGAATTTTTGAGAAAATACTTCATTTTATATAATAATTTTATATGATATTACCGAAAATTATTATTTATTCCGGTGAATTATGTAAGTTGTTTTTGGAAGCATTTGATAATGTTTATAGGGAGGCATTAACGTTTCTCTTATTAGCGACTTACAGTAGTCTGCTAACATTTATGGTCCCCATTCCATGCAAAAAAAAATTGTTAGCTACAGTTTGCATCTCATTTTGTGATATGCAATAAGCTTCCAGCATTTGCTTCACATCATCAGCATAATCTTAAGTCATACTGTTACCAAGGAAGTTTTCTGTTACTTTCGCAAAAAAAACACCAGGCATGTTTTTCTAATGAATCTAGAGCAGGTGAGCTGGATATTTTATTAGCTTTCTAATGTCCTGGACCCACAAAAATACACTTTTTAGTTTTTGTCTGGCTAAGTGATGGTAACTTTTGTTAAACCATGTAAGAATTTCTTCACCGCATTTACAAAGTGTTTAACAACAAGTACCAATTTGATTTGTAATTGCGGTAGAATAACATGCTGTGGTTCGATCAATGAAGGAATTCTTGTTTATTATTCTCTAAAAACAACAATGAAGGAATTCTTGTTTATTATTCTCTACAAACAAAGTTTGTACTTCTAGGCCAATCTATTTTCACAAAGTGACCTTGTTCGATTCGAAAAGGCAAAGGCGTGTAGGGTTGTGTAGCTGTACGTGATATGAGCAAGATTATTTTTCCCGTTATCTACTGGTTGAGTAATATTGAATGCTGCCCAATGTTGTTAAAACAATAAATATTCCCGGCGATTTTCCCTTTGTCAGCAATTTAAATCAGATTTCTAAATAGAAACAGTTTCCCGGGAAATTTTTATTCGCGATAGGCAAGAATAAATAATGTTATGATCGTACTCTTGGGACTTTCGGAAAGCAGACTTTCAAATGTGAATACTGACAGCATCTCCAATTTCGAGAATAAAAAATTATATCGATACAAGGATCTCTGCAAGCTTAAATTCAGCATCCCGTGTACACAAAAGAGCTTAGTGCCCATATCGCAAGTGTCGATATAATATTATCGACTCCCTATATCGGTCGATTCGATGATTTCCAATTTTGGTATTCCATAAGAGTATCGAATGAGATTTTGACAATCATGACTTCTGAGATATTTTTTTCCATTTGTGGAAAACATATCTGTTCATGACTTATCATACTTCTATTTTGTATGTTATTTTTAAGTGTTAAATGTTTGTATTACTACGTAATTGTATCTATTTTCATTTGCTTTTCATTATTTGTAAACATTATTTAAATATTTCTTCAATTGCATAGTTTTTGTGAGTTCTCTATTAATTTTGTATGATGTGCACCATCAGGTCTTTTGTCTTATCAATCACTTTGATCTGCGTGCTCACATACATAGTGTTCCTCTCTTACAATGCCTGTTCGGATAGCATTACACCAACAATTGTATTGCTAGTGCGAATGAGCGTGGTTTGGGCAAATATGCATGCAATTAATGCAGCTTCACCCGATTCAAACTTGCATTTCTCCTTCACTTAAATCGTAATCGCAGCACACACTACACCTTGATCCTGGAGTACCTTATGGATGATAATTATCATAATCACTTATTTTTCAACAATATTTAAATAAAATATATAAAACAAATGCATTTCCTTTCAAATCATCGGTTCAATTACAAGCATGCTTTTCAAATCATTTAATCCTAAACAAATCAGGGTACGATTCCCAGCCGTAGCAACACCTAAATTGATTTTTCACTGGCCCTCTTCTCGTGATGATCTGAAAAATCATCCGAGTAGTAGCAATTGTCAAGAATAGCTTATCTCAACTTCGCCGTTCGGAGTCAGCATAAAACAGGAGGTCTCGCCATCGTGCTAGAAGTACATACGCGCACATGAATGGTTGTTATTAAGCTAGACTGTGAACGTACATTTGAATCCCATTATAAGAAATATATGTGTTCTAAATATTGTCCGGCTGTTATAAAATTCATTTTCCTTAACATTCTTCCAATATACCGGAAAGATGTCTTCATGTTTAGAAAAAGCATATTTCGCGAAATCTTCCAATTGCTTTGGATATCTAGATCTTCTTGAAAATATTTTTTTGTTGCACTCGATCTATTTTGAATTTTTTGTCAATATTAAATAAATAATAACGTATCGTTAAATAAGAAATACATACATTTTTCAAAAGAAAAGCTTCTGTATGAAACACACCTAGTCAAGCAGGAAACGATTTTGAAATCGATGGTTATTGGCCAAAGCTTCATATACCTTACCAAACATAATCGACACATCACAATAATGGTCTTAATCACTTTAAAACAGACTTAACCAGGCATGGAATAATTTTGAAAAAAGCCTAAATCATTTCGATTATGATAAGTAATTGATTTGTTTTCGGATATGCTTATCTTTTACATAAAAATTGAGTGTATGTCTTTTTAGGGGGGCGAGTTTCTTGTAACTTTCATAGGACCTAGTTGCATATCACCAAATATTATATAGTCATACAGATGACGCACTGCATAAAAGAAAGATTGTTCTATGGCGGGTCGTACTGGTCGTACCCCCATATGTATGGATCTCGTTTCTCATGTGTTGACGTGCACACTGCCCGTCCGCACCATGAGTTTCTGAGCAAAAGTTTCTGTTTTTTGTTCTCAATGCATCATCTGTATGACTTTATAATCTTTGATATCACAAGAAGCAATAGTCTATATTAAAGATGCCACGAATAGTATTTTAGCCAAATACCGAATATTCATGCCCTTGGCCGAGGCACCGAATATTCGGTGGCCATATGTTCAGCAGACAGAACATCAAATTTAATTAGAATGAGATTTTCACTACAGTTGGCCTCAAAACGGTTCAGCTTTGATGAGAACGACAAATATCTGGTTGCCAATTTTCTTGACCCGCGTTTTAAAACTAGTTTAGTTCAAACGAAAAGAGCAAAACAAATTATTTTAGAAACCCTGAAAATTAGTTGTCATGAATATTCTTGCAGTTTTACTGAAGAAGATTCTTCTCAAATCAAAAATAAAAATTAAAAAAACGAAAAAAAAGACCAATGAAATTCACCACAGGTTCTGGGAATGTTTTGGGGAAGTCGAAAAAGTGCAATTTTAAACGAAACGGAAGTTTATTTAAAATATGTTCGCCAAAATCGAGCTAAAGACGTATACAAGGGGTGGTCAGCAAACGCAAAACAAAAGTCTTACACCATTTGCCAAGATCTATCTAATATCCCCCGGCACTAGCGTATATAGTGAAAGGCTTTTTCAAAAAGCTAGAATTATTTATGAAGAGAAGCGCAATGTTTTGTTACAAATATTCGGTAATCGCCGAAGAATATTCGTGGCATCTCTAGTCTATGTACATATTTTTTTTATATTTGATAGATTATATAATGATTATTTAGTCAATAAGGAGAGGGCGGATGGATATTCAGCAAATTTACATTTCAATAATAAACGTAAGCATTCCGAGGTATGTTAAAATAATACCTGTGTGATGCGGTTACGACCAACGCTAGTAACCGTTAGCGCTGGTGCGCTAGAAAACTGTATTGGCCAATTTGTGCTCTTAGATGCTGCTTGTGTTAAGCAGCACCGCTGCAACACAAATCTAGTTAATATATATTAATAGTGTTAATTCAAAAAATAATAAAGTGCCGAACTAATATAAGTTGCGTTGATATGAATTTTGACGAATGGGATTATAAAAAAACGAAATAGGGTGTGACCAATTTTTTTGATCTCTTAAAAGTCAGGATTTTCCCGTTTCGATGATCACTTTTATACATACATACTTGGCAAAAATATTTGCGTTCCCAAAAATGTCCAACTGTCGACAGAGTTGATATTCCAAGCTCAAGGATTCTTTGAACTAACAAATACAACTTTTTGGGCGCAACAGTCTCGCCCAGGACCGAGATTTCTCACAACCATTCATGTGTGTGTGTGTGTACGTCTAGCACGATGGCGGATAAGCTATTCTTGACAATTGATACCAATCGGATGATTTGTCAGAACATCACGAGAGGAGGGGCAGTGAAAAAACATTTAGGTGTTGCTACGGCTGGGAATCGAACCCAGACCTTCTGCGCGGCAGTTTATCGCACCAACAATCGCGCCACTGACCCCGTCGTGAAATAGGTTTGTGAAATATTTTATGTATTGGATTTGCTCATATCCCATTGATTAGTGCTGAAAAAAGATTTTCACAATCGGGCATCCAATCAAAGGATGAATTCCACTTATTTTTCTGTGGATGCCAGATTGAATAAATTATGTGCTTTTCCCTTTTTAAATACTTAAATAACACCTGCTCAATTTTGTTCAAGTTCGATCAGATGCTATTATAAAGAAAACCTTTGTATGAAACAGGCTGACAGGATAAAAATGTTTATTCTAGTAATAAAAAGAAAATAGTTCGTACGGCTAAGACTTACAATCCTAGGTTGTAATGACTATATGATTTCGGCGCAGAAGACCATATTCTTTCGCAACCAAATATAATTCAAGTGTTGAGTCATATAAAAATCAAAACGGCTTTATTAACTCCAAGCGAAAATAAATGATATAATTTTAACTTTTATAAATTCCCTCATTAATTAGAGCTTATCTTTAAGGGACCTTAACGTAAATGCTTTTGTTAATTTGACAAAATCGTTAGAGCAGTTGACGTTTTAAAAGTTAGTTTTCCTGTCCAAAAGTTGATGGAGAGAAACAAGTAGCAGTAATTTTGTTATTTCCTTTATATTTTGTGCAGTCTGATTATGCACATCATACATCATGATCAAGTCGTCAAGGTCTGAATTACTAAAAAAGCAGGCATACACTCAAGACCACAAAAGTTGATAATTTAATAATTTGTATCGTTCATTGTAAAATTAATGTATGTCGGTTGGATCTTGCTGCACTGATACGTAGGTTATTCAGATGAGTCAACAGATGAGACTTTAGAGACGGAATGTTCTTCGCCGCGTAACTGCACTGATTGCATTGAAGTTCTGTTAGTTCAAGCTCTTTAAGCAGTTCTTTATTCATCTTATGGATCTTCCCATGTGTTGTTAGATCAGCGACAATTTCTTTAATAAATTAAGAAAATTTTTGAATGTTAACACACGTCATACATCAAAAACACTTACACACCATCATAGTCCAAAAAAAGTTTTGTGTTAAAGCTGTTCCAATGTTTTTTCGTTTTTAAACAGGGAGAAATGAAATCTTTGCTTATCACATGCAAATGCAAACGCTGCATACTCGGCTGTGCATGAAATCCAATTAAAAATTGGTCACTCTGGCAATTCATTACTTCTATCACATTGATTGCTAATAGGTGAAGTTCGGAAAGAAGGTCTAAATGTGATGGTGTTAACTAGTTTTAGTAAGAACATATAGATGCATTTCTCTTACATTTAATTCATAAACATACGTGATAAATGCTGGGAATATCATGTTTTGGCAAAACAAGGTAGTGGTGTTGGGATTTGGGGTACTTATCTTTAATTACAACTCCTAGAGTGGATGAAATAATTTGATAAATAGGATCATTCAAACTCTTGACAAGTCCCAATGACCAAGCACCTTTTGCCATTTCAAATAATATGTTCCAATGAATCAATGCTTGTTAATTTAAAACAAATGAGGATGGCCCTGTCATAGTTTTAGAAAAATTAAATTAAAATCAATAACTCGATGAAGTGTACAGTGTACACTGACCCATGGCTGTGTTCCATATGTTAATCTCAAAAAAAGTTTTTATTGACGACTGAAGACAAACACCTGGTGGCAAATTTGCGTATCGACTAAGTGCTATACATTTTGAAAGCTAACGCATATTTGTATGGGAAATCATCATATGTATAATTCAAGTAAGGAAAAAATAATAAGTAATAATAATAATTGAGTGGATTAGAGCTGAATTCAATTGACGATTGTACAAACAATATATAAATACAAAGTCGTCTTCAAAAATTTTTAAAGTGATTTCCAAAGATGTTGCTCCTATTTTGAAAATTTAATTGCTATTTTTATACATTTGTATTTACTGCAGAACGATTAATTAGGCGACCGTTCTTCGAAAGGGTAAAAAACGCAAAAATGTATCCTTCAGCTGTTTTTGTGAACATTGAATTATACATAAAGGATCGTTTTAAACTTTTACTGCGAGACACAAGACTGACATACACTAACAGAGTAGTTCAACATCCGCGAAACTGTTTACGGACGATTGAGTACGACAGTGGTCACTGCCGACTCGCCGCCGTAATACAGCTTCCGAACGAGCTTGTGGCGTTGGAGAAGTATGTGCCTGTGCATTCTTTCAACTACGGTTAGATGCGCTGGCCTCGCTTCACCAACGCCTTATCAAGAGAACTATGTTCGAGGGCCATTTCACTACCAAACAACAGAAACCTAACAAACAACGAAATCGACGAATACTTACAACAAATGGACGAAACGATTCAGCGAACAATGAACAGGACCATACCGAAGTACAAATAACATGACATAACGTCTACGTACAGAAACGCGACCATTGACACTACACAGACAAAAAAGCGGACTTCTGGCAAGACTTGAACTCTTGTACAGACGACTGACAAACTCACGCGCCATAAATGCCATAGGTCTAGTCTAGCGAAATGGGTCTAGTCCCCGGTTAATCTCGAAGGTGGAACTCAGATCATCTTCGATTCCATAAAGAAAAAGAAGTCAGCGGGAGTCGATGGTATATCCAACATTGTACTGCGACACTTAACCTCTGAAGCTGTGGCAGTGTCTGAGGAGCTGCCTTGGACTTCACAGAACACCAGTATCTGAATACACAAAATACTATTCCAACCAGGTCCTATACAACGGGGCCAACATAAACCGAATAGACAATTTTCTGGTGAAACTCATTCGGTTTCACGCTGCAAGAGCAATTACTTCGAACAATAGTCTTATCTTTGGGGCCTTCTACTCCAATGATGAATATTTTGAGAGTGCGCGTTTAAGCGGCTTTATTTCGCCCGAATCTTTAATATATTTGGATAGTCGAGGGCTGATCGGCGGTTCCGCTAATCTACCACGTCTTCCGAAGAACTGTGAATATGCGGCTCCTATACGACCGAGACGTCGTCGCTCAGGGCGGAGGAGAGCGCCTGCGGCTCAGCAGGAGTGTGTCCGATTGGGATCGTCGAAGTAGATTCCAACAGCAGAACCTCTTGTGGTGGTTAAATTAGGTAAGGATAGTTGACTTAAAATTGTAATTTTATGGCCGACTTATATAGTTTTTAGTCTTAAGATTAAGGTGTATAACAGTCATGGTGGCACACAAAAAAGTACAAAAAAAAAAAAGAAAACGCTTGCTGCGGTTGTTCTAGTTTTTAAGTTATTTTTAGGTAGTTTTAATTAATTTTAACTACTTTAAGATAGTCGATAAGTAGTTTTCATTAGCATGTAAGTTTAAATAAAATAAAAAAAGACAAGGAACCAAGTTTTAAAAAGTTTTCTTGGTAAACATTGTGTTACCTTTAGATTTATAGATTAGATAATAGGCCGAAAGGCATTAGAATTAAGTTATAGTGTAATTTAGTGCGCCCGCATAGGGCAAGTAAGTTAGTTAAGTAGTTGATAAGTAGGCTAGTTTTTTCATGAATTTTTGTCTAGTATGTAAGTTAGTTTTAACATAAAGTATAATAAAAATCAATTTAAAAAAATCGTTTTAAACTTGTTATTTTTTGTTTTTTGTACGTGTCAAACAATTTGTTTTGACTCAAATATCGAATAATAAGACAATAAGTTAACAAATTAAATTTACTTTTATTGCAATCAGTTACTTTTTACACACAAAATCCTTAATTTATATACCTGCAAATTATAGCACACCTTTGGAAATTCTTCACAAATAGCAGTAGCTCTCAAATTGTATAGCACTAAATGCATTTGTTTTTTGTCACTATGTGTCGCATTTGTACTTTTCCAATCGTCAATTAAGGGCTGTATCTCCGTCAAAAGAGTGATACCTTTACTGCATGAAGTTGCCCTACCATTCAACTTCAAGCTACAGATTCACGAAGATATACATTGTGTATGGTGAATGGTTTCGAATTACATTTTTTAAATATTCAAAAAATTGGCTTTTTGATTCGTCAGTCGACGATTGAAAAGGTTTAAATGCGATTCCTAGTGACAAAAAAAAGAGTGTACGTAGTGCTTTACAAATTGAGAGCTACTGCTACTTGTGATGAATTTCCAGAAGAAGTACTAAATTTTGCAGGTAAATAAATTAAGGATTTTGTGTGTAAAGTAGTAACTAATTGCAATAAAAATAAATTGAATTTGTAAATTCAGGTCGTGTGTCAATTGCGTTAAAATGTAAGCCAGTGGATAAATTTCGACATTAGTATGGTCAACAGCTCGCTTAATTGTATTCAGCGGCTACATTTTGACATTTGGTATGCCTACTGAGCGGTGACAGAGATGGAAGGCACGCTCATGTATTATTCCTCTGTGTCAGTGTTCACATTTGGCGGGAAAATAGTACAATATTCAGATTATTAAATAGGAAGTAAAGAACATATTGTAATCAGAAAATGTAATGCAAATTGTAAAACAAACTAAAATTAATTTTTTTAAAAAGATGGTTTCAAAAATGTTATGATAACATTTGTTTCGCTGTATGTGAAATATGATTAACATGAACAAAGTAGGGCGGATATCTTTAATCATCAGCACAAATTGTACAACAATATTTCTATTAAGGGATTTTTGATGATCTTTCTGGAAAGCTATTCGGTATTTTTTTATCACAAGAAATTATAAAGAAAGGAAATGTTGTTCTAATTCTTTTGGGAATAAATGAAAATAGTATTAAAATAATATCCCATTTAATACAATTGACACAGCAAAAAGCTATTTTTTTACCCCTGCAGAAATTTTATATATTAGCCAGTAGATTATATCTAAAACACAATTTAATGCTATTGACACAGTCCTAATTCATCAGAATATTTTCGGCTCATTCTGAACACACCCAATAATTTCATTCCGTGTTTGAAGAATGTACTAGAATACTCCTAAAATGTATATGACGTTTCTACGGAATTCCCATCTATTGGTTTATGTCCAGAGTGTCTGATCTGGACCAATCAAAAAACGCCATTTGTTTTTTGTTCTCTTTATCTGTTTGGAAAAGAGAACAAAAAAATCGTAAAATTGGAGTGCGCTCGTCAACCAATATTCATTTTTGTTTTAATCGCGCATAAAGCTAAAGCTGTGTCGTGGCTGAATTTTTTTAACCACCGGGAATTTTCTCCTAAAATAACCAAATTGTTGGAAAAAAGGATTTAATCCTCCGCGGATAAAACAATGAAGTACCTTCTGCTGATTGGATTAATTCTCCTTTCGGGTGAGTAGTGTAAAAAAAATTTATGTGCCGGTTGAAGAAAACGCATTGTATAAATTTTGCACAGCAAATGTTGAAATTTTTTTGTTTCATATTTTTTATTAGGTGTTAGTCAAATAAAAGCCGAAAGTGATGAATCTATTGAAGAAATCGAGCTGGACTTGGGTTCATTTAAAGAAGGTTCTAGAACAGGTTTGTAATCTGTAAATACATATATAGCAACGTATACAATTTTATGTGTTATTCTTTTGCAGATGCTGAAACTTTGAAACGAGAGGAAGAAGCTATTAAACTAGATGGACTTAATGTGTCACAATTGAAGGAACTACGGGAGAAGGTAATAAAACAAATATTCAAGAAACGACAGAGAGATATTTAATGTCGCTCTTGAACATATTCCTTAAAAACCTCAGCCTATTAGTTATTGTATGGTGGAATTTTGAATTATAACAAAACTGGGCCAACTAAACCTTTTTAAATTTTAATGAAGACAAAGTAGCTATTTCGTATCAGTTGAGTTATGAGTTGTATTTTTATAAAATGAAAAACGTCTCTGAGCTCCATTTTTGTTATAGCTTTGCAATAATCAAATAAAAAAAAATGTTTGGCTTATATGAACAAGACTTGGAAAAGTAAATTATTTTACGCTTTCGTCAGAGTTCGGCTTAGTAGATTCATTATACGTATACCTAACAACGCAAGACATTGTGGCTGTCATTGCTAATTGATTGTAAAAAAATGTGCACTGTAATTAAAACAGTTGGATATTTATCGCGTTTGCTTTTTTATATAATGAGATTATATAGGTGTCATTATCAATTTAAATGTATTTGATGCAATTATGCTCTTGTAATTGGGGGCGTTCGCATTTGTCAATGTATTTACATTTAGTTCAATGGCACAATCCATTGGATACATTCATGTTTGCGTCTCTTAAGGCTACTTGCATATACTCAACTAATATAGCTGCATGAAATCCAGGAATAATAAAGCCATAATAAATAAATGCGTCCTTGTAAGCTGTCGTTAGTGTGCTGATCCAAACCTACTTCTAACAAATTATCACAGAAACTGTTTATCTTATCAATAATTTGTTATGATTACTCTCAATACGTTAACTCATATTCTTTTAAATTAAAAAAAAATATTTTTTTAAAGCATTCAATATCTCCATTAATAAATTTGGTGCAACTACGAACCAAAGTCGTATCGGAGTCGTATAGTCTCAACAGATTTATTTTTTTATCTACAAATGATAAGATCAAAAAATCATCTATTCCACTTCAAGCATGGTTTCACATTATAAAAGTATCAATAGACACGTTGCTTTACTTTCAGTTACATAACTTATACGAGTTATATAATTATTAGGCTGTGTGATGGTGTGCAGATCGTAGTATTGATTGCACAGTCGGTAGCCATTGTATCCCTTTTGTTATTGTAAGCCTGTAATATTTTTTACTAACAGATTTTCCATTATCATATCAGAAAGTCAACAAATTGTATGGTGTGCGTACATTTGCAGCTTTTTTATTAGTCTAACATTTGGCGCGTTGTACCTTGTACGATTTTAAAACAACTGGCATACCGTTTCGCATTCGAGAACACGTTGGTTTACATGAGGTGTAGTTATAAACAAAATTTTAGAGATCAATTTGGGAAATAGGCCGGTGAAAAAGTGTTTGTTTTGGTTCCAGAAATTAGCAATAATGTTGAGTTTTTTTATTCTTACTTCTATTATGTTAGAAAAAATAGCGATTGATTAAGAGTAATAAAATACATAATAGAGTCGTTGATTTTCAAATATGAGTTTTTAATATCAAATTTAATTTATTGAATTGCAGGCGGAGAAACGGACATTCCAAACTGAAGTTAACCGTATGATGAAGCTTATTATTAATTCTTTATACAAAAACAAAGAAATATTCTTGCGTGAGTTGATATCGAACGCTTCTGATGCTATCGACAAGATTCGTTTGTTGGCATTAACCGATCGTAAGGAACTCGACACTAATCCCGAATTGCTCATCCGGATAAAGGCAGATAAGGAGAATAAAATTCTGCACATCATGGACTCTGGCATTGGAATGACCAGCCAAGACCTAGTAAACAATCTCGGAACAATAGCCAAGTCAGGAACTGCTGATTTCCTTGCCAAAATGCAGGATCCCAGCAAAGCGACCGAAGGTCAAGACCTCAACGATATGATTGGTCAATTCGGGGTCGGTTTCTACTCTGCCTTCTTGGTGGCTGATCGAGTTGTTGTTACCACCAAAAATAACGCAGACAAGCAATACATTTGGGAGAGTGATTCTAATAGCTATTCCATCTCTGATGATCCCCGTGGCGATACCCTCGAACGCGGTACAATTATTTCGCTGCACATGAAGGAAGAGGCCCAGGATTTCCTTGAACAGGAGACTATCAAACAATTGGTTCGCAAGTACTCGCAATTCATCAACTTTCCCATTTATCTGTGGAACAGCAAGAATGTCGATGAAGAAATACCAATAGTAGAGGAAGAAGTCAAGGAAAAGAAAGCCGACGAAGACTCAATCGATGAAGCTGAGGAAGACGATGCTAAGGTCGAGGAAGATGATAGCGATGAGCTTAAGCCGAAGACGAAAATTATAACCAAAACTGTTTGGGATTGGGCTCTTATTAATGAGAGTAAGCCAATTTGGACAAGAAAAGCCAATGAAGTCACAGATCAGGAATACACTGAATTTTACAAGAGTCTGACAAAGGATACCTCTGAACCACTTACTCAAACGCACTTTATTGCCGAGGGGGAAGTGACTTTCAAGAGTTTACTGTACGTTCCAAAGGTGCAGCCATCGGAAAGCTTCAACCGTTATGGCACAAAATCAGACAACATTAAGCTATACGTGCGTCGCGTGTTCATCACTGATGAGTTCAACGACATGATGCCAAACTACTTAAACTTCATCCGTGGTGTAGTGGACTCTGATGATTTGCCATTGAACGTATCTCGTGAAACACTGCAACAGCACAAACTCATCAAGGTGATAAAAAAAAAGTTAATTCGTAAAGTATTAGACATGCTTAAGAAACTCGACAGTGACAACTACGAGAAGTTCTGGAAGGAATTCTCCACAAAGTAAGTAACGATTTTGAACCTAAAATCTCTAATAAATAATTTCTTTATTTAGCATTAAACTCGGTATCATGGAAGATCCAAGCAACCGATCACGTTTGGCTAAGCTTCTTCGTTTCCAATCCTCTAACAGCAAGGGCGTCACTAGTCTGTCCGAATATGTTGAACGTATGAAGGCCAGTCAGGAGCACATATATTTCATCGCCGGCGCTGGCCGTTCTGAAGTTGAGAACTCACCATTCGTTGAACGGCTACTATCAAAGGGTTATGAAGTTTTGTACCTGGTCGAAGCCGTTGATGAATATTGCATTTCCGCTTTACCTGAATTCGATGGAAAGAAATTCCAAAATGTTGCCAAGGAAGGTTTTAAACTGTCCGAATCGGAAAAGAGCCAAGGCAAGTTCGAGGAGTTGAAGACCACTTTTGAACCGCTTGTCAAATGGTTGGGTGAAGAAGCACTCAAGGACAAAATCCTAAAAGCCCAAGTATCTGAACGTCTAAGCAACTCCCCATGCGCTCTGGTTGCAGGTATGTTCGGCTGGACCGGTAACATGGAACGTCTGGCTATGTCTAACGCCCACCAAAAATCCGATGATCCTCAAAGAACGTATTACCTCAACCAAAAGAAAACACTCGAAATTAATCCACGTCACCCATTGATCCGCGAACTTCTGCGACGCGTCGAAGCCGATGAAGCTGACGAAACTGCAAAGGACATGGCAACTATGATGTTCCGCACAGCAACCCTGCGTTCGGGATTCATGTTACAAGAAACAGCCGACTTTGCCGACAGCATAGAGAAAATGATGCGACAAACTTTGGGAGTGGCACTCGACGAACAACCCGAGTTTGATGATGAAGATGATGTCGATTCGAGTGAAGCAACCAAATCGGAAGAAGAGCCCAAGGAAGCCGACGATGAAGGAGATGAGCTGCACGACGAATTGTAGAAAATGTACAACGTGTGAATGAACAGACTGAATTTATCATTTTTATTAACGTAAAGCAAGCGTTTTGATTCAATTTGAGTGGTTCCACTTGGCGGTGTATGTTGGCTTGCTCTCTTTGTCTATGTCTTTGCCATCCTTATACACTGCTTACATAACGTATTTATAAACTGTGAACATCATGTTTAGATTTTTCATTTTTTGTTTTCATAAATGGAACACTTGTAATTTAATTTAAAAAATAAATAAAAAACTTCAACATTTAGTTGGATAAAACCAAAACCTATTGAACAAATCGAGTTGACTTTATTAGAGCGGCCCAGATGTATCCAAAGTTTCTGTATTGTGATATACTAACGACTCCTCTTGAGCTTGTAGTCGATCAATTGCCTCAGTTCGTGTGAATTTGAACTCCTTCATAAACATGTTTACCGTCCATTCAGGCACCAAGGCATTTATGTATAAATCTGTAAGCTACATAATTCATTAAGGATTATTACAAGTAAAATGTGTAAATGATATCTTACACTCGGCACGCCCTTTTCTTCGGGTTGATAATTTTCACGCAGGAAATTCATCATTTTGAGTTGTTTTTTATCATCGATCAGCATGATCGTCTTCATGTGATTTATCCCATCAAAACCAGTAACTTTAGATTTCTTAGAAAATTTTTTGAAAATTTCATCCAATTTTGGTTTGCAATCTTCAAATGTTTTAAGTATATCTTCTGTAGAAAGGTGTGTAAGGTTCCTATAGAAAATAAACGTTTTTAATAAATATTTGTTAAGAAGGATCATTCAAAAAAATATGCATCATAACAAAAATTGGATGGAAAAAAGAGTATTGTGTTTGAACAAATCCAGTTTTGCTAAAAAAAAACTTATTTAAACTTTAAACATTTTTATAGTTAAAGCTTAGCGACTTTTTTTAATTTGCCTGCATATACTGAAAATATTTCTTTTCAATAAAAAATATTACTAACATTATAAAACACTTTAGTTTTGCTTACTTCAAAATATATAACAGCTATGTTCCAGAAATCGAATGAAATGAAAGTGAAATTACTCTTTTAAATCGAGTGAATTTGTTTTTGGTGTTCCACATTCCGACCGATTTCATAACTTCGAAAAGTTTTCGAAAACACTTGGTGAAATAAAAGACAGCTTTACTTATAAGTCATATGTGACATTGCTAAATTATTTTTATTTTGATAAAATGTTTTGTTTAGTAATTCTTCTTCAATTTGAAGACTTATAACGAGTGTAATTTATATTGCTGCGGTGTTAGAAATTAAAAAAACTGAATTATGCAGAGGGAAATATAAGCGTACGCTTAGAGACCTTTCTAATCTTAGAAATTGCAGATGCTGCGTAAGTAAAACAGATGAAATGAAAAATTAATTTTTGTGTTTACACCTGTTCAAATACCTTATGTTTTAATGTCTTCATTCAAAGTCTAAATTAAATTTCTACACTTAGATATTATTCACTTACATTTTGAATCGCGTCAGCTCATCCCAACAAATTGACTTTCGCAGATACTAAAACGATCGGATTGAAATCACTCACAAAACGATGAAACCGAATTGTGGAACATGGAAATTCACTTTTTTTAACTCCACAAATGTGAAATTGAAATCGGTAGAAATGGAATGTGGAACCTGAAATTTCATTGGATTTCAATTTAATTTCGAGTAAAAGTGAAATGTAGATCCTAGGTGGTAATGAAAAAATGACACCGATGTTCGTATGTGCACCTGGTACTTGATTTAATAGAAAAGGTGCAGCAGAACAATAAAAAGCTACCAGAAAAAACAATTGGATAGGCGGGCACAAGAACAATCTGTAACACAAGGTAATCTGGCAATGATGTCTCCTGAGAAGGAGAAATAAGCGAGACAACAGATGTATACGATCGCTAGATACATTTTGTTGAATAATGGTCGAGTTAGAATTCATTGGTATTATAGAAGTTGAAGCAACAAGAAGTAAAAAATAAATTCCTTTAAAATTAACTATTTTACCGAGTTTATTTTAAAGTTCAGGAGTGGGATAAGACCTAACTAAGTTAAGTTGATTCTTTTATATACATTCGATTGATACCTTATATGTGAGTAATATAGTATTTGGTGATCATATTGATTGTGTTTGCGATTGTGCTCGGAGCGTAGTTTAGCTTGAATTGTTTGTATTTCGTTTTTCAAGAAAATTGGGTTTTGTGGCACCGAAGTGTTCAATTTTATATAAATATATGGTTGTTGAAATGAGGTTTTAGTTGTTCGTCGATAAAATCATAACCGTCATTTCAAACCAAGACAAAGAGAGAATGCGTTTTCAGTATATGAAAAAGTATTGTCTTTGTCTTCCAGTACGGGAAGTGGTATACCTATGTGAGTCAAACATTTTATCTCTGGCGGTGATACCGCATTGGTTGAAATTCTGGAATATATGCTGAAGAGAGACAGCTGTAGGTCAATTTTACATTGAGGCAAATTGCAGTTTGTAGGTATTTTGTTGGGGAGATACCTTTGCGTTTTCGGTTAACGAAAAAGTATATGGTGGTTCCTGTTTGATTTGGAGTAGATATGTATATGCAGACTGGTACAATATGAAGAGCCAAATATGATCGTTATCTGATTGCTGAAGATGATTTGCGCTTTCGGTACACGGAAGAACAAATATTTACCTTTATCTAACTGAGTAGGTACAAGAGTAAGAAGTCCAATAAGAAAATTCTTCTCTTGTAAGTAAGAAGAATGCTGTAATTTAGGAACATCTCAGGTTATGCTCCCGAGTATTGTCGAAACAACAATTTTGAGCCCAACGATGTTTCTAATGAATTTGAATACCATTGATAATCCTGAATGTATGCTCCAGCAGATCGAGGCGATTAAATATATGTATGTTAAAACTGTAAGCCAGCGACTAACCCTTAATTAATTTGATTTTAGATCGGAAACATGGAGAGTATGAGCACTAAACAGCTCCAAGTTGAGCTGAAAAGTAGAGGGCAAACGATAAGCGGGCCTAAAAGGATTCTGATCAAGAGAATTATGCAGTACGATAAAGAGCGGGCAGAAAGGGAGCATCTGCAAATGGAATCTTGTTCCAGCGATATCGAAAATGTTGTGCCTGAATCAACGGAGAGAAATGCTGAAGAAGGTCAAAACATAACTACTATCTCCGATGTACGTACAATTTCAGATGAAGAGCTAAGGGCAAGAGAATGCGATATTATAAAAAGGGAAAAAGATCTTCTCGAAAAAGAACGAATCCTGTTCTCAAAAGAGCGTGAAATCGCTGAAAAACTCAGATATTTAGAAACTGCGCGACTACAGAAGCATGGCGGATACACTTCCAGTCTTCTCACCTGGCGACATATCCTCAATGTCTGCAGATTCTTGGGTCATCCGTGTTGAAGGATTGTCAAAAATATATGAATGGGATGAGAGGGCACTACTGATGGCGGCAGCATCTAAAATGCATGGTCCTGCAAGATACTGGTGGGACGCAACTCAGGAAGCATCAGTCTCGTGGGATCAGTTAGCGTCGGGACTTAAAATTAACTTTCCCCACCAGCACATCGAAGTGGAAATACACCAGCAACTTATGAGGAAGACAAGGAAACCAACAGAAACTGTAGAAAGTTACTGTTTTGAAATGAATATGTTGGGTAAAAGGATTGAACTGTCAGACAACACGATAATTCAATATATACTTACGGGATTGAACGATTCGCAAATGAGCTCAAATTTAGCTGCAGGTAATTATAAAGATATTCCCGACCTCATAGGAAAAATAAAATGGTACGACAGTGTCCGTGCTAATTCTCGGCATTGTACCGCAGGAACATCGAAACAAATAATAACAAATCGTGTTTTACCTAACGAGCATACCAAATGGCAACCTCAGCAAACTCCGATGACGCAAAAACAAAATACAACAACTTGCTATAATTGTAACCAAACAGGACATTACGCTAGGGATTGCCCGCAATCCAGGAAGAGACAATGGCCAAACAGAGACAATCATTTGCGTACAGCACCGAAGATAGAGAGGAACCAAGAAAAAATTATCGTGTAAATGTCATTTGCAACAAAACAGAAACCGATTGTTACCATAAGAATGTCGTTATTTGCGGCAAACAGTATGCCGCTCTACTGGATTCGGGTAGCGAGCAAACTATCTTATCAGAAAAAGTAGCAACTGACATAAACTCTACTATGGATAAGTGCAATACTACCCTTCACGGGTTCGGTGGCGGACGTTGTCAGGCTATTGGTAGTATCTCATGCGAAGTACAAATAGATGGTGCTTATTTTCCAGTTCATGCTGTTGTAGTCGAAGACAGACGCTTGTCAAAACAAGTGCTGATTGGAAAAGATGTTCTAATTAATCCAGTGTGCGATATACGTAAACAAGGCGACACCTTAACAGTGCAGAGAATAAATACGACCGCTGAATCAAGCAAAGAAATCTCAGCAGTTGATATCCTAGTAGCCGAAGACATGGATGTAGGAGTTCTAGTGAAGCTTCTTAATGAATACCGTCAATGTGTTGCCATGAACCAACAAAATTGGGTCGGACAACACTTATCGAGATGGAAATCAACCTAGTAAAACAAGATCCGATTGTTCATCACCCTTACAAAGTGCCATTTACTAAAAGACAAGTACTATCTTCTATGATTTCAGAGCTGATGGAATGCGGAGTTGTAATGGAATCGCAATCTGACTATGCATCGCCGGTAATTTTAGTTAAAAAGAAGAACGGAGAAAATAGAATGTGTGTGGACTACCGGAAGCTAAATTACATTACGAAGAAAATTCAGTATCCCATTCCGCTGGTTGAAGAACTACTCAACGATTTAGTCGGTTACAAATACTATATTGTAATGCATTTAGCCTCGGGATATTACCAGATTCCAATCAAGAGCAATCATACGCACTACACAGCCTTTATTACTCCAGATGGCTTATACGAATTTAAGACGATGCCATTTGGGCTTGTTAACGCGCCATCTGTCTTCCAGGAGCTCATGAACACAATAGTGCGGAAAATGAGACCGGATAAAATTATCAGCTATTGGATGATGTAGTTATCCCGTTCTTATCTATTGACGATGGAAATATCAAATTGGAAAAATTTCTTAGAATATTACGAGATGCTAATTTAACCCTCAATCTTCGAAAGTGCTTTTTCTTCAAGAAAGAAATAGAATTTCTTGGTCACATTGTGAAAAATGAAACAATTCAGCCTGGTAAAACTAAAACATTGGCAGTACAGAATTTCCAGACGCCGAGAAATGAACATGAAGTTCGTCAGTTCATTGGACTTAACAGTTACTTCAGAAAGTTCATTAAGAACTATTCTGTTATTGCATTGCCACTGACTAATTTAACAAAAAAAGATTGCCAATTTCAATGGGGTGAACAGGAGCAAGGTGCATTCGAGATTCTGAAGAAATCTCTGTCTGATGGACCAGTACTTGTTCTTTACAATCCAAATTCTGACCATGAGCTACATACCTTTTAGGTAAGCATTTTAAAATATTAACTGACTGTCAAGCTCTAAAAACAGCGATGAGTAAGAAGGAGCTTGTCCCAAGAATTGCACGATGGTGGTTGAAGATGTTAGAATATGACTATGAGATAAGCCATCGATCAGGGAAACTAATGATGCACGTTGATGCACTATCCAGACATCCGAGCGAAGTTGCACAAGAAACAGAAGTAGTTGTATTGGTTGTAGTAGTTGATTGGTTGTACTCTCTCCAGCTTCAAGACGAACACATCGCTAGCATCGCAAAACATCTTAACGAAACTCCACTCAATAATGACGACAAACAAATACATGCAGATTACGTGCTAAAGTCTGGGCGTGTATATAGGCGACTCGACAAAGAACTTCGGTTGTATGTACCAAGAGGCGTTCGTAACCGAGTGATGGGGAAAAAACCACGATCTAATGGGACATTTCTCTGAAAAGAAAACGTTACAACATTTGCAATCAAGATACTGGTTTCCCAGAATGACGCAAGTAGTGAGGAAATATCTACGGTACTGTGTAGAATGTACCTACAACAAAAACGAAGTCCAGCCTCGCGGAGAGCTCCACTTATAGAAAAAAGAACATTCCATTCGAGACGGTGCACTTGGATCATCTAGGACCATTTATAAAATCGACTAAGGGAAATTCTTACCTAATCGTCTTAGTAGATCATGAAACCTCTTCCAAATACGCAGACGAAACCCGTGATGAATTTCCTAGCAGACGTTTTCTACTCATTCGGTGCACCTCGGCGTATTATGACTGATCGTGGAACTTCGTTTACATCCAAGCTTTTCGCAAACTTCTTAAAGCAAATAACCAAAATCCAATCGAAACAAAAATCACGACATAATGCTCAACACAAGAAAGCCAATATATATAACGTTCGTAATGTCCAAAAATGAAGCTGTAAATTCGACTGGTACTTCGCGTAAACTGTAATCCAAATACCGCGGTCCGTACGTTGTGTAAGCAGTTCTTCCGCACGATCGTTATCAAGTAGCCGATATGCCGTTTGCCCAGAGACACCAAAAACCTTATTCAGCAGTGGGGTCAGCCGGCAGAATGAAGCGTTGGATAGTTTTCGATAGTGAACTCGACGAGGACGTCGATGATGTCAGAACGGCCGAATCTGTAACACAAGGTAATCTGGCAATGATGTCTCCTGAGAAGGAGAAATAAGCGAGACAACAGATGTATACGATCGCTAGATACATTTTGTTGAATAATGGTCGAGTTAGAATTCATTGGTATTATAGAAGTTGAAGCAACAAGAAGTAAAAAATAAATTCCTTTAAAATTAACTATTTTACCGAGTTTAATTTACTTTAAAAGATTGATTGTTTATTAAACGTTAAAAATGAAAAATGAAAAACTGTGCCATCTACTACTACGTGTATAGTGAGTTGAAACAGGGAATGCATAAGTGCACGCATTGTAACAATGCTCATATGAGCCAAATTCGCCGAAATAAGACTTATTGAAATAACGTATCCCTAATCCACTCGATTAACAACATATCATCTTACGACTTTTTGTCTTGACTCAAATTTGATTCTTTGATTCAGCTTGACACGTTTTTCTCAGTGTCTATGTGCAAAAGCATACGTAGCGAAACCGACTCTCCAAGCAACGAAATTATATGAAACAACATAATGTTAAAAAGAAGAAAGAGAAAAGAAAACGTCAAAAAGAGTCGCTAAAAATTTCACCCACGACTCACACGGCAAAATATTTTCCCTCTCTCCCTCTCTTTTCGAACTTTCTTACTCTTTTGCACTCATGTGAGTCGTGACTCAAGAGTCAACGTGTAAAAGCAGACCAACAACTAATCACCACTATAAAAGTCGCGTATCATTTCCTGCTTTTACACGTTGACTGTTGAGTCACGACTCACATGAGTGCAAAAGAGAAAGAAAGTTCGAAAAGTTGAGAGGGAAAATATTTTGCCTTTGAGTCGCGGGTAAATTTTTCCGTGACTCTTTTTGACGTTTTCTTTTCTCCTCCTTCATGTTATCGTTATGTTGCTTTATATAATTCCGTTGCTTGGAGAGTCGGTTTCGCTACGTCTGCGTGAAGCAGAATAAAGAGGAATGTCAAATTTGAGTCAAGATAAAAAGTCGCAGGTGTAAAAGCGTGAGACTCACGAAAGAAAACAACAAAAGAGAGTCAGCAGACATTGCTCGATATCGTTCGCAGTTGACGGTAACGTTCCTTCCACGGTCGTCTTGGACCGATGATGCCACCAGCCCATAAAACACACCAAACTGTCGTTTTTTTAGGATGCATCGGTAATCCTTGTATGGCATGTGGCTGTTCATCACTCCAGATGCAACAGTTTTGCTTATTTACGTAAAAGTTGAGCCAGAAATGAGCCTAATTGCTGGTCGCATAATATGGTCGTAACAAACGCCACTTAAGTAAGTAAGATTTTAGATTAAGCCACAAAAATGTATCAGAGGCCAAAGTATTCCCAGTGTTTTATTATAAATGTTATTCTATAACAGGAAATCACTTCTAGAACATTCAAACATAAAACGTAAAGTTATACAAATTCTTATATAGAATCTGCTACTACTCTAAAAAAATATTCTAAGCCTTGATTACTGCATATAGAAATACACCCCGACTTAAAACAACAGTACACTAAAGCTATAAAGATAAAATATATTGTCCTCGCAATAACAAGAAATTAATGAATAAAGATACAAAACTGGCCTACAAATAAAACAAATCAAATGTTTAGAAGCTTTAAAACTACCCAACATATATTTCATGCTGATTTAAGACTAATACGGCCGAAGATAATTTTACTTACAACATTTCCATGACGGGTGGTGGAGATTTTCTCTTTGACCTCATTTTGTCATTCAGAGCAACGAGTTCTTCTATTAGTTGCAATTCAATTTTGGCCTGTTCCTCAGGCGTCTTTATGGCAACTTCAGTCTTAACGTCATTAGTCGATGGTGGTTGTCTAGAAGACGTCTTTACGAATTTGTCTTTTGTTTTGTCCAATGGTTTTATTTTGCCTTTCGTCAACCAGCCGTCGAGTGGGACATGGTTGTTTTTTTCATGGCCTAATTTAAAACGCTTACGTTTTATTTCTTTGTGCAAGCGATCGTCACTAGGTGTCCGAATCGGTGTTGCTGTATGCTTTAAAGGTTCATGCACCCGCACAGCAGTTGCTGGATCTGAACTCTCAACAGATTTTTCATGATCAGAATTATCCGACCCAAAAAGCTCGTCGTTCATTGTTTTTGTTTTTCTTGATGGACGACGTTTCGCCCCATAGTTCCGTGATGGCGATGCAATAGTTTTTGTCCTGGACTTGACTTCGTCGACAAATGGTGAACGTTTCCGTCTCGGTCTTGAGGATTGAAGATTTTCGGTTTTCTCCTCGCCATTATTATTTTCAATATCATTCTTAGTTGATGCGTGTTTATGTGGTATTCGTGCTGGCTTGTATGTTGGTATCTCGTTTGGGGATTCAGATATTTGATCGGGACTGCTTTCGACAACTGGCTTAGGTGAATACGGTTCATTTTCACTTAAAACATCTGCAGATATATCCTTAGTGGATGGGACATTTGTTGTTTTGACAGATGCTGTGTAGGGTACGTAATCGTTGGGCGCCTTTTCTAACCCAACATTGTTCACAGTTGGATCGTATTCCTTTGAGTCCTCATAGAGTGGCACACTTTCTTTGCTTGAATCTGTTGTGTTTTTTGAAAGGCACTGAAGTTTTTCTTCAAAATGCGTAATTTGATCTAGAAGTGCTTTTGTGTCGACTTTCGAGACTTTTATTTCTAATTCTATGGGCAAATAGACTCGATCCGACCCAAGTATTTTCACATGTGATCGAGATATTTTCTTCTTTTTGCAGTCTACCCGTATGGCACCGATGTGAAAATTGTCATTTTCGAACCCTTCGAGTATGTCCGAGTGCCGAAAGGGATGCAACAATTTATCAATTGCTGCATCGAGTTCAAGCCAATCTTCTAAATGCAGCCACTTATTGGTTTGTACATTGAGCCCAGAAGCAACCAGAGAAATATCCTGCACCTGGATATCACAAACAAGCGACTTATCCATAAACTGTTGAAATAAAAATTGTATCACAATTCTAAATTGTTCAAATGCAAACATGTTTACCTTTTTTATTTCTATTATATGTGAACAGACTTCCATATTGTTAAAATATTAATTTAAATTTTGTCAAATAAATCCATTTTAATTGAGTAAAATGTGAAACGTAAACAAAATTTTGCGGTTTATTTGGCATTTGAAATATGTCAACGTTCAGGGGATTAGCTCGGTACGAAATTCATGCACACCAACTCTTATGTGGGTAATTAGGTGAAGTCGGGTATAGTTGAGTTATTGCTTTTTCATCGGTAAAAAAACCAATGCCTTTTTCGATCTAGATCTGTCAAAATCGGTCTGTTGGGCAAAAAAATTGTATATTTTAACATAGATGAATTTTGCAGATCTTTGTGTTTCGTCAGTTTTACTATTCCTTGCACTAACACATACATATTATAGCTGTCAATTTGTCTAGATTGATTTTCGTTTTGATTTAAGATTATTTTGGTTGTGAACCACTATTTTAATCAATAAAACTGTAGCAGTATTATATGAAATTTAAATTAAGTCAAAAACAAACAACCGTTTTATTGGAAACTTGACATTTAAAACGACACCAACTTCGGACTTAGCTGCCTTTCACATTTTGCACTCTTTTTATTTCACTTATTAAATTAAACTTAAAATTTAGCAATTTTTTTAATCGTCGCTCTCAATTATTTAAAAAGTTATTCAACAATAAAAATGTCAAAAAATCCCTATGGAAATCAACCAACTTTTGACAGTCCACACATAGCTGTGTGATGAATGAGAAGGAAAACATTAAGACATACCATTGCCAGATAAAAAATTAAGACAGCATATTTCCCAAAAAAATGTATAAAAAAACATTGTTAACAATGATGAATTTTTCTTTATATTCATGTTTAGGAACTACAAATCCAAAATACTTAACAGTGCAATGCGTATGGGGGGTCATGCTGCCCCCTGCAACCCCCCTGATTGAGCTCACTGTTGGATTTGGTTTGAGTGCGAGTTTGAGTAAATGCAAGATTTCTTTATATTCATGTTTCGGAACTTCAAATCCAAAATACTTAAAAGTTATTTTTTTATTTTTTCTGTTAAAATATTTTTATTTAGTATGCTTTTTTCCAACATGGCAATGCTGTGTGCAACACAGCAAAAAAAATTAAGTGTCAAAATACACAAAATTTGTATGAAATTATAACCAAAAACGTGCAATTTTATCAATAACTTTTAGACTAAAAGTGAGCGACAGTTTTTAAAAACTAATCGTGTTCCGTTGGTAACAAAAAATATCAAATTAAAAAAAACGCTATCAGTGAGTTTGAAAATGTTTGCTTGTTCTACATTTATAAAATAAAATTGATAAAAGTGAAAAAAAGTTAGTTTTAACAAACTCAATATGATTTCCAGATCCTTTAGTGAAGAATCACGTTTCACTTGCGAATTGTTCGGAAATCTTACCCCGGATTTAGAAATAAAAGTATTTATTTTCACTTTCATGGTATTATATATATATATATATATATTAGTTAGTGTATCTGTACACGAGAGCTCTTACTTGCAGGCTGATTGTTTGAAAAACTATGCTTGCAATTAGGTCGATAACTACGATGAACCTGCATTTGACATTTGCTATGTTTTCTCTTTACCAGTAGTGCATTCTGCGATTATCGTATATCTCTCCATTTCTGCCGGGTATAACATTTGTTTTGTAATTCCAGGTAATTTCATGCGTGCAGTTAGAACCCGCATCAACACTTGAAAGTAACAAATACACTCACAATACTAACACCATTAAAGAAGTAATAAATTGAATACTACGTTCACACTGGAGCTGAAATGAGCATATTCCCAAATTAACCAAAAAGGTGTTCTCATTAATTTTTCGAATTACGTTTGACAACTTGTTACATTTTCAAATTTCCTGTGACAGTTTATAGTAAACAAACAAAAAAAAAGGTCCACGTAAAATACAATAGTTCTAAATCCTTTAAAATGGTCAACTCAATAGAATAAATAATGTTAAAACAGTGACTCTCGTGTTGCTAAAAAAATAGGGCTAATTATTTGGCATATAATATCAATGTTTTGATTGAAATGTCAAAAATAAATCTACCACACTGCTAAACAGCTGCTGAACGTATCCAAACCCAAACTCGCGATAGCGAAATGATAACATTTTTGAACCATACATTTTCAAAAACGTCTTATCAGTGTAATGAATTTAATAGCGCCATCTATTGTACATGTGTAATTTTTTCATGTTGGTCTGAATTCAACCATTTTGAATCATAGCTAACTTCGCACAACCTTAAGAAAGTATTACGTTGACATTTAGTTTTTAAGAATGTAGGACTTCCGCCTGAGCAACGAAAAAAAGCTGACGCAAGATAAATAAAATAAAGAAATAAACATCTTCTTACATAAGAAAAAAATGTTTTCTGCTATTTATTTTTTTATCTGAATGATATGCTATTTTCCACCCACATGTGAACACTGGTTATGATTAATCAACAATTGTGCCTCCCATATCTCTCTCTACCAAATGTCAAAAATAAGCCACTGGATAAACTTTAGCGAGCTGTTGAGCAGGTTACAATTTAAAAGTCTCTGTTCTATATAGTTGAATTTAATACTCGCAAATATAAACCCCAAGTAATTTGTGAAAAATAAGAAGTGATTTTCTGCGAAAACTATAATTACAAATTTAAATATTTTTAATTATGTTCTAAAATTCATAAGCTTTGTTTTGACACCAACTCATCAATGATTGAATTTATAAAAAAAAAAGCCATAAGAAGTAAAACGATACTTGCAATGATAGCTGTAATTCGACCCTAAAATACGAAACGAACTTCGGGGTGACATTTTCAATGCCATCATGTGTTGTGTTCCAATAAAGTTGTTCAATAATAGATATAACTATCATTGTACATTGGTGTTGCTATTAAGATAAGTGCAACTTTTAAGTGGTGGTTGGTTCTAATTACTGGTACAAAATTACTTGTCATTGAAATTCAAATATCAAGGGTGTGACTCTTGTAGAAGTACACGACTAACTGATATAAATAGTATAAATTATATTTTTCTTTATAATTTTTACGTTGAAGGTATTCATGCAACCTCGTTATTTTACTACCTGTGAAAGATTGTAATTTTATGGCGACGTGTCATGAACGCCCCTAAAACTGCACCACTAAATAATATCATAAAACATTGACTTTAATCTCATTTTGCTTGATTTTTTTACTTATAGTATTTCTATTATTCTATTTTGTATTCTTTTATTTTTCTTTTTCTTTTATTCCCTCTCTAGATTTTTTTTTTTAGCTTAACACGTATTTTTGATGCGTGGAAGTGATTGATTAAATGTCAAAGTAGCGTTTCAAAAGTTTTTACTATTCTCCCACACGAATATTTATATGTATGTATATATATATATGTATATATATATATATATATATATATTTATACGATAATTTTGTAAAATATTTCCCATACAAATTTTTACAGTTGAATTACCACGTCGCTTATGAATTTAAAACGTATACGACGACTTTCCGACGTTGCATAAATACCCCTATTGCCCGTCGTATTTTAGCTTTATAAATCTATTAATTGACGACACAGAAAAAAACATGTAAATTATATAATTAAAACCGATCAGACTCCGAGGACATCGACGCAAAAATTGAGTCTGAATGAATGCTACATCAGTCCTAATATCGGAACTTGTCAAAGATTGCAGGTTTTACGGTACTTTTGCAATATAATACTTTGAACTCTCATACCGACGTTTTATTTCAGGTCGTAATGACATCATAGAAGCAATGTGTATATTCTCTAGGTCATGTCCATGCTCTCGTTATATAAATTTATTTCCATTGGAATCACACACAACTTCACCCGGAAAATAATTCATTAGAAAATGAATTCCGTCAAAAACCCGTCAAGTCGTGAAAAAGTTGAAAAGTGGAAAAAATCGTTCCTACAAATATATAATAACTTTAAAATATTTTTATCACTCACAGATGCCTACATAAATATATATCTGAGAAGTAATTAACCGTAGGACGCAGTGTCTTTAACGTGCACACAACAAAACAAATTTAATTCTAATGTATAAGTCACAAAGTGAAAACAAGACTTCGCAATTATTTTTATTATTATCAAACGATAAATCGCAATGGCTGGGCAACTAGACCCGAATGTTAAGGATGATTTAAAAACTCAATTTGTGACAAGGGAAGGCACATACCGCCTTATGACCCTTTCCGAATATTCGCGGCCCAATCGAGTCGGTTATACAAATAGTCAGAGTTCGCCCCAAGTGCGGGTATCAATTGTTTCGTTGCCAAATCCCATCAACGGGCCACTTTCGTCCACGAACTGCACTGTCAATAGTTCCACCGTAGCCTCACTGTCCGGTGGCGGTGGCAACGGCGCAGGTGGTGGCATTGGAGACTCATGTAACAACGATCGACAAACGTACGTATCTAATGCTGTGACTGGATTATCATCCTCATCTATTGATTCGCGCCTAGGCGCTGGTATGTCCGGCATACACATGAATGGTGATCACAACGGAATTGGAAGTGGTAGCATGTTTGGAGGTGATCGCATTTGTTTCAATTTTGGACGAGAACTTTACGTATATGCATTTCGTGGAGTCAAAAAGGTAAGTAGTACTACACAAACAGTTTTTTTTTTGTTGTATAAGTTTATTTTTGAAAGCGCAACTTATTGAGTCATTTTGCGAATACATATTGTGACAGATGCTGCTGACACATAAGAGCAAGATACATTCTTCCGAAGTGAATCTCTTACGCAACAGTCCATAGATACGGTGCAACCAAGGGTGCTATCGGTGCGCTACAATTTTCTGCTAATTGATGATTGTTTGTTTGTATCTTTTTTGTAGCCGTCAACGCCGTTCCTACGGTTGTTGAAGCGTACATAACGAATTTCGAATAATATTTTGTGTGTGTACCTACATAATAATATGTCTGATATCATTTTTTGTTGCCCCCATTGTAATATGGCAATTAGGGTGTACGGAGATATTTTGCTATAATTTTCTCAATCAGTGCACAGGAAGTCGATCAGCTTGGTAACTGTTGCTTTCTAGAGTAAAACATTCAGTATCTGTTTGTATTTGGATTAGTAAGAGGGGTGATGTTAGATGTTATCGACTATATCAAAGCAAATATACTTCGAAGGTGGCATGTTAAACATCGTTTGCTAATATACAATTAGAAATATATAGAAACAAAAGTGTTTCAATACGCACGTGCCCAAAGTAAGTGTGGGACTTCAACTCCACTAAAACCACTGTGAGATTTCCTGCTCCCTCCGCAATTTATAACGCGGTTTGTTAGTATCGGGCCAAATCTAAGGGCTTAGTTAGACGCCGCAATAAATTTGTTGCGTCAAGAATTCGGAGGACCGCTGTGTTAACGTGTCCCGATAAACGTTTTTTATGTTTGCGTGCAAAATTTTTCGTTTCATCTTTAAACGTGGGAATACCTAAATCTCTGCGTAGATCCTCATTTCATTCCTTATATACCACGGCTCATTGACGAATGATCATAACATTTAGTTTTCAAAAGTTTGTAAACCATTTAAATTAGTTTCACTGGTGCAACCCCATAGTTGTATACCATATGTCCAGACCGGCTTTAGCACTTGCTTGTATAATAGCAGCTTGTTATCAAGGTTAAGCTTTGAATATTTTTTGAGTTACCAGTACAGTTCTCTGTATTTATTTTTAAGTTCTTCGCATTTTTTTTTTAAATTCATTTTTTTCGCTATATTTGCAAAAGGAACTGGAACCGTATTGAGAAATACTGGCAAATTGTTTGTCCGCTCTACATGAATCGATTTGCTATCGTTAGATTCATTAACCTCGTTAAGAGCGTTTTGTAATTTGATATTTGTTTCCTCTATTGTTTGGCCAACAGCCAATAGTGGGCCAAGGACTCTTCCTTGGGGTACTCTTGCCAATATTTTTTTGAACTCCGAATATTCGTTTCAAAGTTTCACACGGAAGAGTCTATGCTCAAGATACGACACGAGGATTTTATATATTTTTTCAGGCAGAGCTTGTCATAGTTTGGATTGAAGGTCTATATGCCAAACTTTGTCAAAAGCTTGCGACAATTCTAGAAATACGGCTGAGCAAATTTTCTTTTCTTCGAAATCTTTCTCAATTACACCAGTAATTCGATGAACTTAGTCCACAGTCGAATGTTTACTTCTAAACCCAAATTGATGGTCAGGTAAAAGGCGTTTCTGATCAATAACGGGGTGTAAGCAAACGAGTTATATCCTTTCAAAAACTTTTGAAATTATTGGAAGAGGTGAAATAGGTCTGTAAGATATTATTTAATTCGGTTTTTGGACCATAATCACTTCCGCGACTTCCACTGTCTTGGTATGTATTCTAATCTAATTGCTGCATTTACAATGTACAGGAGTTTGGTTAATGCTTTTCGAGGCAACATTTTAAGAATTTCATCTGTAATTAGGTCATAACGCGGAGCTTTTGTAGGCTTTAATTTCTGTATTTCCCGTTTAAGCTCAGCAATACTTGCATATATAACTAGATTACTATCGGTTGTAGTCTCGAATTAATTAATGTTATCTGGACCATCAAAGGGCTTAATGTTTCCCCAAGATGTGCGGCAAAAACGTCTGCTTTTTCCTTATCGCTTTTTGCCCAAACATCTTGAGTTAACCTTATTGGTGGCATAGCGTTTTTTTGGCCGTTTTATGACTTTAATTGCTTTCCAAAGTGAATAATTCGATTCTTTTCCAGCGACCGCGACTTCGAGTTTTAATGGGGATCTAAGCGATACACACAGTCGAATATTATTTCAATATCGTTTTTGAAGCCTTCCCAGTTGGTTTTTCCGTTTTTTAGACTGGGTGGGTTTTCATTTCTAATGATAAACTCGCTCGTTGTTAGAATGCCCGGAGAATCATCAGAGCAAAGATCAAAGCATTCCTCAAATTTTATTCGATTGGACGGCATACCTTTTACGATGAAAAAAAACGATCAAATCCGGTATTTTTGTAACACCAGTAAGTTGGTTTTCCCGTAGAAATAAATTCGGTATTTTACTTTATACCAACATCGTAAAGCATCCTACCTTTCTGTGATATGCATCTAGATCCCCAATGACAAAACGCTGTCCAAGGGAATTAAGCAATTTTTCAAAGTCAATTTTCTCGACCTTGCACCGTGGTGGGCAGTAAATAGAAGATATCTTCAGAAAGGATTGTCTGCTTTGACTTCTATAGAGCAAACTTGCAATGTTTCGATTTCTAATTTAAAATCAATGGAATGTTCGATGCACTCTTTTATATTTAGTGATGCTCCACCTCTAGCCTTGTTTGATGCATATACAGCATGATAATCAAAATAACGTTTAATCTTTAAGTGAGAATTACTCTTTGCATGAGTTTCGGATATTAAACAGACGTCAATATCTTTTTCCTGCATTAACAAATCAAGTTCTCCAAGTTTCTGCAAATCTTTTCATGTTGAAAGTAGAATACTGCGAATACTATTTTCAAGTTTTACTAGCCTGTCGAAAATAAGTGTATTCGTTTCGTTTGTTCCTCAAGTTTTGAAAGAATAATCGGAAAAACGTTGGAAACGGGGTCTGGTGAAATATTTTTATCGGATACTCTAGCTTGGGCATAAATTTGTACATTTGGTTTTGGATGAACAAGATCCGGTCGTATTTCTGTTGGCCGAGGTATTTGTTTAATTGTTTGTTTTCCGATTGTTGCCTGCTTTGGCTTTGAGCTAAGTTTAGGCGAACTTTTAGGCTTATTCTTAGTTAAATTTAATTTCTGTGAAATTTTATTAGTAAGTTTCATCCGTCTTTTTGCAGCTCCTTAGCTACTTCGCAGCCGCGGTAACTTGCGGGATGATCGCTTTTACAATTAATACAAATAGCAGGAGTTTTCTTATCTGACCCGCAATCTACCGTCAGATGATTTCCGGCACATTTTACACACCGCGGCTCTTTTTGACAATAGGTTTGCGTATGATTATATCCTAGGCAGCGCTTGCACTGAGGAACTAATTTTGAATTCGTACGCATGGGTTCGATTTTTACAACAATATTAAGTATTGTTTTTATTTCATGTATTTTTTTCAGGCTTTCTGTTTTATCGAAAGTGAGTATAAATAAAGGCAGAGCACGTTTTATTAAATTTTCCTCACCCTCTTTTTGCTGTTTGTTTCGCTTGATAATGTTAACGACATCCATAACGTCTTTAGGCACGACACATGTAACCCTCTGGCTACAACGCATAAAGGCCTTTCAGATTTATTGTCAAATGAATACCATTCAATTTTATCGGTATTTAGCTTCCGAGATAATAGGCGGTAACTTTCTGGAGCTTTTACGCAGACTTTCCATTTATTTTTTTTAATGAAGTTACTTGGTACCCTGATAATGGTAACGATTTCATCAAGGTATGCAACTTGTTGTAGTCGTCTATGCCGATCACATTAATTGGCGGTGGGGGCCGTTATTTTAGTTGTTTCGCCGTATTAGTGTTCTCTTTATCGTGGTTTATTAATTCAGGTGAGGATAAAGCTTTCCTTTTTTCACCGGTCTTTTCTTTAGAATCCAGTCGGTTTCGTGACTGAGTTCTTATTCGTCGGTATGGTATTCTGATGTACGGGGTATTTTGCGCTCGGTTTTGGTTCATTACTTAATTTTAATGAACTCTTTAGGGTCATGTTTTCATCCTTAAGGTGGAGAATTTCTTTCCGAAGCTCTTCGCAGAGCAGTTCGACTTTGTTTAGTCTAGTTCGAAGAACGTCGTTTTCGTTCTCAAGGCTTTTTATTTTCTCTCAGTCTCGTTTTTCGTGAGCCGATACTTCTGTCGTTGTCGAGCTTCTGGAGATGCATACAATTTTTGAGGTCCAGATGTAGGTGACCTCGTTACCCTTGAACTTTTTCCGAGAGGGTTACAAAGTTGCAATTATTGGCTCTCCCCAGAATCCGTAGAGCCGACGTCCGAAGAGGGTGGATTTTCCAGTGAAACTAGATTGCCACTTGGGGTATATTCTTTTCGTTTTATTCATTGCATTTTTTTTGTTTTTTTTACATGCCTTACCTCGGGTATATTCTAACCCCTAACCCGAAAGGGGCTAGGGATTTGACTATTTTATTATTGTGGATATTTTGTGTGACTTCTTGAAGAGGGTAAATAAATAATCACTTTTAATGATAAAAATGATTATTTTAAATCTGTTAACATAGGATACGAAACGAACTCCAAGCTGAAACTCAAATTTTGTATACCAAGTTGGCTATGTTAGGTAATTCCAGCTACAAGCAATGCGCGTGCGAAAAGGTCCGTTGTGGTATCCCACCATCACGTGGATTTTTCGACTTTTTCTAATATGCGGTTGCCTAAGTGAACCATTTCGAGCTAACAATAAAGCGGGTGAGGCTCGTGACATTAATATTAGCCACCTTACCTAGATTGTCAAAAAAGTAGCTTCTGCGAAAGTCATTGCTAAAGAGGCCTAGTCTTTTTGCATGTAGGTCTAGATACAGATGATGGTACTTCATGTTTGATCTGATCAGCTTTAGCAAGCAGATAGAGCGATTCTGGTTATAATTTGGTCGGAGTTGGTGCTGGATATTAGACACGTTTTGCCGTCTATCTGTAGTTCGCAGCACAATAGGTTAATGGTAAAGTGTTCCGCCATCTCATTTAAAGATATTCGGCATTCATAAGCTAATTTCGATGTAAATGAGTTGCGTCTCAGGAATTTGATTTCCGCTTGTCGGTCACTGAATATGCTAATATTCTTCGTGCATATTACATTACATCTCAGTCAGGACAAGGGGTCTTTAATTTCAATATTCTTCCTCCCAGCCTTCCAGCATACTAAAACGCAATACAAGAGTATGGGTTGATCAACATATAAAGCCATAGAGTGATATGGTTGCTTTCCAGTTGAGTTTCTCATCCAACACCAGGTTCACTTATATGGCTGGTTCTGTGAACTTTAGACTAACATTAAGTTATTAAGTTATGGAGGGTTAATGTGCGGGACTTTATATTTCCTGCTAAAGTATCAACTCGTTTTTTTTAAGGTTCTAAGGTATATAATTAAATGGAGCTACTTCCTTAATATCTTCGTGATATATCGCTGATAGTTATTACAGGCAAAACCATTTTTGTGCTGTCAACAAGATAAGACAGAATGCATCTACCTATGAGTTTCCTGAAGTGAGTCCGTTCTATATTCTCTATTGGTATTATATTACTATTTTTTAATAGCTCAATTTTTTTATTATTACTGTGCGCGATTATGTGCGCTACATTTCGTCTGAAGATCTGTTCTGCTAATAGCGGTAGAGAGAAAAATTTCTTCTGGTAGGGGTTGACTACCATTAACAAATCTGTTCAACTATTGGGATACGTAGGGGATATCGAGATCTTATGTCGGTTCGGTTAAGTCTATGAAGACGATGATATTTTGGTTTAGATAAACAAATGGGATCAAAACTCTTTACCCACAGTTCCAAATGCTCTCTTTAACGGAGTCTAGTTCCAACTCAGAAGATATTTTTGTATCGACATTTTTTTTTGTCGAATTGTTAGTTCTTTATTAAGAATTAGATACAATCACGAAATTTATGACTTGTACCATAGTAGTACAATAGGCAGAAACACGTCGACTACATTATGTAGCCAACATCGAATCCTAGACTTTTGGTCGACAAGGAAGACTGAACCTCATGATCCCCTTCGAATGCGGGAATGAATGTTCGAACAACTGTTTCGAATCATTTGACATTTTCCAGATGGAATTCTTTACTAAAAATTTGTTCAGTTGCCAAAAAGTGTAGATAATAAAATTGTCGTCGTGAGTGTCGCTTCCATTTCATTGAAAATTGGTAATTCTTTTTGTTATGATCCGTAGAACGAAGATTATTCTGTACCAACGAAAGTACATAGTTGCCTTTGCTCTCGCATTTTTTTCTGACCACTCTACACCTTTAGTTTCAGTAAATTTAATTTAACAAATATATAAATACATTTGTTCGACTCCATTATAATTTTGCTGAACGGGCTAAAATTAAAAATATGTTCAACCGAAAACAATAATGTATATTCTAATAAAGTTTATGTTGCAAAAGAAATATTTTACATATTTTTGGTTGAACTCCCCAACAAATGTCTCTTACACAATCTCCCGGCAAATCAATTTGAATTCTCCCTTTTTCTGAGAGAATTTTCTGAGGTAACTTTTTTCCGGAGTACGGAGCACTTTTCCAAGTATTTGAAGTCAGTTTAGAATAGCGAACAAAACTCCCCGGAATTTTTTTCATTCAGAATAAGAGAAAAGGGAAATTGGAATAAACTCCAGGGAGTTATCCTTTAGAATTGTGCTCATATTTCCCCACGTAAACATTTTAGGCGAGTTTCTATACCATCTTCCTCTAAAGTCATTAATTACAAACGCAATTGACAATTTTCCAACAATTTGCATTCTCATCTGACAGGCTCAGTAGCGCGATGGTTAGTGCGTTGAACTGCCGTGCAGAAGGTCTGGGTTCGATTCCCAGCCGTAGCAACACCTAAATAATTTTTCACTGCCCCTCCTCTCGTGATGATCTGACAAATTATCCGAGTAGTATAAATTGTCGTGAATAGGTTATCTCAACTTAGCCGTTTTTTGTTTTTTTTTTGCATTCTCATCGCAAGTATGCTCATAAGGGAAAAGACAGTTTAGATTTCATATTTTATGCTCCTAAGTTTGCCAGTGAACTGTTATAAATTAAATATAAAAACTTCCCATTTACAATAGGGCTCCGAATTGAGTAAGCCAATAGATAAAAAGTTCTACAAAGGTACAAATCCCAGTTGCCATGACTTCAATGTACATGCGGCTACCCCCAGTGGGGCACCACTATTAGTTGGATTTACAACAGGACAAATTCAATTAGTACAACCTCAACCGGGTCCCCGTGAGCTTAGGAAGATCTACAATGAAGAGGTATGTATCAGTTAGTCAAAAAAAACCTAATATAACAATTTATTTTTGCAGCGTCTGATTGACAAAACAAAAGTGACGTGTTTAAAATGGCTGCCACGTTCACCGAATCTTTTCTTAGCATCGCATGCTTCCGGTCATCTCTATCTGTACAATGAAGAATTGCCTTGCACACCAACTTCGCCAAACTACCAGCATTTCAAAATGGGTGACGGTTTTACGATTCTCACATGCAAATCGAAATCGACACGTAATCCACTGTACAAGTGGGTCTTCGGCACTGAGAATTGCAGCATTAATGAGTTTTGTTTTTCGCCCTGTGGTTCGAATCTGGCTATTGTCTCACAGGACGGCTTCTTACGAGTATTTCACTATGACACAATGGAATTGCTTGGAATTGCTCGCTCTTATTTTGGGGGATTTCTCTGCGTGTGCTGGTCACCAGACGGCAAATATATTGTTGTGGGTGGTGAGGATGATCTAGTGACTGTGTGGTCGTTGCATGAACGTAGAGTTGTTGCCCGTGGACAAGGTCATAGGTCATGGGTGTCAGTAGTGGCATTCGATCCGTACACGACTTGCTATTCGAATTGGGATGGTGGAGACTTTTCAGATGATGAAAATCAAATCAGCGAACACAGCAATCCACGATATGGCAGTGGTAGTGAAATAAATCACGGATTTGAAGCGACAGGCGATAAAAACTCCACACCAAACTCGCGACATCGACCTAATTCATTCCGAGATAGCCTGGCTCCTGACAAACTGGCAATAAGCTATCGCTTAGGTTCCGTCAGTCAAGATACTCAACTGTGCCTTTGGGATATAACTGAGGATATACTAAGGCACCCATTGACGCTAAGACAGCGGGTAAACAGTGCGAATTTGAATGAAACTGGTAATAGTACAAGCGGATTTACAACAGCACCTGGCAACAATAGCAGCGCACACCTTAATGGAGATCTTGTCCATGACGTAAAGCTAATCAATCCAGTCGCGATGACGTCCAGTTGTGTTATCAACGGTAATAACTCGAATTCGAATATCACCAAGGATCATGATAGTAGTAATAGTAGCAGTAAACATAGCAGTAACAGTAGTTCAGGAAAGTTCTCAACAGCGAATTGTACGATATCGTCCTCGTCGTCTGCATCGGCAAATGACACCGGTGTTGCAGCCAATTCGACAAGTCTGGGCAATACAACGGACATAGTTATAGCAAACAAATCAAATTGTAGTAATAGTATTAATAGTAAATCGTCTAGTAACCCATTGAAATTTTCCAACTGCATAAGTGCAACCAAATCCGATCTAATCGATGTTGGCAGCAGCAGTGGCGGTGTAAATAGCTTTGCCGCAGGCAACAACATCAATATGAAATCATCGTCGGGGAGCTCATCGACTAAGTCCGCGGACTCGAGTGCGTCAGCGCTAAGCAATATAACACAACGACTAACGAACTTTAACTTTTTTAGTGGTGAAAAGAAACCATCATCCTCGTCTACATCGTCTTCATCGACGACAGCGGTTTTTGATAATAATCAACAAAACAATCACCACAATCATCAAAATCATACAGTAGGTGGCGGGCGGAATAACAGTCATCGGAAGACATCGAGCTTGTTCAAGTCATATGCGAATAACAATAGCAGCAGCAGCAGTAACTATCAATCATCATTTATGACAGCGACAACCATGAGTACTAGCAATCCAAATGATGGTAATGGTATTGGCATTGGTGGCACCTTGAAATTGAATTCGAAATCCTCAACATTGCAATCACCTACCAGTACAATAGTCACATCGTATGATCCAATGAAACTTATTGGAACGCAATCTTGCCCAAGATTTGATGAATGTCCCTTGCTGGAACCTCTGGTGTGTAAGAAGATAGCTCATGAACGCCTGACTGCTCTAATATTTCGAGAAGACTGCTTTCTAACCGCTTGTCAGGATGGATTTATTTACACTTGGGCGAGGCCAGCATATTCATCGGTAAGTTAAAAGCATATTTATTATTTGTCTTACAAAAAGAAAAAAAATATTTTCGACAACGATATTTTGATTTTGAAATTCCATCCTTCGCGCCTAAACGGCTCGACCGATTTTCTTCAAACTTAGACACTACGGAAATTTTTTTTTGTTTGGTCATCATTCTTGACCATTTTTACTATTATGAATAAAAGCCCAGTTTTAGCTATCATTGAACAACTTCATTGGAACACAACACATGATGGAATTGAAATGTCGCCCCCATAGCTTCTTATAGGAATTATTGAAAATTTCCGTTTCAATTTGGTGGAACAATCATTACAACGCAAAAATAATCTTGATCAGTGAAAAATAAGATGTGATTTTCTGCGAAAACTAAAATTGAAAATTTCGATATTTTTGAATAATCACCTTCTTAAATTTATAAGCTTTGTTTTGGCACCAACTGGATAAATAAATTGATTAAAGAAAAGCCGCAAGAAGAAAAAGAAAAATTCCAATGAGAGGTTTGAACGATAGCTATAACTGGACCCTAGCTATTTAAGCGGTACCTACCTACCATATAAAATTACACATAACGACAATTTCCTCGAAAATCGATCTTGATTAAACGTAACATGTAATACAAATACATTGGTTCCAACAAAACTGATTTTTTTTTTGTTCTAGAAAATCCATATAACGGATTTTTAGATCTAGCCCATATAAGGGCTAGTTAATTTCTCGCAAACAATTTGGTTAAATTGAAAAAAAATTAATGTCTGTGTTACTATTATTGTTTGTAACAATTGTGCATTATTAGTTTTAGCCCAAATAGAAATTAGTTCATTTTTCAGTTTTGGCCAATAACGGAAAATCATATTTATTCACATAGACACCGATTTCTTCGAATACAAATAATTTTTGAACATCAAACCAAAATGAATGTTCTTGTGTATTAAGGCCAAAGTATGCAAACCGCCAAATTCTGGCATGGTTGGTATTTGATCTTAGAGAATGTTGCACACCCAACACTCGTTTTTCAAAATATCTTGAGGTTGATTTTCTTTAATATGAAGTTAAATTATTGTTGACATGACTAAACTGGTAATAAGTTTGTCATATTTCAACTGAAGAGCAAGTCAAAGAGGTTCATAAACTGCATTTTATCCAGACAAACCTAAAGTTGAGCTTGTCAAGCGCACGAAGACTCGAGGAGCGACTCTTAGCTACCGCATATACATGTAGTTTTGATAACTACACGCTGGGTGTAGTTTGTCGCGTATTAATCAATAATGAACATTGGGTTTCAAATCTATCGAAGGTACAACAACTTAGGCGTTCGTTAGGCCGATAACGAACTAAACACATTGCCAGGAAAATTATTTCGTAATAAAATCTGACATGAGGTCCTCAAACTTAGCTTCTCAATTCATTTGTGCTACCATTGTTATATTTTTGCCACAAAGTTTGACATTGTTTTTATTTCAGCTGGTAGTCTGTTGAAATGATGAAATCCCATGTATTGTAGAGTGTGTTGTCCACTGGCAGTATGCGTTCGTTGGAATTTTTATATCAGTAATATTTCTCAGGGTATATGTCGTCGCTTTATTAATATTCTGCATTCTGTTTTTTGACGTTATATCACAGAATAACAAGACACTTGGACAATATACAAAATGTGGTTTAATAATAATATTATACATCTACATCAAAAACTATTATTGATTATGTAATAACAAACATGCAAAACATGACAGAAATTATAAAACATCGGATAAGAAAACATTGAAATTGTTATAAAAACGGAAAATATAATAAGGACATATGAAAATGCATACTAATTATGAAGAATACGGCAACAAAAATGATCACCAAAATAAATAATAGAAATGAACACAAAATAGATGGTTCAACAAAAAAAAAACAACAACTTAAAAAACATAATTTTCAGAAATCAGGAATAAGATGATGTTTTGTTTCATCAATCATCATTTCATCAATAGCAAACAAATTCAATAAATATTTTATAGAAAGTGTAAAACAAATTAGTTAATCAATTGAAAATACTATATACAGAAATTACATAGATCAACATGATAGCATTTTCAAATTTCACCATATATCGTTACAAGATTTAAAAATGGTATGCAAATCTCTAAAAAATAAAGCTGATTTCGACAAAGCAAGTCCTCTAATGTACTAGATAACTGGAATAAATCAGGCAACACCATTCTAGAATTAATAAATACAATGCTTTCCTGGCTCATGGAAAGATTCAATGATCACGCCAACATATGTGAAGAGTTTAGACCAATTAATAAATTAAGGACAATTGAAAAAATATTAGAAAAAAAAAACAATTAATGGAATACATTGAACGGAATATCATATTATCAATCTATCGGGATTTCGGAAAAAATTTATTCATGTGAGACTGCGGTAAACCATTTAATAAATGAATGGAATAATTGTACAAAAGGGACAAAAATAATTGCACTTTTCCTTTTAAAGAGCGTTCGAAACGATTGATCAGGACATACTATTAGAAAAAAACGTATCAATATGGTATCACAAATAAGTCGTTTAAATGGTTCAGGTCCTTTATAACAAATGGAACGCAGAGGACAAAAGTTAATAAATCTACATCGGAATATATTATAGTAGAATAAGGAGTACCTCAAGGTTTAAATTTAAGGGCTTACTATTTATAATTTATATAAACGATATAACAAAAACTATAAAATTTTGCAAAAGTGTGTTATATGCGGATGACACTTTAATATATGCTGAAAGAGACTACACTGATCTATGCCGAATTATGATAAACAACGATGTAAAACATCTAGTCTCATGGCATAAAATGAATAAACTCAAGTTTAACGAACAAAAAATTAAGTTGATGACAATTATTATAGATAGCCAATTAACTCTGAAATAAATGAAAATACGATCGAAAATGTTAAAAGCATAAAATATCTAGAGATACACAACCAGCATACCATGCATAGAGACAAAAAGTTAAAAATGGAGCAAAACGTATTTAAAAAAGAATGGACTATACAACAGCGGCTAATGTATACAACACTACAGTAAAACCACGTTTTGGATATTGTTCTACCGTTCTGTTTTCATGTTGAAATCAAGGTCAAATCGAAAGATTGCAAAAACTTCAAAATAAGGGTATGAGAAGCATCCTGAAATGCAATCGCTTTACACCAATAAGGCAAATGTTGGATATACTGAGATAGTTTGGTGTCAAGCAGAGACTGGAACTGAATGCATTGCTTACTGTTTTCAAAATAAAGTATGGCGAAGCACCAGTATATTTAATACGGGAAGTCAGACTTGTGAGTGAAGCTCAACCTTATAACCTACGAAACGCGAATATTTTCCGACTGAACTTGCAATTATGAACAGATGGTCAGAAGACGTTACATTTATAAAAAATGAAGAGAATTTTAGAATTTTTAAAACATGCAAAAAGAGATATTTAAAAATTACTGTAAAAATGTACAAATTTAGAAATATTGTAATTATAAATGTCATTTTAAAGTATTTAAAATACTAATATATACTAATATATACTATAAATATAGTCAAATTTAGTATAAGACGATTACATTTTAATCACATATATAGTGCACTTAAATCACAGTTTATATTGTCTATTCATTGAATCATATTTTCATTTGATATATATATCAATGTGTCGTCGGCAAACAAAACCGGTTTTGAGAATTTTATAACTTCTTCTATGTCAATAATAAATGTCAGAAACAGCAGAGAGAAAGCTTTTGAACCATTTTTGTTCAGTCGATCTTACGCCATATTTGTAAAGTTTTTTTTTAATAGAATAGTATGATCAATAGTTTCAAATGTACGTCTGAGATCCAAATAACAGGTTTTATCACAGTCATAGTTAAGTCAATTACGCTTTACACTGAAAAGGTATTTAATTGTTCACATATTATTGGTAGTCTTTTTTTTTTTGTGTTTGCATTTTCTAATTGCACTTTATTTATAGTATCTGCCTTATTTTTTGAGACGTACCTCTTTATCTTCCTCCTCAATCTTTTTGTTTACATGCGTTTTCATTTTTTTTCTTTTTATAAGCGATGATTTTGCTAACGCTATACTTTTTATAGATTCCTACATGAATGGTTTGCTTCTCAATCATTTGGAGTATTGGTTAAAACCGCCCGTTTATATAAATTTATTTTGAATAGTTTTGATTAATTTAACTCAAAATGGAACCATTCAGAATTTTCAAAACGGATCATTTTTTGTTTGTTACCATTGACGTCACTATTCTTTTTAGTTTATGTTTATATTGTTTTATCTATGGATTTTACTGTTTATATCTATAACGTCTTCTCTTTATTTTGCGCAGAGTTCATTTCCCTACCTTGGTACTTACAGGCCTGTTGCGCCAAAAATTTGTGTTTGTATTTGTACATACATGATTATGGTATATCTTCAGAAAAGCTAAGCAAGAGTTGCAGTTTATAAGACAACAGGTTTACAGGAGCAAACAATGCATATTTTCACAAAGGTTCTCAAATTTAAGATTAGAGTAAACAAACATATCCAACTATCGTGGGTGCTATTAAGCGCTATATGTTAATTTTTCACTTGAGATAACTGTATAAAAAAAAAATATTTTGTGCGATCGATTCAGTTCAATAATAACCAATAGGCATGCATATTGGTAAATCTAAGGAGTTCAGTTACAGTTGCTTAGGTAACTCATTCACTGTATATAGGAATAGAAAACTGCTATAGGAATAATCTTCACTTAATATCACTTAACAAAATTTTGCCTAGGTTGTTATTTAATTATGTACCTTTGATTTTTCCAGAATGTTCCTCAGCACATGTCGCCTAGTCCCAGCGCACCTCCAGGAGGTACAGTAGTGTAGTTTAATAATATAAATGTATACAGTTGTCAAGTTAATCTGATAACAAAAAATAATATAATACTATTAAAAATAATATTAAATAATCAGCACGGTTATAAAAAAAGCAAATCAAAGTAAAACTTTGAAAGCAAAACGTAAACTAGAAATCCCACGCTACTAAACCTGTAGAGGATCGGCAATACATGTAAGCAAGGAACTGATAAAAAATAAACTCAACTCATCAACATTCAGCTTAAAACAGCTACAATGGCGAAGATTTCAATAACACAGATGAAATAATCAAATACACTATTTGAATACGATTTTTGTAAACATAAATTATGATTATTTTCAATATTAAATCAAATCCCAATCATAGTAGCCTATTCTATTGCATGACATTGATTATTGTTATGATTATTTACAATTATTACTTAAATATAACGATTACATTTCATAATATTTTATTAAATTAAATTGATACAACAAATATTTACAAACGTTATCGAACCGCAACCGAAAACAAAGCGCAATACACATGTAATTTGTTAAAGTTTGTGTATTCTTGTTTCGATTTATAAAGCATATGAGATTCTTGTCTCTTGTGCTTCAAATAAAATAATCATAGGTATTCTTTTATTCCTTGAGATTACTTATTTATCAGTTAATGTTCTAGTTGCCGAGTACATAATACGCAAATGTATTATAAGTATGTAAAAAAGGCCAACAACAATTTTAATAAACCTTATCCGTCCTAGTGAACATTTTGAAAGATACACAACTAGCATACCATGCTACTCTTATTTGTATTGGCTGTTAGCATTCAAAAAAGCAGACCGCGAAATCCAAGCTCAGAATCCTTTCTAAATTTAAAAAAAAAATGTTTTTTTGTATTAAGCAAATCGTTGGCATCGCATTTTGCATTGGCAACTAGACACAAATACGTTTTGTGTTTTTGAGAACACCAAAGATCTTTTTTTTGTATAACAAAATATTAACGTGAACGTGAAATAATTTTGTTTGTTCCGCTAGACATTTTTTAAATAGGGTAATTATTTTTTGGGGTATTGTTTGCATTTTTAAACCATTAAGAAAGGCTTTGTGTTTTTTATTTAAATATACAAAAGAGTAATGGATATAAAGAGAGCTGGAATACAAACGAGATAAGTTAATTATATATAAAATAAAATAAAAAACAAAAAATATTATTTCAATATAGAACCAGTATGAATTTAATTCCAAGAGATAGGCAAATTATTGAATTGTTTAAATGTTATATAATTGTTAATAAACAATAATCTAATAATTATTTTCTTTATAAAAAACCAACAAAAAGAAACCCATCTTTAATGTAAAATGAAGCAACCTACAGTGATTATTCAATGGAGAGACTCCATAAAATTGCATAATTTTTAATAATTTCTATTTTATTTTTTTTCTTCTGTTGAATAAACACAGAGAAAAAAAAGATTTATCTCTCATATATTTAAATATTTTAATGCCTTGTATATTATTATATTTATTATTGTTCTATATATCAAGTTATATTATTTAGTTTTATCTTGGTTTTTATGATAGAAAAATAAAAAATATTATTATTTTATCATGTTAAGCAACCTTTATTTTAAATAACAAAACAACAATAAATTTGAGAAAAAAGCATTGATAAGAAACAGGAAAAAATAGGAAACAATTGTACATTTTAAGTTACCTTAATTGCAATTAATATGAACTAAAAAAAACTGAAAAAAGCATAAATAAAAAAATAACAATAATAAATCAAAAATGAATTGTGTTTAGTTATTATAAATTGAAAATTGCATAAATTGCAGGCGCCTTAAGTTGCTGCATAGCAGACATGATTGCATTCTTGAAAACGCGATGGTGGGAACCAGTGTGTTATAACGAGCAGAAGACATTTTGTTTTGACTACGTCATTGAAACATTGTGACAATCCGCAGTATGAAAACATGATTCCCTCATAGTGATATCCACAACGGTATCATGGCCATCAAATGGTTAATCAAATTTACCATATTCGAATACAAAAAAGGTACACAAACACTCGCAGCTTAAAAAAAGGCCCTATTGGGTATCAATAGGTGTTAAAAAGATCTGATGAGCATTTTTCACAAGCATCGTCGGGTTTTAGCTAGCTGAATTTAAAGAAGTATAAGATTAGAGCGGTAGCGGTGCTCCCAAATTTTGTCAAGATGAATTACGAAACACTGATAACGAGGGCTCGGATTTTTATGCGCTTATAAACACAAAATATGCACCCACATAATATGAGAAAATATGCGCTTAAAAGGGGAAAACATGCTTTAAAAAATTAAAAAAAAATTATAAGTTTTTTTGTTACTGTCAAAAATAAATAAAAATAATCTGCATTTAACTAAAATGAAAATTAAAATCTTAGATTTCAGTCTCATTAAAATGAAGGAACGTTCAACATAAATTGGCGTACACGTCTTATGGAGAAAAAAATTCAAAATCAGTTGCGCGCGATGTTTTGCAAAACACTAAATTAAAGAAACCATTTATAAAAAATGTTAACCCGCCAGAGAATTCCTACTGCTTTCATACGTCTTACTCAGCGCACACCTGACTCAGAGATAAAGGAAGTAAGCTTGTAGGCAAATCCAGGAGTTTGGTATTTATTTATTTCCTTTATCTCTGATCTGACTGTGCACTGATTGGCTGCTGCTATTCAACCCCCAAAAAATCATTTCAAAACCACTTCTCGAACCATCTAGTAACTGCGGGAATCTTCGAGAATATGCCATCTGCAAGTAGAATGGTATGGTAAAAAGGGAGACCTGAACGTGATTTGAACAGTCTTTACTGAGTGAATTACCTATATTTTGGAAAGTGATAATAGTGCGCGATTTTAATTGTTGGTATTTGATTTCAAATAAGTGTAATTGAATTGTTAAACGAGAAAGAGAGATTTCTTTATTCGTCTTCATTACGCAATAAAGCAAAGTGGTGAAGATCCTAATTCGATTGTTTTTGATGTCGAAGAGTAACAAATAAGTGCAGGCTTCGACATGTCATCAATGATGAAGTTTCTGGAGGCTAAATTCGGAGAACAAGAGAATTCTCTAGAAGAACAAAACACTTCTCCGGAAGAACAACGTGAGGAGCAACGCCAACAGCTGGAAGGGTTACGAGCAGAACTGCGCCAACAGTCCGAAGGTCAAGCAAGCAGCTCGAAGAACAGCGCCAGCAGCTCGAGAATCAATTCGAGGAACAGATTAAGGAGTTTGAGAATGTTCTCGAGTCAAAATTCACGATGATTGATAATCGAATTAAAAAAGTCGAGACTGCATTTATCGTGGTAGAAGAGAAAGTTGGGAAGGTAGAAAATGATGTGGCAGCCATCGAACAGAAAGTCGAAAAAGTAGGGGATAGTTTCGAAAAGAAGGTTGAAAAAGTAGAAGAATCATTTGAGCACAAAGTAGAAGATCTAGAAGAAATGTAGATGATGTAGAAAAGCAGTTATTCCATTAAGAAACAAAAGGTTCGACATATTTCTGAAGATTGTCCACGAATGAAGGAAATGAAGCCGCAAACTTTCGACAGTCAGACGCAATGGTCAAATTATAAGAAACTGTTCGAAACTGCCGCCATGACCAACTACTGGGAGGACGAGGAAAATGCCAATGCACTTACACTGGCTTTGCGTGTGTAAGCTACGGAGCTTTTGCGAATTATCTCCTTTGACAATCAACGCAACTACATCGCTATCGTGAAAGCAATCGAGATGCGATTTGGTGATGACCACATGTTAGAATTTAGAAGTGCAGCAGAGTCCAGAAGAGAGGCGAAACTCTTCAACAACTGCAAGCACACATTGAACGCCTAGCATATTTGTCATATCCTAACACTGGTGAAGAGATCATCAACCAGATGGCAAAGGACGCTTTCACTCGTGTTCTAGAGCTCAAGTATGTGGGGAAGTACGGCTGACGATATACTTGGCGGGACTCGCCTTCTCCCATGCATTTCTGGTGGCTGATATTTGTGACGCGTACATTATTGGAGTTGACTTCATGAAGACTCATGAAATAAGTTTGGATATTGGCATGCAGGTCTTTAGATATCGAAATGTGGAGATCCCAATGGAATACGGTCTACCAAAAGCAGTTATTCTGAGAGCTGTCGTCGGGAAGGACCAAGCGTTACCACCGTCATCAGAAACTGTTATATGGGTTAAGCTGGAGGGTGATACTGGGAGCCACCGAAGCGCGGTCCACAGCACTACTGGACACTCCCCATGTGAAGTTTTATTTCGCCGAGCATTAAGCTTGCTTAGTGAAGTAATGTTCGGATCCCCAACGTAGATCCAACAACTGAAGATGACTACATTGATGATCTACGCGAAAGACTCCGAGATATCCACGAAATAACCAGGACTAGAATAAGACTGGGAAGCGATCGTATGAAAACCAGGTGCGATATCAGAGCAACAGGAACTGTATTTCGGGAAGGAGATTTAGTGTGGCTTTATAATTCCCAAAGTAAACAAGGAATATCGCCGAAGCTGGGAAGGACCCTACAAAATTGTGAAGCGTATAAACGACGTCGTCTACCTGATACAGAAAGGACTTCGAGGAAAATTAAAAGCTTACCTGAGGCCACCTGTGCGATAATATGAGACAATATAAATCTATGTCTCCTCCTCTGTTCCACGTAGGCTTATGTTATATGTCTTTCCTTCTATGTGTCTCTCTGTCTCTCTCTGTTGTAATAATGTCTTGATCCGTCCCAGCCGATGGCCTCAGTCGCCAATGTTGTTACGTGTCTGTAGTTCTTTGCATTCATGTGCGAAGTACTGTGATGTCAATGTCAATTAAAAGGTAGTGCATCTGCTTCGGTTACATCGTTACGAAGGTGAAACTGAGTATACACTTGTTTGGGACGAACAAGTTTAGGAGGAGGGCAATGTTATAATTTCGGATTGTAGTGTACGAAACTACCCTGATGTGTGAAAATCGAACAGATCCATGAAGCGTCGATTTGTGGTACTGGATGCGCCCAATGGAATGATTGGCTGGAATAGTTGTATCAGTCAAAACCACTTTTCGAACCATTTAGTAACTTTGGAAATCTCCGAGAATATGCCATCCTGTAATGGTATAAATAGAGATGAAGCGACAATCGTAGAGTTTAGTTTTAATTGTGGCCTGAACGTGATTTGAATAGTGTTAACTGGGTGAATTGCTTATAATGAAATTTTTACGTTGGTATCTGATTTCCAATTAATGTAATTGAATTGTTAAACGAGAAACCGTTTTGTAAATAATATAATTCTAGAAATAAGATTGTGTTAAAATAAATTTTTATTAAACACAAAAGAGAAAAGTGTTTTATCATTCGATAACCGGCTTTATTCTACAATATTGTGTATTTGGTCCAAATTATGAAAATCGTCAAGTTCTCTCATGCATTTTGATGTTACGCCTGACTTTCTGTGAAAGAAAAAAGTTGCTTACGACCAAGTCGTGTACTCAAAACGCGTTTATAAACAAAACAAAGTAAATGAAAACTTTAACAAATAGGTAGTAACCATACGTAATATTTTTTTCAGATTTTTGCTAATTTGATAGTACACATTTCAACCCTGTGAGAGCTTTTTTAGAATAGCACCTTACGAAAAAAAAAGAGTGCGAATGAGAGGCAAACAATCCTGTGCTGCCAAGTTATGTTAAACAGACTATAGTTATCCAAATTCATTGAATGTGCCTTCTTAGCATATACCCTTTTTTTCAAAAGAAAACTCTGATCGAAAAAAAATCTTAACTATTAAATATGATCCTTCAACACTCAACAGTACTGGAGCAATCTTGAATGAAAGAATTTCACATATTGAATAGTTCTCCAGGTTTCCTTCTTCGTTATTCTTCATATTCAATGTGAACAACTACTCAAAACAAAATAGGGGTCCTTAAGTTTTTTGTCTAGTAGTTATTAAGTTATTTTTTGAGCCATTGGATTTTTTTTCCTACTCACTTGGAGGCAACGGTAACATTTTTGTTCAGAGCATTGAAAAGAACTCATACCTACACATGCCAACTCTACGATAAAATGCTTCGTTTAAATCTCCTGTGGGTCGTTTTTTGTTTTGACTAGTATATTAAAGATTGACTTAATTTTTATTTACTTGAAACATTTTGAATTTTGTTTCGAATAGCTCCTATTCAACCTTCGACTGAATTGATTTCTGTAAAAGTGCTATGCTTATGCTTAATGTGTTTTAAAGATTACGGAAATAATAAATAAAAATATGCATTTATTTAAAAAAAAATAATGTAATGTCAAATAAACAAAAAACGCATTTGATAACGTACAATCTCCCGCTGTCGGGTAGAACGAGGCATCGAATATTTGCGACGACACCAGCCTTCCGACCTAAGTTAATTTATATATAAAGCCGGTAGGGATATTTTAATAAGTAGGCAACATAATCAACTCGTTAGAGAAATTTGGTCTGGCCTTGCCTGACCATGTGCACCACCTAAAGAAGAATAAATCAAACACAAATGCATCATTGTTTTTTTTTTCAGCCAGTGATCTTTTTTTGCTTACTCAATTGGGAGGCAACGCTAAAATTGTTACTCAGTGCATTGAAAAGAACTCATACACATGCAAACTCTACGGTAAAATGCTTTCAATTAAATATTGAAATGATTTTGCAACACTTTCCTTGACATTACCGATGTATCATTGTTCCACTAATTTCCTACCGATCTTAAAATTTTTCAAAATATATTTTAATCTTGAAACCAATTGCAGCAGCGACTATGAATTCGATTCAAGCGTGATTATACGATAGATCAACATTTTCTTGCAATGTAGGTACGCTGTTCAAATTTCTTCGTGTTTGGTAGGCTCAGCTGTTGCGACGTTTAAAATGAAAGTTTATTTCGTTTAAATATTTCTGTGTCTAAATTATGGTGTAACCTTTAATTTCGGCCAACCCTTTAAAATCGCTGGATGATGACGGATGAACCGAAAGGCTATCAGTAGCGCTTAATCCCATATCCCGTTGTGGATACTGATGGCCACGTGTATGTAACAAAATTTATACTGATCATCCAAGGAGGATTTCTATTTATAAAATCCAAATATCGACAAATCCAATTCCAACACTTCATTTTTTTCAAATATGCATTTCCGATTTGCTAAACGACAACTTAACACAACTTCTCTTTGATATTTGTTTAGTTATATGTTTATTGATTTAATAATTAAGTAGTTATCTAGGTATCATCCCTAATTGTACTATCATCCCTGAAGACCATCCCAAATAAAAATAAAAACCAGCTCTTCAATCGTTTGCGTTCACAGTAATAGACTTTTATTCACAATAATTAAGATCTCTGTAGATTGTCTCAGGCAATACCAAAACCAAAATCAATCGACACACAGCGCCAGCGGCTCGATAATCGATTAACACTCACAATATGTGCCACATAATCGCAAAAGCGATTTGATTTCCATTGTAAGTCACATACGTGATATATAAAATGTATACACAGGAAAATGTGGGAGGAATAGAATTAAAAAGACAAACTGAAGTGGCAAATAGGAAATAGCTGTCAATTTTCCAAAAATTGGAAGTCAGAAAGAATAAAACTGGAAAGATATGGAAATCATTTTTGCCGTTATCGCTTTTGATAATAACTAAACGCGTAGACTGTCGAAATTGCGTTATAGCTTTCAATGCGAAAGAGGGGTTGTGCCGTCAAAGTATATTGCTAACCACAGCTTATAGCTACTTGTGGGAGATACAATCGGATAACAGATCCTCTTGTATACCAACCAGTCCGAATAACATTCGAAAGTGAACCTCTCTGTACTGACTTTGCTTTTTTTTTATAATTTACACGTACTCAAGGGGTTATGAATACCCTTTATATGTTACCATAGTGCGAGCGTTAGAGAAGGGGAAGAAAGAGAGGATAGGAAAGATTTTGGATGTAGTGGAGACTTATACTCCATGGGTGGTGTCCGAACTAGCCTCGGGGAGTCACTTTTTCTTGTGCTCGTTAAATTTGAAGAAATTCAAGATGGTGTGCATACTTTTAGGTATTACACCGACCTTTTATTTCTTTTTAATATAAGAGAAATGGATTTTGGTTGGGATTGAACGCGCAACCTTCCACTCAACACATTACCACTACACCGCGGCCACCCACTTTACAGGCTCCAGACCTGCAGAGGGTCTCTACATCCTTCGATCCTGAACATTTATTCAGTTTTAGCGTTTTTTTTTTTTTAACTTTCAAACTCATTTTTAATTTACTTAAAATATTAACTTACTACTAGACAAAAATGCTTAAATCTAACTTATCAATAACTGGTTTACTTAATCTAACTTATCGGCCCTTAGTGGGCGCTGTAAGCTTATATTTAGCTGTTTTATTTTTCCTTTAGGCTTAGATTTGTCGGTTTTTTGGTTTAATATTTAATTTTAATTTACAAAAAAAAAATTGAAAACTTTGTTTAGTGACTTTTTTTGTTTTATATAAAAGCTTATTCTAGATTATATATAACTTAAGACTACTTAAACTTCTTAAGGCTAACTTAAGACTACTTAAACCTAACTTAATTATAATCGGGGTGGCGAGCCCTCGTTGCGCATGCCCCGAGGGGTCGGCATGCCCCCGGCAGCCTGCGTTCAACCATATTGTACGCCAATATGGTGCACAAGCCCCGCCCCAGACCTTGTTCCTAATTTAAAATCTTACCTATGGAGTTGGACTAAAAGTCCGCAAAGTCCTGAGGAAGTGCAGAATCACCTTCCTCATATAGCCACCAGAATTCAGTGCGCTGTTATGCAGCATCGATCCTATCGCGATCCGATACCGCCGTGCTAAAGCGGAGGAGCTCCGGAGCATTGTCGACGTACCCGTCGCGGATTAGCCATTTGTCCCGCGCGTCACGATAGCGGTGGTATAAAACCAGGATACCGTTCCTGTCTTGTACTAACCCTAACGAATCGATGTAAATGAATGCCTCTGGTGGAATAAAGCCCGATATGAGCGTGCTCTCCATGTATAAATCATTGGGATAATAAGCCCCAAAGATCAGGCTGTTGTCGCTAGCCATCGCCCTTGCAGCGTGCCTTCGAGTCACCTTAATTAGGAAATTGTCAATTCTATTCAACTGAGCCCAATTGTATAGAACCTCGTTGCGATAATATTTTATGTACTCGGAGTCCGGCGTTCGGTACAATCCTAAGCAGGATCGGAGACAACGTCTCTCAAACAGCCGTATCCTTTCCATGTAGGATGGTGATACATTGAACCACACGGGACAACCGTAAGCGATGATCGGCCTTATGAGGGCCATGTAGCAAATGACTTTCACCCTTGAATCAAGTTGACTGCTATGAAACAATCTTCTTGTCAGAGCATAAGCCCCCTAGCCCTGGCCAGACAAGCATCCACATTTTTATTAAAATATAGAAACTTGTCAAGCCAGATGCCAAGGTATTTGACTTCACTTCTCACCGCCAACGGCCGTCCATGCTGTCCCTTGATACAAAATTTTTCCAGTTTTTTCTGGTATCGTAAGAAGCCCTCTGCACTGGGGTCCTGAACAGAATTGTTTCAGTTTTTTGGAAATTGATCCTCAATTTCCAATCATCGCAATATCCCTTAATGTGATCGAAGTCACGTTGCAAAAGTTTGTTGATGACCTCGATTTTCGGACCTGATCTGTACGCCACTAGATCATCTGCGTACGCTATAGCGTGTCTGAGAGAACCTACAAGATCACTTGTATAAATGTTAAACAATATCGGGGAGTTCACCGCCCCCTGTTGTAAACCGTTTTTAATTTCAAAGACTTTAATCGAAGTTACGTTGCCACATTTGACAACGAACTTCTTTCCCATAAGCATTTCATAAATCATATATAGCATGGGTTTACGCATGCCCAGTCTGGTCAGCTCGTAGAAAAGCCCCTCTAACCATACGGTGTCGAAGGCCTTCTCAAAGTCAACCAGACAGGCCCCTGTGCATTGTTTTTTTGACTTATTCCATTGGATGTCGGACACTAGTTTCGACGCGGCATGAATGGTATCATGCCTCGCTCGAAAACCAAATTGATTATCCGGAATAATTTTGTTTTCCTCAACCCACTTAAGCAGAGCTCTATTGACTATCTTCTCGAATACCTTGCTTACATTCGGCAGAAGGCTTATTGACCGAAGATTTGCAGGGTTTGTTTTGTCCTTTTCCTTTTTGGGGTTAGGATGTACCACCGCCGTTTTCCAGTGCACCGGATAATGTGCATTATTCAGTGCATTGTTAAACAGGGTGGTGAAGATATCGACTGCTTCTATTGGCAGGTGTCTTAATACGACGTTTGGGACACCGTCCTCTCCTGCCGACTTTTTATTTTTCAATCATACCAAGATGTCCAGGAGTTCATCTTTTTGCACGAACAGCATCAGGCTATTGGCGACTATGCCATTGGAAGGGTTTTCGTCATTGAATACGGAAAAACCGTGATTCTCAGATCGCCAAGCTTGAAGTTCAGTGCGCAGATAAAAGTGATTCAGAAAGGCTCTTTCCTCAATATCGCGATTTGGGCGAACAGGATTATTCACCGTATACACGGTCTCGAAAATAGCGCCTATCGAATTCGCCTTCTTCTGAGGATCTTCGATCGTGAAAAAACCGTCGTTCGAGTCAACGTTTTCCGGACTTAAACCAACAGCCGTGAGTGTCTGTCTGTGTTCTGTCGTTTTGGAAATTCGGACACATGGAATGTCGTTATGATCTTTTCGCCTGAATATTTTATTTATTTGGGGGAACGTATTCGGGCTACTGGTTTTTATAGCCCGAATTTTGTTGCCCCAGTAAGAATTTATGGATTTTCTGTAATTCTCCGATATTAATTTTTTAAGATTTTTGATCAGTGACTTCAGTGTCCGAACCTCCGGGTCTTGTCTGTCAGTGAATTGTCTACGCAGCCGTTTAAGCCTCGAGACCAGTCTGCTTTTGTGTCGGTGGAGTGCATCGATTGTTGGCGTTCGATATTTTTCCGTCTGGTCGTCAGAACTAGTTATCTTAGGGATAGCTAGATCCATTGACCTTGTGAGGACCTCATTAATTTTTAGTAAATTTTGGTCAATTTCGTCGTTTGTAAGGTTTCTGTTTGTCGGTGGATCAATTTCGCTCAAACGTAATTCTCGCTTTTCAATTCTGGTGAAACGCGGCCAGTTCGTCTTTCGGTAGTCGAAAGAACGCACTTGGTCGAACTCCTCCAGTTGAGTTTGCTCGTTTGGGATACTAAATACGGCATCAAGTCCGAGGTGGTCACTATCGAAATCGAATGCTCGCACACAGTTCCGCGCGTGTTCGTTATTTGTTAGTTCTAGTCTATTGTCCATAAGCGCTAAGTCCAGAAAAGAGTTTCCTCTTGGGAAGGACGGGATATCCGTCGCGTACAAACTAAGTTTGTACTCAATCATATTTTGCTCCCGCCAATTCTGAAGCAGTCGACCTCTAGTGTTCTCGATTGTATTTCCCCAAGCCGCATGATTAGCGTTAAGATCGCCGGCCAAAAAGTAATAATTTTCAACCGAGCTGTAGGCAACGAAAAAGTGTCTCGAGCTCTGCTATAAATTGAGTTTGTTGAGTTGCTTCAGGTGCATAAAGCGACACCACATACATTCTCCTCCGACTATGGAGAGAAATGCATACGATGCATGCTTCCAGCACCTGGAACCTACGTACTTCCCCGCTATATATGATGCTATGGCGTAAGCCTTTGCGTAATAAGACAGCGACCCCACCCCCTTGGGAGGAGTGGGGTCGGTCTCTTCTTACTACATGGTAGTTGCTGTCTCCCAATTTGTGTCTCTGGTTTAGCTTAGTTTCGCTGACCAAAAGTACATCCGGGAGTTGGTTTTTCAACAGATTTGAAAGGACGGTTCTTCTCTCGACCCTGACTAATGAATTAACATTCACACCTAGGATCCTAAAGTTTACCTCATCCAACGTACTCATCATGTTCATGGCGCGCTAGACTGGGCAAACATCGAATAGATATAATCTATTCGTGCTGCTTGGTCGTTCAATTGTTTCTGCCATTTGGGCAAAGGACACGTTGGGATCTACCCTATTTGTAAAAGAGCGACTTTTAGATCGCTTTTCTTCTTCAGCAGCCTGTTTGCGAGCTAGCATACTCTTTCTCTTCTGTTGGAATACAGGACATCCCTTATAATTAGCAGGGTGCCCCGCGTTTCCACAAAGAACGCATGTGAGCTTCCTCATGTCTTCAACCCTTTCCCTACCTAGAGGACACTCATTTATAATGTGGTTCTTGTCGCACTTAACGCATCTAATCCGCATGTTGCAGTTAGAAGCGGCGTGCCCGAACCTCTGACAGCGCATACATTGCAGTATGCGATCTGTCCTTTTTAATTTTTCCCAATGGACAGCATGATAGTATACGCCATTAATTCTGCGTACACTATCGATTTTGCTATTGGGGGTTATTTGAACAAGGAAAAATGGTAACCTTCGGTTACCCTATCCCTAATTTCCTTAACGCCCGCACTGTGCTAAAACATATAAAGGGTATTCATAACCCCTTGAGTGCGCGCAAATTATAAAAAAAAAAAAAAAAAAAAAAAACCACCTCTACCATTGACCGCGGCAAACGGCTTTACGCCGACGAACTTTACATCGTCGCTCTCAAAATAGTTGAGCTCGTTTAGGAGCTCCTCTGCATCAACCCTGGGATCGATTCCTTTAAGGATGAGTGTTTTTAATTTTTCTGCTTTCGGCGTATAGGTAAAGTATTCTGCCTTTAGCCCCTCTAGTTCTTTGCGGACTTTTTTATAGTCCTCCATATTATAGCATATAATTTTATGCTGTGTGGCCGAAATACCAGGAAGTCCTTAATAAATATTTGCTTACATAGCTTAATGCTATCGCTTGTAGGCAAGTCACTTACATTAATCAGGGGTACATCTTCCCTCTTTTCCTGTTGTCGTTGCTGCTGCTGCCTCTGTTGTTGTTGCTGCTGCCTTTGTTGTTGTTGTTGCTGCCGTTGTTGTTGATGCTGCTGCTGTTGTTGCGGCTGCTGTCGCCTCCTCTGCTTCTGTTGTTGTTGTTGCTGCTTCTGTTGCATACTGAACCGTTGCTGTTGAAGCATTTGCTGCGCTTTCAGCTCGTATCGCTGTTTCTGCTCTTGTCGCCTTCTTTTTTCTTCGAGGGCTTCTTGCCTCTCGAATCCTCTCCAGCTTAGCAGTTAATTCTGCGATGAGGAGCTTTAATTTGGTCTCGTCATCGTTTAAAGCCGGATGAACATCCTCAACCTCCGCTAGTTCTCTGAATGGGTTTCCCTCACCAACGTAGCGGGGTTCCCCATCATCAAACTCGGATTTCTCGAGGTGAGAGTTGTATTCCTTCCTCCTCTTCTTCCATTGTTGTTGGCCGCGGTGTATTTTCCGCTACCTGCATACATCTCCTTGCATTGAGATTTGGCGTCGGATTTAGCTTAATCCGCCTCATCTCACCCTTTTGGGTTGTTGCCGTATCACTTGCTGCTGCTGTTGTTGTTGGTGCAGCCTGTTTCGTTGTCGCTGGTACCAGCTTTGTTGGCATACCTGCCGTCGCAGATGCCGATGATGTTGTTGCTGTTGATGCGATGCAGGCCATCGCCAGCTTCTGCCGTTTGTTTGTCGGCGACCTATTTCCACCTTGCGGGACTTCATTCACCGCACCGGTTTCCATAGCCGGTAAATTCGGCCGAGACACTCTTCTTTATGTGTTTTCTCAACAGTGTAAATTGAAAAACAATTAAAAGTACTGGGGTCTGGTTGGACTCGAACCCACGACTCCCACTCCTGAGTCAGGTGATAGCACCACTACTCCACGTGGACGATAAATATTATTTGGCTTACTTGCCACTTATTCACTTTTTCACTTGGAAATATACTTCCGCACTTAACTAGCCGACTGACCACTACGTGAGTTGGAGAGCGACTGTCAGTTTTAGCGCTTCTCGATGTGGTCGAACCAATGAAGTTGACGTGTTTTAACCTTTTGTACTACATCCACATATTGGTAAAGTTCATTTAGTTTATGATCTTCTCCATTCTCCTTCCTCGCATTAAAGGCCAAAAGTTCGATGAAGAATTTGTATTTCGAAAGTGCTTGATAATTGCTTGGCTATCGTTAACTGTCAGACAACCCCTCTTCATCAATTGCGTAAATGCTTTTAAAACGACAAGATGGGAACAGCCAATGATGTCGATATCGTCTGCGATTTGTTTAAGATAGTGCCTTCCGTATTTATTCCTGGCTTACACACTGTCTGTTTCAGCAATGGGTATCGCATCTACGAACACATGTTGGTTTGACCATCTGGAGATCGCCAAGTTGCTTTGTGAATTTTGCCGAGGCATATCCCTGCTAAATGTCGAGTATGCCATGAATGACACGACGAAGATTGAACGTACTGTATGAAAGTGCTGCACCACGCTTGTCGGCACGCACCAGTGTGGCATCCGGCCCGGCAGATCCACCATAAACCAATTTCTTACACTAAGGAAAATCCTGGAAAAGACCAACCGAATTCAAGCCGAGACAAATCATCTTTTTATTGATTTCAAAGCCGCGTATTATATCATCCATCCATCGGCCCTTGTTAAGCGATGACGGAATTCCGAAACCATTAAAACTGATACAGCTATGTTATGGTTTGGAAACATCTTTTCTGAACTTTTCCAAACATATACCGGATTCAGGAAAGACGTGATATCATGCGAATTCTTCAATCTCGAGCTGGTACGTCAAGTATAAACACGAAACCACTATATTTAACAAACCTGTACAGCTACTGGAATCCGCAAACGATATCTGTATCGGACTTGTAGTTAATGACCCACAACCTTAGTCAATGTTGATAGAAACAACTTCGAGGTAGTTAAGGGTTCGTCTACCTCGCGTGCACATCAACCCCACGAACTGCCACCTTAGAGGAAATAAGGCCTTAAGAAAACTTTACTTTTTTAGGTTGGGAACACAAATGAGTTAAGAACTTCTAAAACAGTTCTATTTCACGACATATTTTAGTTACCTACTTTCGAACGCATTAACCGAGCAAATTTCATAGAGCATTTTTCAAGCCAAGAGAATCTCCGAATCCCCCTTTTGGGTTCGAGAAAATTATAAGAAACTTGCGCAGGATCGCAAAGGTTGGAAGACACCCTTGTCTCAGTGATATATCCCTAACGTGTCGGGAAAGTATGTTAATTGTTGTGTATTAAATTAAATATGTGTTATCGTTTTTAGAAGATGCTGTGCCTTCTACCCACGAATTCACCCAGTTATAGCTTTATCATAACATCAAAAATTTTAAATGCGTTTGTGTTTAAGAATTTTCTTTTTAATTATTATAAATATAAAAAAACACTCAATCTCAATATTTCCGCGGGTAAATTGTTGTTTATTTTTAAAACATAAATGTTTTACGATCCTGCTCAGCAGCACGTGCATTATAATATTTCCAAACGGGATGTCAAATTAATATAACAAAAAATATTTAAATATCTTTATCAAACAGATTAAAATGGTATATCCTTTGCACTCACGACCGCATCCCTTATAAACAGATGTTTGGAAAGAAAAAAGGATAAGAAAGCTTGTCCTCCAACAATTAGGAACAAGAAGTATAACTTTTTTTTCCGATCACCAGTGTAGGCTAACTGTTGAGGATTTCCATATGGATCGTAATTTATTGGTCCTCCAGAAGCTGTTGGTGATGTTTCCTGCAACACTTTTGTTTTAAGTGTTCGGAGCTGTAAGCGAGAGATATAGTCAAATGTAAGAAAAACATTCACAATTCTTACCAAAAAGAAGCCTAGTGTGAGACTGGAATACACTAGAGTTAGATAATAACCAAAACTATGAAATAGCGTGCTGGCTAGCAAACATGCTACGATTATTACAAACTTGTATCCAGAAAATGCAAGCAAGTCCAGCGTTTTAAGGCTTGTCTTAATATTAACTACGTAAAGTGTTATCGAGTAGACAACCAGTTCAAAAATGCTGTAAGCCAGTGCACTGGAAGCCTGAATACCGAGTTGTTCTGGAGAAAAACTGCTTTGCATTCCAAGCATTAGCCCGGCCACCACAACATATGTTATGTAGGCCATGGCGGGTATGTAAAGATCGGGAGCGTTGATGTCATAGCGTGGCTGCACTGGGTTGTCCTGATCATATTTTAAAGACCAGTCCTGTAAAATGAACTTTAGAATTACGATCGCAGATCACATAAGATTACCCACTCTGTGCGTAAACGGAAAAAAGAGAAGGCGCAGCTTATTGATAACATAGTTGTTATCCACAGCAAAGTAGTACTTAAGTTTGGCCACAGGGACCCATTTTTCAAACTGGTTTTCAACTATTTGTTTGCCCTGATCTGCCAAACGTTGACCATACTGCATAGCCATGTCTTGTACGATCGGCTGTTGAAACATAGCAAATTGCTGTGGCATTTGATTCGGAACGTTGGGCACATTTCCGGTTGGCGGGGATGGTATGCCTGGGTATGATGCGAAATTTTGTTGTTGCATTGGTTGCTGTTGTTGTTGTGGCGGAATTGGTTGGTATCCAAAGTTTTGATTCATGGGTGCAGTTCCATTATTGAATGGAACGCTACCGGCATATGGAACACTTTGTGGAGCCATCATTGGGTCCATAGGCGGCATGTACGGTTGTGGTGTTGCAGCAGCACCCGTACCCAGTGCGTTTACATCACTTACTCGTTTCAGTTTTCGTCCAGGCCCTTGGGCTAAAGAAATAAATATTCAAAAGTTAGTTCGTAACTTTGCAAAAAAAAAACACATAATTAACAATGCAAAATCGCAAGACATTCAATAAGACGGTTGCATCAGAATGGAAGAACACGAGAACAAAACGGACGTTAAGAAACACAAAACATACTCAATTAATTGTTAAGTCAACGTTAAGAAATTTACCGATTAGGAATAAAGCACAAACAAATTTTCAAAACACAATCAGATTCGGTGATTTTACTTGCGAGTTTCCTGTACAATCTTTCAACTTACGCTGTACGGCTGCTGGATTGGGGTTATAGTTCATATTTATATATTATCTCTCAAATAAGATTCACCTAAGTTTTTCAATATGTTCGGCTAATTTTGTTGAAACTTTATAAAAAATGATTTCAATTTATGGTACACATCACCACTCAAACTTCAATATGCCCTGTTGGTTTGTCATTTTCAGTTCAGTGGAACAAAATTGATTTGACATTTGTCAAATTGATTTAACAATGAACATAATGTGCTATTTTGTTGTTCAGAGGTGGAGTATAATGGTATGTCTGTTTTCGTTGGTACTTTTGAGTTAAAAATTCGTAAATACTGATGTCTCTTGGAGTGATGATAAATTCACTCAAGAGGGACAAAAATCTACGAGTCAAGTACCGGTCAAGTAAAATGCAGTAAAACTATTTGTTTCGTTTGCTTTTTATAGAACTAATGACTTTAAAGACAAACAAATGATTTGGCACAACTGACAAACAAGAATATATATATCTGCTTTCAACGACTTTTATGTAGGGCTGGGTTTCTTAGGACTTAGGGCCCAGTTGTAGCTATTATTGATTTTAGAACATGATTATCCAAAAATGAGGGTTTTTAATGATAGCTATAACATACAAAAGATTTCAATCGATTTCACCATTTATGTAAAAAATGATCGAAATATCCTTTGAGCTGAAGGAGTTCTGATACAGCTGGTATTAAGTTATTAGTATTAAAGCGGGAGTATTTCTGTTTAAGGTTAAACCAACAAGTGGCAACAGAAACCAACCAAACGAACAACGAACAGATGAATTGGAAAGGTAGAAAAAAACAACACATCAGAAAAAAAGAAAGTGTTAGTGACCAATAAAAATGTAAACATAAATAGGACGAAAAACATGCTACTTGAATTCAAAAGTCAGAAACAAAAGCTTCAGATAAAGAGATCTGAAAACGGGATCGGAAAGATATAAGGTAGCCCAATTGGCAATGTACGACAGTTGCAAACGGAAACGTCCCGATTTAAATACCGCGGCAACCACATATTCGTTTGTGTATACCCTATCCCACAGGGGTATATTCGTTTTGAAACATGTAAGATAGATAAATAATTAAGATAGGTATACCTATACCTCTGCCTGTAGGTCACCGGTTTTTAGGCCTTAAATTTTGAGCTAGGATAATGAATTTTAGTACACATGATACTTGTACGTGCTGTTCAATTTAGTGTAAAAATGTTTAATACGTTTTTTAGAAAAACGTTATTCATAGCCAAACAAAAATTTAGTTCTTAAACCTGGATCTCAAAACGAAGTAACAAATTATTGACCTACTTCTAAGAGTTCAGTTATTGGTATTAGTCAAATTATTAAAGACAACATTTACTTTCGCATCCAAAATGGTATTATTCATCTTAAACTATGGTTTGTTACTGGTAGATCCACTACAACTAATCAAACACTGTTCAATATATATACCCTTGAGTGTCTTGGGGACTGTTCACTAATGACATATACCTTATTTTATTAATGCTTAGGATATGCCGACTGTTATGACTGTGAATATTTTCAAGTTGATTTTCAAAATTTATTTCGTTGGTGCAATCAAAATTCTTTAACTTTGAACCTGGAGAAGTGCAAAATGTTTACTGTTTCATGGTAACTTGATAATATTATATCACCAGAAGCCACCTATATCCTATATGCTGTTGTCGTAACAACTTCAATCGCTGAAAAAAAGGGAAGCAAATAAAATTTTGGGGAGATGAGACCATTGAGCGTTTTAAAAGATATGAAAAAGAAGGCTAATAGACTACTAGACAGCATATTATGCATTCGCAAAGTGTAATTTCGAAAATTTTAAAATACGTTAAAATAATTAGAGTTATGTTAATGATAATATTTCTATAAGACAAGAATTAAATTGTTAAATAACAAAAATTAAATGGTATGAATTTTTCTTCCTACAATTTCGCGAAATAAAAAGGGTTTAAAAATTTTATTTGGACTTGAGGATAGGAAAGAATGGGCTTGGAATTCTCCTCTATTGAAGGTACAAAATAAAGGGACCATCCAGCTATCTAGGATGGGTGGAAGCAAATAAGGCGGATACTTGTATGTAGGGAAAAGCAGAGGGAGCGGAATATGGAGAGACTACTAAAAATTTTCTAATATATTTTTACATTTGTACAATAACCGTTCATTTTTTAGCCACATGCATTCCGATTTAAAATTTAAAATTGGAATTCATGTTGTTCCATTTCAATAAAAATAGGTTTGTTAGATTTTTTGCAAAATTTTTCCCACAAGTGTAATAATATCCCTGTATTAATAAACGCTGGTTAGCTAATCAATTACTAACATGACAGCTTTAACCATAAGGAATATTCGCGCAAATGTCATCAGTTAGTCACTGATTAGCTATGTTAATGTTATATTTGTTAAGGGTTGATTAAATAAGGTTTGTTTAAATAAAAAGTTTTTTTTAAGTTGTTATTACCCTACTTTTGCAAATGAAACAACCAAAAATAACATATAGGAATCATTGGAAAATTCCGTTTTATTTCGGTGGAACGACAAACATTAATTACTTCACAAAAATAAATCTTGATCAGTGAAAAATAAAAAGTAATTTTCTGCGAAAACCATATTTCAAAATTATAATAATTTCTGATAATCACGTGCTAAAATGTATAAGCTTTGTTTGGACACCAACTCCTAATTGATTGAATTTTAAGCCGCAATGAGTAAAAGAAAATTTCACATGGTGTCATGGTATTAAAGCTATCATTGCAAACTTCATTGGAATACAACACATGATGGAATTGAAATTGAAAATAGGAATTATTGGTAAATTCCGTTTTAGTTCGGTGGAATGGCAATCATTCCTTAATTCAAATAAATGTTTATAAATAAATAAAAATAAAAAGTGATTTTCTGCGATAACTATAATCAGAAATTTAGATATTTTTGGATAATCATGTTCTAAAATTTATTGGCTTTGTTTTGACACCAACTCGCCGAAGATTAAATTTATAAAAAAGCCACAAGAAGTAAAAGAAAATTTCCAATGAGGGTTTTCGATGATAGCTACAACTGGGCCCTAAATCACAACACATGATGGAATTGAAATTTTACCCCCTGCTGCTTATAGGAATAACTGGAAAATTCTATTCCTGGAACGACAAACATTAGGTAATTTACAAAAATAAATCCTGATCGTTGAAAAACAAATGTGCTGCGAAAAGTATATATACCTAATTCTAAATTGAAATAATTTTGGATAATCTTGTTTGAAAAATAAAAGTCGCATTGAGTGTCCAGTTATAGCTTTTAGGGACCAGTTAGATTTTTTATAAATCCAAGCATTGGCGAGTTGTTGTCAAAACAAAGCTTATGTGTCTGGCCACATGTTCATTCCAACGACTTTCATTCCCATGAGCACAAAAAACACACACAAAAAATGCGTCATTGGAATAGACAGATGGGAAACGCTGGAATATAAAACAAAACAATAAACATACATTTCTCCTGTGAATTCAATTCGGACGGTTGTTTTTATTTGTTTGTTTTTACTTCTTTAATTTTGTTAACAAAAATGAGCGATAATGAAGATAATTTATTAGCAATAGCAGCAACAATGTTGACAACCGCTGGTGTATTGTTTTGTGCAGCTGAAGTGGAAAGTAAGAAAAAAATCAGACGAAAAAGACGTGAATGGATTAAGTCCTGGAGACTCAACAGACAACAAAAGAGCTCATTTAGTCTAGTTTATGACGAGCTTCGTTTGGTGGATAAGGATGCATACCGGCGTTACCTCAGAATGGATGAGAATTGTTGCATAACGATTTTGAACTACGTCAAACTATCAATTCTTAAGCAAGATACTTCAATGAGGGATGCGATTTCACCAGAAGAAGAATCGTATAGAAGTATGGACTACCTAACAAGATTGTCACGTTCATATATTGGAGGATTTATCCCATACTGTTGTGCAGCTATATACACATGTCTTAAAAGAGAGTACTTAAAAGTTGGTGTATATACGTATTTCAGTTGACAATGGAATAATATTTTTCTTTTCTAGTTTCCAAGCAGCAATGCGGATTGGGAGTCTATAGCAAACACATATTTTAGTCGATGGCACTTCCCCTTATGTCTTGGCGCTATAGATGGCAAACACATTGCTTTTAGAGCCTCAAAAATTGAAAGTTCTTTATATTTCAACTATAAGGGTTTAATAGTATAGTTTTATTAGCAATGTGCGATGCGAACTAGAAATTCACTTTTATTGATGTTGGTTGTAATGGAAGAATAAGCGACGGTGGAGTACTTAACCGAAGTGACTTTCGCACTATACTAAACAACTCTAGCGAATACTTTCCTACAGACAAGATCATAGGAAATAGCAGAACATTGCCATACTGTGTAATAGGAGATGATGCATTTCCTCTGCAAAGAAACTTATTGAAACCATATCCATACTCTACAACAGAAACGTGTAAAAAAGTTGTTAACATTCGCATAAGCCATGCTAGGCAGTGTGTAGAGCACACCTTCGGAATGCTTGCCAATAAGTTTCGAGTTTTGCAGACAACTGTACATTTATGTCCAAAAAAAGAGGTATTAGATATATTTGATGTGCCGCAAAGCACCACAATTTCGATACGTACAGCTGCTTTACACCGGCACCACTTCGTTTAGAACAAAGTATTCTCGTTTTTTTCTTTTAAGAATTGTGTTTTCAATGTTTTTAATTTAAGAACAATGTCTTTAACAGTTTCTGGTGGTCTGTAGTTTTTTATTTGATTTGCTATTACTTGCAGATCATTATTTCTTTTTGTCCTGTTTTTGTACTCACTGTCTCGAATTTTATATAGATTTGGGTACTGCTCATATAACTCCTCAAACAAAAGTTTCAAACTAAAAATTCCTCTGGAATGATTTGAAAACTAAAATAACCGTCATATGAACATTGTTTGTACTTTTGTTGTTGTCTTAGTTCTTTGAAAGCAAATGCCAACAGAAATTTCTGTCAAAAGTGGAATGGATTGAGAAAAAATCGTTCATGCCCACACCGAGAATTCAGTTTGAAAGAATTCTCGGTGGATTTTCGGTGCAATCGTACTTTGTCTTTTTGGCTCGCATAAAATCTACCTGTTTCGTTGGAGATGACTTTCATTCCAATGAAAGTGTGGCCAGGCACTATGAGTTTAAAAACATGATTATCCAGAAATATTTTAATAATTGTCATTCCACCGAACTGAAATGGAATTTTCCAAGAATTCCTATAGGAAGCTATGGGGGTGACATTTCAATTCCATGCGAAAACTATAATCATAAATTAAAATATTTTTGGATCATCATGTTTTAAAACTCATAAGCTTTGTTTTGACACCAACTCGCCAATGGATTTATAAAAAAGCCGCAAAAATTAAAAGATATATTCCAATGCAGCTTTTCTGGCTATAACTGGGCCCTAAGAAGAATGTACAATTTAATGTTTCTATTACAATAAACACTAGTTGACTAGAGTACTAGACCCTATGGCGAAATGCACACACCCATAGCAGTGAAATGTCAATAATCTGTCAAGACGAAGAGATGTGACATATTTCAAACTATTTTCTCAGTGAAATTCAATGTTTAGATAGAATCGGTGGTGGTTGAAATTAATTATATCTTATCTTAGTTTAAATTTAAAAGAAAATCATGTCACCTCCCGAAAGTAATAAAAAAATACCAAAATCAACATTCTTTACGAGAAATATAGTTACGATTGTCATGATTCCCGCTATAATAGGAATTCACTATGGCTGGGTGCTCTTGCAAGACAACAAAGCTCTAGTATCGGAAGAGGAGAAATTTGATTTGCCAATCATAATAGTGAGGATTAAAAAATCTACTAAAATGGTAATAATTGTGTTAATGTGATTTTCCTTTATAGGGTGCAAAATATCTTTGGAAAAGTATGCTGGAATCGTTTAAAGAAAAAGACCCAACATCCAAAAACAATTAGCTTCTCGGTTAGATAACACGCCGCCGTGTAACTAAAAAAAATAGTTTGTTATTATTTGTTAATCATATAAAAAAATGTATTTTTTCAACTTATTCATAGAAAAGCCAGTTTCTTACAAAGTAACTATATTGTGTAAACCACATATTTGTTGATAGGTGAGTCTAGTTTCTAAAATTATTAACAGTGAGAGGTTATGAATAAAACTTGTTAACCAAAACTACAGCCGTTACCTGTTTTAAAATATAAATGTTTGTTATGAAGTGAATGACTGGACTTAAGAAGTAGTTGGTGAAAATATAAATAAACAAATAAATTCAGTCTATAGTAATAACGCCAAATTTTAAAAGTACTTATAGTTTATTAAAAACTAAATTTGACTATTCACAATAATCAAATACATTCAATTCTCAACTCATAGAAAGCTTAATTCTACTTATTATTTGTAATAGAAAACTTTTGTAAAGTTATTTTATTGCAAACACATAATGTGCATCAAAAGGAGTTCCAATATGAAATTTTGACGCAAAAACTACTAATTATTGCGTTAAACTGGAGGATATGTTCAAATTATCCAACTGTCCGTTAAATAGTACATCACTGATCAGCTTTTCTGCGATTATTCGCTGTGTGGGATTCATCACACGAAGTTTGCTGGCCACATTTATTCCAATTGCGTCGAATTCATCATTGTGACGCGGTGTCTCGTATGTTGAATTAAACAAAGTTGGCAGATGCTCGCGGGCAATTTGTATGGTAGGGACTTGTTGATGATGTATTTGTGTTACTTGTGCCTGCTGGGCTTGGTGGGCATTTTGCATTTGTTGTTGCATCTGTTGTTGATGGTGCTCCAATGAGTTTACTGCCTGTAAAATGTAATTGTATATTATTATTTCATTGAATTGAAGATTTTCTTTAAAGAGATTATATATAAGCAAAGTGTAAGAACTACATAGAGTACGCATCATAGCTAAGAAATTTGTAGCCGTTTCAGACACGGGCGGTTAGTGCGAAGGGGAAATTTCGTAGATCGTATGCGTCGGCAAGGCTGTTGTTTAATGCTGGGGTAGCAATGTGAACACTGGGGTATTAATAGTTTGGTAGTGCGCACACTACAACGATTCGGAAGCGGCCGATAAAATAGTTTGATAGGCTACGCGATTGCCTTCAAACTAAAGTATCCGCCAACTGCTAAATCAGTATGGCGTTATAGCAACGCAGTAGGCGCACATTCTAAGCCAAATCACATATTTTCGCAATACAATTACATAGATCTTTTGGTACACCATTGAAAACCAAAGAAATTCTGAAAGGGAATATGAAGAAGAAGTAAAATTAACAAACGAGTGCCAACTAAACCAAAACAAACAAAAAGAAGAAACATTTATTGTAATCGCTTAAAATAACATCTATAACAACATCAGTGCAGTTGAACCTGAAAAGTACAATGCACAATAATTGTGGGATTTCATAACATTGCAACCTTGTGCAGTAAAACAGAATTGTTCATAGATGCGGCCTTAAGTCTAAAAAGCATACTTCCCAATAATACATCACATCCAATAGAAAGGTATTACAAATTTGCAAAGAGGCCTATTGGTATAAAGGGTTTTTCAATAAAAGTGCTACATAAGTTTTAAAAAAAAAAACAAAAACGGTTTTAGATATCAATGAAATTCTTTATTCCTCTGAAAGTACGTTCGATGCCATTATGTATGGAACTCGATTTCTTTTGCATAGCCACCACGGGCACGCTTGCAGAATTCCAGACGCTGAACCCAATTTTCGACGGTTTTCAAGCATAAATCGGCCTATACTGCTCCAAGTTCATCAATCGTCGCTGGCTTGTTGGCATAGACCATAGACTTGACGTAGCCTCACAATAAATAGTCTAACGGCGTCAAATCGCACGACCAAGGCGGCCAAGCAAATGGACCATTTCGTGAGATAACACGTTCTCCAAACTTGGTTTCCAATAAATTGATTGTGGCATTCGCTGTGTGGCTTGTGGTGCCATCCTGTTGGAACCTCATGTCCTCCAAGTCCATATCATCCAATTGGGGCCAAAAATATTCGGTTATCATTGAACGGTAGCGATTCCCATTCACAGTAACGTGCCGGTCTTGATCATCACGGAAGAAGTACGGCCCAATGACGCCGCCATAAACAACACCAAACCGCAATTTTTTCGGGATGCAACGATGACTCATGGAGTACGTGTGGATTGCTGCCTGACCAATACCGCATATTTTGTTTATTGACGAAGCCATTCAGCCAGAAATGAGCCTCATCGCTGAAGATAATTTTTCGATGAAAATCCGAATCATTTTCAAGTTGTTGCTCAGCCCAATTCACGAACATACGACGTTTCTGGTGGTCAAGCGGCTTCAGTTCTTGTGTCAATTTAATCTTGTAAGGATGTAGGCCAAGATCTTTTCGCGAAATTCGCCACAACGACGTCACGCTTGAGAACGACGTGTGAGAGACACATTTGGGCTTTCTTCAACTGAAGCATCAGCGGCAGCAATATTCTCGACACTACGGGTACTTCTTTGTCTCACTGGCACGGGAACATTTTGTACTGTGCCTGTGGATTCAAATTGTTCCACTAGACGCTCAATTGTTGATCTGCTTGGACGTTAATGACGACCATAAATTGGACGTAGCGCTCTTAACGTTGAGGTTATAAATTTTAATAATTTCGACTCATTGTTGGATCGTATATCTTTCCATCATGAAATGGCAAACCTTACTGAAGAGAATTGTAAAAAGAGCGGCAAGAAATATGGCGTCGTTTGCTGTCCCTGTCGCTCAACTTTTGTAGCGTCCCTGTTGAAAAACCCGGTACTTATGAGAAATGAATATGATTCGTGATTATCACCTCCATATGTTACCTAATTAATGAAGAGAAATCTATTAGGAATCTCAACGGTAAGTTAGGCCCCTAACTTTTCGACGGAGAAAATTGATGACATTGTCTTCGAGCTCCTTGAAAAAAAAAAAATTATGGGCGAGTACCGATGCTAGTAAGAGAGTAGGTATCTCTTTAGTGGTATTGTCCGAAAATACAGCTGGCAATTCAGTAAACATGTCCGGTAACGGATTTAGAGAAATTGACTTTTCTACTGAACGAAGTCACACTAGCCAGAATTAAATATATATATAGAGGTTTCACTTAATAATACTTTTTATAGGTGTTACCAAAGCACGATAAACATGGAAAGATCTTATTAGAGATCCTGAGAATATGGCACAACCACCTTTGCAGATTGTTTAACCGGATGATGAACAGTCTTTCGCTGTCAGGCAGCACATACCATTTGATATTGGGGACGACATCGTAATTCAACTGAGACGCGACAAAAATGAAGTGAGAATTTCAATATCCAAACTTAAGTTTGACAAGGCTACCAGAAATGAACGCAGACGGTAAATTTTTATTCGGATGAAATAAAAAATGTTAAGCGAATATAAATTTCATCGACTGTTAAAATGTTGACTAAAGTTTGATCTACAAAAAAAGTTCGCAGTTTAAAAGGGTTGGGTACGATTTACCGCTTTTAAAAATACCCCATACCAGTATTGTAAAATTGGACACGTAATGAATAACAAAAGAATAAATAAATTGGTGATGGATTGTTTCGTATACTGTTTGAAAAAAGTGATATTAAAATATAAATCTTGCAAAGGTCGAGTAAGAACAAACTGTCTGAAAAAGCCTATCATTCCCATGATCTTCTATTCCATGAACAACATGGTAAATATATGCAAATTTGTCGAAAATTTGACCGACATTTGAAAAATGTACTCGACATATTAAGGATAAAGATTTTAAATTTTCGATATTTTCAAAAACCGATAAAACTAGGTTTTAGAAAGTGCCAAAGTCGACATTTTTGTTTGTCGGTAGTTTATAAATAAGCAAATCTTACCCAAACCATACAAAATAACACCTTAGCGAGATTCACAAAACAAGTCTTCTCAACATCGGATACTCGATCCTATTTTCCGCAATATTTTACCAACAACCTGATTCGGAAAGGCCAAACCTGACCAAATCATCTATTTTTAGTATACCTCCCAAACTTTTCCGGTTGAGGTGGAATTTTAGCTGCTTTTTAATAAGGATTTATAAAATGCAAAACTCCAGAGTCAACACCAGAGGTATAATCTTTCACAAGTCTGTCTGTTATATATTTCTGTTTTGGTTATGAAGACGAAGATTCAACAATGATCTTTACGAGCTGTACAGTGACAAAGACCTGGTTCAAATAAAGAAATCCGCATAGTAGTTTTAAGATGACTAGGACATGTAGCGTGAATGGAAATCAATACTCCGACTCACAGACGTCGGAGCTAGCAGAGGAAGACCTCAGCATAAGTGGCATGCACAAGTGGAAACCGACCTCAACCAACTTGAAATACCAAACTGGAGGTGGGTTTGCTTAGGAAAGGGCTTATTGGAGAGGCCTTTTGGTAAAAGTTCGTTCTGGACTGTAGCGCTACATGTATGTGATGATGACATGTGCGGATAATTCAAAGTAAAAGGATCACATAAGAAAAAGGCAGTTATTGTTTAGGACTAGAGCATCCAATAATATTATCAAAACACTAAATAATAAAAATTAAATATTGCTGTCAAAACCGGAGACAATAATAATGATCCATCTTCTTATCGCCCAATCTGGATATCTACTGGGTATTTCTTTGAAAAGATAATCGTTAACGATTTAGAGGGAGAGACGTGAATGAATTTGATAAAAGAGGTCTCATAGCACGGCTCCTACGGGAAAAAAGACAGGTCGGATAGAATCGAGAAAAGTGTGCTTACAAATTAATTCTTCTAACCCTCCCGCGTAAATGCATTGGTTTCGTTCGACACTTGATTTGATTTGATTTTATGATTTTTAGTTTTATGATACTATATGTGGCACTCGACTTGCCTATATTTGATTGGTATTTGCACTTAGTCCTCTTTGTGCACACGAATTAAGAAACGATGTTTTCTCCGCTGGTCTTTCGGGATTTTTTACATTTGATTGATGATTTCTAATGGTTGAGTATGCATTCAGAACTAAGCCTGTTGTCAATTCGGAAATAATTTGAAGCACATCAACGATTTAAGAATGTTGTCAAGTGTTCGAGCGAATAGATAACAGCAGTGTAAAATGCGATATTATCAAATGTTAGAAGAATAATTTTTACTGCTTTGTATTAGAAAGAATTCTGAACAATCCCTTATTAACTAAGTTTACATTATCAATGCTTTTTTTAAATGAATGGTAATCGTATGCATAATTGAAAATTGATACACAACAGGAGAGCGCCATTTATGAATCATCAGTTTTTTTTCTGAACATCAACTGAGATTTCTCGATTAAGTGGATCAACATTCTCAGCAGTGGGTCCTTTTTTAGCACAAAGGGCGAGGAAACAAATTCAAGGAATCTTAGAATCATCGATTGAGGAATTTTTTGGAGATCACGGAGGGTTCTGGAACTGAGCTTATCTATCAAAGTTAAAGTCAATCTATAACAAGACTGTTGTATGTATGTATTGCTTTTTAGTCTAGTAACCATAGCATGGGCAATGGCAACAAACAATAAAAACTACAAAATAATGATTTTGAATCGGTTGACTACTTATTTCCCAATTGAAATTTGATGCAATGAAGCTATATTCATTTGCAGACATCATTAAAATTAACAACTTACCTGTTGTATCTCGCGTTGAGAATTCGAGTCAAGAGTCGTGATCTCAAGAACCTTAACGGCAGTAGTTTGTTGCTGATGTTGCTGTTGCTGCAGCTGTGATGCGTTACTGTTATTGTTTTCTGTTTTTATATTGTTTCCCGTGACATCAGGCATTATGTCCCCTCCTCCATCGGAAAGAACTCCTTCGCCTTTTCCAACTTCTTCATCATGCTCATACTCCATGCTATCATCTTCGAAAGTCAATTTCAATTCACGTTTTGGTCCTCCACACATGCGTTTGGGATTTTGATCGGCTATAAACAAAAGTTTGTCAAAGTACCACAACCTCGTTTCGTAGTTGGTTTTCGTTGACGTCTTGCGGTATTCCCGCCTGAAGGCTGACCGCAGCGAGTTGATTTTTCGTACAACCATGGCTCGATCTGGATTTGGTTCGACCTCCTTTAGTTTCTCTACGAGCTTATCGTATGCTTTATTGCGTAGAGCATGATTGCTATAGTCGGGATGTTTGGACTGCCATAGACACTCTTCGTTGCGATAGGTTTCAATAAATTCGGTGAGCCAATGACGAGAGTAGCTCCGTAAATCATTCAGTACACTGATCGACATTCTTTTTGAGTTCACCCAGTCTACCAAACGATTTAGATTAAGATTTAGGAGAAAATTCACGTCTTTATTATGTTTTTGCATGCAGAGGGACAACGATTTCGCGTCGCTTTGTTTTTGTGTCAATTTGTTGTCACAATATTTGGTAGGCTGGGAATCATGTAAAACTTTTTTTAACTAAAATGTTTGCTCGGCATCAACTCGAACCTCAGACACGACCGACCATTTTGATTCCAACACTCTGTTGTAGCGAAATTTTGTGAGTGGCACTTGCAGCTTGTACATATGTATAACATCAATGACATGCGACGCACACATGCATGTTGTATGGTTTCTAGAAATCTACTACATTCGTATTGTATTGAATGATATTTTTGTTTACGCGTATAACTAATTGACTAATTGAGAGAAATTTAACTGAAACGAACATCTCGCACTCGCTATAGATGTTGGTTGCAAATTCGTATGCATAAATAATTAAGGGTATTCAATATTCATGCAACATCGTAAGTTTACAACGTGCGACAAAATTTAACTTTACGGTGACGTTTTATGAACGCCCCTAAATCAGCACACTTAATAATGCCATAAACCATTGAATTAAATCTCATTTTAGATAATTTTTTTTGTTAAGCACATAAATTTGATGTGTGGGAGTAACTGATTTAATGTCAAAATAGCGTTCCAAAAGTATACAACGTTAACCATCTCAGTTTAGACAAACAATTCATGTTGGAAATTTCCGATATTGTTGTAAAAGATTTCCTAAAGAAAGTTTTACAGTTCACTTACCAGTTAATCACGTCGTAAAATTACCACGTTTGCAACGTTAACGATAACTTTCCGACTTTGCATGAATACCCCTATATCTCATAACTTAAAGAAAAAAAAATTTATGGCGCAACAGGCTCATTAGTACCCAGGGCCTAATTTCTTCTCACAACCATTCATGTGTGCTTGTGTACTTCTTAGCACGATGGCGGGACCTCCTGTTTTATGCCGACTCCGAACGACTAAGTTGAGATAAGCTTTTCATGACAATTGATACTACTCGGATGATTTGTTAGATCAACACGATAGGAGGGCCAGTGAAAAATCATTTAGGTGTTGCTACGGCTGGGAATCGAACCCAGACCTTCTGCGCGGCAGTTCATCGTACTAACCATCGCGCCACTGAGCTCGTCGGCAAAGTTAAATGGCCCGGAATATGGCCATTGATAATGATAACCAAACATATTAGAAGACAAACAAATATTTTTATTGTTAAAATTTAGAAAATGTATAATTTATACACCTACTAATACGTATCAGCTAGCGATTCTGAGTGTATATCCAGCGAAATTATTTCATACTGTTACAAACTTAGGCCGTGTGTCAATTGACACACGGCCTTAATGTCAAAATTAATATACCCTTATGGAATGGGATATAAAAAGGGTGACGTCAGGTTGAAGTATTTTAAAAAAAAATTCCTGGACGAATATTTATTTACGCTACTGTTACATGTTTATACAAATCTACTACTTATTCTTGGAGCATTCCAATGTATTCCAACATGTCAGTGTGTCTGTCATAAAGAGCAAGCAAAAGTGGATGTAATAAATCTCTATCAGCCCCTAACAAAATCAATTTGACAGAATCTAATTCAAGAAAAGTCCTCTGCGAACTTCTCGCATATTTTGTCTGTTTGACTTTGCGTTTGCACTACATTACATACGACCAAACCAGTCGGCTCTGTTTACTGACGAGAGAAAGAATCGGTTCCGTGAGTTTTGGAAGTAAATTTTGTAAATGTACGACAAAGAAGTGAACTTTGATTTAGTGTTGCAACCAATTTCCGCAACCCCGAGCTTAAGTGTGTTTCAAAAAATGCGAATAAATTATACGCGTCTTGGAATCGGTTTGTAAAACAATCCTTTAGAGGAATTCTCTGCAGTGAACAAAAATTCATTCGACTAACTACCTTCACAAACTACTCAAGGCGATAATACTTGGGCAAAAGGTTTGTGCCATTGCCCCACAACGTAAGTCGCTACACATGTTTCCTACAATCTACAATGTTTCTAAAATTTACGACGTTTTTTTTATAAGCTCGTTTGCAAAACAAGACCAAACTGGAGACGTAAAGACGTCATTATTGCACCCATCTGTCGCATACGAAATCAAACAAATAAATATCAATGCAATGTTTTTTAATTGACTATTGTGTGTTCTGTAATGTGATTATATAACTAAAATCTTCTACTTGCAGAAAATTCGATTCAGAATCGGGTCCAGTGTTAGGTAATTGGGTCGTCTACTAGATGGGGAATGTGCGCACAAATTAGACTTTAGAATTCACTGTGCCAAAAATCTCTAGTCAATTGCGTAAGCGGTATGGGGAGCAAATGAGTATGATCTGAAATATGACAAGTGTTGTCACTGATAACACACTAATCGTGTTCAAAATCTTGATTGACAATTTTATACATTATTTGCTGGTGTGCTGTTATGTCTGACCCTCAGCTAAAAATAAACACAACTGAAAGCTTAAAAAACTACCTTAAAACACCTGTATGGGCACATGTTGAATATATGTTTTGGCTCGTGGTTAATACGGGGGCACGTTACTTTTTAAGATTTGTATTTAGCTTCCGGAAAGCTAAAAATGATATGATCCATTTCATTGAATTTTGTTTATGCGTAATACTTGTTTCGTATGGCTGAACTTTTGATGCAATCACAGCGCAGCGACAGCTACACAGTCACAGGTATCGGTTCTATCCAATTTGGTTGTGTTAAAACAGAGATGCAGTTTGAAGTCGTGTATTTCCTCCGAACATCTGTAGAACTCAACCTTTGACAATATGTGAGTGCCGTTTGCCGTATCGTAGTCGTATGCTTATATCAAAACATGTAAATTTGAGTTCAAGGTCCACCGTGTCTCAAGTCAATTCGCTTGTATGTAATAAGTGAATAGTCCCTGTTTTGCGAGCAAACTAAAACTCACGATTAGATCGTTCAATATTTTCTTATTCACTTCGGCTGTAAGTTCAATTACAAAGAAAGGCAACAATTAGTGATTTGTGTGAGACTTCCCGGATTTAAGACAACATTTCGGTAGACCCGCCGGGACAGCTTTTGACTGTTTACAACACAATAGGTGCATTGTAATTTGAATTTAACAAATTCTCGTTAAAATTTTCATTTAAATACACCTAGCATATTAGAGAAAAATGTGGTTATGTTTACTTTTTATGTGGCAGGTACCGTTAATATAATGCTAAAAGTATACAAACAAATGGCATAGAATTGTGACCAAAAGAACTCTTCAAATGAACTTTGAAGAAAATCGGTCAAGATGCTTAGGCTGCAGCACTTTTATTGGGCTATCATCGTAGTGTTAGAATCAATAAAAATATCAATGTCGAAATTTTTTTTTACAAAAAAAATACCTTTCTCTTTGTAAGAGAAGTTTAAAGTTGTACCGAGTTAACATATGATCGTTCAAAATCGTACCTACTAGTCACTGGTTTAAATAAAACAAATATTTGAATTGGTACATTAATCGTTAATTACGTTTATGTTTTAATTTTGTCTCGAGAGAGATTTGAAAATCCGTTTTTTTAATAGCAAAATAGAAAATAGTTAATATAGTTTTAAGTATCACAATACTTAATAAAGAATCTATCTATCTATGTTCGATCATGAAGCCAAAACTGGCAACACTTTAAGCAAAGAACAGTAAATTTATTCGTTTCCATTCCTTTTAATGGACAAAAGACATTAAAGAGATATCAAAACAAATGATTTGTTACTCTTAGATACCAACCGAAACTTTATTGATTCTTACCAAAACAAATTTCCGTAGTAATTTTTATACCCTATGCCATGCCATATAGTTAGTTTTGATAATTAGTTTGTAACATAGAGAAATAATTTAGGTAGATATACCATTTAAATGGATCAACTCATATTTTGCTGAGTATATCCGTTCGTCCGTGCGTCCGTCCGTCTGTATATCACCGATTTTAAGACCATACACTTTAAGCTGGGAGAATGACATTCGGTACATCCTATATATATATAGGAACCTCGTGCGTTGCCACAGAACAAGTGTCAAAAAATTTTAAAATCAGCCAACTGCAAAGCACAATTTTCAAATGTTGTTTTCGGTCAAATGCAAAGAAATTTTGAAAATGTGTCTGTGGAAAATATTTTGAGATATATAGGTATATATATTTTGTTTATATAAAGTGTTTTTGCCACGCCCACTTTTTGGTGGTGGTTCCATTAAAAATCTTCAGTCAAACTTTAAAATATTCGGAAAAAACTTGATGCAAAATGATTGGTAATAAATATTTCGTCCATTAAATACATTTAGTAAGCAAGATGAGAGTTGTAACCTCTTTTTAAAGTTACAAATAAATAAAATTTGTTGGCGCAACAGGCTCGTTAGTACCCAGGGCCGCGCTTGCACACAACCATTCATGTGTGCGTGTGTACTTCTTGCACGATGGCGCCCGTCACTTTTTAAAGTTAATTTTCTGAAAAATTAATTATTGAATGAATATTAGAATTTTCTTTTATGGGGTTTGCCAGAAAGTTGTACAGTTAAAATTGTTTATAATAAAAACAGTTCTGTGTTGCACGTGATCTTATAGGCGGTGGACGGACGGTTCTTCTATTAGTAGGTATGTCTTTACTGCTCTAGTTTCTTAAAAAAAAATATCTCTATCAACAGTTTCGGAAGCTCTATTAAAGTCAAGTATTAAGTCACATATAATACTATTTGTGGCACAACACAAGGAGGCGTTATCTCACCTCTGTCTGTTATGAAACATAGTCATCAATGAGATACTCATAAATCTACAGCGCAATGGGGTAAAAGTCATAGACTACGCAGACATTGAAGCGATGCTTGTTAAAGGGAAATTCCTACCCACTATCAATGAGCTACTCGAGCACGAATTGAAAACTCTCAACGAGTGGACAAAACAATGTGGACACTCAGAAAACAGAACTCGTTCGACCTTCCGGTTATCGTATCGTCGGGATTACCCTCAAACTATCCGATACCGCAAAATATCTGGGTTTCATTCTTGATAGAAAACTCAACTGGAAGCTTAACCTGTGCGAACGCATTAACCGAATATTCGGAAAAAATTGGGGTCCGAATCTTAGGATCATCCTTTGGATGTACACGGCCATTGTAAGACCTATGTTAACTTACGGAGGGCAATCCGCATGTAAGAATCTGCATTTCCAAGCAGAAATGAGTGGAAGAAGAACAAACTGGACACCGAGACCATATTATCTACACTTATGGTTCAAACATGGAGGCAGACAACAGTGAAAAGTAACGGGATAATGAAGGAACCAACTTTGTACGTGGACCCCTAATGGGCATCACGATGGGTCTATATTGATCTGAGTGTGATTAGGAAGACGCAAACTGACTACCTCACCAACCCACCAACCTAACCTAACCTAATAATATTTTTAAGATCTAATTTTTGTTTCCAAATTCCAATCAGCATATTCATTGCACCTTCGCAAGAATGTTGTTTCCTAAAGTCCAATTGGTTTTCAATTATTAACTTGTTTTCATTAAAAGCGATTCCAGTTGAGCTTGCATGTAATTTTCCAAAACCTTCTCGTATGCAAGGCACAACCGGGTCGGAAATCGTTGCACTTTTAGAGTTCTGTTTTCTTATTATGGGAGTTACTTGCGTTTCCTTGCAAGTATCAGAGAATATTCTTGGAAGCAATAAACAGTGACTAGCAAACAACCCCGTCCCACAGAGTTGACGCAAGGTCAAATAGAACATTGATAAGCAATGGGTTATAAATTGCAGTAGCAAATATTTTTTTGATTCGTAATCGAATAGTAAGATTTAATTACCAATATTTAACAAATCGATGTCAAGGTCTTAATTTATGAATATTGTGCATTTGTACAGTCACATATTATACCTATATACACATATGAGGTATATTTGATTTAAAAATAAATGACTTGCCGAAACGATTTTCTTTATAGCTTAGTTATGCGAAATTAGTACAGGGTAGTCAATATATGCAACAAGAACACAATAAGAATTTCTTATCATCTGAAACGTTATCTTCTTTTTGTTTAAAGTACTCTTAAATGATTAGATAATAATTGCATAGGTAGTTTATAGTTACAAAGGTCCTAATGCTAAGTCAAGTGGAATTATGAGGGAGTTTTTTTTTAGTTTTTATAACTTATCTTAGATAAACTTAACCCGTATTAATTATATGCGTGTGTTTATAATATTTTCGTACACAGTCGAAATTTAACTTCTTAAGTTTTTTTTATGTCGCTTAATTGTTAGAACGCTTCCCAATTGGGTTAAGTAAGGTTAGGTTGGTGAGTCGAAGAGTTAAGTGGTGCACGTCATCCCTCATCATACTCAGGTCAATATAGACCATTGTAATGCTCGTTGGGACGTATATGGTTGGTTCCTTCAATTATCTCGTAACTGTCCATTGTCCATTAGAGACAGGGATTTCGGATAGATCCCTGTGCTCATGGAACAATATTTTCCTAATAGGGCCCATACAAGTCGTTGCAGACAAATATATTTTGTTGTTGAGCACATGCTTGCGCAGACTGAAAATAGTCGACATGGAAACATACGACACAATGTATCCTTGTCCATTAATTTCAGCGACCGTCTGCGTGAATTTAAAACTTTTTGAATTTTTCTTGGCCTGCAACGAGATGTCTACGTGGTGTATGGACCCTATTAAGATCTTTTCTTAATTGACTGAGGCCTGGGCAGTGGCTCAGAAAGTAGACGGTATCCTCGTGTATTTCTTTATCAACGCAACCTCTACAAAGGTCATCATCTATAAAATGCATTTGCAGTTTGTGGTTTAAAGAAAGTTGTGTCCAGGAAGAATAACTACTAGTGTCGAAGTTAGTTATTTTAACAAATAAATACTTATGAAAAGTACTCATTTTTAAATTTTAAGCAAACAATAAAATATAATTTGTTAAAATTTATATATTCTTTTTACAAAATGAGTAAAATTGTATTCTGGTATTAAATTAGATTCACGCGAACAATTATTAAATATAAAATTATGGTCATGCGAACAATTATTGAGAAAATTAGAATTCTTAAGTAGTGTTCGATTAATTTATCTTAATTCAACGAAACTTTCAAGAAGGGACCCCAAAAAGTCAACTAAACTTATCATTACAAAAATACCCCACTGGGACCACCAACAATATATATCTGTCTGATGTTTCCATCAATATCATTAAATATTTTGAATCTAATATTAATATCAGACTCCAAATTACTTAATCCAAAAGTACATTTTTTAAACTTTTTTAACTCAGCTTACCAAGAGAAAAAAGGAACATTTGTCTATTATAAATGATACGATGGTTGCAGATGTTAAGATGCAATAAGTCTAGGGATAGCTTTCCAATTTCTTTTGAATATACATTTGTAGTATCTATAAAAAAGATCCAGATCTAATGCAAGTCTTTATAGGTCTCTCTTCTGCATTAAAGACACCTGTGGCTTATATTGACTCACAACATACTGCCATCTGCAAAACGAAAAATGCGTTTGTTAGTTGTCCCTGAAAAAATATTAAAGTGCAGCATAAATAGAGTTGAGGACAGAAGTGATCCTTGCGGCACCCCAAGAAGAGAATCTATCGGAGGAAATGTAGTCCAACACTACATATAAAGATAAGTTTTTAAGACAATGTTCCATCCAGTATTTATGCAAGCCAGTACGCTGTCGATTTGGTTTGCAAAGCCCCTGCCGAACTCAAAAGCCTTGGAAATATACTAACTGGTTCGATTAAAAAAAAGTATGTCACTTCATTATTAATATAAAAGTAAACGATATCGGAATGGAATTTTTAAAAATAATATCGTCCAAATGTGAACCCTCGCCTTCGCGGCACTCATTTAATCGAACAGAACAATTGCTTAGGCGGATTGGCAGGTGGACTCCGTAGTGGGTACCAACATTCTTGACCAACATTTTCCTTTGAATTCGTTATGGAAGTCGGTTTATTGCCTTAAACTTCAGATTCAAGATAACCCCAACGACAAATGCCCTACGGGTTAAATTAGGACTTGATTGAGGCCAACGAACTCAACGTTATACCCAGGTTTTCGAATTTAGTTACCAAGAATTCGTCAAGCATCCCACATATGAAATCACTGCAACTGCACGATCCCTTTGATCACAAAAAAAATATAAAGGCCGATCATTCTTAAGGTTATCATTGATTAAGTACAGCCGATATATAATTATTATATTTTTCAAGTATTATAATCCTTCAACGCTTACCAATTATAAAAAAAATCGGCTTATTTAGTGTGCTCTATTTTTATTTAAAGCTATTATAAAAGTCTACTAGCTCTGTTTGTTTTCTACACGATCCCCGAAAATAGCAAAAATAAGTTGTTCTTTTGAAATATTTTGTATAAATCATTATTTTTTAGATTATTGCATTTTCATAATATAAATCGTTATTTTTTTATTATTAATCATCTGAATCGGTACAACAGATTGGCAATGGGCCAGATCATACGATTTGCGATGGCCATGACCATTAAGAAAATAAATGTGTTTTTATAAATAAATAGAAAAATAATTTTGTAACATCATGTGGCCATTGCAGCCAGTAATGCCATTATCCCAAGCAGCTCATGTATTTTATTCTGGGTTAGGTCATTCGCAATGTAAACAATTTCATTTGAATGTTCAGTCAGACTAAACAGTCTGTATATCTGTGTGATACCCATGCATTTATGAATCTATGTAAAAACGTGGATTATACTTTTTAAGTAGGTATTCATGGCGCCATTCATGTGTAATTTTCCATTTCAAACTGCAGTTTCCCTTAATCTTAACACTTGAACGTTTACCCAGTGAAAATTAGTAATCATATCGTCATGTAACTCGTAATCAATGTTTTTTTCTTACTAACTGATTGTTGTTTTCACATTTTCGGATGAGATTATCGGAATGCAATGCGTATGAGCTTATTTAACGTGATTGTGCATTGCATTATTGCATTAGTGACTAATGTACATATTTTGTTTTTCAATGTCAGCGAATGTAATTGTTTTAGTAGGAATGTGAATTTGCTTTTTACGTTTGCATTGCAAATGCTTTATACTGATAAAAACATAACTGGGTTAGTTAGCTTGTTAGCTATTTGTTTAACATACAATTAAAAGATGTCGGGGTTATAAAATCATGAATTCTCAAAGAGTGATAAACTTCTAAAAAAAGTGTCAAAAATTAATAAAATCAAGTGAGATTTCACATGCGGTAGAAGTGAAACTGTATTCTCTCTCTCACTTTCTCTCTGTTTATCACATCCATAGCGTATTCATCTCCGTCGAAATGAGTTGAACTTACATCTTGACAATTAGAAACTGGGTAATTGAAATTTCGCTAGCTCTTGTGTTTATGGGAGAGTTATATGCAACTATGTACATTGACGTTGACTGTTTGACTGTTTTGGTTAGTTTTCAACCTTGTTCTACCGCACAAACTCGGTTGAATTCAATTCCTTCGCCCTGCTTGGTTTTGGTGATCAGACGACAACACATATTTGGTTTGATCTAATTTTCGTTACACTTCACAAAGTAACCTCCAGTGTGGAGTCATTCAAAAAGCAATCTTAGCCAAAAGTACCGCTATTAAACTGAATACATCATCAAATCTGAATACGTCTTCCCACCCGTTTTAAAAAATACCGTCCTTACTGAAGGCAACACTCTAATTCCAAAAAAAACACCTTCATGACCACTAAATAACAAGTGATTTATAGGGATAAGTTTTTTTTTATGGCCGTCATAATCGACCTGGTGAATCAACAATTCGTGCTGTTATCACCCAATTTACTTTATTGGACATTAAACCATCGACTCGCTTGCGTATAGTGCGTACCGAAGAGAATATTGCAGTCGTAGCGTCCAAAGTTAATAAATAGGCAAAACTGTCGCATCTGGAGCGATGAACAGCCACATGCCATACAAGAACTACTGATGCATCCCGAAAAAACGATAGTTTGGTGTGGCGAACGATATTTTGCCCTGAGTTGAACTTGGTTGACATTTGGGTTCATCAAGACGGTGCCACATGCCACACAGCTCGTGAAACAATAGAAATGTTGAAGGATGAATTTGGTGAGCAGCTTATCTCTCGAAATGGCCCTGTGAGTTGGCCGCCAAGATCATGCGATTTAACGCCTCTTGATTATTTCTTGTGGGGTTATGTTAAGTCGGTAGTCAGTACACCGTAGTGCGCGATCGATGATATAGAGAGGTGGCACTCCAGGAACGGATGGTCGGATTTAAGTATGACTGAAGAATGGAACCTCAGCATCTTTCGAACGATCCACAAAAAAGGAGACCCTCTGAGCTGCGGCAACTACAGCGGCATAAGCCTCCTCAACATCGCCTACAATATCCTATCTGCCATAAATGTGAACGCCTGAAACCATTTGCCAACAACCTGATCGGCTCTTATCAGTGTGGTTTTAGGCCAGGAAAGTCCACAACCCTACTTTTGCTTTTTAATTGTGTTTATTTATTCACACTTTTTTTAATATTAATTAATAGCCTAAATAAACTTAAAGACTAGACATTTTTAAATTTTGCCAAAGTAAAAGACCATTATGGTTCGCATTACATGATATATAATTTGTTTGTTTAATTCAATTTTTATATTTTTTGTGAATTTTTGTATTATTGTTATGTACTATATATTTTTTTTTTAAATAGGAAAATGTGAATCAAAACCTATTAGAAGACAGTCGCAACTTTTTTTTTATTTATATAAAACTAAAACCTACAAGACTAACTTAACCTATCTAAACCTATCTAAATCTATCTAGGCCCTGTCATGTGATCTCTATTCCATCGACTAACAAGTCATCGTTAGATCAGCGATCACATGTCAGGGCCTAGTTTTACTTAACCTAAGTATCGGCTTCAGCCCAGTCTAGCCACCAGTATCGGTCTCTATTTAACCTGTTAGTGTTACTTTTGTCGCTTTCAGGTATGCTAATGCAGTATCTAATTTGATCAGTATTCCCGTCCCCCGACTCAAAAGGCTCATAAAGGATCCTTTTATCTGTTGCTCTCCTTGCAGCATGGTATATTATTGGAACGTTCGTTGAGTCCGATAGGTAGCCATATGCATCCAGAAACAGAAATGTTTCTGGATGCATATGTTTCTGGCGGAATGTATCCACTTTCCAAGGCATTTCTGAAATACCCAGGATTCGGATAGAATAATCCAGAGATTAATTCGTTTTCGCTAACACTTGCCGAACGAACAAAGTGATTCCTTACAAGATCTAGAATGACATTGTCAATTCTGGACACACCGGAAGCATCCAGAAGTCTTTTGTTTGAGACATAATGCCTATAATCGGAATGTGCACTCCTATACATCTGTGTGCAGGCTCTAAGACATTTGCGCTCGAACACTCGAAGTTTTTCCATATACGATGGGTTAATGTTCCACCACACTGGACTCGCATAAGTCAGAATTGGACGAACGAATGCTTGGTAACAAATTATCTTCACATCGGATCTAAGATAGTTGGAATAAAACAGGCTTTTTAGCGACATGAATGCCGCTCTTGGCTTGTCTAATTGAATATTTATGTGCTCATTGTAATACAGAAACTTGTACAAATGAACACCTAAATATTTTACCACGGTCCTCGACTCGATCCGAAGACCATTTGAACTCGTTATTTTGAGATTTCTCCAGTTGCGTCTCAAATCTGAATTACCGCGTCTTATTGGGGTGCGGAACAGTATGGTTTCACATTTCGTATAGTTTATTTTAAGCTTCCATTCGGAGCAGAAAGCCTGAAACCTATCAAACTTGCTTTGAAGTTGGATTTGAATGTCTTCAATTTTTGAGCCGCTTGCATACAGTGTAGCGTCGTCGGCAAATGCCAATGAATTATCGAGTTCCCTAAGTATATCAGAAATGTAGATATTGAAGAGCTGTGGAGCAGTTACTGTGCCTTGAATTAGACCATTATGGACATTAAAAACTTCAGCTGTCGTGTATTCTCTATCTGTTACAACAAATTTCTTTCCGTATAGCATGGATGCTATCATCTTTGTAAGATTAGATGGAAATTCATATCGAATAAGTTTGTAAATTAACCCGTCAATCCAAACCGTGTCAATGGCTTTTTCGATATCCACTAGGCAGGCAGCTGTACATCTTTTGGCGTTGAGATTCCAATTAACATCCGAAATCAATTTTGTAATAGCATGCACTGCCGAGTGATTTCTTTTGAACCCAAATTGATTCCGCGGTATAATCTCCTTTTCATTACAATCGAACAAAATAGATTTATTAATAACTACCTCAAAAATCTTCCCGATATTAGGCAGGAGACTTATAAGCCTAAAGTTAGAAGGATCAGAAGGATCCTTTTTTTTCTTAATTATTGGAAACACCTTTGATATTTTCCAGCAACTAGGGAAGTAGTAGTTATTTAGCAGATTGTTAAAGATAACGCAGTATTGCCGTATGATATCAATTGGTATATGCTTAAGCACGATGGTTGGGATGTTACCCAAACCACTTGACCTTTTAGTGTTTAGTTTCCTAAATATGTCAGTCAAGTCGTCGAGGGTCGTGAAGTAATTGTAAGTCTGTTCATCTGTCAGTTCGTCAGCTTTTAACCACTCAGAAAATGTCAATAAAGTAGGGATCTCGCTATTGTGAAATCTCCATAGTTCATCTCTTACTTCGACCGATTTGGAGCTGGGAAGTTCCCTGGCGTGAACCGCCTCAAAATGAGACCCAATTACTTTGAGCTTGTCTGCTCCACTATCTATAATATAGTGGTTATTGATGATGGGATAACCTGATATATTAATCCCTAACTGGGATAGATGCATCTGAGAAGACAGTGGTACCTTCAGTTTAGGAATTTTGACAACGTTACGTGGTTTAAACATTTTATTTATTTTTGGAAACATGTTCCTGCCGTCTGATTTTAATATGCTTTCAGCACGTTTTTTCCAGTAATCGTTGACACTATTCTTAAACTGCTGGCTTAACAGAGACTTCACATTCCTCAGAAGGGATTTTAATCTTTGTAGCTCCGCATTGTGCGATTGATTTAGAAATTGACGTTGTATTCGATTTATCTGAGTGATCAAAAAGCTTTTGTGTGTCTGTAGGGTCTTAATGTCACGGTTTAGATAACATTCAATGCTATTTTTCGATTTAATTTTCGGAATTGACGACTCCATAGCTTGTAATACCACCGTGTTTATGTTCCCGATATAGGAATCACACTCCTCGTTGGAAAGATTCCTATTGCTAGGAATACTAGAAGAGGAAGGGCAATTCCTATATTTTCTGGTGGCGCAACGCTGAAATCGGCACCAATCAGTCTGCCTAAAATTTAATTTAGGGACATCGTGCCACGTAGCGAAGCTAAACGCAGAGTCGTCAACAAACTTCATCTGCATTACTATTGCATTATGGTTGCTATCATACGGCAATAAAGAAATTTTATTATTATGGACCGTTTCAATTTGCAATCGAGCGTCCGCGGTGCAAAGATCAAGATATGAATTTCCAGAGGGGAAACTTGCGATTTAAGAACCTGCCTCTTCCATTCGCCACCGTGTCCAACCAGGCCGGGTTTTTCGCGTTTAAATCCCCGGCTAAGATGAAATAGTTGTTTAAACTATTTAACCTTAGTATTTCCCTTAAAGGCAGAGAGATAATGGTTGTCTCTAGACAGCTGAAGCTTCGTATATCACTTTGGTTGATGTGGGAATAACGAAGGGGCTTACGAATGAGTACTGCCGTACCACCTCCTTGTACTGAGTCTCGTCTGTCTGTCCGTATGAAGTAATAATTTTGGAATTGTAAGTGATGTCTGTCGTTCAGTTTTGTTTCACTTAAGAAAAGCACGTCGGGCTTATGGTCTTCTACAAACCGCAATAAATCGCCACGCCTTTTAATGGAAATAATTGAATTAACATTAAGGGCGGTTATTTTGAGGGATGCACAACTCCTGGAACCAGCCATTTTAAGATTTAAAAAGGATCAGTAAGGCATTAACCTTAGTAAGACTGTTAACTTGCAATTGCAAATTATCTGTAGCAGTGCTACTGTTAATAATGCTAGATCTTGTGTTGGAGCCGATTGTATTAGCTACACGGCTAGAGCCGGCTTGGCTTCCAAGCACATTTGCGAAGGATATACCCCCACGAATATGGTTGTCAATAGTGGTGATTTTCTGTGAGACCTTTTGTTGTGCCTCACCTTTCTGTACATTTAGCTGCTTAGCAAGGTTCTTGTATTTCTCGCAACCTCTCCAGGATGCGGGGTGCCCACTCTTCTGACACCTGGCAACTACCAGGTTCATGCGCATTTTGGCACTTGACGCACCGATATAACATGCTGCAGTTCTAAGCATCGTGGCCAAAACGTTGGCACCGACGACATTGGAAAATGCCGTTTTTATATAATTTTTCGAAGGATACAATGTGCCTCTTTACGTGCCTTATGTTTCGAAGGTTTTGGGCATTACTATCAGGAGATAGCTGTACCGCTATAAATGGTAGGGTTCTTTGGAGACGAATCGAACGCGCCGTAGCATACCTGAAAGCTTTTTCAAATTTAACCTCTTCTAAATAAAGACTTTGAAGTTCTTCAAGAACTTCCTCTGGGCTAAAGCTTTCACTGAGACCTTTCAGCAAAAATGTCTGCAACTTTTCATTTTTGTCGGTGTAGGTAAAAAATTCTGACTTTGTTTCCTTTAACAGGCTTTTTACTGTGTTGCAGTCATTTTTGCTGTTCAAGGTTAGGGATATTTTGTTTTTGTTTATTTGTTTAATAGAAAAATTATCATTACCAATTTTTTCTTCAAGTAACTTACTAATGTTGCGACTGTCTTCTTTAAATATATTTATTGGTGGTGGTTTATTTTTTTGCACCACTGCTGTTTTGAAATTTTTATTTTTTGGTTGTGTTTTGTTGTTGCCTTTATTTGTTATCAGTGTCTTCTCTGTTGTTGGAACAATTTTTTTTTCGTTCGCCTTCTTCATCTCGTTGATCAGTGCATTTGTGCTTGTGCATGCTGTTGGTGATTCTTTGCCATTATTGCCGTGTGTTTGAGTCTCCATCGGTTGTGTGACATTATCTGGCAGCTTATTGAAGATGTTGCTGTAGTTTATTGTAGTTTCGTTTGATTTGTTGCTATTTTTTTTATTTGAACGCCTTTTCCTTTTACCTTCTGGGGTAATGAAAACATTGTCACTATCGCTGCTGTTATTGTTGTTGTTATTGTACTCTGTAAGTTTTTGTTTGAGATCTTCAATCCCTTTTTTTGTAATATTTCATTGTGAGTAATACATTATCGTACATCTCTTTGGTAATGACCGTCTCCTCCACCATGCCCCCTTGTTGTTGGGAAGCCATGGTTTCGGTCCCACTTATTGCACTTTTTATGGTTTTGATGTTAATTAGGATTTTTTTTATGTTATTGAGTTATGCAATAAATAAATAAATTTCACAATAAATTGTTCTCATTGTTTTTAATGTTTTTTTTTTTTTTTGTTTTGTTTTTTGTTGATGTTTTCACTCGCGCTCACTTCGATCGGCTATCGATAAAATTTGTCTAGAGAGTTGGAGCTTTTGGTATAGCCTAGCCGGTATACATGTTGAGTATTGAATTTGACAATTATAGTTCGCTTATTTTTTAGTGGATCCGACCCACCAGCACACCCACCTGTCTTGTTTGAAGTCAAATACGTGTTAATATATTGTGTTCATATTATGTTGTGTGATTTTTGTTTACCAATATTTTTTCATGCATGTTGTAGGTTTATGGCTCACCAGGGCATATACCAAACATCTAAGGTGGATAACATCATAAAATTTGTTTGGCGAACTTTTGATTCCCATGCAATTTACAGAAAATAGAATACGGTTTCCCCCAGATTTAATGATATCTGACTTTGAGAAAGATATCTGACTTTGAGAACTTACCATGTAAAATTTTTGAGATTCTATGTTCAATCCATTTATTGCCAAATACATACAGCTTTAAAATCGATTTTAATTGTAACAAGTTTTCTATTATCTGCCGAATTTTTTGCGAACATTTATTTAGTTGAGAACTTTGCTGGACCTCTTTGATCTGTCGTCATTTTGCAAAAACTATTGAGTAATTTCGATTTACTACAACTGAACTTCTCCATTATTGTATGTTAGGTTTCATTTAAGTTTCGGGTTTAATAATATCCATGGAACCAATACTTTTCCAATAGGTGCAAATAAAAATAAATATTACAGTGATTTCGGAGTTGTTTTTGTGTTTTTTTTTTGCACCAGTAAAGTGACCCTTACTAACATCATTTCTTGTAAGGATCTTGCTCTTTTTGTTTCTGAAATAATTTATTCATCTTTGCCGACAGAATATTTTTATTTCTTTTCTTGCCGTTTGTTTCTTTTACTTACATGTTGGATCACCCCGAAAAATTGGTCCGAGTCCATTTTCTAATATCTTTTAAAGTAACCAATTTGGAAGTCTGGGTTTGTTTTGGTGTCCTACCAACTAAAATTTTTCCTTGGGTGTCCTCTTGCGCTGATCTGAAAAATCATCCGAGTAGAACCTCTTACCAAGAAAAATTTATATCAACTTAGCCATTCAGATTTGTCATAAAACTGGAAGTTCTTCTATCGTGCACGAAGTACTCACACATGAATGTCGACGAACCCGCCAGCTGAAAGGATGAACCCGTCCTTTTGCCAAATCAGTGACGGCTAAACTTAGTTGCATTTTCATAGAGATATAGAAATATTAAATATCAGTCTAGCTTTTCCTTATATTTTAGTAAGAGCTGAACTTGAATTCTGCTTTACTTTCAAAGACAAACATTCAAAGACAAACAAAGGTGAACAAATGTCCAACTTTTAGCTCAGGAAAGAATCGTAGGAAGTATTTATTCCCTATCCCATAGGCGTATATTAGTTTTGATAATCGCTGTCGTCTACACAAGCGGCTGAGGGTTTAAAAAATCGTTGCTGCATAGGTTGTATTCCTTTATTGTTAAATTTTTTTTTATTATTTCTTAATAGCAGTAAATAGTTACGTTAACAGCTCTAACTAAGCCCTTAACTTTCAACCCCTCCTCGAAATGATGTGTGCTTCACACAAATTTCTTGATGTCAAATGGCGAATCGTTTAGAGATCAGGCTCTTCATCTGACTCTGGATATGATCCCAACTGCATCAACTCTTCATTTGAAAGCTTTGTCAATGTTAAGAAGATTGGTGCTCTTTTAAATCCTCAAATCCGATTTCCATTGCCAGATTTCAAATGTTGCGTTCAATTTCAGGGATAAATAAATAAGCATCAGATTGGCGGTTGGTAATGCTTTCCGGCCAGAGTATCGTCCAAATATGATTCATCTTTGTCGATTTTAATTTATTCCAAGACTCATTTATGTTGAAAACGGCATTTTTGATGTTGTTGAAATTGTAGTTTTTTCAAAACTGTTTAATAGAGAATCTTCCATCGGTTTTTTGAAAATTATGCATAAATAAAACAGGCTAAATAAGGCAGTTGTGATTTTGGGAAGATACTCAACTCATACATTTTCAGACAGCTCAGTTAAATTTATTAGGTTCCCTGGAGCAATATTTTGGACAATGCTACAAGACGTTATTGCTTAAATTCTTCTTTCCTAGGTAGGTTTTGACTTCAGGGCGGAAGTAATTTCGAAACCAGTATAAAAAAAGAGAATTCATCATCCATGCCTTTTTGTTTGATTTCCAAGACACTGGCTGTATATTCTTGTTAAATCTCTTAAAAGCTCTTGGGTTTTCACCAATAGCGGCTTTAGCTTGTAGTCCCACCAGCATTAGCACCAAGAAGAAGAGTCAAATGTCCTTTTGTTTCCGTTTGAAACAAAAGTCCGGTCAGGCATTTGCTTCCATTCCTTTTTCGTCTGCATTAAAAAATTGTTTTGGAAAGTAACCCCCGTCTTCAACCATTTTTGTTATGGCAGGACATTCGAGAGCTGCAACTGAATCAGCACTTGCTGCTTCGCTTTCATCTTAATGTTATGCAACCTCGAAATCTAGTTACTTCATAACATCACTTCTTTCTCGAATTTTTTGAACAGTGCATTTTGCAAGACCTAATGTTGAACAATAATAATACGACGTGAAGTTTGTAGTTTAGTCTCAAATCAGATCGATTTTCGGCTTGTTTATTTTCGCCCTCAATGTTATTATCTGCCAAATCTTTTTAAAACATTAATCTTAGAAGATATTTAAAGAATTTAGCAACATAATATAAAATACAGAAATAATTGAATGATGACAACATAGAATAAAAGTGTAACATACACCTTAATAAGTGACTCTCATCTTCTGAACTAGAAACGATTCCTCAAAGGTGAAAACCCGTGAAATGCAAACTTAACGATATCGACTTTGTTGTCCATTATGCGTTGTGTAATTTGTACACATTTTTTGATACAGACAGATAGAAATTCAAGCAAGAAAAAATTCGCAGCGTAAAGTAGGCAATGTAGTCAAGGTACCCTGGAATATTTAAGAGAATGTTTTGCCGTTGTAGCAAAAAGTATTAACCGTAACCGTAACCCGTAATACGGAAACAAAGATATAAAGAAATAAGGCCGTTGTAGCAAAAGCCCGCATAAGGAGCGGCCGTATAGCGAGGTATGGGTGTTTTCGAAAAAACAAAATTATTGGTAACGATAATATACACATTTCGTCTATATATTATTTTAACTCACGCCCACTTTTAGGGCCGTTTTCATACAAAAACCATTTATATACCATACCCCATACCATATCCAGGAGAAAAACGTTGTTTTTTTGTCGAAACGTAAAAGATTTTTATAAACTCTCTGAACAATTGGTTGGACAATATCATTTCAATATTTCGTTTCTGTAAAGCCCAGTGTGTTTTGACCTCCAAGTGGTAACCATCAGGTACTGGTCCCATCCAACCGGATTTGACTTGCTAAACGATAAGCGCGAGTGTTGATAACTCGACAACAGCAACACTATAAACAGCCAGGTCAGAAATGGCACGGAATGAATACCCGGCCTGCTGTGCCAGGCGAACCTAGACAAGATGCTTCGGCATATTCGGACAACATGTTGTCTAGGAATTTCAAGGGTAAGTTAGGCCCTATGAACAGTGATGGTGGCGGATGAACCGAAAGGCCAGCGGCAGCGCTCAATCCCGTAGTGGATACTGAGCGCGAGTGCTGATAACTCGACAACAGCAACACTATAAACAGCAAGGTCAGAAATGGCACGGAATGAATACCCGGCCTGCTGTGCCAGGCGAACCTAGACAAGATGCTTCGGCATATTCGGACAACAGGTTGTCTAGGAATTTCAAGGGTTAGTTAGGCCCTATGAACAGAGATGGTGGCGGATGAACCGAAAGGCCAACGGCAGCGCTCAATCCCGTAGTGGATACTGAGCGCGAGCGCTGATAACTCGACAACAGCAACACTATAAACAGCCAGGTCAGAATGGCACGGAATGAATACCCAGCCTGCTGTCCCAGGCGAACCTAGACAAGCTGCTTCGGCATATTCGGACAACAGGTTGTCTAGGAATTTCAAGGGTTAGTTAGGCCCCTTGAACAGAGATGGTGGCGGATGAACCGAAAGGCCAACGGCAGCGCTCAATCCCGTAGTGGATGCTGATGGCCCCGTGTCCTAGGGGTATCTAATAAATTGGAACTGGCCCTCTAGGTTGGGGTTGTGCTTTGGGTTAACTACCCACCCATTTAAAAACCCATTGCTGCGATGCAACCACTAGCCTCGGAAAGGACTGATTTTATTGTTGACGGCACGGCTAAACGAAAAAAGGACAACGACGTTCGTATATGCACCTAGAATGTGAGAACATTAAACAGGAGAGGTTCAAGCGAACAACTAGCGGAAGCCCTTAATTGCTAAAAGCAGACATTACTGCCATCCAGGAAATAAGAAGGGATGGGCCGGGCAAAAAGAGGATGAAAAACTTCTTCTATGAACTCCTTGGCAAAACCTATGAGCGACTACCGAAGTATGATGTTAAAATCGTGCTGGGAGATTTTAACGCAGAGGTAGGAAGAGAAGACATCTTTAGAAGTATCATCGGAGCCTACAAGACAACACGTCTGGTAACGGACTTAGGCTAAATGACTTCGCTGCGGAACGAAATGCCACTATAGTCAGCACACAGTTTCCTCACCTCGATATGCATAAGGGGACATGGCGGTCTCCAGATCAGCGAACGTTCAACCAAATTGATCACATAGCGATAGACAAGAGGCACGCATCCAGTATCTTGGATGTCCGAAAATTCCGAGGAGCTAACATCGACTCGGACCACTACCTTGTTGCAGCCAAGGTTAGAATGCGGATATCATTCCACGCTACTGCAATCCAGAAATACTGTAAAAAATTTAATGTCGAAAGACTGCAATCGCAAGAGACCGCCAAGGCCTTCGCGCAACGCGTATCCCTAAACCTCTCGATTAGCACCATACCACCAGCATCGAATGTCGAAGAACAATGGCAACGATGCTAACAATCCATTAGATCAGCCGCAACTGATGTGCTAGGTTTCTCGCGCCCACAAGCAACGAGGCCTACAAGGCTAAGCTGCAGGTGAAGACGAGAGCTGCCGTTGAGCTCTATAGGCAGAGAAGAAGGGAAGAACACCAGCTTTTCAAAAAGAAGAAAAAAGAGCAAGAAAAGCGCGTGATCGAGGATATAGAGAGGTGCCACTCCAGGAACGATGTTCGCAAGTTTTACCAAAGTGTAAAACGTCAAAGCCAAGGATACAAGGCTCGAACAGAATCCTGTCGAGATGAACAAGGAAATATCGTAGTTGAGACACAATCGATGCTGATATGGAAGAACCACTTCTGCAGACTGTTAAACGGCGATGACGAACAACATTCCTCTGCCAGGCAGAACGAACCATTCAATATCGGCAACGACAGCGAGAACTGCCAACCACCCGACCTGAGTGAAGTGAGGATAGTAATATCTAAACTGAAGCTTAATAAGGCTGCCGGAAATGACGGCCTTCCCGCCGAGCTTTATAAAGCCGGCGGAGATGACTTGGTAAGTAACATCCGCCAACTCATAAGCCGAATCTGGTCGGAAGAAAGTATGCCTGAAGAATGGAACCTAAGCATCGTTTGCCCGATCCACAAAAAAGGAGACTCTCTAAACTGCGCCAACTATAGGGGCATAAGTCTCCTCAACATCGCCTACAAAATCATATCTGCCGTAATATGTGAACGCCTGAAACCGTTTACCAACAAACTGATCGGCCCTTATCAGTGTGGTTTTAGGCCAGGAAGGTCCACAACCGATCAAATCTTCACACTTCGGCAGATCCTGCAAAAAAAACCCAAGAAGTCCAAATCGATACCCACCACCTATTCACCGATTTCAAAGCCGCAAACGACAGCATTTATAGAGACGAACTATACAGAGCCATGTCTAGTTTTTGTGTACCGCCCAAACTCGTCCGTTTGTGTAGGATGACGTTGGAGAATTCTCGCTGCTCCATCAGGGTCGGAAGCGACATCACCGACACATTCGATACCAAAAAAGGCAAAGGATTTAGGCAAGGCGATGCGCTGTCATGTGACTTCTTCAATCTGATTCTTAAGAGGATTGTGCGAAAATCAAGAGCCAACACCAGAGGCACAATTTTCCAAAAATCGGTACAACTACTAGCATACGCCGACAATAGTGACATCATTGGTAGGACCCAATGTGATGTCATAGCCATGTTTTCTACTACTAGGTGACAGAACGTCACCATTGACAGATATAAGTTTGACGTAGTACGGGACTTTATCTATCTCTACTCCGCTATTAACTCTGACAACAACATCTCGTCAGAAATTAAACGAAGAATTACTCTTGCCAACCGCTGCTTCTTCGGGCTAAGAAGGCAATTCAGTAGTAAGGCCCTTACTCGAAATACTAAGGAGATCCTATTTTAGACCGTCTCAAAAGCGGATGAAGAAATCCTTGGTCGATTTGAACAAAGTTTACTTATAGATAAGTAATATTTAAGCATTTTTGTCTATTAGTAAGTTAATATTTTAAGTAAATAAAAAATGAGTTTGAAAGTTAAAAAAAGGACCCCGCCCCCCTCTCGTAGTAAAAAATGCTTGTATTGAACTGTTCTACAAAAAACCGTTATTATTTCTTGGGGTTTAAGTTCACGTACCCTTGCCTCACAGTTTACTTATTATGAGTTAAATGTGTTAGATATGTCCCAACCGAATTCTTATTAAAATATATAAGTAATTTCATTCTTTTGTTAACATGCGAATGGTTCATTCATATACATAGTACGTCATTCATTTGTTATCTGATTACTTGGAGATTCCTCTAAGTATCGACTTATGATGTCAGTCTTAAATTCAAAGATCAAGTTTTTCCAATTTTTTTTCTAAGAATCGAATCGTTTTTGATTGTTTGGATTGTCTACTTAAAAAATAGATATGTACGTTAAAGTGCAAGTCAGCATCAATTGTTGTCAATTCACTTAGCTAGCTCTAAACGTAAGCAATAACAAAATAAAACAATAAACATAAACGTATTTTAAGTTATTTATCGCCTATCGGTCATTGCAAGAAATGCAGTTAATACGATTGGATTCATTTATTTTTAAATGCGAACTGAATTTATTTAAGTTACATTTTTCCAAAGCTGATAACAAATCTTTAGCGTGTATACAATTTAACAACCAAACAGAATTGTGTTACAACTGTCTTGAGACACAGCACGACCTCATATTGTTGCCTTTATTCTTATCTTGTTCGACGGTTATCAAATGGTACCTATTTCAGTTTTCCTAAAAACTATCAGAAGAAATACGATTGTTTATTTTTTATATCTGCACTGCATTCCATAGCTGAAGCATCGGTATCTAGTATCAAAAGCGGAGCAAGAAATCCATCAAAGTTTTAAGCAAAAATTTATTCGTAAAATTGCTGAATCCTTGTCTTTATGATCGCCTATGGAGACGAAGATTCAGCAATTTTTTAAGTGTTACATGAACATAGACATGGTCGTCTTATTAGACGACCAAGCAAAGACCCGTTTGCATTGATCGGCTATGGAGACAAAGATTCAGCAATTTTTCGAGTGTTACATGAACATACCCATTGTATAGACAGCGAAGAGATACCAATATTCCGGCTCGTAGAGTTTTCGATTAAAAAAACTAACACTATTTAAACAAAATTGAAAAATTGATTTCATTGAATTTCTTATTACGCTTTTCCGGACCACGACAAGGTAAACATCTTTCTGTTTCCTCGGCAAGGGTCTCTGTTGACTCCTAGCAAAGATTATAAAGTCATTTTGATGACGCACTACATACAAGAAAAATTGTTATATGACGGGTTGTACTGGAACAGCTAGCCATATTCGTTTCTCATGTGTGCACACCGCTCGCCCGTACAATGAAGCTGGTGAGCAATAGTTTCTGTTTTTTGTTCTCAATGCGTCATCTGTATGGTCTTATAATCTTTACTCCTAGGCAGTTGAATTTTTTGTAACTGACACCGCGACGGGCTCCCGATCTGCTTAGTGTCTTTGCCTGAGACAAACATTTGGACTTTCGGGTTAAGAGTTTTGATACCATTTGTTTCGCTAAACCTAAATAGCGTCGGTTTTATACGGTTAGTCTTCGTCATATATCACTAAGATGTCATTCGCGGGGTTATGTTGACTCCCAAGTAGATGAACTCTTTAAATACCTCAAAATTATTCTACCAAGAGTGGCATTTTCTTCAAAGTTTGTTCTATCCTATGTACTTTTCTTATTCTCGGTAACTACAATACCAACGCGTTTTGCGTCTTCATAAATTGTTGAAAATGCTTACAACGGCCTGATTGGAATGACCAGTGATTAGTAGTAGTAGTGGTAGTAGAATAAAATTGTAGCGATATTGAAAAAGTGGAAAACCTGAGATGAGCTAATTCAATATTAAGCGATACAGCTATATCAGTTTTGATAAAATTCCGAGTTCCAACATCGTTTCATTCATGAGACGGATACTTTTATACATCTTCGTTGATCAGAAGTGGGACGGTTTCCTGTCCTATCACTTTCTCGACAAGATGTTCATTTAGCAGCTGCTGGAATACATAGTTTGTAACATCGAGAAATAATTTAGCTAGATATACCTTTAAGTATATGGATCGACTTAGAATCGCTAGCTGAGTGGATTTAGCCATGTCTGTCTGTCCGTCCGACTGTTTGTCTAATGATCACCGGTTTTAAGGCCTTAAATTTTGATCTAAGGTAATGAAATTTGGTATACGCCATCCTTATCTGTGACTACAAAACATGTGTACAAATTTTCAAAACTGCCGACTTCAATATACACTTTAAAGAAAAACGTTGTTTCTGGTCAAACAGTAAGGAATTTTCAAAAAGTTTCTCAACAAGATATTTACAGAATCATAATCATTTTAACCCACGTCCACTATTTGCAGACGTTTTCTCACAAAAACCATTTGTATACCCTACCCCAAGGCATATGCAATATAAAAGCGTTGCGCTTTTGTGGAACCATAAAGATTTTGATATATTGTTTGAACAATGGCCGTGTCACGGGTTATAGTTTTACCAAGTTAACTTTGCCGATGCACTCTTCTCATTGGTCAATGACCAATTTTAGTCATTTTAGTCACGTGACATTAGAGGGAAAATGTTTGACGAAACAAGTTGAAAATTTACACATTTCTTCATGACAATTTCATGAAGATGTTTTTTATTTCAGTAAAATTACCAGTTATTATAGGCTTATTCAAGTTGGTTTTTACTTTTCTGATAAAGAATAATTATTATTAATTAATTAGAATAGATAAAAGTCAAGGGTTGGAAAAGTTTGACATTTACACTACCATTCAGTAAGATTTTGCGTTCCATGTTATGTTAACACTATGTCATTTTCAATATTTTTTCGCCATAAAGGCCACATTTTGGGGATATTAATTTTGAGGATGGGATGGAATAGTGTGTTAAACAATCCGCACAGACTTCAAATATGTAGTCATTAATATATATACCGATCATGGAAAGTCTCTCGGTTTCGACAATGCAAGTTTTATTCATAATTGGTGACAGCATCGTCTTCTGAAATTCCTTTTTCTTGAACATTCCCTTTTGATGAAAAGCTGTACAGTCATTAACAAATAAATGAAAGAGATTAGAAGTTACAGACAAGAGTTCTTTTATAAAAATGTGTAGTGTTTGAGACAAAATGGAGCCTTATGGAACACCAGCATTCCGACAACATAGTGGAATAAGATTGGCTCTTTTCCTAACTTGAGTCATTAGTAATTTAAATCGTAAATGTTGTTGTTATTCTCACTCTGGGCAATCCCCTGGAGATCCGAACTTTTGGACAAAATAAGCGTTTTATGCAACACATTTATATTTTACTAATATAATAATTATGGTTATCTTATATTTATGAACCAATAAACTTAAGGCGTACACTGACAATTATTTATTTAAAAATGTTCGCCTTGCTCGAATAACTGACTTTGTTAAATTGAATGCTTGTTGTTAATTAGAGCTTGATGTGCGGGGTAGATGTTTACCCATAAGTTATCGTATTTCTACTCGCTGTGTTTGAGATTGTTTATATTAGGATATAGATTGAATTATTAAATCAAATTCAGTTAAATGCCTCCCATTCTTATTTGACTTCTAATTAGAGAATCCATACAAATTTAAATGCGGTATCATATTCATTTAAATCATCTTGTCGTGTTGACTTTCTTTTCAGATTACAATGAGCCGTTTTATTGAGAAGCCAAATCTAGCAATGTCAATTAATTCGAGTGGAGTTCCAAATACGGCCGGAGCAATTGCCACAGATTTTCCAGTACAGCAACAATCTACGCCGCAACAGCAGTTAAATTCGCCAACCGAATCCACCTCAAGTAACAACGCACACCCTACAAATGGTATAGTCTTTAAGTTTAATTTTCATAAGTATATTTTAATAAATGTTTCATAATAATAGTCAATAGATTAGATGCAGTAATCACAAGCTTAATAGCGGGAGCTGCGGCTGGAGCCCTAGCAAAAACAACAATAGCTCCACTAGATAGAGCGAAAATAAATTTTCAAATTCGGTAAGTAAAGTTGTAAAGTTTTACGCAAAGAATGCAAAGCAAAAGATCGGCACTTTGGTATTCTGCCACATGCTAAAAGATAAGTTCTTCCTATAATGAATTCTTTTCTGAAGCAAAGATACCCCATACTCATTTCGAGCCGCTGTACAATTCCTTAAAAAAATCTACGTGACAGAGGGCACTCTTGCACTATGGCGTGGAAATTCAGCTACAATGGCTCGAATCGTCCCTTATGCGGCTATACAATTTACAGCGCACGAACAATGGCGCAAGATTCTGCGTGTTGACGAGGATGGTACAAAGTGAGTGTGGTCTCAAATAAACGAATTTCCCGTCCAGTGAACTTGTTAAGTTAACCATTCCATTTTGCAGTACAAAGATGCTAAGATTTTTGGCGGGTTCATTGGCTGGTATCACATCGCAATCACTGACGTATCCATTGGACTTGGCTAGGGCGCGAATGGCTGTGACGGACAAATATTCGGGTTACAAGTAAGTCGTACGTTTGGGCATTCGGTAATATTTTAAATACCATTATGATGTGATTCCAGCACCCTTCGCCAAGTATTTGTAAAGATATGGATGGAAGAAGGACCTCGCACATTGTACAGAGGATATTGGGCGACAATATTAGGTGTTATTCCATACGCCGGAACGTCTTTCTTCACGTACGAAACATTAAAGAAGGAATATAGTGGTAAGAGCTTAGAAATAAATATCAATTGTTATATATAAATTAAATAAATTATGTGTTGGTATTCATTTGCAGAAATAACAGGAAACAAGACACCAAATACTCTAGTCACGCTTGCGTTTGGGGCAGCAGCAGGCGCGGCTGGTCAAACATCTAGTTACCCACTTGATATTGTAAGAAGGCGGATGCAAACAATTGGAATAAATCAAAAGGTTGATACTGAATACACAACGATATTCGCTACATTAAGGAAGATATACAGGTGAGTGAGCGTCATCTGTATGACTTTATAATCTTTGGTGATGACTCTGAATCGTTTATAACATAAAGAAGCAATTCGTTCGTTAAGGAGATGTATAAATAATCTAGTACCTGTTCGGTTAGTGAATACTTGTATATGGTGTGGATATTTTATTGACAATATCACAGTTATTTCGCTAAAAATTATTATTATTATTACTCTTTTTTAACTAAGCAATGCAGATTCGCTATTGAAAGGCCCTGCCATTTCTACAAGAAATTCTTCCGCAATATAAGTGAGGTAACTCGGTTGCCATCCTTTAGATATCTCAGAACGTCAACGCAAACGGGACCGAAGATTTTTCGAAGAATTTTCCTCTCAAATCGACCAAGGATTTCTTCATCCGCTTTTGAGACGGTCCATGCTTCAGGGCCGTAGAGCAGGACTGGATGATAAGGGTCTTATATAAGATCTCCTTAGTAGTTCGGGTGAGGGCTTTACTACTGAATTGCCTTCTTAGCCCGATGAAACAGCGGTTGGCAAGAGTAATTCTTCGTTTAATTTCTGACGAGATGTTGTTGTCCGAGTTAATAGCGGAGCCGAGATAGATAAAGTCCCGTATTACCTCAAAGTTATATCTGTCAATGGTGACGTTCTGTCCAATTCGTCGATGTTGTGTTTCCTTTCGTGTTGACAGCATATACTTCGTCTTGCCCTAATTTACTGCTAAATCCATTTTTGCCGCTTCCCTCCCTATACTAGCAGATTTTTGGAAAATTGTGCCTCTGGTGTTGGCTCGTGAATTTTGCACAATCCTCTCAAGAATCAGATTGAAGAAGTCACATGACAGCGCATCGCCTTGCCTAAATCCTTTTTTGGTATCGAATGTGTCGGTGATGTCGCTTCCGACCCTGATGGAGCAGCGAGAACTATCCATCGTCATCCTACACAAACGGACGAGTTTGGTCGGTATACCAAAACTAGACATGGCTCTGTATAGTTCGTCTCTATAAATGCTGTCGTATGCGGCTTTGATATCGATGAATAGGTGGTGGGTATCGATTTGGACTTCTTGGGTTTTTCCAGGATCTGCCGAAGTGTGAAGATTTGACCGGTTGTGGACTTTCCTGGCCTAAAACCACACTGATAAGGGCAGATCAGGTAGTTGGTAAACGGTTTCAGGCGTTCACATATTACGGCAGATAGAATTTTGTAGGCGATGTTGAGGAGACTTATGCCTCTGTAGTTGGCGCAGTTTCGAAGGTCTCCCTTTTGTGGATCGGGCAAACGATGCTGAGGTTCCATTCTTCAGGCATACTTTCTTCCGACCAGATTCGGCTTATAAGTTGGTGGATGTTACTTACCAAGTCATCTCCACCGGCTTGAAAAAGCTCGGCGGGAAGGCCGTCATTTCTGGCAGCCTTATTAATCTTCAGTTTAGATATTGCTATCCTCACTTCACTCAGGTCGGGTGGTTGGCAGCTTCCGCTGTCGTTGCCAATATTGAAGGGTTCGTTATGCCTGACAGCGGAATGTTGTTCGTCATCGCCGTTTAACAGTCTGCAGAAGTGGTTCTTCCCTTTTCTCTGCCTATAGAGCTCAACGGCAGCTCTCGTCTTCACCTGCAGCTTAGCTTTGTAGGCCTCGTTCTTGGCTGCGAGCATTTCGTTCCGTAATGAAGTCAAATAGCCTAAGTCCGTTACCAGACATGTTGTCGTGTAGGCTGTGTTTTCCGACAATACTGCTAAAGATGTCTTCTCTTCCTACTTTTGCGTTAAAATCTCCCAGCACGATTTTAACATCGTACTTCGGCAGTCGCTCATAGGTTTTGTCAAGGAGCTCATAGAAGCAGTCATAGCTATATCATCTTTTTCCTCCGTTGGGGAGTGAGCGCATATAAGACTAATGTTGGCGAATTTGGCCTTGATGCGGATCGTTTCAATGCTTTCGCTAATGTCTTGGAAAGATATGACTTCTTGCCTAAGTCTGGCACTGTTTCTGCTCACTATAACACGGTCCGTAGTAGATGTCACAGTTTTTAATCCTCTTTTTGCCTGGCCCATCCCATCGTATTTCCTGGATGACAGTAATATCTTCTTTGTAGCAGTTTAGGGCTTTCGCTAGTTGTTCGCTTGCACTTCTCCTGTTTAATGTTCTCACATTCCAGGTGCAGATACGAACGTCGTTGTCCTTTTTTCGTTTAGCCGTGTCTTCAACAATAAAATCAGTCCTTTCCGAAGCTATTGGTTGCTTCGTAACCGTTAGATTTTTCCATGGTTGGGTAGTTAATAGCACAACCCCCAACCTGGAGGGCCAGTTTCAATTTATTAGTTACCCCTAGGACACGGGGCCATCAGTATCCACTACGGGATTGAGCGCTGCCGTTAGCATTTCGGTTCATCCGCCACCAGCTCTGTTCAAGGGGCCTGACTAACTCTTGAAATTCCTAGACAACCTGATGTCCGAATATGTCGAAGCAGCTTGTCTAGGTTCGCATGGGACAGCAGGCCGGGTATTCATTCCGTGCCATTCTGACCTGGCTGTTATAGTGTTGCTGTTTTTCGTCGTGTTATCAACACTCGTGGTTATCGTTTAGCAAGTCAAATCCGGTTGGATGAGACCAGTACCCGATGGTTACCACTTTAAAAAACTTATAGGAGACATAAGAATAGCGAACTCCTTAGTTTCGCTTGAACACCGTCGAAACATCTCCTGCCTTACCTTGTTTTATCGCTATTTTAACAACCAATGTTCAAATGAAATAGCCAGCTGCATTCCTCCCATTCAACAATTCAGCCGCAATACTCGTTACGCAATGAATGCAAATCAGTTTACCCTCAAGCCTATCTTCGGACGTACGCTGAAATATAGAGATTCATACATAAACCGAACAACACGAATGTGGAATGCTCTACCAAACTCTGTTTTTCCTCTCCATTATAACTTACAGACATTTAAAACCAATGTGCATCGGTATCTCCTTTCTTCTTATCCCTAATTTCCTTAACGCCCGCACTGTGCTAAAACATATAAAGGGTATTCATAACCCCTTGAGTGCGCGCAAATTATAAAAAAAAAAAAAAAAAAAAATGATGTATAGTCAGAGTTACAACACTGGGCATTGCCAAGTTAAAGCCAATCACCAACTTTATAGATCATTGGCATTATTAATTGCGAAGCTTAGTCTGCCCAGAGACATTAAAATGAAAACACTTCCTCGCCCTTGGCGAGTGCGACACTCGCACTTTATTCCTGCATGAAAGCCGTAGGCTTGAAGTGGGGAATGAAACCTCGTATCACACATTGGCTCTGTATCTCGGTTATAAAACTGATACTACTTTTTGGAGTAGTAGTATGGTGGACAGCGCTAGAGATAGCTTTAAACAGCAAAAAACTAGCCAAGTTGCAAAGAACTGCGTGTCTGTGTATCGGTGGTGCGCTACGATGGTACACCCTCAGCAGAATTAAACATTCTTCTTCACCTATTACCCCTAGATACGTCTTTAAGCCATCCAGTGGTCAAATATTCAATCTGGCCACTCACAAATTCTAAACGAACATACAAATATTCCTGACAACACCGATTACACCCTTTACCAGGTTAAACTTTGATAAGAGTTTCTGGATCACAATTCCAGACACAATGTCATGGAAAATCAACGAAACTATGCTAAAAGATTCTACTCATTTGTATACCGATGACTCAATATTGATATGCCTGGTCATATTGACATTCCAGGGAACTCGCCATTCTGATGAACTCGTCAGACATGGGACTAAATTACCAGTTGTACCCGACATGGGTGCACTAGGTATTACCATCGCTACATGCAAATGTAGTAAGCTTTTGCGCAACATGCTAGTAGCAAATCAAACATCAGATGGAGTCTTGGTAAGACGTGTCTAATAACCAAACAAATTTGGCCAAAGCTAGATTTAAGAAGATCAAATGGACTGATTTCGCTCGACAGACCGTATATTAGCGCCACCATAGGTGTCATCACGGGACACTGTTTAATAGGTAGCCATACCGAAAAGGCTACGCCTCTACTCAAACCACTTCTATAGAAGCAGCATGAACGAAGAGGAAGAAGAACTCCTTTGTAACTTCCCGGCCCTATCCAACAAAAGGAAGCTACATCTTGGAGCTTACTTAGTGATTTGACAAAAACGGAAGTGAAAAACCTTCATCAAAAGCTCAAAATGGGTTTCACACGGATAGAGGGAGAATGGACAAGATCCACGTGGTATCACAATGGACCAAAATGGTCTAAGTGTGCTGGCGAACGCTGGCAGCCACTCTAACTTAACCTAACCTTGAGTGTGACACCTGTCTTCACAGAGATAGTAGGAGCAGAGAGTGTCTATCACTACATTATGATAGTGATATTACAACGGGTGTTTTTTTTAGAGGTTGCTTTTTCGAATAGAGTTAAACTGACATTTTGTGGTCAAATCGGGCAACTCTAATGCCATTTATGTTCAGTTTGGTTTGCCATTTCATTTCATTGAATAGGTTGAAAATTGAACAACATTGAACGAACAGTGCGCACCGAAGAAACAATTGACGCTGTAGAGCAAAGTGTTGAAGAGGACCCGAATGAATCGATTCGCCACCGAGCACAGAAATTGGAGCTTTGTCCATCAACTTTATGGAAGATCTTGGCTTACGACCTAACAAGATTCAACTTGTGCAAGAATTAAAGCCGCGAGACCATGCAATGCGCCGTGATTTTGGTATATGGGCCGAAAACGAGATTGATCTCGATGCTGATTTTCATCGCAAAATTTTGTTCAGTGATGAGACTCTCTTTTGGTTGAATGGCTACGTCAACAAGCAAAATGCCGCATTCGGAGTGAAGAGAATCCACATGAGACCCTTGAGACGCCATTACATCCACAAAAACTTACTGTTTGCTGTGCTCTATGGGCTGGTGGAGTCATTGGGCCATACTACTTCCGAAATGATGCTGAAGAGTCAGTTACCGTTAATGAAGACCGGTATAGAGCCATGATAACCGACTATTTTGTTCCCGAATTGTATGGCATGAATTTGGATGAGATGTGGTTCCAACAAGACGGCGCTACATGCCACACAGCGCACGTCACAATCGATTCATTGAAGGAATCATTCGATGGCCAACAAGATCGTGTGATTTCACACCATTGATTTTTTTTCTTTGAAGATATGTGAAGTCGCTCGTCTACGCCAAAAAACCATAAACGTTAGGGGACTTGGAAGCCAACATTGCCGACATACGGCCCGAAATGCTCGAAAAAGTGGTTGAAAATTGGACATCTAGACTTGGATTTATTCGAACCAGCCGCGGCCACATGACCGAAATCATATTTAAATATTAATGACATAAAATTATCCTTCCAATAAAGCCAAATTGATGGACATTAAAACGATTTTCTTGTGTTTTTTTTCAATTCAAAGTTCTATACCTCAAAAAACAACCGAAATTAGTGATATCAATAAATTAGAAGCTCACCAGGCACTGGCCAATATAAGTTCTAACTTCGTGGCCAGTGCATTGAAAAACTTTAAATGCAATGTTTTGGGTGTTTGAATAGAACAATCTGCTCATCAACTCGTTTGTAGCAGTTAATAAAACGCATTGAATAAATTAATCATCTGAAAAAGTTATAGTCAATATAAGAAAAGTAGCAACGCGTCGAGAAACTCGTATACCTTTTACTTGAAACATAATATGTATGACCATTTCCCACACAGATAATAATATTTTTTTTATTTTAACAGAGAGGAGGGCATCAAAAATGGATTTTTCAAAGGACTTAGCATGAATTGGATAAAAGGCCCCATTGCCGTTGGTATAAGTTTCTCAACGTACGACCTTATAAAAGAACTCCTCAGAGAACTAGCTCATATTAAACGTGGCAGGTCCGCAATCTCAGACAATTAAAAAACAAGGGTTGCTTTTTATATACAAAAAAATAACGTTAAAAACGTGCAAAATACCAGGCAAAGCCGCGCAGATTGTTGTTCAATTATACAAAGTACATACGAACTTAGAAACTACTTTATCCAATCATTTAAATTCTATTGAAAGTTAATAACATTCGTATTTAATTTTTTTTTTCATGAAATTACACACACTTTACAGGGCTTAAGTTAAGAATTACTAACTAATGTATAGTCCTTGAAATGCTAAAATTATTCGTATCTAGCATCATTCTAATGCTCATTCGTATGTTTAACTTGTTCGTAAATAATTGTTTAATTTTGCATTTGGCCTTAAAAGTTAGACATAAATTGCAATTTAGAACTTCAAGTAAAAAGTTTTCTTTTTTCGAGAGTTGCACAACGAGACAATAAATCAATTCCTAACTGATTACAGAATAAACGTACTACTTATACTATCTTATACAAATGCTTATGTTTTTTTATTTTATTTTACGACTTCGTTAAACTAAAACAATATAAATGTAAATCTTATAAGTAAAATAAATTTGTTAACTAAATATATACATGCATAAAAATAGATTCAAATGAAATTCGATCAATTATTATTTTGTAATTGAGATATTGTGATAAGATATTGCAAGTAAACAAAAACTAAACACAAATAAAGTTTGTAAATGTGTATATAAATGTCTACCTTAATGTGTAATACTTTTGAAAGATCGATTATTGTTCTTTTTTGTATAATATATTCTTCTTGTAAAAACAGAATGCAATTTACAATCAAATGGAATGGTCATTATTTAGAATACGGTTTTGTATTAATATTCATATCAACTATACGGATACAGAGCCTACGTTAGCAAGTTGCTCTATAAACAAATATTGCATACTAAACGTTTTGGTTACGATTTAAAAAAAAATGTCGTCTAAGATTTAAACATTATTTTGTACTCAGTCTATGACGATTCGTCTTGCTAAAAAATCTTTTACTTGCCTTTTTATATAAGCTTGGGATGTTTCCCTGCATTTGAAAAACTTCATATGAGGTTTTATAAGTTATAATAGGTATAGTGCGTTAAAGGTCATACGAGTCATAAAAGAAAATAAACAATTATAAAATCATTCAAAAACACATAAAAATATACCTATTATGCAATTGAAAAAATGGGTTATTAAATGTGGGTTGACAATTGGCAACTTTATCCTTTCCATGGAAAGTCTTATCGGTCGTATTGTCGTATCTTAAAATCGACCTGTCTCAGGTCGATTTTAAGTGAGTAGAAAAGAGACCCATCTTTTCTCAACTAACCTAAAAATCTACCTGTCTACCTGCGTTCGTGTGAAGACCTGCGTGTCCATGAGCAAAGTATTACGGAAATTCCATTTCAACCCTTCTTAATAGTTACTCAAAACTCTGGCTTTCATTACTAAACACTTTTCTTTGGGGTGGAAAATGTGTATCTGTTGCATGCGCCAACGATGGTTCTGTGTGGACAATCAGTCATGTCTATTGCCTCGATCGTCGAACGAGAGACATGTTTTCGTATGTTTGTTGAAATATGCACACATTTTTTAGCTGTATTTCTGGTTGGAAAAGTAGTTTTGTTGTAGCTAAGAGAATAAAATCCCTGATTTGAAGAGACCTGTGCAAGAAATTTTCACTTAAGTTGGGATGGGCTATACTTTGTTTGTTTATAATTTTTGATTAAATGAAAGAGAATCGATCTTATATTGATAAATGTTTTATTTAATGCCGGCAATCAGGTATGGAATACATTATCAGGTAAATGTCCGCCTCTGTTAGTCTCATAAATTCGAGCCTTTTGAGCACATTTTTCATTACATTCTCACATATTTCACGGGTTATTTCATTAATTTCCTTGCATAAACCTTGCTTTTCAGATATCCCCACAAAAAGAAGTCCGGAGCATCCAAATCAGGCAACCGTGGGGGCCAGTCAACATCACCATTTCTTGAAATAACTTGTTGTGGAAAGATGTCTCGCAGTAATTCCATTGTAATCCTGCTTGTATGCGATGTGGCACCGTCTTGTTGATACCACATGTTAATCAAGCCCAAAGCATGCAGTTGTGGCGTTAAAAAGTTTTCAATCATACCACGATATCGCTCCCTACTCACAGTTACCGTTAAGCCGCTTGATTTTCAAAGATGTAAGGTCCAATGATTCCTCCTGACCAAATTGCTCACCAGACTACAACTTTTAATGGATGCAAAAGGGGGCTGATGAATAATTTGAGGGTCTTCCATTGCCCAGAACCGACTATTCTGTTTATTCACATATCCATTTAAATGAAAATGTTCCTTGTCACTCATTATGATTTTTTCATGAAAATCGGGGTTATCATGGGCTAGCTGTAACATCGTATTAGCATATGTACGGCGGCGTAAATAGTCTTGTGGAAAAAGCTTTTGTGTTAACTGAATCTTAAATACAAACAAATGCAAATCCTTGTGCTAAATTGTGGCCAAAGTTGTTCTTTGAAGCCCAAGCTCCTGAGCACGGCGTCGAATTGAGGTTGATGGATTGTTTTGAACACTTCCTTGAGCTGCAGTAATGTTTTCAGCCGATCTTGCAGTACGTTGTGGTCCATGCTTGGGACCACACCTACAGTCCCTCTTTCTTCGAAATCATTCACTACACGATAAATAGTGCGTTTTGTTGGCACGTTGTTTCTCCTAAAAAATTCACGTTACTTTCTCATTTTGATAAAATGTTTTACCGATTAAAACACGAGATACAGATTAATTAAGTAGATAATACCAGGTTGAATCGATTCGAATCTGTGAGATATTACATACGCATGTTGGCCACTGAGTCGTTCATTTAATATGTAGAATATATTCTCCAAATATTGGATTAAGGTCTCCAAATATTGGACTAAGGTCTCCAAATATCTGTAAACTTTTATCAATTCTGCAAGTCAAGGTATAGAGGTATTTACTTTATTCGAAAGATAATCTTTTAGCATTATAATTTAAATATTATTTCTGGCATATGACCGCCACGACTGGCTCGGAGGTAGTATAATCAGGAGGTCTAATTTTCTATGTCTTTTTCCAACGTTCGTGGCCGTATATCGGCAATAATGCGGCGAATGTTGTTCTCCAAGTGGTCAATCGTTTCGGGCTTCTAGGAGTAGACTACCGACTTCACATATCCGTACTGAAAATAGTCAAGCGGCGGTAAATCGAACGGTCTTGGAGGCCAATTCACAGGACAAAACGCGAAATTATGAGCTCACTGAACGTCTACTTCAACAAATCAATTGTGGCACGAGCTGTTTGACATGTTGCGCCGCCCTGTTAAAACCACAGCGCCTGCACATCATGATTGTTCAAGTCGGTAATCATGGCTGTATAGCGGTCACCATTGACTGTAACGTTCTGGCCATCATCGGTTTTAAAGAATTATTCCACCGACACATACAGCACACTAAACAGTCAATTTTTGTGGATGTAACGGTATCTCAGCATACACTTGAGGATTATCATTACTCCATTTAACCAAATGTGAGCTTCATCGCTAAACCAAATTAGCTTACGAAAATTGGGATCAACGGTAATATTGTATTGGACCCATTTACCGAATCTATGCCTTGGTAGGTGATCCTATGGCTTCAACTCTTGCACGAGTTGGATATTTTAAGCATAAAGTGGATGGACACATATCCAATACCTCTGCACAATGGCGGATACACTGGTTCTGGTCTTCCTCTAAGCTACGCTCTACAGCAGCAATTAGTTCTTCTGTACGCACTGTACGTCTCTGTGGATGCGTATTATCACTTATGTAAATGTGGTGTGAAAACTTTGCATACTTAATCGAACTAATTGCTCTGGTGGACGATTATGTTGACTATAAAATGGACGTAATGCACGTACGTATTCCGAATAGAACCATAATTTTCAAAATAGTGCTGCCAGCTTAAAGTTCTATATCTCTAAAAAAAAACACCCATTGCATATTATTTTTGAGCTTAAATTCTAAACACAAGTTCACATAACATATTGTTTAAAAATTAAACACAAAATTTTGTAACATTCTCGTTCTCGATGATCTGCAAATAGCTCTTCGTTGTGGGCATATAAATCTTCGAAGACATTGCGATAGGGATAAATCGCATTTGCAAAGTCGAGCTGAACACGAGTTCGGTCCACCCCATTCACCATGATCGATGGCACAAAGAGGTTTACCACGATAGCATTTCCAAATATACGGCACAAAGTACTCCAAGTATGGAATGCAATTACTATTAATATAGCACTTATCATGCAACTTGCAACACTGATCAATTCCGTCAACTGGCAAACCATCGCCTAAGAACCCGCAATAACATCCGTAACCTTTGAAAATAATTGGATCGCATCCAGTAGAGCATTTAATCATCGAGTACAGTTCAATAACTCCACGTTTTTTACGATCTTCCACCTGTTCATCAGATGATGAGTTTCTGAAATAAAAATGTATGTATTTTGCATTCAAAAGATTACGATTCGTTATTTTACTTAAAGTTCCATTTTGTAGAGTGTCCAAATGGATCGTTAACTCGTCCAATATAAACATCTGTATCCAAATGTGCACCATACGAATTCGTTATGGGATACTTTTGGTGGGTATAATTTGTTACAGCTTTTAAAATACTTGTGTTCCGCATGTCCTGCAGAAAAGTACTATCAAGTAAATTCTCCTGCACTCTACCGGGAAGGTCCCATTTCTGTTTTTTTGATGTATTTATTGAATCAATAAGCTCTTCTCTATTTAGGAAATAATAATTTTTTTTAAATATTATTTCAAGATTAGTGTGTTTGCTCTGAAGTGTTAGTTAGAATTTAAAGTCAAGAGAAAAGTTATATGCTTATCTAACCAAGGCCAAATTCGCAAACATTAGCCTTATAAGAAGACCGTCAGCTTGTGCAGAATTTTTACATACAAATACCCTCCGTCATAAATTTGTTTTGATTGATCTAAGGGACGCTTGCAAAACCAGCTGGCCGAAATCCAGCCGAAAATGTCTATAGATACTGCATAAGACCCTGATTATGACAGTCCCACTTTATGGGCTGTTTCTATCTAGCACGTCAACCGCTAAGTTGAAATTAAAGACAGCTTGAAGATATCATCAGACCCCAATAAGTTTGTAACATAGCGAAATAATTTCGCTAAATATACCTCAAAATATATGGATCGCTATAGCCATGTCTGTCTGTCCGTCCGTCTGTACGTCTGTGTGTCACAGATTTTTGGGCCTTAAACTTTGAGTTTTGAAATTCGGTATATAGACTCTCTATCCAACGAAGCAGAACAAGTGTAGATTTTTTTAAAATCCGCTCACTGCCACGCCCACTTTAAAAAAAAACGTTCTTTTTGGCAAAACAGTAAAGAATTTTGAAAAAGTTTGTGAACAAGTTATTTTACCAATCCTAATATCGATATTCATCTATACGAAGTTTTTTGCCACGCCTACTTTTTGGGGGTGTTTTCTGTAAAAAAAAAACTGTTGATATAAAATCATTGGCCACGACCACTTTTTGGTGGCGTTTTCCTACAAAAACCATTTAAATGCCCTACGCCATACTATATGCAGGAGAAAAACGTTGTTTTTAACAAACCTTACAAGTTTTGATAAACTGTTTCAACAGTATGTCGTGACAATGTCATTTTCTATATTTTATCGCCATAAAGCCCACATTTTGTGGATATATATTAATTTTAAGGATGGGATGGGATAGGGTATTAAACGATCCGCACAGCGGATTGTAGCCTTCTCAAATGTTAATACCCTATCGCATAGGGGTATATTAGTTTTGATACATAGTTTGTAACATAAAGAAATAATTTAGCTAGTTATGGCTTAAAGTAAATGGATCGACTTAGAATCGATAGCTGAGTCGATTAAGCCATGTCTGTTCGTCCGACCGTCCGTCCGTCCGAATTAGAAATTTTGAAAAAGTGTCTGAACAACATATCTAGACAATCCTAATGTATATATTTCGTCTATACAAAGTTTTTTGCCAAGCCCACTTTTTGGGGCTGTTTTCAGTAAAAATAGTTTTTCGGCAAAATTTCGAAAAAAAAATTGTTGATGCAAAATCATTGGTTGCGGTAATAAAAACATTTCTTCTATATATCATTTAAACCCACTCCCACTTTTGGAGGATTGTTCATACAAAAATCATTTGTATACAATTCTTCATAGTAGATTTTGATAAACTGTCTGAACAAAATGTTGTGGCAATGGCATTTTCTATATTTCATCGCTAAAAAGCTGACATTGTTTTTATTTTATTTTCGAGCTGCTGTTTTCAGACCACGAGAATACACTGTGCAAACATCGCTCGCTCTCAATAATGTGGAAACAGCAAGTAAAGAGTTAGAGCACAATGGGCAAATTTTAAGAAAATAAGTATTTTGTGTGTTATCTTGAAAAAGACGGTAATTAGTACCTTTGACTTCACAATGACTGTGTTACAGGTGTCAGTTTAAGTAAGTTAACTTTAATAAAGCTCTGTTCTTATTAGGCATTGGAGGGGACATGACTGACGAAACAAGTTAAGAATTTGCGCATTAGAAGAAAACCGTTATATGAGAGAGATAGTTCTAGTACTCCAGTTATGAAAAACCCTCTGCAGAACACAAAAAAAAAAACACATACCCGAGTCAATAATAGACTACACACCGACTACACACCGATACCATATATCACAGATTTCAGATTCCACGGGAAGACATTTATTTTTGAGAACTACTTCTGATGACCCAGAAAACCTCAAAACACACAGTTTATATACGTTTTAAGAGGAACTAAAATATATACGGCGAGATCTTTCATTGCGGACACAGTGACGTCGATTCATTTAGTTTTCAAGTTTGAAATCGAGCACCAACGTCGGGTTTTGCAGATTTATGACTATACCTTTAATCTTACATCGAAGTAATGTTCTCAAATTGAGCGTTTTTACAAATATTTCTTACAGTACTGCCAAATCTGATCTCTGGTATATGTATTGAGTATGAAGCTGTGGTCGATTTCACAATTGTCAAGAAAAGCTTATCTCAAATTTACCGTTTGGCACACATGAATGGTTTCGAGAAAGCTCGGCCCTGGGTACTAACCAGCCTGTTGCGCCAAAAAAATTGTGTTTTTTATGTAGAAGCATTTTTTTGTAAAAATTACATATATATTTTTTTAACGAAAGGTTAAAGCCATTTATTGATTTCAATTGGCAGAAAATTTAAAATATATCAAATTTAGAGATCAACAAAAAAATGTTATTTGCAAGAAAATTCAAATATCACCAAAATCAATGGCGACTCTCCATATCGGGTGAATTTGCATTTCCAAAATATGAATATATTGGTTATTTCTGTTTTTTTCATCCGATAGTTTACACAAAACTATTTTTATTATTTTATAATTTTGTATCTTTATTAAAAACAATTCGACAAATGTAAATAAATAGCCCAAAATCAGCTGTCAAAGCTGTTTGCATTCACAATAATAAACTTTTATTCACAATTATCAAGATCGCTGTCGATTGCCTTACCAAAACAAAAATCTATCGATACGATCCACAAACAGCGAGTCAAAATTCACAATTATACATAACATATTTTCAAATGCAATACACGCGGTTGCAGATAGAGATAATGATAATGCTATGACTAGTGTGTCCTTATTGCAAGGCTAAAAATACATGAACTTGGAGAACCGTCAGAAGGAAAACGCCGGACAAACCTCAAAATCAAAGGATTTTATGAAGCGGATAATTATCTATCCACGCATCGATGAGACTAGGCTGGGTCAAACTATAGTCATCAGATTTATATCGGAATACGGAGACCTGATATGCTGTTTTTCGCTGACATCTTTCAAGCCATCTCAGCCTGTCGCGTTTATTCTTTTGAGAACGAAAAAGATGGAAAGCTAAAGAATATGAACGCAGTGCTCGCAATCTCGCATATGAAGTGAAATAGCACATTGCTCTGCTGTTTTCTTGGCAAGTATTTGTAATGACCGGCTCATTGGTGCGATGAACTGACGCGCAGAAGGTCTTTGTTTGATTACCAGCTGTAGCAACACCTAAATGATTTTTCACTGGCCCTTCTTTTATGATGATCTGACGTCCCATAGGGGTATATTCATTTTGATACATGGTTCGTAACATAGAAAAATAATTTAGGTAGATATATATTGAGTCTAAGTATCGACTCATTCGATCTAGCCATGTTTTTCTGTCCGTCTGAGTTTCTGAGCTAGGATAATGAAATTCGATATAACTATTAAATCTTTGCAAGTTTACAAAATTTCAAAATCTGCCCACTTTTTTGTTCAAACCGTAAAGAAAAAGTAATGCACAAAATATTTATACAATGTCATTATATATATTTTATCGATATAGCCATCTATATTATATCGATATATAGTTTTTAGCAAGGCCCACATATTTTGAGGATAGGATGAATTAAACATTTCGCATAGCGGATTGTAGCCTTCTCATATATATATTTTTGGAAACACAATTTAGACTACACCGAAACCGTTACACAAACCCAACTATTATGATCACTAAAATTAAATATAGCAGCAGTTTTTCTTAATGTGACACTTAGTTGGTGGTCCACATATCAACTGATTGCTATCATTGTTTCTTTATCTTCGCCAAACAAACAAAATATAACGGCTATTTACTTAAATATCGGGTTTTTCAACAGGGACGCTACAAAATTTGAGCGACAGGGACAGCAAACGACGCCATATTTCTTGCCGCTCTTTTGACATTTCTCTTCAGTAAGGTTTGCCATTTTATGATGGAAAGATATACGATCCAACAACGAAATTGTTAAAATTAACAACCGAAATTCGGAGTCAGTGGCCTCAACGTTAAGAGCGCTACGTCCAATTTATGATCGTCATAATCGTCCTAGCAGATCAACAATTGAGCGTTTAGTGGAAAAATTTGAATCCACAGGTACAGTACAAAATGTTCCCGTGCCAGTGAGACAAAGAAGTGCCCGAAGTGTCGAGAATATTGTTGCCGCTGAGGCTTCAGTTGAAGAAAGCCGTACTTCATGAGTCATCATTGCATCCCGAAAAAAATACGGTTTGGTGTGGTTTATTGCCCGGCGGCGTCATTGGGCCGTACTTCTTCCGTGATGATCAAGACCGGCCCGTTACTGTGAATGGGAATCGCTACCGTTCAATGATAACCGAATATTTTTAGCCCCAATTGGATGATATGGACTTGGTATGGACAGGACGGCGCCACAAGCCACACAGCGAATGCCACAATCAATTTATTGGAAATCAAGGTTGGAGAACGTGTTGTCTCACGAAATGGTCCAGTCGCTTGGCAACCTCGGTCGTGTGATTTGACGCCGTTAGACTATTTCCTGTGGGGCTACGTCAAGTCTATGGTCTATGCCAACAAGCCAGCGGCGATTGATGAACTTCGTACGAATATCGAACGTTATATTGCAGCAGTATCGGCCGATTTATGTTCGAAAACCGTCGAAAATTGGGTTCAGCGTCTGGACTTCTGCAAGCGTGCCCGTGGTGGCCATGCAAAAGAAATCGAGTTCCATACATAATGGCATCAAACGTACTTTTACAGGAATAAAGAATTTCATTGATATCCAAAACCGGTTTTGTTTTATTTAAAAAAAAACTTTTGTGTAGCGCTCTTATTGAAAAACTCTTTACATATGAAAGCATTTCCAATCAAATTTTCGTTAAATTCCACAAGTGTAATTATATATTTCTTAACAGATTTTGTAAACAAATGCATTTTTGTGTCCACATTACCGTAGTTCACAATATTAATTTTAATTATCAACTAATACTCACTCATCGATCGGTGCTGGATTACGTTTATTTGGTATCGAAAGTCCCCCTTTCCAACCGTCAAGTCCCAATAAACTCCATTCAACATTATTGTCTTTCCTTTTGCCTGCAGATGCATCTTTTTCACGGTTTACTTCATTTAAGTATTCAATAAAATTTCGTTCTGTTTGCAAGTTCATATATAACGTCGGATCATCTTTATCCGTTGTATTCAGGATATTTGTATAAGTATCTATATCTTCTGTGACCTTCATGTGTTGTTCGTCATCCACACTGTAGTGTTTGTTTTTCATGAGACGAACATAGGACGAAGTCAAGTTTGGAAAAATCGGTTGCAGAAAGTCACTCTTTTGCATAGTCAAATAGCTATCATCCACTTGTGGTAATCTAAAGTCGTAAATCGGATTGGCTGAGCTGAGGTTAAACATATTTACTAATAACCACTCGTTTTTACTTGCATCGTTTGCGACAGTAGTAAAGGCATTTGTTATGTCTCGCATAGCGACTAAGTCTAGAGATAAACTTGATCTGTTTCCGACACTTAAAGGCCTTGCCACTTTTGTTGTTGATGAACTTGTGGCAATTTTTTGAACGGCTAAAAATAAATGTAAAAGTTAATTACGATTTTCTTGATACATTTAACTAAGCTTAATACTTTTTCCAGATGTTATTGTTTGAATTGTTAACAGCACAAGTGGTATTATCACGAGACTATGCGAATACATTGCTTACACATGTAAAACCACCGTTCGTCTTGTTGTGTATCTTTCAACTAACATAAGCAACTTCCACTGATCGGGTTTTCCGTTGATTAAGACTAAGTTTGGCATGAATCGTGATGATGTAAAACCTTTCTGTGGTGTACCACTTGGTGAATGAAAGTGCAACTAGCTGAGACATATCGAAAGTGAGAGTGGACCAACCGACCTAATTTTTATCTTTCACAGATGGAACAACCACCCCACTCTTCATGTCTTCATGATTGCAATTCGCATGGCTGTTTGGAAAAGGTAAACAACCACCAATGGTCGGTGGTAAACTTGACTCTTGGTGCGAGCATTATTGCACATTACATCAGTAGGAAATGAAATGATGCAACTTATAATGTTATGACTTGAATAATGATGATTAGTAAACATTTCTATGCTCTAAGATTCAACGGGATTTTAGACTAGACAAATACAATTTTAAGCAGCAATCCACTTTAAGAAGTAAAAGTACCTACACACTTCTTCCGGATGAATATCTCAGACTAACACGCAATCCGACTTATTGCGAATGTACTATCTAAGGCAAATGAACCGCGAGCACGACCGTCAAACAGCGAATGGGGAGAGTGTTCAGTGAATAAAATTTTCTTATTTATTTTTTATTTATTTGTAATAATATTTAGCCTTAAGTGGTTTTGGTAAATATTTCAATATCTTTACGCAGTGTTTTTATTTTTTTTATTATTCCTAAAGTAATTTTTCTTACCTGTTTTTGGAGAAATGCAGTATTTTCTGCGCCACCCGTGATTTGTGGTCCCATAATGGCAGTTTGACAGGCTGGTCTGAGTAATCAATGCTGGTGGCAGGTTCTTTCTTCCTTCAGTTAATCAGCAATTTTATTGCAAAGCTGTATGTTGACAGCAGAGATAGTAGAGGAAGTCTCGCCATCATACAAGAAGTACACACGCACACATGAATGGTTGTGAGAAAGCTCTGCCCTGGGTACTAACGAGCAGGTTGCCCCGACAATTTGTTTATTTGAGATTCCTTTAATTGCAGATTGCGCAGTTTTTGAGCAATAGGGTCATACTCAAGCATGAGGTTTGAGTACTTCTGTTAGAATGGCTGAGTTGACAATTAGAAAACATTTTTTTTTGTAATTTAGCTAAAAGTTTTCAACAGGCAATTCGTGAATATTCCTCTGATTATATACAGCGTAATATTAAAGATTTTCTACATTTTAGATAACACGACGAAAAACAGCAACACTGTAAACAGCCAGATCAGAAGTCAGAATAGCGCGGATTGAATACCCGGCCTGCTGTCCCAGGCGAACCTAGACAAGCTGCTTCGACATATTCGGACAACAGGATGTCTAGGAATTTCAAGGGTTAGTCAGGCCCCTTGAACGGCAACGCTCAATCCCGTAGTGGATACTGACGGCCCCGTGTCCTAGGGGCATCTAATAAATTGGAACTGGGCCTCCAACCATGGAAAAAATTTATGTTACGAAGCAACCAATAGCCTCGGAAAGGACTGATTTTATTGTTGACGACCCGGCTAAACGAAAAAAGGACAACGACGTTCGTATCTTCACCTAGAATGTGAACACAGGAGAGGTGCAAGCGAACAACTAGCGAAAGCCCTAAACTGCTACAAATCAGACATTACTACAATCCAGGAAATGCAATGGGATGGGCCGGGCAAAAAGAGGATGAAAAACAGTGACATCTACTAAGGACCGTGTTATAGTGAGCAGAAACAGCGACTATTCGGATGGGGATTTGTAATAAATGCCAGACTTAGGCAAGAAATCTTATGTTTCCAAGTTATTAGCGAACGCATTGTAACAATCCGCATCAAGGCCAAGTTCACCAACATAAGCCTTATATGCGCTCACGCCCCACTCGGAGGAAAAAGATGATATAGCATAGGACTGCTTCTATGAGCTCCTTGACAAAACTCACTCGACTACCGAATTACATTGTTTAAATCATGGTGGGAAATTTTAACGCAAAGTTAGGAAGAGAAGACACCTTTGGCAGTATTGCCGGAAAACATAGCCTACACGACAACACGTCTGGTAACGGACTTAGGCTAATTGACTTCGCTAGGGAACGAAATGCCACTGTAGCTAGCACATAGCTTCCTCACCTCGATATCCTAAGGGGACATGTCGGGCTCCAGATCAACCAACGGTCATCCAGATTGATCACATTGCGATAGACAAGAGGCACGCATCCAGTATTTTGGATGTCCGAACATTCGGAGGAGCTAACATCGACTCGGACTACTACACACCACAACAATCCAGACTGTCAAAAAATGTAATGTCGAAAGACTGCAATCCTAAGAGACCTCCAAGACCTTCGCGAACGCGTATCCCTAAACCTCTCGATTAACACCATACCACCAGCATCGAATCGAATGAGAACAATGGCAACGATGTCTACAAGCCATTAGATCAGCCGCAGGTGAAGACGAGAGCTGCCGTTGAGCTATATAGGCAGAGAAGAAGGGAAAAACACCAGCTTTTCAGGAAGAAGAAAAAAGAGCAAGAAAAGCGCGCGGTCGTGGATATAGAGAGGTGCCACTCCAGGAACGTTGTTCGCAAGTTTTACCAAAGTGTAAAACGTCATAGCCAAGGATACAAGTCTCTAACAGAATCCTGTCGAGATGAACAAGGAAATATCGTAGTTGAGACACAGTCGATGCTGAGGATATGGGAGAACCACTTCTGCAGACTTTTAAACGGCGATGACGAACAACATTCCGCTGTCAGGCAGAACGAACCATTCAATATTGGCAACAACAGCAAAAACTGGCAACCACCCGACCTAAGTGAAGCAATATCTAAACTCATGCTTAATAAGGCTGCCGGAAATGACGGCCTTCCAGCCGAGCTTTATAAAGCCGACGGAGATGACTTGTTGAGTCACATTCACCAACTAATAAGCCAAATCTGGTCGGAAGAAAGTATGCCTGAATAATAGAACCTCAGCATCGTCTGCCCGATCCACAAAAAAGGAGACCCTCTAAACTGCGCCAACTACAGAGGCATAAGTCTCCTCAAAATCGCCTACAAGATCCTATTTGCCGTAATATGTGAACGCCAACAACCTGATCGGCCCTTATCAGTGTGGTTTTAGGCCAGGAAAGTCCACAACCGATCAAATTTTCATACTTTTGCAGATCCTGGAAAAAACTCAAGAAGTTCAAATCATTATCCACCATCATCGATTTCAAAGCCGCATACGAAACCATTTATAGAGACAAAGTATACAGAGCCATGTCTAGTTTCGGTATACCGCCCGATCTCGTCCATTTGTGTAGGATGACGATGAAGAATTCTCGCTGCTGCATCAGGGTCGGAAACGTCCTCACCGATACACTCGATACCAAAAAAGGATTTAGCAAGGTGGAGACGATTGCGCGAAACTCAAGAGCCAACACCAGAGGCACAATTTTCCAAAAATCGGTACAACTACAAGCATACGCCGACAATATTGACATCATTGGTAGGACCCAATGCGATGTCATAGCCATGTTTTCCACTACTAGGTGACAGAACGTCACCATTGACAGGCATAAGTTTGCATAGTACGGGACTTTATCTATCTCTGCTCCGCTATTCTTCGGGCTAAGAAGACAATTCAGTAGTAAGGCCCTCACTCGAACTACTAAGGAGATCCTATACAATACCCTGATCATCCGAGTCCTGCTTTACGGCGCTGAAGCATGGACCCTCTCAAAAGCGGATGAAGAAATCCTTGGTCGATTTGAAATGAACATTCGTTTACGTTAAGCGGCTATGGAGAAGAAGATTCAACCAAGAACGATACGACCTGTACAATGACATGATAGCAGTGCCAAGATAGCTAGGACATGTAGAACGAATAGACAGCAATACTCCGGCGTCTTCGATTCCCAGCCAGACGTCGGACGCAGTAGAGGAAGACCTCGCCTTAAGTGGTGCGCACGAGTAGAAACCGACCTCAACCAATTTGTAGTGCGCAACTGGAGGCAGTTAGCTAAGGACCGGGCTAATTGGAGAGGCATGATGGTGATGCCCAGGTTCATTCCGGACTGTAGCGCCACTTAAATAAGTAAGTAAGTACATTTTGGATAAATATATAAATCCGTTTTTGATATTTTAATAAAAAAAGTGTTCATTATAGTCAAAATCGTGAGGGATCTATTGAAAATTTTCAATTAGTTTCGGCAATACAATGCCAATTCCAAAAGCTACTCTGGGTATAGCCTCCACATACCGACAAACGGACACGATTGCGAGACCCACATTTTCGGGCGTCTTCATCATATTAATGTTAGAAAGTCTTGAGTAACGATTTTATTCACGAAACCAATACTTGCTCTATTCCGAATAGTAAAATAGATCTTTTTAATTACTTAAAAAATAACCGATATATATATAATTTTTTTTTAACTTTTCTGATAAAGAATAAATATTTTGAATAATAGGCATAGCTTAGTGTTCACCATTATTAATGTAAGATTTTTGATTTAAATCATGCGGTCAATGGATGACAACTGATTTTTTTTAACATACATCTGATTGCTTATCACAATTTTTAAGTAAAAAGTTTCGTCAGTGATCATAAAACGTTTGTAGTTATCCCGTTTTTGTTTGCAAATGGTGAACATACGCTATTGCATGAATTACCTAATTACAAGAACCAACCAAAATGTAGTTAAGCTGCCATAGAGTTTGAAAATATACCAAAACTTTTGTTATCTGGTAAAAGCATTTTAAAACATTTAAATATTAACTAATTTTGCTTATTTTATGTTTATGGCACACACATCCATTCACTATGTATATGAGAAACGAATAGTGTAATCATATGTAGGCAGCTACTTAAAAATAAAAACACTGCAATATTTTTCATTTTGAGTAACCCATTAATGATTGCGCAGCTGTAACAAATGAAAGGTCGTTTTACTTTCCGGTTTAATATAAATGAATGCGAATAGCTACGCTCTGGCTTAAACGATTTTTCTGTAACTAACAAATTTAGTTTAATTTGTAAGTCTCTAGTGACTTAACCACTTCACGAGAAATTTATACTCCGATTCGCATAACTTACAACATTATTTTTATCAGAACAAAATTTAGCAACATACAAATGTTTATATTTTTAAATACTAAGTATTAACAGTTTGTTAATTAAAATTTAAAACATGCAAAAAATCATATTAGTGAATTTACAAATTTCTTGCTTGGTCCTATGGATCAAAGGTAGGTAGTAAAACTAGTGGCGGTTAATAATAAACAATTGATAACTGAAATTAAGTCAATTTGTTTCTTACATTTAACCATGAAAGTTATATCCAATGAAATTTAAACAAAAACTATAGTTTCCTATATTTAAAACTATTAAAACGATATTAAATAATCAAAAAAAAGAAAAATATTTTTCACACGTTTGCACTGTTGAATTAAAAGTTGTCATTTAAATGTATAGGCATGTGATTTACAAACATACATCATAAATGTAGCCTTCAAAAAACGTATATCGTACGTATTAATTCAATGGCAGGTCGCGAATTTTTTTCTGGTTTTCAGTTCCTTGTCACATTATAGGCCTAACAATAAATTCCCTTTTCCGTATTGTTTTTTGTGAAGCTTTTAAAGAAGGCTATTGTTTTTTCCTGCTTGTTGTTTGAGAATGAGAACTGGAAATTTTAGTGCTTTAGCGTTCCCACTTTGTGTTGAATGGTTTATTACTGAGAAGTATTGGTTTCGTGAAAAATTGGACTCTAGATTGTTATCAAACTTATTTGAATAATGATGCTAGAATGTTTATTTCGTAATTGAAAGTAATCGGTGTTTATGTGAATAGTAATGATTTTCCGTTATTGGCCAAAACTAAAATTTGCGTTTGGGGATAATTGGGCCAAAACCAATTATGTGGAACTCATGAATACAGTAATAGAAGTACAAATTAAATTTCATTCAATTTGGAAAATAGTTTACGGAAATTGACAATTTTCTTTGTATGGCCTAAATGCAAAAATCCGTTTTATGGATTTTCTCGACAAAACTGGGTATGCAGAAACTAATATGCTTATAGCATTTAAGAAATTTAATCAAAATCGTTAAAGCCGTTTTAAGCAAATTTAGGTTACGTATGATGTTTATATGGCAGGTACCAGTATTAACATGGCTAAAAACAAACAAAAAAATGGCCTAGATCAAAAAAACGCTGGATACGAATTTTGAAGAAAATCAGTCAAGTCGTTTAGGCTGGAGAGACTTGTACGGACAGACGGACCGACGAACTGACGAACCGACGAACGGAAAATTGTGAAGAAAAACGTCAGTAATAAGTAAGAACAAGTATTATTTTCCAAAAAACTTTGTTTTAAAACGTTTTTTTTATGGGCAGACTCAGAAAAAATACGCATCAGGGACCAACAATGCATCACTTGAGCTATTTTGATGAAATTTGGTACAAGTGGTACAAGCAGAACAAGTGTAAAAAAAATTGAAATCCACCCACTGACGTGGCCCCTTTTTCTAGAAAAACGTAGTTTTAGGCCAAACTGTTTTAGATTTTTAAAAAGTGTCTGATCAACATATCTAGACAATCTTAATGTCTATATTTCGTTCATAAGTTTTCAGTAAAAAAACGTTTTTCAAAAAAAAAATGTTGATGCACAATCATTGGTTATGGTAGTATATACATTTCTTCCATATAAAATTTTAACCCACGCCCACTTGTTAGAGGCGTACCAGACGAAAATCGATAATTTTTATCGAACCATAAAAGATTTTGATAAACTGTCTGAACAATATGTTCTGACAATGACATTTTGTATATTTCACCGCGATAAAGCCGATATTTTGGGGATATTTATATTAAGGATAGGATGGGATAGGAAATAAAACGATCCACACAGTGGATTGTAGGCTCCTCATATGTTTAAAGGTAGCAATGCACTTCCAACTGAGAGGCCGTTTATTTCGTGAAAGGAAATATTTTGCCATATGCGCGATGGCGGACTTTTTTAATCATCTGTTGCTGATTGTGCGAATGAAGTAATGAAATATGTGTATTTAAAGCTGTCCATATATCATAAAACGGGTGTTTTTTTAGAGGTTGGTTTTTCAAATAGAGATAAAATTGACATTTTGTGGTCAAATCTGGCAACTCTAATGTCATTTATGTTCAGTTTGGTTTGACATTTCATCATGAACCGTACACAGCAATTGGAGCTTTGTTTATCAACTTTATGAAAGATTTTGCGCTAAGATCTTGGCATACGATTTTACAAGATCCAGCTTGTGTAAGAATTAAAGCCACGAGACCATGCAATGCGTCGTGATTTTGGTGTTGGTTCTTATAGATGCTTTCTTATGCTGCTTTAAGATCGATAAACAGTCTTGAACAGTTATAAGCATGAGAATCATCTTAATGATAACATATTTCAGTAGCGAAAACTGCAACTTTTCATTTGAATTTTTGTTAGAAAACTAACATCATACATTTATCCACAATGAATACACTTTCTAGTAATTTTAAAATACCAAAGAAATACATTGTTTGTAAAGTTATGCTATAACGACAAATAAACCGCGCATATCTCGATTCTTGAAGAAACAGTTTTACATTGAGCCAACGCAGTAACCACTGAGCCTTACAATTTAATATTTTAAAAATATATTAAGAATAATTTTAATCAAAATAATATTTAAATGATATTTTAAAATAGATATATAAAATGTATTACTTTTTTAGGACATAAGTTTGACTATCGATTTCCGGACGATTGGAAATCAGAATTCCCAGATTGCGGTGGAAGATTGCAATCCCCAATCGCACTAAATTATTCTGAAGTGAGTATATATTTTTGAAATTTAATTTCGTATTTAATAAGTATATTAATTAAGTGCATATATTTTCAATATAAATATATTGTATTTCGATTTCCTAACGTGACTTGCTTGGGTTAAATCATAATTTGTTAATCAACCCTTTACAATCAGCACTCGTACAATATTAAATTGCAGAACAAAAGTACCTGATGTTACTGGATCTGGTTGCGAAAAGTGTAATTATGTTAATATGTTAAAAATAGGAGATAGCGAAATTTATTGGCAAGCACCGCTCAAGACTTCCAATATTAAGGTATTCACGAAGATACAAATAAACCTGCATCTACGCTACGAGAACTTCTATAGAGGAACTCGGAACAATACTTCTTCTCCTTTAGGATCTTGTTGTACAAGAAGTAATGGCTTATGGAAAATAAAATAATTGAAGACAAAGACATATTTAAGTTTTAAGGCCTTAACAAACTATTCAATATTTCCTTTCCCGGCAAAAACAAATATTTACTTACTTAAGTGACGCTACAGTCCGTAATGAACCTGGCTAACTGCCTCCAGTTGCGCACTCCAAGTTGGTTGAGATTGGTTTCTACTTGTGCGCACCACTTAAGGCAAGGTCTTCCTCTATTGCGTCCGAAACGTCTGGCTGGGAATCGAAGACTCTGCGGGTCAGAGTATTGGTGTAGATTCGTTCCACATGTCCTAGCCATCTTAAACGTCCAATGCGGAGTTTTTTTTGACTAGGGACATGTCGTTGTACAGCTCGTATAGTTCTTGGTTGAATCTTCGTCTCCATAGCCCTTCAGCGCAAGTGGGACCGAAGATTTTTCGAAGAAATTTCCTCTCAAATCGACCAAGGATTTCTTCATCCGCTTTTGATAAGGTCCATGCTTCAGCGCCGTAGAGCAGGACTGGGATGATCAGGGTCTTATATAGGATCTCCTTCGTAGTTCGAGTGGGGCCTTACTACTGAATTGCCTTCTCAGCCCGAAGAAACAGCGGCAAGGGTAATTCTTCGTTTAGTTTCTGACGAGGTGTTGTTGTCAGAGTTAATAGCGGAGCCTAGATAGACAAAGTCCCGTACTACCTCAAAGTTATATCTGTCAATGGTGACGTTCTGTCCAATTCGTCGATGTTGTCTGCCCTTTCGCGTTGACAGCATATACTTCGTCTTGCCCTCATTTACTGCATTTTTGCTGCTTCCTTCTCTATACTAGCAAACGTATCTATGAGATCACGTGGAGTCCTACACTGAGTCCAACGATGTCAGTATCGTCGGCGTATGCTAATAGTTGTACAACTGGTGTTGTCTCGGGAGTTTGGCAAAATCCTCTCAAGAATCAAATTGAAGAAGTCACATGACAGCGCATAGCCTCGCCTCAATCCTTTTTTGGTGTCGAATGTGTCGGTGAGGTCGTTTCTGACCTTGATTGAGCAGCGAGAATTCTCCATCAGCCATAGACATGGCTCTGTATAGTTCGTCTCTATAGATGTTGTTGTATGCGGCTTTGAAATCGATGAACAGGTGGTGGGTATCTATTTGGACTTCTTGGGTTTTTTCCAGGAGTGTGAAAATTTGATCGGTTGTGGACTTTCCTGATTTTTTTCTTTCAGGTTATTGGTGAAGGGTTGCAGGCGTACACATATTACGGCAGATAGGATATGTAGTTGGCGCAGTTTAGAGGGTCTCCTTTTTGTGGATCGGGCAAACGATGCTGAGGTTCCATTCTTCAGGCATACATTCTTCCGACCAGATTTGTTTTATGACTTGGTGGATGTTACTTACCAAGTCATCTCCGCCGGCTTTATAAAGCTCAGCGGTAAGGCCATCATTTCCGGCAACCTAATTAAGTTTAGTTTAGATATTACTATCCTCACTTCACTCAGGTCGGGTGGTTGGTAGTTTTCGCTGTCGTTGCCAATATTGAATGGTTCGTTCTGCCTGACAGCGGACTGTTTTTCGTAATCGCCGTTTAGCAGTCTGCAGAAGTGTTTCTTCCATATCCTCAGCATCGGCTATGTCTCAACTACGATATTTCCTTATGCATCTCGACAGGATTCGGTTCGAGCAATGTATCCTTGGCTTTGACGTTTTACACTTTGTTAAGATTTGCGAACATCGTTCCTGAAGTGGCACCTCTCTCTATCCTCGATCGCGCGCTTTTCTTGCTCTATTTTCTTCTTTCTGAAGAGCCGGTGTTCTTCCCTTCTTCTCTGCCTATAGAGCTCAACGGCAGCTCTCATCTTCACCTGCAGCTTAGCCTTGTAGGCCTCGTTCTTGGCTGCGAGCATCTGTGGTCCTCATCAAACCAAGAGTTTCTTGCTGGTGGGCGCGAGAAACCTAGCACATCAGTTGCGGCTGATCTACTTAACTTGCTAGCATCGTTGCCATTGTTCTTCGAAGTTCGATACTGGTGGTACGGTGTTAATCGAAAGGCTTAGGGATACGCGTTGCGCGAAGTTTTTGGCGGTCTCTTGCGAATGCAGTCTTTCGACATTAAATTTTTTGATAGTATTTGTGGATTGTTGTGCGGTGTTGGATATCCGCATTCTTACTTTTGCTGCAACAACGGAATGTTTCTATATCCAAAATACTGGATCCTTATGATCAATTTGGTTGACCGTTCGTTGATCTGGAAACCGATGTTATGGATATCGAGGTGAGGAAACCGTGTGCTGGCTGGCTAAGTCCGTTACTTGACATGTTGTCGTGTAGGCTATGTTTTCCGACATAATTGCTAAAGATGTATTCTCTTCCTACCTTTATGTTTAAATCACCCAGCACGAATTTAACATCGTACTTTGGTAGTCGCTCATGGGTTTAGTCATTAGCTCATAGAAGCAATCCTTAGCTATATCATCTTTTTCTTCTGTTGGTGCATGTGCGCGGATTGTTAAAATGCGTTTGCTAATGTCTTGGAAACATAAAACTTGCCTAAGTCTGCAACTTATAACAAATCCGCATCCTAATAGTCGTTGTTTCAGCTTCATCTTCTTTTTTCCCGGCCCATCCCATCGCATATCCTGGATGGCATTAATGTCTGCTTTGTAGCAGTTCAGGGCTTCCGCTAGTTGTTCGCTTGCGCCTCTTCTGTTTAATGTTCCCACTTTCCAGGTGCAGATACGAACTTCGTGGTTCTTTTTTCGTTTAGCAGGGTTGTCAACAATAAAATTAGTCCTTTCCCAGGCTATTGGTTGCTTCGTAACTGTTAGTTTTTTCCATGGTTAGGTAGTTAATCTAAAGCACAACCCACAACCTGGAGGGCCAGTTCCAATTTATTAGATGCCCCTAGGACACGGGGCTATCAGTATCCATTATGTGATTGAGCGCTGCCGTTGGCGTTTCAGTTCATCCGCCACCATCTCTGTTCAAGTTGCCTGACTAACCATTGAAATTCCTAGACAATCTGTTGTCCGAATATGTCAAAGCAGCTTGTCAAGGTTCGCCCGGGACAGCAGGCCGGGTATTTAATCCTTGCATTCTGACCTGGCTGTTTATAGTGTTGCTGTTTTTTGTCGTGTTATAAACACTCGCGCTCATCGTTTAGCAAATCCGGTTGGATGAAACCAGTACCCGATGGTTACCACTTGGAGGTTAAAAAGAAGCACAGAGTTACAAGCACTGGGCATTGCCAAGATAAAGCCAATCGGAGTCTACCCTTCTTCTACAATACCCAACCATCAATAACCAGCAAAAACCAATGGGATACATTTTATGAACAAACGTTTAAATTTCAATATATATATATCTACAAATTAGAAAAATTAGGAAATTAGGAAATTAGAGAAATTAGGCTTGTTTTGGTTAAATCAATCAATTAAAAAAAATCGACTATAATATTACAAGTTCTTGTCACAAAGCAAGCTATCTTCGAACGCAGGTCAGAAAAGTGTCCTGGTGAACAAATTCATTAGGCATTACTTAGTATATAAAGGGTGATCCATTTCGAGGTTCCCTACTTTTTTAAAGAAAAAAAACACAGAAAATTCAAATTTAATGGAGAATGTTTTTTATCATTTGAAAGAAAATTCTTTGGCATTTATTTTTTGAAGATTATGTCTATCAAATGTTGGCCGTTGGTCCATCCGTTGAGTCCAATTTTCGATCACTCGTTCGAGCATTTCGACTGCTAACTGGCGAATGACACGCGTGATGTTTTCCTCCAAGGCCTGAATCGAAGCCCGACCGATGATTCCACCGGCACACAAACCACACCAAACCGTTGTTTTTTCTGGATGAAGTGACAGTTCTTCAATCTCTTCAGGTTGCTCCTCGTCCCAAATGCGGCAATTTTGTTTGTTTACATACCCATTGAGCCAGAAATGGGCCTTATCGCTAAACAAAATTTGGCTCGAAAACGTCGGATCTTCGTGGAACTTTTCAAGAGCCCATAGAGCGAAGCGATGTCGCTTGGGAAGGTCGAGCGGCTTCAGTTGTTGCACAAGCTGTATTTTGTACGCTTTAAATTTAAGATCTTGACGTAAAATGTGCCAAGTCGTTCCATACGTCAGTCCGAGTTGCTGCGAACGGCGCCGAATCGACTCTCTACGGTCTTCGCGTACACTCTCAGCTACGGCCGCTATATTTTCTTCACAGCGTGCTGGACGTGGTCTATTCGGTCGAATATTATCCAATAATGAATGCTAGGTCTCAAAATGGGTGATGGTGTTGCGAATAGTACGCTCAGTAGGCCGATTATGTTGACCATAAGTTGAGCGAAGTGCACGAAACACATTCCTCACAGAACGTGAATTTTCATAATAAAGTTGAACAATTTGTAAACGTTGTTCACGCGTAAGTCTTTCCATTATGAAATGCCAAACAATACTAAACAAAAATAACATGACAGCATGACACGACTTACACGTGATCTGTCAAAAAAGGCTATTGAAAAAAGTATCTCTACTTGGATCACCCGTTACTATTTACCCTTCTGACAATGGAAGTCTTAAAACATTCCCATCAATGGAATGGGTCCAGCTGGAACTATCAGTACTCAAACTTATGCTTAGTTGTAGTTCGCTACACACGGCTTCCGACTTACCCGTCCACTGGGGAAACTGGCTCTCACAACAACCAACACATAAGCGAGAATAAGGGAAGTCTAGGCCACACAAAAACAGTATGGTAAGTGGCGCTGGAGTCCGGAATTAACCTGGGGCTCAACCACCATGCCTCTCCAATTAGTCCGGTCCTTAGCTAACTCCAGTTGCGCACCCTTAGTTGGTTGAGGTCAGACTCTACTTGTGCGCGCCACCTAACGACTTGAGGCGAGGTCTTCCTCTACTGCATCCGACGTCTGGCTGGAAATCGAAAACTCTGCGAGCCGGAGTTTTGGTGTCCATTCGTTCTACATGTGCTAGCAATCTTAAACGTCTAATGCGGAGACTTTTGACCACACAGTGGATTGTAGCCTTTCTCATTTGTTTTCCTTTCGTTTTGTCGTTTATTTTGCAAATTCTTTGCGACCTTTTCTGGTCTGGTATAAAATTGTTTCAAAAATGCCAAGATTATAACGAGGAATTCCTCATCTTAAGAAGCCACCATTTTTTTTCATAAAGTATGCTGGTAGGTCTGGTCAGACCTATTTCATTGACTCTAGGTGTTGCTGCAGATTTTTTTTTTGTAAATCTTAACCTCACAACCCTTAGAATAGACAATTCTTATAATAATAATCAGAGCTTTTTTTAGGGCTTACATTCCAATAGGTATAGAATGATGAAAGGTATGATTGGTGCTCGTTTTTTAAATGCTTGTTTTTAGTAAAACACGGAGGAACACAACAGAATTTATAAGTGCAGGGAAATAACTTCACTTCAAGTGGGAAATAACTTCACTAAGAAAAAGTTACGTTATGGCCATAATGAGCAATATCCTAACATTTTATGACAATTCAACGACCTTCACAATGAGTGATTCACTCTTGCACTATAAACGTAAACAAAGTAGGTAACGTGATTTGTAATGCTGTTGACAAGTGCGAGTTTGGGTGTTTGTAAAGAAAGTTTCAATATGTTTGGGGAGCATGCTGCCCCCCTGCAACCCCCTTGATGGGGCTCACTCTTAGATTAGTGTTGCGTGCGAGTTTCCCTCTTGGACTCACAGTTCGCGGGGGCTTGTGTTTCCATATATGCAACCTTGTACGCAAACCATATCTAACAGTGAGCAAAAGCAGTGGGGTTGCAGGGGAGCAGAATTTTATAAATTTATAAATATTTTTAAAACATTGTTTTCGTAAAATGTTGGACATCGGGATATTGATTGTTTGTAACAATACGATGATAGAGGAAGGGTTGGGGTTAATATGTTGCAAAACGATTTCCCGCACAATGTTTGCCCGAATCACATAATGCCGAATAACGTTTTATCGATAAATGATATCCTGAAAGAGTTTGCCCAAATAACGTTTGCCAGAAATGTTCTATGTTTTCCATACAAAGTGATGGCAATAGTAACGACTTACAAATCATATGGATTTGTTATTAAAATTGATAAGATTACAGAGAGCGCATTTCGTATACAACAAAACGACGGAAACACGGGTGATTTACTAATTACTATCTTTCTAAAATAATTTCAGATCCCAAATTCGATCAAATTAAACATGGGAAAACATTATTATTACAAGTGTTTATATATTTTGTTGGGTATCTTAACGTAGAGAATCCCGAGGAACTAACAAAATTCTCCACGGATGCAAGTACTTAAGCAGGTTTAAAACAGCGATTTTTGAAAATAATTTTATTTTTTATTATTTCATTATTATATTGGTTGTTTTGAGAACACAAAATGTATTTTAAGAGATAAATTGAAATTTCAATGAAGCTTCTTTCATTGTAGTAGTGTTCTGGGGTGGAATTGGCTAAACTAACACAGAACTTACCTGGCTGTACTGCTTGGGTGACAAGCAGTGCTGGTTTACGCCCAACAAAAGCAGAGTATATTTGGTGTATGTGTTCAGTGAATCGTATTTTCGCGAATTATAACTAAGCGTTAATATTTAACTTTATATTTAGCTAAGCAGAATATGTATAAATTAGCGTTATGTTAAATTTTTGTTTATTGATAATACATTGATGGGTTCAGTTTATCTTACTATTTACTTTTGTTAGATTATTAATTAGAAACTTTTTTTAAGGCAATTCATATAAACCTACCATCACTCAATCTTGTTAATTATGATGCTGCTATTTCTGGTCGTGTTAAAGCAATCAACAATGGTCATACAGGTAAATAAATTAAGTCTTATCCCATAATTTTTAAGCTATTTGGAGCAATCTGAATTGAGCTATAAGTTTGTTTTTCTACGACAAGTCGTCGAAACTCAACCCTTTCGATTCGGGTCATAAAACATCAGCTGTCATCTACCCCTATCAAGTAAATTAAACAAATCTTTAAATAGAATTATTTTTTGGTATAAGCTATCATTTTTTTTTTCCAAAAGACCATAATTAAAATCAGAAACTGATTAGAGTAAGTGAAACGTATATTTTATATTTTACATATATTTCATATATATGCATTTGTATATTTTTTTTGTATCCCATCGCATCCTTAAATTATATATCCCCAAAATATCGGCTTTATGGCGATAAAATATAAATGATTTTCGCATGGTTATGCTATGAAGTAGTGTATACAAACGGTTTTTGTATAAAAACGCCTTCAAAAAGTGGGCGTATGCTCAAAATACAAGGCCCAAAAATCGGTGACACACAGACGGACGGACGGACAGACATAGTTAGATCGACTCAGCTAGCGATTTTGAGTCGATCCATGTACTTTGAGGTATATCTAGAGAAATGATTTCACTATGTTACAAACTTAATGTCAAAACTATGGAATAGGGTATAAAAACGTTTGAAACCAAATCTGATTCAAGTGGAAGTATTTTCCAAACCCTTGAGATTCCTAGTTCATCGAATTTTTCGCATTAGTAAAAAATTACCTAATTATGGCCAATTAAGTAGATTTATACCTTAATTAAACAGAAAAAAGCTTAACAAACATTTTAGAGTTGATTCAGCCACGATACGTTTGATTGAGAGGAAGAAATTTATGAGCAGTTTTTTGAGGCAAATAACCCATAGTGGCTCCGAAAAGTCTGAGTTATAATAGTAGATTCTTATAAGGGTCAATCTTCGAATATTTTCCGAGAACCCAGTTTAGTTCTCCGTATTTGTTTTGTTTTTTTTTCTTTTTTACATGACGAGCTTAAAAACATATGCAGGCAAATGTATTGGCTCATTGGAAGATTTTCCAATATGAGTATACATTACAAGATGCTTCTAAAGCCTGTATAGACATATGGTATCTAACTATGGGGTTGTTGGTAGGTTGTAAAAAACCAGCAATAGAAACATGTTACAAGCTTGTCAAAATAAGACAACAAGAACAAATGTTAATGCACCGTGACTTCATACATCATGCGTAGGTATTTCTATTGAAAAGAAAATTACTAGATAGACCAAAGTACCAAGGACTAAAATAAATAAACAAAAACAAAAAATAATTGTATTTGTATATCTTAACTGCTACACTATTATGATAATCGAATACGACCATATTGTCTTTTGAGATTTTCACCCTCGTCACAAAAAAAAAATTGTACAAGCAAAGTAAGATATTTCGCTTTATTTGCAAACGGAATTGGAATACTAACTATTAATAAATACAGAGGAGTTGTTTGTTTGTTTATACGAACCATCTAAATGAATCGATTTGGTTTCGCGTTAAATGCGATCGACCAGGATTTTTTACATCCATAAATTTCGTTAAGAGCATTTTGTAAGTTAATGTTCGCTCCTTCTATTGTTGTGTTAAATGGTAACGGGTATTGTATAAGTATCGTCCGCCGTAATGACACAGATTTTGTCGTATGCCTGTGGTATACGACGTGCAAATAGTAGGAACAACAGTAGTCCAAAGAAGCTTTCTTGCGTCCACCTACGATGATTTTCTTCAATCAGAATATTCGTTTCCAAGTTTGAGTCGAAAAAGTATTGAAGAATGAAGCCAGGGTTCGAAAGATGAAATACTTTTCTGTTTTATGTTAAACAATAATTTATTTAAACACACTCTCATTTCTAGAATTATATTATTTACAAAACGGTTTCTCGTTTAACAATTAATTACACTTATTTGAAATCAATTATCAACGATTAGGTACACTTAGGTAATTAACTCGGTCACTATTCAAATCACGTTCAGGTCACAATTAAGACTAACTCTCTGGTTTTTTTTTAGATTAAGGATTTTTGTTTATTCAGTCATACTATTTACAAATTGTCTTAGAACTAAACTTATATCTAAAATTAATTTGTCAGCTCAACAATAGGGGCCCGACGTATATCTTATGGCTAGGGATACATTGTTTATTACAATATTAGTGTTTACTTAATCTAATACATGATAATAATTTAAAAGATAAAATTGACGGTATTAAGGGTAAAAACAGATATTTTTATAGAGGGCTATCCTCTATAGTGTCCGCTGGTGTTTTTTTCATAGAATGGTTGATCTTCGCTATGTATTATTGCTTCAAATTCTGGGGCGTTGATTGATCTTACATAAAGGTATCGGTGACTGGGCTCCAAAGGCTGTTGTAGAAGCTCTTGAATATCCTGATTGGGGTGGTCGCTGAGATTCTCCAATATTTTACGAGACAGCATCATCATGAATTGTTCGATGGGCAGGCATCTCGCTTCATCGTAGAGCCTCTTCGTCCTGATATATTTCAGTGTTGTAGGGTTTCGATGTAGTCCGGTGCAAGAGCGTAAAATCTTCCTCTCGAATACTCCAATCCTTTCCATGACAGTGGGCGAAATGGTGAACCAAATGGGAAAGGCGTAAGTAATGACAGGCCTTATCAGCTGCTTATAAATAAGCAACTTAGTCCTTTGGCTAAGTCCACTTCTCATCCTTAATAGAGGGTGCACCAAATGAAGTGCAAAGCTGGCTCTTTTGAGAATGTTCCTGGCGTGGTCATTAAAATTAAACTTCTCGTTGAAGTTTATTCCCAGATATTTGGTTTTTGGAGATGAAGAAACTGTTGAGCCATCCGGGAGGGTGATCTTGATGTTCCTGCTTCTTCGTACTAAAGTTGATTTTCTTCTTCCTCCAAGAACAGTCATTGGAGTTCTGAAACAGATGAGCTCCGTCTTGTTGCTGTTGATTTTTAGTCCCCACTTCAGATAGTAATCCCAGAGTTTCTTTATATGTTCCTCCACTCTTCTTGTTGCTATTTCCGGGGAAAGAGAACTACAATAGGTAATGGAGTCGTCAGCATAAAGTAGCGTATTACAGCCTACTGCGTTTGTTGGTTGATCTGCAGTGAATAGATTGAAAAGGGATGGTCCCAACTTCGATCCCTGTGGTACTCCAGCGTTTATCATTTTCGTCCCAGATTTTGAATCGTTTACCTGTACAAAAAAGGATCTATTTGTTAAAAAACTATTAATTATTCTTACTAGATATTGCGGGAAACCAAACTGAATAAGCTTGTAGATCAATCCTTTGATCCAAACGCTGTCGAAGGCCTTTTCGATGTCGAGGAGGCATGCCACTGTTGTTTCTTTTTTGTTTAGCCCTCGGGTGACATCATTGTGGATCCGTAGCAGGGGGTGGATAGTTGAGTGCATCGACCGAAAACCATATTGGTTGTTAGGTATAAGTCCTCTTTCCTGGCTCACAAGGTTCAGCTTCCTTAGTAGTATTGATTCCAAAACCTTGCTAACGCAACACAGCAAAGCAATGGGCCTATATCCTTCAACACATGAGCGACTCATTTTCTTCGGAACTGGAACAACTTTTGCTATTTTCCAACAAGATGGAAAGTAGCTGTTGTTTAGACAGTTATTGAAGATAATCGTTAAGAATAGTAATGCCAGATTTGGTAACTTTTTTAGTAAAAAGTTAGAAATCCTATCATTACCAAACGATTTTTTTGAGTTGCCGTTATGTATGATGTTGGAGACTTCCGCAACTGATGTGAACATGTCACCATCGGAAGGGTCGTCGGAAGAACTAGTCACATTGAATGCTGTGAAATGGTCGCAGTTGTTTGTGGTTTCAAATACCTGCGTGTCAACTTCTGTGATGAAGTCTGGTAGGTGCTCTGGTGGGCGGTCCTTAAAGCTTCCTTCGAAATGACTGGCAAAGGCATCAGCTTTCTCCTGTGGTGTAGTGAGTGTTTGTGGTCCGAAACTGATGCTTTCCGGGATGGTGTTTACCTTTCCAACTAGCCTGTTTATCTTCTTGAAGGCGTCCGGCGATGGTTTGATGTCCTCAAGTCTTCTTCTGAAATCTTCTTCCCTGTGGTGTCGTACTGCCCTTTTGAACATGGTGATAGTACAATCGAGCTGTGATTTGACAGCGCGGTACTCATCATTTTCCCTGTTCCAAGTCCGGTGGAAGATCCTTTGCAGGCGTTTTCGGAGCCACTGCCTGTGAGCGTAGATAGCCTGGATGTGTTGGGGGAGGTATCCGTATTTGTCCTTGCTGGTGATTGGCTTTCTCTGACGATCGATTGCTGCATTTACAACCACTTCTAGATGCTGGATGTTGGCATCGATGTCCTCATTGTTAAGATCGGTTCCTTGGTCCGGAAGCTGGAGCTCAGTTTCAATCTCAGAGTGAAAGCGGGTCCAGTTCATCCTTCGAAAGTTGATGTGATTCTTCTGGGGCGGCCTAATGATGTGAATTCGCTGGTTTAATCGAATTCTGATTTCCACCGCCAGATGATCAGAATCGCTAACATGAGCAATGCAAGTGAAATTCTGAAAATCCGGTAATATGTTGACCAGATTCGAAGAGACCAGGAAGAAATCCAACAAGGAGGGCGTTTGTGGGAAGGTCATCTGTGGCTGTGAGACAACGACCAACGAGTGTTGGTGGTTGTTTTCATTAAGCCAATCCGCTATGTATTCTCCTTGAGGCGAAGTGTTGTCATCTTGCCAAAGTGGGTGCTTGGCATTGAAGTCACCTCCAATCAGACAGTAGGTATGGAGACTACATACTTCGTTTATCTTTGTAAGGTCGTTTTGAATGTTACATTTCGTACCACCACAACGATTATACAGAGACACAACGAGTAGAGTTTCCAGCTCTGACACCGTGATCCGTACTGCTGTGGCTTCCATCGTCCGTAGTCCAGAGATTTCAATTTGTTCATAGTTGAAGGACGTCCTTAGTGCAACTCCTGTTCCTCTCTTTCCTGGACCTCCGTCTTCGCGTAGTACTTTGTAACCCACCGGTTCACATTGGTTTCTCTTATTCAGCTTAGTTTCCTGTAAGAAAAGAATATCCGGTCTATGTTTCTTAATAAACAAGCTAAACGCACTTCTCCTGACAACTGAGTAAATAGAATTTACGTTGTAGGTAAATACGCTTAACCTATTTATTGAGAACATAGTTCACAGATTAGTTTTGCGATTATAAGTGTTTTCTCTTTATCGGAGAGATTTCCATAGTTTGGTGGAACAACGCTCCTCGCCTTCTGGAGAAGGGTCAAAAGGTCAGTCCCAAACAACCTTTCGGTATCTTCAAAAATACCAGAGTTTGTGTTGGTGGGTGATGTCCTGGGTTGTGGTCTAGGTGAAGGCTTCGTTGGTTTGTTGACTGGTTTCTCTGTAGTCTTTAGTGTGTCCTGTCCGTCTGGCTTTTTCTTTACGTTGGATAGAGCCGCTGCTTGAGCAAAGCTTAGGCCCGATGAGATCTTCTTTGCAGCTGAGGATACTGCAAATTCACGTTGTGTTTTCTTTTTTTCGGCTTGCTTATTTTTTTCGCTAATCCGCTCTTTGTATTTTGGGCATCCCTTGTAGTTAGCAGGATATCCAGTGGCTTTGCAGTTGATGCAATAAACTGTATTGTCCTTTGTTGCCCTTGGGCAGCTTCCAGGTACATGTTCGTCCTTGCATTTAACATAACGGTATTGCATACCGCAATTGCTGGCCACATGTCCGAATTTCTGGCAATTTCGGCACTGGGTAATTCCATTTGACCTGAATTTTTCCCAGGAAACCTTTTGATTTAATAAAAGGTTCTTGGAATAAATTGCAGGCATGTCGCTATCCTTTACAACCTCTACCACGAAGTTGTTAAAGGGTTTGCCTGGAATGCTCTTATAAGGGCTCACGTTTATGACCCGTATACCTTTCTTTTATAATTCCTCCTTTACTTCTTCTACCTGGTAGGAGTGATGAACGCCCTTTAACACAAGGAGGGTTTTCTTGTCCTCCCTCGATGTGTATGTGTTGAATTCCGTTTTTTTTTGCTTCAGGTAGTTGCATACTTTTTGGTGATCCTCCTTGTTTGTAGAGGTGATGACGGATTTGGTTGGACTTGTGTTGTTCACCCTGTATTGTATTCCCAAAGGCTTAGCAAAACGACTGAGTTCCGCTACGTTGAGCCGAAAACAGACGATTGGAGGCATTATTGTTGTTTTACTGCATTGTTGATTCTGCTGCTGTCCTGCCTTAGATGTGGATAGCTGTGGAGTTGCAGTCGTCATAAGTGTCGCTTTTTGTTGGCTGGAGATTTTTGGTGTAGGTGCTTGGGTTAGAGTTGGTGGTGGTGAATCGGATTTTCTCCGCTTTTTAGCCTGAATTGGTGGGAAGTCTTCGTCAGAGAAGTTCTTATCCTCCTCTTCTGATGAGGTTTCGTACTCGTCCTCAATCTCTGATATGGCTTCTTTTTCTTCTTCCATCTCCAGTTCCTCGAAATCTTCATCTGGTATCGGGACCATTATTGTTTCTACTAACTCTCTGGTTGTCGCTTCATCTCTATTTATACCATTTCATACAGATGGCATATTCTCGTATATCCCGCATTTACTAGATAGTTCGAGAAGTTGTTTTGGCAGATTCATTCCAGTGGGCTTTCATTCATTCCAGTGGGCATTTATTCCAATCATACATCAGGGTAGGTTCTCATACATCAGGGTAGGTTCGAAATTATAACAGTATATTCTTAAGAAACGATGCGTATTTAAGACCTTTTTGTTATGTCTTGCCAAAAGTTTGTGAGAGCGACGAGTCAAGAAATACGGTAGAGCAAATTAATAACGTAAATATAAAATTTCAACGTTGATTGAATAAAAATATCTACTAGCTGTTTCAAGCCCCACCAACTTGGATCATATTTTGTGTGTTCATGATTGGCCATATCTATTATATCTTGATAAGCATAAGTAACCATACGTACGTTTGTTTCATCAATATAATGCGATACATCTAGGTACTCATTAATAATATTCATGCATACATTTATTTGTCATATATAAAATTGCTTCTCCACATTTTTAATGTAACAATTCAATTTATTATTTAAGTTCAGATTGATATACCTAATAGTGATGATATTAACATTCCTGGGGTTTGTGGCGCTGGGCTGGACGCTCTCTACGAAGTAAAAGGTTTTCATTTTCATTGGGGATCATCTGGCGTTCCTGGATCTGAGCACTCTATCGATGGCAATAAATTTGACCTGGAATTACATATTGTACATAAAAAGTTCATGTATAAAACATTAGAAGATGCAAAAACTGACCCTAATGGCATTGTAGTATTAACGGTTCTGTTTCAAGGTGTTCAGGTAAGACATTCTGTTAAATTATAGAATTGCTAACAATTATTATAAATGTTTAGGATGGCAGCATTGGTAGCACAGATCAAGACGAGTTTTATGGAGCATTACCATACCTGACAGAATATGAATCATCAATTAATTTTGATGTTATGAAAATGGGACACTTTTTGGGCGAGTTAAATACAGAGGAATTTTATATGTACAAGGGTAACTATTAGAAATCCTTTTTTGCATTTCGTTCATTTGTGGATAGACTTTTCGTAAATTGCTTGACTTCATTTTGTGACGATAAATATATTGTGTTGGCTTTTGCAGGATCATTAACAACTCCACCATGTCCAGAAGCTGCCCTTTGGTTTGTTTTTCCAGATGTTCTTCCGATTCAACATAAATATGTATGTAAGCCACATTTATAGCGAATACATACTTAATTAAAATGTTCCATTGCAGCTTGAACGGTTCTGGAATTTACACGATTCGAAAAGCGACTTACTACAAAATAATCAAAGACCCATGCAGCCAACTAATTCAAGACGAGTTTATTATCGTAGAACAATTTAAAGGTTAATTTATATTTTATATTAATATTTCTTGTTGATTGAATTCCTTGGAACAATAAAGCCCGTGCTGTAAGGACCGAAGTCCGAATGTATATAACATATAATAATATATTGAGCTCCCACAGAATTATGAAGGGCATAGTATGCCGTAGTCTATTATGATCAGAAGGGACTATGAGGGATGTTAAAAGCAGGTCACACTTGCTCGCGATAAAATTAATAAGAATTAATGTATTTTAACTTTAATTTACAAAGAGAAAGATATTGTTTTTAACCTACAGATTTTGATTGATTCTAACAGTACGATAATACCGGAACCCAAAAGAGTGGTTTTTGAAATTCCGTCCGACGGCGACGGTCCTTCGATACGTCTGTCCGTAATGGTTTGACCGACTTTCTTTAAACTTCTTTGGTCACAATTCTAGGCCTTTTTTACTTCTAGCTATTTTATTAACATACCATTTAAAAATTAAACAAAACGACAATTTTCCGGATTCCTTCAAATTGCGGAATAATATATCTTATAATTTCAGTTCCACATTATTTATTTATTTTAAACATCAATAACCAAAATGAATATTCTTGTGTAGTTTGGACAAACTATGCAATTAGTCAAATTCTTGCATAATTGGTATTTGATCTTATGCCTACCTTACAGCGAAAGATTAAGTTGCGTACTGCCCAGTCATGCACCCACCACTCGTTTTATATTTTATTTGAAAATACAATTAAATACCAAATAAACGTTAAGCGTAAGTCCGGGATGAGCCTGGGCCTCAACCAACATGCTTCTCCAATTGGCCCGGTCCTTAGATAACTGTCCATTTGCGCACTCTAAGTTGCTTGAGGGGGGTTTCTACTTGTGCGCGCCACTTGTGGCGAGATCTGCGTCTGCTGCATCCAACGTCTGGCTGGGAATCGAAGACTACATGTTCTACATGTCCTAGTCATCTTAAACGTCCAATGCGGAGTCTTGACCAGCGGCATGTCGCTGTACAGCTCGAATAGTTCTTGGTTGAACCTTCGTCTCCATATCCCGACAACGCAAACGGGAACGAACATTTTGGATACGGTAAATGCTTTAGCGCCGTAGAGCAGAACTGGGATGATCAGGGTCTTGTATAGGTTTTCTTTAGTTGTTCGAGTGAGGGTCTTACTACTGAACTGCCTTCTTAACCCGAAGAAAGAATTAATAGCGGAGCCGAGGTAGTCAAAGGCCGTCTTCCGCATTTCAGTTCACAACTAAAAGTTGAGGTTAGGTGACGTGGAACGCGAAATCTTACCAAGTTAAAATGTAAATGTCAATATATTCCAACGCATATTTTGTAATTTAATTTTTCCATATAACGGCTGACTTTTTTAGCGTAGTTTTTAATCGAATAAAACACTCAAATTTGCATCAAATATTCAAAATTTTATGTATGGTAATCAATAAATAGGCTTTTGCCATTCACGTTTTCAAGTCAACTTCAAGTCAACAACTTGTATTCCACGAATTACGCGTGTTATGTTATCCTGTAAGGCTTCATTCGTGTTCGGTTTGTCCACATAGACTAACGACTTCACATAACTCGATATGAAATAATCAAGAGGCGTTAAATCGCATGATCTTGGCGGACAACTCACCGGGCCATTTCGAGAGATAAGCTGCTCATCAAATTCATTCTTCAGTATTTCCATGGTTTCGCGAGCTGTGGTGCATGTGGCACCGTCTTGATGAAATCACATGTCAACCAAGTTCCACTCAGCCAACTAGGGCAAATAAAATTCGCGTATCGATATCGTTCGCCGTTGACGCTAACGTTTCTTCCACGGTCGTCTTTGAAGAAAATGGACCGATGATGCCACCAGCCCATAAACCACACCAAACTGTCATTTCTTCGGAATGCATTGGTAGTTCTAGTATGGCATGTGGCTGTTCATCACTCCAAATGCGTTGAGCCAGGAATGAGCCTCATCACCAGGTCGATTATGACGACCATAAAATGGTCGTCATAAACGGTGCACATTTTTCACGAGCACGAATTTTGATAATAAATATCAATAATTTGCAATTGTTGCTCGTTTGTAAGTTCTTCCAAGATTATATACTGAATACGAATTTATTTATTGAGTCATATTATATCAGTTTTACATGTTATATATACAAATGTGTTGTTTGATACTACAGCGGCTGTCTAGTATTGCCTGCTTTTTAGTTACGTTATTGTTTGCCACATGGCTTTCTATTGGAATGATTTTTAACTGCTCTTGTTCATAAGCAAGGTTGGTTTACAAAGACTAAAAAAAAAAATTATGGCGCAACAGGCTCGTTAGTACCCAGGGCCTAGCTTTTTTCTCACAACCATTCATGTGTGCGTGTGTACTTCTTTTCACGATGGCGGGACGTCAATTGTTTTATGACAATTGATACTACTCGGATGATTTGTCAGATAATCACGAGAGGAGGGCCAGTGAAAAATCATTAAGGTGTTCCTACGGCTGGGAATCGAACCCGGCACTAAGCCCCAACGACTATTTATCTAAAATAATTATCTTAATCTAACTTAAATCTACAAGAGTGAGATAGACGCGGGTATACACAGTACCTATACAGTGTGAATAACTTCACTTGATAAACGATTGCGGTAGTGTGCGTTACATTTTTTTTTTAGATACAATCTTATTGCGAGTGTGGTATATAACAAATTGGAGAACGCATAAACTTTAATAATTATGTCGTTTTTGAAAAAAAAGAAATAACTTCATATCACAGAGTTGAAAGAGATTCTTTTCAGCGAATACTTTCGAATTCATTGTATTTCAGACTTACATCACAGTTTAGTTTGAGTATTTATAACTAATTAACAATTAGGTTTTACTTAAAATCTAGATTTTTTTTAACACACGGTTGTACAAAATTTAATTTTGTTTAGTTTCAAATTTTGTTTTTGCATGAGTTTAATGGCTGAAGGCAGCGAGAAAGTAGTGATTGGATACAGGAGGAAAGTAGAAAGATTGGGTGAGTACTGCCCATCTATCATAAATGACGGTTGTTGTTTTATGTTGATGTTTTCTTTTCTTTTTTTTCCTTTTAGACTCTTTTGGCTAGTTCTGGTACTAAATAGCAGACCCAGGCATATGAAAGCAAACAATAATACTCAAGCCTCTGTTATGACCTGAGGAGGTTTTTAGGTAATATGACAGGGGTGTGTCATATAGAGCCGATTCTATGTCAATTAGAGAGACCCCGACCGGAGAGGGGTAGCTTGATTGTCCCAAAAGGAGCCGATCTGGGAGGGAATGATTTTTTTTATAAGATCGTTTTCCGTAGAGTTAAGTTTGGTGATCGTTTTTTTTATGATGGCAGGAGCGTATCTCGTAAACGAAATGATGTTAGTTTCTCTGTATATGGATAGTGTAGGAGAAGCGTTTAGTTCTAGATTCATAATGTTTTCTTAATGTTGCTACTTTGGGGGAAATGGCAAACCAGATTGGGAAGGTGTACATGAGTATTGGTCTAATTATTGTTTTGTAGAAAAGTAGCTTCGTTTGTTTGTTTACTTGCCGGTGTCTTTAAAAAGGCATTAGGATATTGGTTACTTTCCTGGATTTTGTTAAAATTGACCTCGCATGTCCGTTGAATTTCAGAAGATTGTTGAAGTTGACTCCAAGGTACTTCAGATTTTTTTTAACATGGATTACACTGTCGTTGATTCTTATTGCCAAGTTTTTACTTTCCCGGACTACCCCAATTGGTCCCTTCCTGCTAGCTTTGCGGAAGCAGATTAATTCGGATTTATTATTATTTCTTTTCTTTTTTTTCCTTTTAGACTCTTTTGGCTAGTTCTGGTACTAAATAGCAGACCCAGGCATATGAAAGCAAACAATAATACTCAAGCCTCTGTTATGACCTGAGGAGGTTTTTAGGTAATATGACAGGGGTGTGTCATATAGAGCCGATTCTATGTCAATTAGAGAGACCCCGACCGGAGAGGGGTAGCTTGATTGTCCCAAAAGGAGCCGATCTGGGAGGGAATGATTTTTTTTATAAGATCGTTTTCCGTAGAGTTAAGTTTGGTGATCGTTTTTTTTATGATGGCAGGAGCGTATCTCGTAAACGAAATGATGTTAGTTTCTCTGTATATGGATAGTGTAGGAGAAGCGTTTAGTTCTAGATTCATAATGTTTTCTTAATGTTGCTACTTTGGGGGAAATGGCAAACCAGATTGGGAAGGTGTACATGAGTATTGGTCTAATTATTGTTTTGTAGAAAAGTAGCTTCGTTTGTTTGTTTACTTGCCGGTGTCTTTAAAAAGGCATTAGGATATTGGTTACTTTCATGGATTTTGTTAAAATTGACCTCGCATGTCCGTTGAATTTCAGAAGATTGTTGAAGTTGACTCCAAGGTACTTCAGATTTTTTTTAACATGGATTACACTGTCGTTGATTCTTATTGCCAAGTTTTTACTTTCCCGGACTACCCCAATTGGTCCCTTCCTGCTAGCTTTGCGGAAGCAGATTAATTCGGATTTATTATTATTTCTTTTCTTTTTTTTTCCTTTTAGACTCTTTTGGCTAGTTCTGGTACTAAATAGCAGACCCAGGCATATGAAAGCAAACAATAATACTCAAGCCTCTGTTATGACCTGAGGAGGTTTTTAGGTAATATGACAGGGGTGTGTCATATAGAGCCGATTCTATGTCAATTAGAGAGACCCCGACCGGAGAGGGGTAGCTTGATTGTCCCAAAAGGAGCCGATCTGGGAGGGAATGATTTTTTTTTTATAAGATCGTTTTCCGTAGAGTTAAGTTTGGTGATCGTTTTTTTTATGATGGCAGGAGCGTATCTCGTAAACGAAATGATGTTAGTTTCTCTGTATATGGATAGTGTAGGAGAAGCGTTTAGTTCTAGATTCATAATGTTTTTTTAATGTTGCTACTTTGGGGGAAATGGCAAACCAGATTGGGAAGGTGTACATGAGTATTGGTCTAATTATTGTTTTGTAGAAAAGTAGCTTCGTTTGTTTGTTTACTTGCCGGTGTCTTTAAAAAGGCATTAGGATATTGGTTACTTTCCTGGATTTTGTTGAAATTGACCTCGCATGTCCGTTGAATTTCAGAAGATTGTTGAAGTTGACTCCAAGGTACTTCAGATTTTTTTTAACATGGATTACACTGTCGTTGATTCTTATTGCCAAGTTTTTACTTTCCCTGACTACCCCAATTGGTCCCTTCCTGCTAGCTTTGCGGAAGCAGATTAATTCGGATTTATTATTATTAACTTAAATTCCCCATAATCATTCATGATTTTCACGTGTTTTTCGGGGTTGCGAAAGTCTGTTAAGGGATAGTCATGGCTGGAATAAACAATTGTGTCGTCTGCGTAGAGTATGCTGTTGGAGGATAAGTCATTCTCGGTGAAGATATGAGGGAAATCGTGAAGAAAGAAATTGTACAGGTAGGGCCCGAGGATGGAGCCCTGAATTTGTAGAATTTTCTATTTCCCAGAAAGCTGTCCTGATGACTTAATATATGCGGGGGGAAGTTACAAAAAAATGTTTTTCTATTTCCAAGAAAGCTGTCCAGAAGACTATGCGGGGGGAAGTTGAGCGAGACTTATTTGTATACGAGACCATCCCTCCACACGCGATCGAAGGCTTTTTTAACGTCAAGGGAGCACGCCACCGTGCATCGTTTGTCACTCAGGTTGACGGTGATGTCGTTTTGCAGCTTCAAGAGTGCATGGATAGTGGAGTGGCCTTTTCAAAAGCCGAATTGGTGGTCAGGGATGGACTCAATCGGGTTCGCGACCGGCGACGTTAAATTATTTAGGATAACCCTTTCTAGTATTTTGCCGATATTTGAGGGGAGCGATACGGGCCTAAAGTTATTTATATTAAATTCGTTCGGTTTTTTTATGATTGGTATTATTCTAGCTTTTTTCAGCTATCAGGAAAGTAGCCATTGTTGATGCAGTTGTTGAAGATAACTGTGAGAAAACTAACTGCTGATGGAGATATTTTTTTCAGGACAAAATTCGAAACCCCGTCTGGACTGGCAGATTTTTTTGGTCTCAGTTGGTTGATTATGTAGTAAATATCGTCGGCGTCTGTAAACAATTGTGGAGCAACTGGACTTAGGGCAAACTTTTCAGGTCCAAAGTTGAAGATGCGTTCGGGTGAGAAAGCCGGGCTAGTCTTACTGCTCTTAGAGACTCTTCAGTGGTTTGTGGGTTGAAGTCAGGAACTTTTTTTTCGTAAGTCCTTTTAAAGTGCGTTTCGAATGCACTGAGGGTTCTGCCATTTAAGTTAATAGCAGCGTCGACCCATGAAGGGCTTCTAGCATTTAAGTCGCCACCGATGATTGCTCCGTCAAAGGAATTTGCTAAGGACTCAATTTTGATTAATTCGCATGTGAGAGACGCTGCAGGCACATTCGAGGGGAAGTAAAAAGAACCTATGAGTTTTTTTTTGTTAATGCTGTTATCTTTACATTTAGATTAATAAAAATACATGGGATCAGAGGGGAGTGGAAATCTACAAGATTGTACAGCAGATTGTCTTTGATGGCTTAAGCTACCCCTTGTAGTTGGTCATTTCTCAAAATGTGATACGAGTTGTGACGGCAGTTCAAATGGGTTTCCTGTAGGAGGGCTATTGAAATCTTGCTAGCTTGGAGAATTTTGAGAAGTTCCAATGTCCGCGCTTGGTGAATGAGTGACGAAATGTTAAATTGTAGTATTTTTAAAGACATTATTTGTTGCCAAGGATTAGTTGGTTGACTAATTCCAAGTAAGCAATTCTCTTTTGAAGCACCGTTCCTAAGGTACCAACGTTTACCATAAAGGTTTCTATTTGGTGTATAAGGGTGTTCATTTCTAAACCAAAGTTCCTTAGAGAGGTCCATAAATTGATTGAGAGCACCAGCTCCAGCTCCAGGGTCTTCGGGAATGGAAAAGTTTATTGGAAGTTTCCTTTCCTGCGAGCTAATTGGGTTGGGAGAAACACCGGGGTTATTTAAGTGGCTAGCGTAAGATACCCCAGGGGTTGTTAAATTTCCGGTAGATATGATTTTAGAGAGAACTCTAGCGTTATTTCTTTTGGCATTTGCCTCTTGTATGATTTTTTTTCCTTTTTTTTTCTTTTTATCTTATAGGCCACAGGCCACAGGCCACACACTCGAAAGTTTGCTGTATGGTTTTCACCACAGTTGACAAATCCCTTACTACTGGTCATTTCCCTGGTTCGTGTCGGTTGTTACATTTGACGCAGTTGTAGTCGTTAGTACAATTTTTCGCCATGTGTCCGAACCTATGGCAGCGCCTATATTGCAGAGCCCCTTGTTGCCTTTGGGTTTTTCCCAAGTGATGCGAGTGTTGAAGAGATACCTTATTTTAAGAATTTCATCTGCACTGGTTCCCGGAAGGAGCCGTACAAGGAAAAGGTAATATACAATTTTAGATTGCTTAGACCGCACTGTTTCGAATTTTAAAGCTTTTTCTACGTTAGCTACCTTAGATTTCAGTTCTTCCATGATTTCGGATTCAAGATAATCAGAGGTTAGTCCTCTGAGGACAATGTTGGTGGTTTTATCCTCATTCATTGTGAAGGAGTAAGCCTGCACCTCTTCGGTGCCTTTTAACACTCATCTGCTCGCGATGAACCACACTGTTGTCTACGTAGAGTTTACTTTTAATACCACGGTTAACTATTTTGTACCCGAAATCTACCGAGTTTCCTCCAAAGTCGGAAAATAATTTACGAATGTTAACGTTTGTCATTATAATATGATGGTGACATTGGTTTTATTACTATTACTAGTGTCAGCATTGTTGTCATCGTTCGCCTTGGAATGGAATCCCGCGCTGGAGTTATCCTCTGCTGTGTGTTGAGCGTTGTGAACGAATTGTGTGTCGTTAATGGTGGTTTGCTGACTTATGTTGTCGATTATAGAATTGGTTGAGGATGGCTTGTTGGGCTGGATAGTGATGATACGCAGGATTGCAAATTGGTTGTCGTCGCTTGGCATCTGTTAGCGGGCACAGTGTGCCTCTTTTCTGGCTTTTGCCAATCCTTGTTAGTTGGTGTTACAGTAGAGACGTCTTGCACCACGTCTATGTTGTGGACAGCAGGAGCACTAGGCTGTGCGGGGCTATGAATGTTTGTCATACCAGTTGATTGCAATAGCAGGTTATATTTAGCGGCAGTCAATTTCCGTTGAATTATTGTGAAAATGGGCATGGATTTCTTGGACGGGGGTTTAAATTTATAACTTTTGGTGACGTCTTCCTTCTGAGACATGTTGTCGCATATTGTTATGCGAATGGACGTGTGGAACTGTGAAATTATGATAGAATATGTAATCGTGATCTGGGATTTTTGGATTTTTTTTAATCCATAGATACCCCCTTAATGTTGGGGCATCATCCACTTCCCCAATACACTCTATCTCGTTGAACAAATTAAATTAATCAAATTCAATGAATATTTATATATTTTTAATAAATATACCACGAAAATATTAGGCATAAATAAACTTTAGCTGCCTTTCACTTTTTGCACTTTTTTTTATTAATCGATTCGTCTCTGCGCACTGATCATTTATATGTTTTAAAAATTGTCGCTCACATTTAGTTTAAAAGTTATTGATAAAATAAAATTGCACTTTTTGGGTTATAATCCCATACAAATTGTTTGTAGTTTGACACTCCATTTTTTGTTCTGCTGCGGTGTACGCAGCATTGCCATGTTGAAAGAAACATACCAAATAAAAATATTTTAACAAAAAGAAATGTTGACTAAGGCGCCTGCCTGACGACTTTAATTACCCTGAACGGAGCAACGAAGTTGCGTGAGCGTGGACTGTCCACAGAAAGAGAGTTGAAATCCTTTGTTCCCGCAAAGCTGGCCACGCAGAGTACCGGATAATAGAAAAACTGTTGACTTAGGCGCCTGCCTGACGACTTTAAATACCCTGAGCGGAGCAACGAAGTTGCGTGAGCGTGGACTGTCCACAGAAAGAGAGTTGAAATCCTTTGTTCCCGCGAAGCGGGCCACGCAGAGTACCGGTTAATAGAAAAACTGTTGACTTAGGATTTAATTTATTTATTATATTATACTAATTTATAATGAATCGTCAGAATCATTAGAACATGGTTCTGGAATTGCTTCTTGCCCGTTGTATAGTTTGCCGGCACATTTAAAAAATTCTTCGAGGGGGTCTAAATTTTCGTTACGGCATTTTTTTAAGATATTTTGTTTAGTCATTTTTTATTATTAATTAATCATTGTTAATAATTTTTTTTACATTTCTTTACATTTTGGGAAATATGTATTTTTTTTCTATCTGGCAATGCTCCATTGGAATGTTTTTCTTCATATTTATCACTCAGCTATGTGTGAACTGTCAAAAGTTGGTTGATTTCTATAGGGATTTTTGGAAATTTCATTGTTTTATACCTTTTTAACTAATTGAGAGCGACAAAAAAAAATTGCTAAATTTTTAGCTTAATTTAGTGAGTTTAACAAAAAAAAAAAGTGAAAAAAGTGATTGGAAGCTAAAGTAAAAATGTTCCAAATATTATTATTATTTTTTTAGGTTGGTTTTACTTTGCACAGATTATTGACTTTCACCAAAATAAAAACAACGTGTGGTTCGACCAGAGATAAGGATCTGGGTTCGACCAGCTGTCAAATCTCGAATCTTCAGAGTACCTACACCGAAAACTTTTCACTTTGACAGATGACGTGTGGAGTGCTGCCAATCTGAAATACTTTCTATTTACTTTTATCTATTCAGAATAATTATTATTCATCACAAAAATCAAAAATAACTTAAATAAACCCATAATATCTGGTAATTTTACTGATATCGAAAACATATTCATGACAGGTCGAAGAAAAATCAGCTGTTTCACTCATATCTGAAGCTCCACGTGTAAATGTTCAACTCGTTTCTTCAGTCATTTCTTATATCTGCCAATGGTGACGTTCTGTCTAATTCGTCTACATTGTGTGTCCTTTCGTGTTGACAACATATACTAGGTTACCCTCATGTTCTGCTAAGCCCATTTTTGCCGCTTCCTGCTCTATACTATCGAACGTGGCTATAACATCACTTTGAGTCCTACCAATGATGTCAATATCGCAACGTATGCTAGTAGTTGCACCGATTTTTGGAAAATTGTGCCTCTGATGTTGGTGTTGCACATTCCTCAGAAGAATCAAATTTAAGAAGTCACAACGCATAGCTTTTCCTAAATCCTTTTTTGGTATCGAGTATGTCGGTAAGGTCGTTTCCGGGCTTGATGGAGCAGCGAGAATTCTCCATCGTCATCCAAAGAGTTTAGCCGGTATATCGAAACTAGATATGGCTCTGTAAAGTTCGTCCCTTTAAATGCTGTCGTATGCTGCTTTAAAATCGATGAATAGATGGAGGGTTTCGATTTGGACTTCTTGGGTTTTTTTTCCAGGATCTGCCGAAAAAATTTGATAGGTTGTGGACTTTTCTGGCCGATAAGGTTGTTGGTTCCTTGTTCATCTAAACAGGATTCTGCTCGGGCCTTTTACCCTTGGCTTTGACGTTTTTCACTTTGGTTAAACTTGCGAAGATCGTTCCTGGAGTGTAACTTCTCTATATCCTCGATCGCGCGCTTTTCTTAATCTTTTTCTGAAAATATCGTGGTCTTCCCATCTAATTACCTAAAGAGCTCAATGGCTAGTCTCGTCTTCAACTGCAGCTTAGTCTTTAAGGCCTCGTTCTCAGCTGCGAGCATCTGTGGGCATTCCTCAAAGCAAGGGTTTTTTGCTGGTGGGTGCGAGAAACCTAGCACATCAGTTGCGGCTGATCTAATGGCATCGTTGCCATTGTTCTTCGACATTCAATGCAAGTGGTATGGTGTTAATCGAGAGGTTAAGGGATTCGCGTTGCGCGAAGGCTTTGTCTTTATCTTGGTTGACCAGAGAGGAGAGGATACCGCCATGTCCTCTTATGGATATCGAGGTGAGAAAACCGTGTACTGGCAATAGTGGCATTTCGTCCCATAGAGAACTAGCCAACTAGCCTAAGTCTGTTACCAGACGTGTAATCCTTTGCTATATCAACTTTTTAATGTAAGGCTTATGTTGGCGAATTTGGCCTTGACGCGAATTGTTACAAGGCGTTTGCTAATGTCTTCGAAACATAGCTCTTCCTGCCTAAGTCCGGCACAAACAAATCCGCATCCGAATTTCCTGGATGACAGTAATATCTCCTTTTAGCAGCTTAGGGCTTTCGGTAGTTCTTCGCTGGAATCTTCTCCGTTTAATGTTTTCACTCACGAACGTCATTGTTTAGCAGGGTCATCAACACCAATTCTTTGCGAAGCTATTGGTTGCGTCATAACAATGGTTTTTTCCATGTATGGGTAGTTAATGTGTTAGATACCCCTAGGACACGGGGCCATCAGTATCCACTAAAGGATTGAGCGCTGCCGTTGGCCTTTCGGATCACCCGCCACCATCTCTGTTCAATAGTTTGACTTACCCTTGAGATTCATAAATAACATGTTGTCTGAATATGTCTAGAGCAGCTCACTTGGATGTGGCCAGTATCCGTTGGTTACCACTTGAAGGTAAAAATAAACACAATAGATGTGTAGTGAGAGTTATAACCACTGGGCAGTGCCAAGTTAACGCCAACCACCATTATTTTTAAGAACAATTAAAAAACTTTTAAACTAAACTCAAAAAATAAAGTATAGATAAGTACTCTAGAAACAATTTTATGAGTTGCTTTAGGTAGCAATATTCATCAGCCACTCGTTACAATGGCAAAGTCCTTGTGACCTCTTCGCTGCTTTATGACTGTTACCTAATGCATCGTTTGCTGTTCACCTACAAATAATTTAAAGAGATGATTCAAAAAATGTTGATTAATACATAGCAAGATTAAAGATATTAAATGTATATCACTTTTAAGGATGGTTTCTTAAGACTAAATGAAGAACTAAGTCACAATCTTGTGGTGATTCCGATATTATGTTAACTGGTTTGTACATTCTCTCATTTTTAGTTTTGGAATCCACACTTTAATTCTGAACCCTGTAGATATCCCTCTTTAAAGCCTTAACGGTTTTGTCATTACTAACAGACCTAATAACAAATATTTGAGTTATCAATTTATTATTAAAAAAAATACAAGTACAAAGTCCTTTCTCGAGTCCATAACCACATTTAATAAGACTTAACTTAAATATCCTGCTCTTTGACAGTGCCGTCCATCATACCGAAATACACTTTCTTAGCCATGTTCACAAATAAACCTGTTTCAACAACTCCTGGAATCTGGAGAAGCTCTACATTGACAGCCTTCCAGTCGTAGTTTTTTGCTTCATCAAACTGCCAGTCTAATACAAAGTTGCCATTATCTGTAATACATGGACCGGCTTTAGCGACGGCCATTCTTAAATTCAGCTTACCGCCATAAATGCTTTCAATTTTCTTCTTGATGGGAACATATGCCATTGGAACTACTTCAATTGGAATTCCTTTCTTGTATTGTTCACCCAATTTCATCGAATTTTTTGTGTAGTCTGCTATTATTACTAGATTGTTAGCACACGATGCAACAATCTTTTCCTGTAGCATACAACCACCACCACCCTTGATTAAAATCATATCTGCATCAACCTCATCTGCACCATCAATTGCACAATCCAGATGCGGATTACGATCCAAGTCGCCCAGTTCGAGTCCATTTTCAACTATAAGTTGTCTAGCTTGGAAACTAGTCGGGATACAAACTACTTTGATTTCTTCTTGTTTGACACGTTGTGCTAAACGTTCAATGGCAAAGACCACTGTGCTACCACTACCCACTCCGATTGCTGTATTTGGTTTGACCCATTGATCAACTGCCTTAAATGCCGCGATTTGTTTTGCTTCATTTAGTGACATTTTTGTTATGTTTGAATTCGAATAAAGATGAGTTAGGCCAATTATAAGCTGCAAACATTTTAATACGATGATAAATCTTGTAATTACTGTTCACATTTTATGTAAAAATAGTAAACCTACAGTTCGATTTCGGGAGAACATCAAAGTGAAAAATTCCAAACTCTATTTTGATTTTGTTATGTGGTGAATTTAAATTGACAGTTGACACTTACGCACGTGCAAACTGATCAGCAAAGATATGCTACGAAACAAATGTCAATTTTAAGACGTCATGATGAACCCATTCGGGTAGTACCTACGTTTACATGCAAAGTGCATATTAGTACCTACGCCAACGCAATAATACGTTCCATAGACTTCGGTTGGGATTGACCGTTTATTTGTTGCGTAATTTTCACGTTAATTTTAACATATGAAGCATAAAATTTGATAAATTGCTTAAAATTTGACCAATGGCTAATTTTAGACGTTTTGTACCCTACATATCCGAGGTGAAAATTTTGTTTGCGTGAATTATTACTTTCAATTTTTCCAATGTGCAATGTGCATGGGATACCATACATCATGGGCTTCATTAAACAAAAAGGAGCCAGCATAAATTTTGTGTAAAAAAATGTTATGCAAATAAATTACAAAAACTGGGTTATTTAAATAAGATGCTCACAGTTTCGCTGTATTTTGTGAGAGAATTTTTTTAAGCATCATTAATGTAAGATGGATATCTTTAATCATGAACACAAATATTTTTTGATAATCATGCTCTTAAATACATAAGCTTTATTTTGACACCAACTCGCCAATTATTGAATTTATAATAAAACCGCAAGAAGTAAAAGAACATTTCCAATGACTCATTTTTTGGTCTCAGTTTTTAGATTTTTTGTGATTAATCGATCTAATTAAGATTCTTTTTTTTTAACATTCTCATATAAAACAGTTATTGGCCGCGTGTCTGGTTTTAGTTTTACCAAGATAACTTTGTCGATGCACTTTTCTATGTGCATGTCATATAGATGTTTTGATTTCAGTAAAATTAGCCGATTTTTTACTTTTCTGATAAAGAACAAATAATCTGAATATATAAATAGAAATTTATATATATGGCTAAATGAAATTACAAAATGAGGGTTGGAATACATTTTAACTCAGTAAGATTTTGCGTTCCGCGGTAATACAGATTTATCAACCCAAGAATTTTTTTAGTATAACTTGAAGGCAGTACCACGAATTTCCTGTTGATACAAAATTATTGAATTTAATATATAAATGAATTGAAATAACAAATTTCCTCGTGACATATTCCGGAAAAAAATTATAGCTCTTACTCGCAACCCTACTATCAAACATTTTATGCCAACGAGTAGGCCGATAACTGCTATGACAGTAAATTTGATTTTGGTAATGTCTTCCCTTTTATACTAGTGCATCCTGCGATTATGTTTTATCTGTCACTTTGCAGTGAATTACCACCAGGGCTTTTGAATCGAATTGTAATGACAGCTTATTTCAGTTAGAAGCCATGGTTGGTTGTTGACGAACGAGGGTAGACTCTGATTATCTTTAACTTGGCAATGCTCAGTGGTTGTAACTCTGACTACATATCAAATGTGCTTATTTTTACCTCCAAGCTGTAACCATCGGGTACTGGACTCATACAACCGGATTTGACTAAACGGTAAGTGCGAGTGTTGATAACAAGATGAAAAACAGCATCACTATAATTATCCAGGTTAGAATGGCATGGAATGAATACATGGCCTGCTGTCCCAGGAGAACCTAGACGAGCTGCTTCGACATATTCTGACTCCAGGTCGTCTAGGAATTTCAAGCGTTAGTCAGGCCCCTTTAATAGGATATGGTGGCTGATGAAAACCAACGACAGTGCTCAATCCCGTAGTGGATACTGATGGTCCCTTGTTCTAGGGGTATCTAATAAATTGGAAGTGGCCCTCCAGGTTGGGGTTTGTGCTTTGAGTTTACTACCCATGAAAATAAAATAAAAATTTGTACGAAGCATCCAATAACCTCGGAAAGGATTGATTTTTTTGTTGACGACCCTGTAAACGAAAAAAGGATAACAACTTTCGTAACTGCACCTGGAATGTGAGAACATTAAACTGGAGAGGGACAAGCGAACAACTATCCGAAGCCCTAAACTGTTACAAAGCAGACATTACTGACATACAGAAAATACGATGGGATGAGCGGGCTAGGGTATAAAAACAGTGATATCTACTACGGATCATGTTATAATGAGCAGAAACAGTGACTATTTGGATGCGGACTTGTTATAAGTGCCAGACTTAGGCAAAAAGTCTTATAGTTCCAAGACATTAGGGAACGCATTGTAACAATGCGCATCAAAGACAAAGTCGGCAACATAATAATTATATGCAGATGATATAGCTAAGGATTCCTTCTACGAGCTCCTTGACAAAACATATGAGCGACTACCAAAGTACGATGTTAAAATAGTACTGGGGGACTTTAACGCAAAGGTAGGAGGAGAAGACATCTCTAGCAGTATTGTAATTTTTCGCTACGGAACGAAATGCCTTCAGATGAAGACGAGAGCTTCAGGTGAAAACGAGAGATTCAGATGAAGACGAGAGCTGCCATTGAGCTTGGTAGGCAGAAGAACACCGGCTTTTCAGAAAGAAGACAAAAGAGCAAAAAAAGCGCACGGTCGAAGATAGAGAGATGTGTCACTCTAGCAACGATGTTCGCAATGTTCGCAAAGGAAAGCAAAAGCGTGATACTAACTCATAATCGACTAATCCCTAGATGTCAGATACAAAATCAAATAAATTTGATTCCAAATTTGTCGGTTGGATTGTCTTCGACTGAGGTCACTCCTACTGCTCTCAATACTCTTCCTTTATTGACTTTAAAATTATCACGGTTGAAGTCATATACTTCCTCTGAAGATGTAATATGCCAATTGGTTTCGGTTTATCTCGTCCCAACAGGTATTTCTTTTCAATTTACTAAAATGTGTTAACCGGATGGTTTCGTTTCTTCATTTAAAATAGTAGTACCTCCTAATCTATTCGAGAAAGTATGTGACACCAACTCATTGTCCTTACACACTATTGTCAATGAGTTTAAGCCACGCATACCTAAACACAGAGTTTGCAGCTCTACACCAAAAAATCTTTATCGACTGTCCCTCTACCAAAGTGTAAGAGGGTTCCAAACAAAAACCAAACATTTTTTTCTAAATTCCTAGGCGCTTTCACAATAATAATTTCCCTGAATGAAACGTGGCTAAACGCCAGTATACTGAGCTCGGATCAAGAGTCAAATGCCTTTTTGCACTCTGCATTCTGAGCTATCGAAGGCATTAGAATACATCTTTGACTTATCTTGCTGTGACAGTAATCTTTTGTTGCTTACAGATTTCAACTTACCACACATAGAATGTATGCCTTCGGAGGGAACCTCATTTTATACCACCAAAAGACTTTGCACAACAAGAGCTATCATTACTTGATTACATTTTGTCATTTGACTTACAGCAAACAAGCTGTAAAAAAATCATAATAATCGACTTATCGATTTAATTTTTCCTTCTGACTCTGTTAGTACTGCAGTGTAAGAATCTAGTACCAGCATTACTAACATAGACAAAATAGATATTTTTATTGACATAGGCGGACATCTGTGCGAAAATGCTAACTCGTATGATCGGTCGTACTCTTTTGACAATTTTGCATCCGAATGTGAAAATTGACGGCTTCTCCAATTTAGAAGAAGCTGTTAAATATTTTTATTTTCTAATAAAAGATTGCATGGATAGAACTATCCCAGTCAGGCATTCTAAACATATCTGTCATTGATAACTTATCAGGTAAAATTTAGAGGTTCCAAATCCATCCCTTTTGTTTCCCAATCTGGAGTACCCTAAGGTAGTCATTTAGGCCCTAAATTGTTTATACTTGCTATTAACGATGAAAGTCCTGTATTGATATGCGTTTATAACATGGTAATTTTTAAATGTGTAGGGGATCTAAGCGATTTGCTTTCACTACAAACTGATTTAAAATAGTTTTGCCATATTGTGTATTCAAATTGGGTTAAATCTAAACTGTACTAAGTGCCTGCAGATGTTTTTTTTCACGAAAACGTGCCCGATCCAATTTTTAGTATACATTGTCCGGGCACAATCTCTGTCGAGTAGACATTTTCAAAGATTTTTGTGTTTATTTTGATCCTAAATTGTAAAAAAAACACATACGATATTGTTAATAACTCACTCTCACTCTATGTTGAGATTTATAAAAAGGTGGTCAAAAGAGTTTACTGACACTTATGTCACCCTTTTCCTCTATAACTGTCTGTTCGCCCTCACTTGGAGAATGCATCACAGGTTTGAGTTATACTCCGTGGGATAATTGGCTCCGTATAGGTGTCGAATTAAACTACTGCAGTTGTTGCCTCTTTCTCGATGTAGACTTAACAATGAGCTCACTACGACACGGATCTAATAGGGTAAAAAAAAGTACAATTTTTTTAAATCCGCCCACTTGAACCACATAAGATTTTGATGAACTGTGTGTAGTGTTATCCCCATAAAGTTTTTAGCCACGCCCACTTAACATGTATGGCGAAATGACTCGCGTTTTGGGTAAAACCATGCGTTTCACCTCAGTCGGGATGTACAAATATTTGTTCGTAAGAAAACCTTGATCATCTTTGTCCTACTGTGCGGTCTTCGGTACTATTAAAGTAGACAGGATTTGAAGTAAGAGATTCGATGACGATCTTGAAGTACGTAGAGAAATCAACAGACTACACATTTCGATATTACAAAATGCTATCAAGCAGCTGACTGATCTGGCTCGAGAGGCGTGTTATATGAGGCCAAGGTCTATATTAAATAGTAGCCCTATTTACCCAATCTTGTGATCTTGATATGATATTTGCAAGAGTTCCAAGTTTTGAGAAATTTTATCTAACTTATCATCAAACGCTCCTTCATCCAGTCAATCTAAAAAGTATAGATGAAATTTGTTAAGCCATATATGCAATCAAATAATTCTACTTTTCTAAAGAATTGTTTGATTGTGTAGGTCAATGTTTGTTTTTCTTAAAAAAAAATAGCTTCGATATATTTTATACATGCCAATTTACATCTAAACAATTAAGTCGTTTGACATTGCCTTTTCGACCTAACTGAAAGGATAAAATTGAATTCAAAACATTTCTGTATTTTTTTTTGCAAAATAAATGTTAAATTGTGGGAATACAATGTTTTTCAGATGCAATGTTTTTGATTAAGATAATCTCTAGATTGTTTGTAAGCCGAGATCTCTCTGCTGTGACAATAACTACCTTACATTTGACATATAATATCTTAACACATATTTAAATACAGCCAGATCGTCTTAATACTGGTGCAATCCTTAGCCGTCTGTAATGGCTATTGTCTTATCAACTGTTTATCAATTCAAACAAAGCTAAATTGATACGAAAAATTGACTTAATTTTCAATAAAAGCTAAATAACATTCGAGAAACCAATCATTATTATTTTGTTAGTAGTGAACAGCTAACATCCATCGGGTACCTACAATAATGAGCTCCTTCAGCATTTATCTGAGTTGTTTTTTAATTATTTTTAAATCTGTCAAAGGTAAGTTTATCGTCATATCATTGATCGGGAGTGCAAATTTTTAAGTGATTAATCGCTAATTTAAACAAACGACAAGTGTTTTGATGTATGTCAATCATAGAACCATTTCAAATTTGAAGGGGCTACACAACATTTTTTGAGTTTTGTATTCGATAAGAAGTGTATATAGTAGACTTAAAATAACAAACAGTTGATTTTATTAAAATGTGTTTTGAAATATTGTTGTTGTAAATATACATATTTTATAGACTTTGAAATAATGTTATATAATGCTATATACATTTAAAAAAAAATTGTCTCGTGTCTTCTTTTCTTAAAAAATCCACTAAAAGAAATGATAAGTTGATCTTACACTTTTGTTTAGTTTCATGACAAAGTGAAACAAAAAATATCAGTAAAAGTATATAGCAGAATTTTTTTTTTGTAAATCTGTTAGAATTTTGTCAAACTTAACAGGATATCCGGATTTCGAAAGAAGCATTTTTTTGTTTTCTCTTTTAAAGTTATTTAAAATGTATAAAACTTTTCGATTTTATTGCTGTCGTAATTGACTTTCAGTATAAAGCATGAACTACTTTCTGTCTAGTGGGTTATGATCATCAGCATTTTTGGATTCCTTACTAGTTTTGGCGTGGGTAATTATGCTTGATCATTTGGTTTGTATAAGACCATGGTTCTTCTGATTTGTAAACCTGAATCTACATTCAGGTACTCACTGCGACCAATATGTTGCCTGATTGTGGTAAACGAAATAGATCTGATTCTAATAACGTAGTATTGATCGGTTAGTAATCGAGAAGTATGCTTTTGAAATAATTTAATCGAATCATATCGAATATGAATGTACGTAAATGATTATACCGATAGCTCAATCCTGTCGTCAGTGAAGTCAATAACATTCGTTTATCTCGTCATATACATGTCTCCACTAAAAAATTGTAAAACGTCTCTTAAGTTGTTTATAAACTGGTACATACCAAATGTATTTTCAAACAAAAGTAGCACTTATAGGTCACCCTCATTATTTCTAATTGGTTTAGTACTCTTTCTATCAAATACAATATTATCTATGTAATTCTCAACCATCAATGATGTCTACCTAATAAATCCGGTTGGTTCGGATATAAACATTCTGTAAATTGACCCTGTTTTTTGAAATAAAATGTCACTTGTTCTTCTGCTTTAAAAGAACAAAGAATGTGTACCTACATATAAGATACTCGTCAATTTGATCTCAATTATATTATCTTCACATCGCATCGATTTAACTAATGACATGATTTACCAGTTTAATCTAATAATTTCAATGATCATCTTTATCGATATAGGTGAAGAATATGAATACAGCCAGCAATCAAAATGGTATGATGACTTTGAGCAATGCAGTTTTAACAAGCAATCACCAATCGAGCTGATATCTGATGAGGTAAGTTGATGATTGCTAAATATTTTCCATTAGTTATTTCTCATATAGCCATACAAATAATAATAAATCAAAGGAATAAACTCATGAAGAGAGAAATGGTACTACTCATTGTTATTAAATAATGGTATATCAATTAGTTTATGGCTGTGATTTGGAATTTTTTCATCAGATCCTTATCAGGCGTCGGAGTTCACTGATAAAATTGCCCCCTAGATCCATAAACTAGTACATTTCAATTACCCTTGTCATTTTATTTCGTTTGATACCTATTTTATCTTTTGTAAGTTTTGGATTTTTGGATATCAGTCACAGAATACTTTAAGTAGCTTTAAGTTTATAATTGAGATAATGCACTTTGATGCAATTTCAAGGCGGTAATTTATATATTTATTAGCAACTCAGTTTATATGAGTTCCATCATGCTAAATGCAAAATAATTTTCAATATTAGTAGATTTTTTGTTGTTCATATAGAACAAGTATTGTTTTAATAAAAAAAATTTTAACTCGAGAATTTCAAAGTAGAGCTCACAATTATGTCGGCCTGAGCACGCAATTGGATTACGTATTAACTTTAAATTGAAGTTATGAGTTATCATTGCCTAATTCTTTATTTATACCAAAACGTACAGTTTCTGTATGTCATGAAATTCATAATTAAAAACTCTTAAGTTGCACAACATTTGTTTTGTATCCTCAATATTAAGAGTGACGACTATATACTTACTTACATACCTACTTAAGTGGCGCAACAGTCCGGAATGAAACTGGGACTCAACCAACATGCCTGTCGACTATAATATAATTAATATAAAAAAAATTACACCTAGAAAGCCAATATTCCCCGAAGGGGCTCTTCGTACTCTAACATACATACATATGCTATGAATATAGTATTTTCAACAATACCACATACAAATTTTTTTTTTCGAAAAATCCATATAACGGATTTTTGGATTTAAGCAAATTGTCAATTTCAAGCAAACTATTTGGTCAAATTGAATGAATTTGATGTACATTTTACTATTGCTGTCTGTATCAATATCACATCACAATATCATCATCATATTGTTAACATTTTCTTAATTTTAACATCAATTACCAGAACGAATATAAGGTTTTTTTTTATTATTCGATCATATGCCTACCTCACAGTTTTTTTCTTTGAACTATGAAAATTTGTAATTTATTTAGTGCATTTTGAAATTTTACAAAACATTTACAAGTTGATTAATTGAAATCAAAAAGTTTACAATGAAACAAAAATTGAATATATAATTATTTGGTGGATCGGGCAAACGATGCCGAGGTTCCATTCTTAAGGTATGCTTTCATCGGACCAGATTTGGCTTATGAGTTGGTGGATTTTACTTACCAAGTCATCTCCGCCGGCTCTAAATAGCTCAGCAGCAAGGCCGTCATTTCCGGCAGCCCTATTTAGCTTGTAGCAGTTTCGGGCTTCAGCTAGTTGTTCGTTGCACTGTTTAATGTTCTCACATTTCAGGTGCAGATACGAACGTCCGAAATACCGAAGCAACCAAGGCTATTCGTTGCTTCGTAACATGTAGTTTTTTCCATGGGTGGCCGGTTAACCGAAAGCACAGCCCCCAACCTGGATGTCCAGTTCCAACTTATTAGATACCCCTAGGACACGGAGCCATCAATCCACTACGGGATTGAGCGCTGCCTTCATCATCCGCCACCATCTCTGTTCAAGGGGCCTGACTAACCCTTGAAATTCCTAGAGAACCTGTTGTCCGGATATGTCGAAGCAGCTTGTCTAGGTTCGCCTGGGACAGCAGGCCGGGTATTCATTTCGTGCCATTCTGACCTAGCTGTTCATAGTCTTGCTGTTTATCGTTTTGTTATGAACACTCGCACTTATCGTTTAGCAAGTCAAATCCGGTTGGATGAGACCAGTACCACATTTGAAGTGTAGTCAGAGTTACAACCACTGGGCATTGCCAAGTTAATGTCAATCAGAGTCTACCCTCGCTCTTAAACACCCCACCAACGCCTGTGTTCTTTGATTATTTTAATTTCTTTAAATGCGAAATAAATATTAAGTATTGAGTGTGATAAATTAGAAGAGCCTTTCGATGCTTCTAGACTCCAAAAAATCCTATCCATTAGTCCAACTGTTCCATGTTATGGCAACAAAATAGATGGCACTTGGATGACCTCAAGCAAAGAATCAATAGATCTACTAATGGACACCCATTTCTCAGGTAGCTCACAGGAAGCTCTCCAAGAAGACATCAATAGAGACAATCTATCGACCGGCAACTTACAAGATCATATCACAAAGATAAAATACTTTGGGCAATATACAGCTTCAAGCCCTTTGGAAGCAATCCTTAGGTGTTGCATCGAACTGATCTACATTCCCAGGGCTTGGAGAGAAGTGAAAGTAGTATTCATACCCAAATCTGGTAAAAGTTCTCACGTCAAACCGAAAGACCTGAGATCCATTAGCTTATCTTCTTTCTTCCTGAAAACCCTGGAAAGATTGATTGATTTTCATACTTCGCATTTGCATTGATATAAATGCACACAAATTAGTACGTGTTATCGAAAAGTCGCTATGCTGAAAAGGGTAAACTATGGTTGCATTCCTGGACATTGAAGGGGCTATAAATAACGTTTATTTCGGATCTATCATTAAGGCACTCAAATTTCTGATAGTCGACCACCCACTTGGTGGACTAATTTACCAAATAGCCAGATTACCAACACAACACTGGGTGGTGCTTAGACGAGAAGACATGTCAGTAGAGGGTCCCCGCAAGGTGGAGTCATGTCCTCTCTTTTCTAAGCGGTAAACGAACTTTTACCCATCCTGGAAGCAGATGGATGCCACGTGATTTCCTACGCGAATGGCGTTGCTATTAATTAAAGCACCTTAATATACTCAAGAGCTTTTCTATGACGCACTACATAAACTTACCAAATGGACAGTCAGTTGTGGACTCGGTTTTAACCCCCACAAGACTTAACTGGTCCTGTTCACTAGGGATTATAAAATTCCTCACATTGACCACCCGTCACTAAATGGAGTCGAACTAGTCTTCTCAGACAAAACTAAATACCTGGGACTTATTTCGGACAGGAAGCTTAACTGTAAGCTATACATACAAGAAATAGTAAAGAAAGCGGCTAAATCTCAGCCTACCTTTCCTACTTCACGATCATTGCAGCCGGAACTCATGGCGATTAAAGAAGCTTTATCCTGGCCGAAAGAGAATGTTATATCTGCCAAGGATATCAGAATTTTCTCAGACAGCTAAGCGGCCATCGAATCCCTGAATCAGTCTCAACAAATTCGAAGACAATGGGTCACTTGGCAAAGTTACATTCCAGGGAACTGTAAGGCTGATGAACTCGCCAGACATGGGACAAATTACCAGTTGTACCCGACCTGGGTGCTCTAGATATTTTTATCGCACTTGCAAAAGCTTGCTAGCGCAACATGTTAATAGCAAAACAAAACTCAGATAGAGTTTTGGCGTGACGTGTCAAATAACCAAACAAATTTGGCCAAAAATGTTTGGAAAACTTTGCATTTTCTGTTTTCAACGTGCGATATATAAAAATAATAAATGTTTGCTTGTTTCAAAAAAGGATGTTTTTTTTTCGTTTTTCATATCTGTATGCCTAAAATGTCGCATCAGAAATTGCGGTCAGGACATGCATGTCCCGGCCATGACCTCCGTATAAAACCGTATTTTTAACTTTCTTTTACAAAAAAGTGTTTTTTTTTTTGGAATTCCTTCAGTCGGTTCGTCGGTCCGTCTGTCCGTATTGGTCTCTCCAGCCTAAACGACTTGACCGATTTTATTCATACTTCGTATCCAGCGTTTTTTTGTTGTCATAATTGTAGGCCATTGTTTTTGTTCGCTTTTAACTATGTAATTATCGGCACCTGCTATATAAAAATTAAACATAACCTCATTTTTCTCGAAAACGGGTCTAACGATTTTGATAAAACTTCGTATATTCTATAACTATACTAGGTACTATTACTGTTTTCATGAATTCCACATAATTGGTTCTGGCATTATTTATATCATTTTTAGCATCATCAAATTATTAAAAACGTCAGATTAATTCGATTTGAAAGAGAAAGTTGCGTACGACCCAGTCGTACACCCACCACTCGTATTTGACGAAAACTAAAAAAAAAATTCCACGCTTTCTTAAAAATATCAGATATATGTCATTTTTACATTTCCTGGTAAAAAGTCTCCGTTCGGAGTCGGCATAAAACAGGAGGTCTTGCCGTCGTTCAAGAAGTACACAGGCACACATAAATGGTTGTGAGAAAGGTTGTGGTCAAAAGGTTAGTTATAATTTTAAATTTTAAAGTAACTGCTATACGTTAGGAAACTGCTGTGTGATGTTAATGTTCTTGCTAGCCCTTCTAATATGTTTCAATAATTTCCTGTGACATTATTCGATCTTTTTTAGTTTTTAAAACTATACCCGAGGAACATTTACAAGCTTGCGATCATAAAATCCTTTCCCTATGTAACATTGAATCTATAATTCCTTCCATCACTATCCATCAGTATTGAAACTGAATACCAATAAAATCCATTATATAAAATACACTAGCTGTCCCGAGAGACGTTGTCTTGCCTTTGACATGAATGTTTAATTCGATGAGGTATAAATTTATATATAAATATATATCGATATTTTGTTGTTGAACACGGTACCAATTTAACAGCTAATTTCAATTTTTTTTTCTCCGGCCTCAAACTATTGCGAACATTTGAAAGAAGAAGTCAAATCTGTCAAGTCGTTTCCAAGTTATGGCGTCATCGACAAAATATCGAATGATGTTTACATATATAACCCTTTTTCTATAAAAAAATCTTTAAATTTGCAATATAGACTCTAAATAGACTATCAAGGTAAAAACGATAGTATCTCTTAAGTTGGACTAAATAATATTCAACGGAGATATTCGGGTATTAGTGTAAACGAACATCTTGACAAGAGAATTTATATATAAAGTTCTCATATATTATCAAACCTAATCGCAGAGAATTTCAGTAAATTATTTATTGATACCCCTCAAGCCTTAGATGAACAATATTTCAGTTATCTCAATGACTGTCCTCAAGTAAGTTTCAGAAATGTCTCATTTGACGATAAGACACCACTTAAATATGTTTGAAAGCTGCCTTGCCAAAGGAATATTCTTAACTCAATGGCATTTATAACACCTGTTTTTAAAAAAGGAGAGCAAGAAGACATCTCTAATTATAGACCAATCTCAAAACATTCTTTCATTCCTATGTTATTCGAACGTATTATTTGTGATAAATTGGTCTTTCTTTGTCGAAACATAATTTGTGAAGAACAGAATGGTTTTGTAAAACAACGATCCACTGTCACAAATCTCTTGACTTTTATGCACCATTGTTCCAACAGTTTTGAAAATAAAAATGAAGTTGATTGTATATACACATAACATAATACTTTTTAAACTTAAGGCATATGGATTTCCTCCAGGATTCATAAATTGGGTTAACTCATATCTCTCATTATGAACTTACCAAGTAAAATTTAGAGATTCCAAATCCAAACCTTTCGTTGCTCAATCTGGAGTACCTCAATGAAGCCATTTAGGACCAATTTTAATTTAATTAACGATTAAAAAGCTTGTATTCGAGATAGCAACATATTGATATATACTGATGACATGAACATTTTCAAATGTGTACGAGATCTAAACGATTCGCTTTTACTACAAACCGATCTAAATAGTCTTACCATTTGGTGTCTTAAAAAACAGTTTGAATTTGAACCCCACAAAGTGCCAGCGTATGACATTTTCACGAAAACGTTTTCCATCCAATTATAATTATACTTTGTCCGAACACACCCTCTGTCATGTGATCAGTTCTAAAGATCTGAGTGTGTATTTTGATCCTAAAATTTATCGTCGATAAATCGAACTCCACGTTGCGATTTATAAAAATCTATCTCCCTATATAATTGTCTAGTTCGCCCCCACTTGGAGTATGCCTCACAAGTTTGGACGCCATTCTATGAAGTTCATTCAAATAGAATTGAAGCAGTCCAACGTAAATTCATGAGATTTGCTTTGAGAGGACTACCATGGGATGATCTACATAGTTTGCCTCCGAATAGGTGTAGAATTAAACTACTACAGCTGTTACCTCTGTCTCAGCGTAGACTTAACAGCGACATGGTTTTCTTTCACCAATTATTATCAGGACAAATTGACGGGCTCAGTGGCGCGATGGTTAGTGCGATGAACTGCCGCGCAGAAGGTCTAGGTTCGATTCCCAGCCGTAGCAACACCTAAATGATTTTTCACTGGCCCTCCTCTCGTGATGATCTGACAAATCATCCGAGTAGTATAAATTGTCATGAAAAGCTTATCTCAACCTAGCCGTTCGGATTCGGTATAAAACGAGAGGTCCCGCCATCGTGCTAAGAAGTACACACGCACACATGAATGGTTGTGAGAAAAAAGCTAGGCCCTGGGTACTAACGAGCCTGTTGCGCCATAAATTTATGTTTTTTTTATTTTTTAAATTGATGCCCCTGATCTTTTAAGTGCTATTGGTTTTAATACTCGGAGAGGTTCCTACAACCTACGTAGATTAAATATATTACATATACCTAATCATAAACAGAACTACGGTATGCATGAGGCTATTAGCCGCATGAGTAGAGTTTATAATAAAAATTACGATGTAGTTGATCTGCATGTTAGTAAAAGTAGTTTAAAAAATACGCTGCGCAATCGCATGATAGAATCGGTATAAGTGTATGTAAATTACTTGTTTTGTTAAAAGTATAAATAGCTTAAATGTAATTTCTTAGTTTATTGATTTTGTCAGTGATGTTAAACCTAATAACGTCTATGTTCTGTTATGCCTGTGGATGCATATTTTATGCTGTGGCAAATCTCTGCTCGTAGATGCTGCATGTATTAAGTGCGCCACGACGCAGATCTGATAGTGTTAAAAGACAAAATAAAGTATTCTTAAACTTGTTTTTAGGCTCTTATTTCATATGAAATGCCTGCTCTATCATTCAGTTTTTATGATACACCATACGGTGTAGCGGTGCCTATTCAAAACAATGGACACACAGCTAATATTGCACTCCCTAAGCCGTCATCGAAGTACATGAATGCATTTTGGCAAGCCCTTGACAAGATATCACCTCAGATCTCTGGTGGACCATTGCTAGATGGAACTTTTATCACAGACAGCGTTCACTTCCATTGGGGATCAAGGGACACCCACGGGTCAGAGCATGTCATAGATAGTACACGGTTTTCAATGGAAATGCACGTTGTTCACAGGAATGGAAAATATAAGACAGTTGAAGAAGCTCGAGATCATGAAGATGGCCTAGCAGTTTTGGCTGTCATTTTTAATGTGGAAGTAAGTATTTGTACTTTTCCAGGGACTTGATTCTATGTATTCATTATTTTTTTTAGAATGATGCTGTTGAATTTGATGGTCTTACAGGAGTTATTTCTGCTCTTCAGTCGATAAGCGAATATGAGAAGATGGCAACAATAAGCAACTTTACATTGTCGTCTCTTTTTGGGAACTTAGATACAAGTGAATTCTTTACGTACCAAGGTAAGGATGTAAACATACATCATATAATTTATTTGATTCACTAGTTGTACCCTTATATTTAGGCTCATTAACTACGCCACCTTGTTCACAAGCTGTAACTTGGATAGTCTTTTCAAATACAATTCCAATCACACACGAGCAAATGGCAGATTTTCATTTGCTTGCAGACACCCACGGTGAAGTATTACAAAACAACTACAGATCTCTACAATCGAAGGGCAAAAGGCAGGTGATCTTTCGTAAAAATCGACTGAACAAAACAAAGGACGTACTGAAACAAATTAAGCCTATGCCATATGCATACATAAAACACGATGAGTGAAAAGCGAAAATATATCTTAGATATTCTCAATGTTATTATAATACATTTTAAAAATTAATTATTTAAATTTGTGATGTTTTATCTTCGCTTCTGATCTGATCCGGCCCTGATAATAAAACAAAAACAACTAGGATCACATGAAAGCTTGAGTCAATCTTGTTGGTAGCATCAGCTACTATTTAAATTATTGTAAAAAAATGAATTTGGAATAAAAATAATGATTTAAATGCCAGGTACATACATACCTACCTGTAGATACCGACGATGTATACATATTCGATTTAAACAATAAAAAAACTTCTACATTGTTAAAAGAGTATATATGTTTGAAGCGGTAGGATTTTCGAAAAATGTATCCATATATTTGTATATTTATGTATTTACTTACTTACTAACTGAAGGATTGAAGATTTTTCGGTCGCCCTAGGATGGTTGGGTGTTGTACAACGGGGGTAGACTTGGCAATGCCCAGTGGTTGTAACTCTGACTACAAATCAAGTGCTTGTTTTTAACCTCCAAGTTGTACTGGTCTCATCCAACCGGCAGACATTACTGCTATGCAGGAAATACCATGGGATGGGCATGGCAAAAAGAAGATGAAAAACTGTGACATCTATTATGGACTGTGTTATAGTGAGAAGAAACAGCGACTATTCGGTTGCTAGACTTAGGCAAGAAGTTTTATGTTTCTGTTAGATGGCAACACTTGCCATTGAAAATTGACAGATTACACTTTTGGAGACTCTCGAAGATTCCATGATAGACATCGCGTGTGGCTAGCTAATAAGTTACCTTTTACAGTTCATAGTTTATATCTTTATATAAAGTTATTGTAGTTGCTTATCTCTTTTCTATGCTCACCGACGCAGCAGTGGCGACAAGGATCGTGAAGTTTTTTTACATTAAAGAAAAAAAATTGCCATAACATATGCTTCCTTTTTTTTTTTTTTAAATATGTTTTTTTTATTATTACAATTATTACAATTAAAAATATTACAAATTTAAATTTAAATCTGCAAAGCCTAATTGGCTTGTCTGCAGAAGACTGTTTACAAAAATGATTTTATATAATTTCAAGTGAGTTTTAAAATAGTCTCTTCAAAATTTGTTATAATGTTTTTTTTTTTATACATCATTATTTAAGTAAAAGGATTTAGCTTTTTTAATTAATGCTGGTTTTTTTAAGTTCCTTATTTCTATTGGAAGCTCGTTCAAAATTGTAGGGATTGTAACCTCATATTTCCTGCGGCCGTATTCATTCCAGTATCTCGGGATTGTGAGTTGATTTTGTTGTCTTCTCCTGGTGTTATATGCTTGTTGAGTTTGAAGTTTGTATGTATCGTCGTTGTGAAAGTTTGATATTATTTCAAGTTTGTGCAGTTGTGTGATATCTAGCAGTTTTATGTCTTCGTCGATGAGTCGTCTGTCGTAGTGTTTTCCTAATTTCGATTGGTATACAATCTTTTGAAGTTTACGGTGTATATTTTCAAGACTGGACATTTGGGGAGCCTTACCCCACGTTAGAATGCCATATCTTATATGTGATTCCGCTAGTCCATAGTAACACTGTCTTAGAACATTTGCTGGACAATGGTGAAACAAAGCATATGCACTATGTCTTAATTTGTTTGTTAGTTCTTTTATGTGGGTACTTCATTTTAAGTTGTAGTCTAGAGTGATACCGAGGTATTTGTATTTTGACACATTTCCTATCATCTCCCAACAGTTGTCATTGTTATCCAGATTGAGGTAATCTCTTGCTGTATGAATACATTTAGCTTCGTGTATTTTTATTTTTATTTTGTGTTTTAAAATATGTGGTGGTCGAATGTGCATGACTTTAGTCTTTTTTGCATTGATAATTAAACCGTGGTCATGGCACCACACCGTTACTGCATCAAATTCCTTTTGCATTATTGCCTCTGCTGTCTCAATATGTCTATGGCTCAATATAATTGCCGTATCGTCGGCATATGCATATCCTTTACTGTTTTTGAGTACTGATCGCAAATCATTTACATATATGATAAATAAAAGCGGACCCAGTTTTGATCCTTGTGGAACTCCATAAATTGAGTTTTCATGTTCGCTGTAATGTTCGCCGATTTTTACACTGAATTTTCTTTCTTTTAGATAGCTTTCAAACCAATTCAAAATTGGTCCTCGTACACCGACTTTTTCTAGTTGCCTTAAAATGTTTGTGTGGCTCAGGGTATCAAAAGCCTTTTTAAAATCTATAAACAGTACAATAGAGTTTTGGTTTTTATCCAAGTTACAATAAAGCCTATTCGTGAAATCTCCTAGCAATCTGTTTATGCTTTTATTTTTTCGGAATCCAAATTGATTTCCCTCTAGTAGTTTGTACTTTTCTAAATAAGTATATAGCCTCCTCGTGACAATTTCTTCACGTACTTTGTCTATCGCTGGCAAAATGGAAATTGGTCTATAGTTCAGTATATCATTTTTTTTGCCACCTTTGTGTATTGGGCGCACAACTGATGTCTTTAGCGAAGATGGAACAATTGACTGCTCGAGGCTCTTTCTTACTATTTCAGTTATAACCGGGCATAGTTTTTTTAAGTGCTTAGGTCTTATGCCATCTATTCCTGCCGATTTTTGTTCGTTAAGTGAACTTAGCACATTTCCAACTTCTCGCATGGTAAGCATGGTAACTTCTTCTATAAATATAGAATGTTGCGAGCTGTTTATTGGACCATGAAAGCTTGTTATGTCACATTCATGTACTGTGTTGGTTATTTCTGAGGTAAGTCTTGTTGCAAACATGTTTACAAGTTCACCCAGATTTTCAGTGTTTGCGAAGTTTTTTTGTAGTGTTTCATCCAGGTTGCTTATCTTTTTCCCAAGAATTGAGTTTACTATTTTCCAGGTTTCTCTAGGATTAGTTTTTGCTTCACTGAATTTATTTTTATAGTATCTGGTCTTGATGTAGTTAATTTTTTTGTTTAACTCATTTCGGTATTTTTTGTATTCTTTTTCGTAGTCCTGATTTCTTTTGTTGTTTTTGAGTCTTCTGTATAGCCTATCTCTTTCTCTGCATGCAATTTGTATTTCGATGGTCACCCAGGCATGCTCAGTTTTTCTTTTCTTTTTTCGATTGTTGCCGTTGATAAGTCAACGGCGTTATTAAATTTTTGTATAAAGTTCTCGTAAAAATCATTTACTTGAGTGAAATTGTAAAGTTCATCCCAATTTTGTTTAGCAATCTCTTGCGAAAGAATTTTATTCATAATTTGTTTTTTATTTTGAATCAGTCCTTCTCTTTCATTGCACAGAAGCGCGGTATATATTGCATAGTGATCAGATATATTTATTTCTACCACTGCGGATTTAATCATATTGCTTTGTGTGCGTATTAAGCAGTGATCAATCAAAGTTTAAGAATTTATTTTTATATCAACTCTTGTATCTGACATTATTGTATTCATCAGTCCTTTTGATGATATCATTGATAAATAATTACCGACACCAGTATCATTCAATTTGTTAATATTGATATTAAAATCGCCTATAATAATTAGACTTTTTTTGTTATTGATTTCTTCTATATTGTTGCTTATCTCTTGGATAAATTGGTTTACATTAATTTTTGGTGGTCTATATACTGCCATTATTGTACCTTCAAATTGCTCTCGCTTGGTGTTCAGTATAATACTTTCGTAGTTTGAAGTCTCATATATTATTCTTTCATACATAATGTTATCTTTTACAAAATCAGCTATTCCTCCTCCCTTTATGTTTTGCCTGTTACAAAATTCAGAGTTAAATCCATCAATTTTAAAAAAGTTGTTTTCCGCCGCTTTAGTATTAATTTCCGATAAAACAAATATATCAACATATTTCAAAATATTATTTATAATGATTAAAAATGCATTTAAATTTTTTCTTAGCGATCTTATATTTAAGAAAAAACATGAAAGTTCGTTTATATTGCTTATATAGCTGTTGATTTCTTCACTTGTTTTCAGAGTTTTAAATTCTATATTTTTAATTTCATTTATTTCATTTTCCATTGTGGTGTTTTATTTTTGTTCGCCACTGTAGTTAAAAAATAAGAGAGTAACAATGCTTTTTTATGCTATCCTATTAACCTCATCTTCGGTCTCTATCTCAAATATCTCCTCCATCATTCTTTCTTGCAAGAATTTTATTACTCCTACCTAAACCACACAAACTTCCAGTTAGCAGCTTTTGCTTTGGTTCTTGCAACCCATAAAAGCTTCTTGAAATGTGCGGTTAATTGACTGTTCACATATATTTTTGTTTGGCGTATATGGAATTTTCGGGTGTGTTGTTTTTGTTTATGTCGTTAAATGTGAGAGACCTTTTTGTTTTTGCCTTTTCTATAATTGCATATTTTGTTTGCTTTCGTGTTAGGCTAACTGATATGTTCTTCATTTGTTTATTTTTTCTGTCTGCATAGACATATATTTCCTCAATATCACTCTCGCTTAAAAAAATACCCAACGCATTACCGAATGCACTCACGACATCAATCGCATTCTCTTGTGCTTCATTGGAACATTTTTAATTTCAATGTTTTTATCTATTTGTTTTTGTTCCAGTGTGTTTATTTGTTTTTGTAGGCATTTGATGTGTGTGTCTCTTATTTCATTTTGGTTTTTATATTCACCAATTTCTTGCATTAAAGATTTAATAGGTTCATTGTTTTTGGATATTGCATTATTTAATTCGTCGTATCTTGTGCTAGTGAACTCAACAGTTTTGGCATAATCTTTAAGCATCTCTTTGATTTCTTTTAGTTCATTTTTTATCGAGGTATTATCATTTTGAGGAGCCGATTGATTATTTGCGTCTTTCTTAGCTTCTTTTGGGGATTCGGTCGATCTGGATCTTTTTGCTGGTTGGACATTTTCCTCTCTTCATGTTCTCTCTTCCCTTCCTCTGCATGATGTACCTACATTCCCATGATTTTTTAGTTGTTGCAGACCATTTTCTCCAAGTATTAAATGAAACGGGAGAACATTCAAAGTGGTAATTTCCTTTACATATTCCACATTTTATGTAATCTCCATCCATAGGCAGCGGGTCATCACAACGCGAGCAATTATTTTCCATATTGAAAACTGTTTACCTATAAGATTCTTACCAGAAATCCAATAAAGAAAAACTAATTAAAAATGATTGTTTTATTTCTTCTTTTAAGTCGACTTTTTACAATTTTTTTCACTAGGCGGATTAAAAACACGTCTGCACTCTTTCACTCACTCAGTTCCTGCAGGAACACCGGGACATTCAGTTCCCGAAAAAAACGTTTTTCAAATTATTAGACGTACCTACTCATGACTAACCAAAATACACTACAAAAGAAACTATCTGAACGTGTTTTGGAAGAGAAAGCTGAAAAACCTTCAGTGGAGTATATTCTGGAAGTGCTTAATAAAAATATTTACGAGTTTCGGTTCAATGAGGAATGTGGGGTTACATTCGAGCATTGGTATTCGCGGTACAGCACATTGTTTGACAAGGACGCAGCAAACGTAGGGGCAGCGCTAAAGGCAGGCTTCTGATGAGGAAGATGGGAAGTGTCGAATATACCAGATACGCCAACTACACTCTGTCTCTGAAATCTGAGCAAATTAACCTCGCGAGTACAGTCAGCAAACTCAAAAGTATTTTCGGAAAATCTGAGTCACTATTCAGTTTCAGATTCAATTGTTTGCAAACAGTAGATATAAAGGAGCATAGAAGATTTTACGCACTACGCTAGCAGAGCGTCTACTAGTCTACGACCAGTTCAAGTACTTCAGTCACCGAACGAAGCCGATGTTCGTTCGCGATTACTGACGTTGCTGGAGACAGGAGATACGTCTAGAATCACACTACAAAATTGGTTGTTGGAGTGCCAGCGTATCGCTTATCTAACATATGGCGTGAAACTCATAGAATCTGCGGCTCATCACCAAACAGTTGATGATGTGGCATCAACTAGCATACCACGCAACCACAGCAACAACAATAACAACATTAAACAACCTAACACACAAGGCAATAGAAAACATTCTAGACCGTGTTGGGGCTGCGGAGCAATGCATTTATCGTACAGCAATCACACCTGTTCATCATGCCAACAGAAGGGAAACAAGGAATGCTACTTTTCATGTTTCGACCGCAAAGCATCAACACACGACGAAGCGGCAAATAAAACAATCCAGCGAAATAGAAAAGGTAAATAACATCGTCAACGCAAAAGTTTCCAGCGCAGAACACAAAACGTTTCAGATACTGCTCGTGATGTCACCATCATCTCTCAGGAAATTTGGAATTGGTTGGGAAAACCGAAAATTCTAGAGGTAGACGATGGATGCAAGGATTGACTTACAATAAACACTACTCGAGGACTATACCACAGCACCGGTATCAGCACAGAACTCAGAAATCAAGAAAAATGTTTTTTCTTTAATGCAGCGATTCGCTATTTGGGTCACGTGCTTACTCCAACAGCATTGAAGCCAGATTCAGACCAGACTATGGCTACTCTATTTTCATTTCACCAATGCCAGCGCCTAATTGCCTTATGCAGTTACGTTCGTTTTTGGGGGCGTTAACTATTACGGGCGATTCATCCCGAATATAAGACAACTCAGCACTCCGTTGTACGCGTTGCTAAAAAAGATTGCAAGTGAAATTGGACTGATTCTTGTCATTCTGCATTTAACAAGTTCAAGAGCATTCTTTCATCGGATTTGGGTTTGATTTATTACAACCCGAATTTACCGTATCAGCTGACGCATTTAATACTGATCTTGGAGCTTGCATCTCACATTAGCTACCAGATGGAAATGTTAAAGCTGTTCATCATGCATCTCGTCCTCTCACACATGCAGAGAAAAAATTACAGTCAAGTGGAAAAGGAGGGGGTCGCTTTAATATTTGACACCAAGAAATTCCACAGGATGCTACTTGGTAGAAACTTTATTCTACGGGCGGACCATAAGCCACTGTTTTCAATTCTTGGTTCTCGAAATGGAATCCCAGCTCGGACAGATAATCGTCTCCAACGGTGGGCATTAACACAACTCTGTTATGAATTCACAATCGAGTACGTGCGAACGATTAAATTCGGAAATGTGGATATTCTTTCGCGTCTTATCAATCAACATAATAAGACAAATGAAGATTTTGTCATCTCGCAGATATCACTGGAAGAAGATTTCGGAGTAGATCTAGAATTTATTATCCACAAAGTACCAATTTCTTTTGAAATGGTTAGCAAACCAACGTTTAATAACGCAAATCTCAACACAATCAAGAAATACAAAAAAAAGCTTTTTCAAGAAATTCATCAAGGTCACCCAGGTCAAATTTCCAGTCAGCAGTACCAACAGTTTTGTATGTCTGGGGAATAAAACATTTTCGTACGACGTTGGATATACTTCGCATCCCTTTAGAATTCCAGAAATCTCTGACAAAAAACGTTAACCAAGAAAAGCAGTTCAACCGACATCATGAAGCGACATTTCGTAAGTTTCAAGAAGGAGATCTAGTTTTCGTCAGACTATTTATTCACAACAAAAGTAGGCTGGAAGCAGGTATGGATGAAGCTAATTTCCAATCACGCGAAAACAATCCAGAAATACTGCGAAACAATTTAATATCGAAAGACTGCATACGAGACCGCCAAGACCTTCCGCATCGCGTATATCTTAACCTCTCGATTAACACCATACCACCAGCATCGAATGTCGAAGAACAATGGCAACGATTATTATATCAGCCGGAACTGATGCACTAGGTTTCTCGGCCCCACCAGCAACAAACCCCTGGTTCGATGTGGAATGCCGACAGATGCTTCACAGCTAAGAACACCGGCTTTTCAGAAAGAAGATGATCCGTTAGAATGTACTGCTCAACCGATTCGAAAGCATGTTTCTTATGGCGTTCTCCATTGGTAAATAAGTCACACTTTTTTGATCTAGATCTGCCAAAAGACCGATTTTGAAAGTTGTTGTGTTCCATTGGACAAAAAAATTGTTTTTTTTTTATCAAAAAGATTTACCTCTCCTTGTCCTTGCACTACACTAGCACAAATGATAGCTGTCAGTCTGACAAGTGATTTTCGTTTTGATATAATATTCTTTCGGTTGTGAAAAACTATTATAAACCATTAAAACTGCAGCATTTCGATTTGAAATATAAATTTAATCAATAACAAACAACCTGTGTTACTGAAAACTTGACAGCTTCATCGATACTTACTTTACAGACACGAAATTACAACAATTCAAAGACAAGCAAAAATCAATCTCAAATAGTGTTCCATAAGCAACAAAAAGATCAAATTTCAGATAAAAATCCAGATTTTCCAATGGAAAACGCCATTACACTCAGTCTGTAGGGGGATTTTAAAAATCGAATACACTGTTCATTAACATATAAATTTTATCTCGGGTGGTATTTCCTTAACAAAGAATTAATTTAACTAGAAAACAGAACAGACCTTTTTTATACATTCTTATCAAAAATGAATGAGTTTCAGGTAAACTGGAATTACCATTAACATTATATCAATATATTAAATCAGCAAAATTATTGAATGCAATCTGATAAATAATGGGCTTCTAAATTAGGTAAACAAACTGATAAAACTTTATGTTAACAAAAAATCTTCTTTTTTTTTAAATAAATGTGAAAAAAACCTTCTGTTCACTCTTGGCAACTCTTCCCAAACCCTCTATAAAAATAATATATTTGGACATTTATTCCAAATCTTCGGATATAAAAGAGGACGTATATAAATGCAGTAAAAAGTATTCAGATTCGTTTTAAAAATAATAATGCTATGACAAATATCAAATGTCCCTTTATAATTATTAACATTTATCTACATATAATCTTAAAACACTTATAAAAAGTATAAAAACATGGTAACTGCTTTAGGACATTAAGCCTAGCTTCTTCCTTTATTTGTATAACTTTGCATTATTATTGTTACCACAAAAAAGAGGACCACCTATTTAACGTCAATAATTAAGCAAATTTTAGAAGCTTTCCAGACTTTTGCCGTTTTGTCGGTTGTGAAGTTTGGTATTATGAACAAAATTGTGGTCAAAAACCATCAGTTTCACAATTTTTCATTGTTGAAGTTTGCCTGTCCAATGCATTAATGCAAATTATTACCAAAATTGACAACCTTAATAAAATTGATAATATTTAGATTGCAGAAAAATCCAGATATTGTTAAGAGCACTTCACTTTTGCCAAATATATTTTTTCATAAATATGTAGAACATATTCAGGACTAAGGGAAAAATAGAAGTCCATTAAAATACTAATCTTTGGAAACAATTTATTTCTTTTTTACTTCAAATATAGGTACACGTCTCCAAGTTTATATTTATAATATTCGAAACTGTTGGCTGCTTCCTAATTTGTTATTTTCTTCATCCGGTCTTACAAACTACAACACAACACATCTTTTTTTATATTTGATTAATACAATTTTAATTGAATAATTGGTTTTGGTAATGTAAACATTTCTTTCATATATCATTTTTACCCACGCCCACTTTTTTGAGACGTTTTCATACAAAAACCATTTGTATACCCTACGCCATACCATATGCAAGAGAAAAATACGTTGCTTTTTTTTTTTTTAAGTTTATTAGTTTTTGAAAAACTTTTTAACATCTCTTAGAATAGGTACTAATTTATATACATGTGATTTTGTCTTACATATACGTTTAAGTCCTTTTTGAATGTTTTTATATTTGTTTGATCACTTATAAATAATGGTAGCTGATTAAATATATGAAGTCCCTTGTAGAATATTTGGTTGTTAGTTCTCAACAGATTGACTCTTGGTATATCAAAATTTCTTCTGTTCCTCAGTATGTAGCTGTGACTGTCTGAAACGTAGTTCAGGTTTCTTTTTAGGTACTCTGGTAACATATCGTTTTTAATTTTATATACAAATATTAAATTTCTTACTACTAATCTTTGTTTCACACTTAAAAAATTTAATGAATTTAACATGTTATTTATTGGCGTATAAACATTAACTTTTAAGATTGCTCTCATTGCACGATTTTGTAATTTTTGTAATCTCCTTTTGTCAGTTTCACTAAACATAAATAGAATGGACGCACAGTAATCAAAGTGAGGTAGAATAATTGTATTATATACTGTTATTGCACATTTTCTATTAAGTGTTTTTCTTATTTTAAACAAAAAATTAATCTTTTTACTTATTTTCGAACAAATGAAATCGGCATGACATTTAAAATCTAACTTATGATCTATTATTGCACCAAGATATTTTATTTGTTTAACTATTTCTAGTTTCTCATTGTCAATTTTAATTTCGATATCTTCATTACTATTTAGGAACATACATTTAGATTTATTGACATTTAACTTAAGCTTTTTACTATTTAACCATACATTTAAATGACTAAGGTCTTCTTCAAGTTTTTTTTTTATTTCATGAACATTATTACCACAGGCATAAACAAGTGTATCATCAGCAAAAAGCATTACCTTACAGAATTTTAGGACTCTAGACATGTCATTTACATATAACAGGAACAGCACAACTCCAAGGATTGAGCCCTGAGGAACACCTATCTCCACAAACTTCGCCCTTGATATTTCATTGTCAACTTTCGTAAATTGTTGTCTATTTGAAAGATATGTCGTAAACCATTTAAGCTCATTGTCTTTCACACCATAACTTTTTAGGTTGTCTGATAGAATGTCATGATCAACTGTATCAAATGCTCTCTGAAAATCGAGAAACACTGCACCAATTTTTCTTTTTTTTGTCAATTATATTTTTTCACTCGTGTATCATCCACATAAGCGCAGTTTCACAGGATCTACCAGATCTAAAGCCAGATTGCTGTTCAAACAATATATTATTTGTTTCAAGGTAATTAACAAATTGTTCAGAAACCACTTTTTCAAATACTTTTTCAATAGTTGGTAGAATGTTTATTGGACGCAGTTTGTCAGGGGTTTTAGCATTTGCAACTTTTTGCACTGGTATTATCACAGATTGTTTTAAACAGAGAGGGAATTCTCCTTCGGACAGCGATCTATTTAACAGATTTAAGAACTGATCACCAAATCCTCTAAGTTATTTAAAAATATTGCACTATTAACCCCATTTATATCTTTTTTATTGTTCATCTTTTTTAAAATATTGCACAGTTCAGCCTTGTTCTCAATTAAACGGAATTTAAAATTGCACGTAACCGGTTCTATTAGACTATCATATATCACAGATGGAATTGATTTGTTTATGTCCTTAATACTATTTATAAAGAAGTTATTCAAATAATTAGCTATTTTATTTTTGTTTTGTATGGGGTCACCGTTTACTACAATTTCTTTTATTGCACTTTTTTCTTGGCCTAGCACGAAACGTTTCAATGTTTTCCAAAGACCAATTTGATCCCCAGCTCTAGCACTAAGTTCGTTTTGAATGTATTTATATTTAGAATTCTTTTGGTCGAACCATACAAGTTTTTGATAAACTTTCTGTTAGTTTTAATGAAATGAAAAAATCATGATTTGTCTTTTTAATACCCTATCCCATATGGGTATATTAGTTTGGACATTTAGTTTGTAACATAGTGAAATAATTTCGCTAGATATACCTCAAAGTATATGGATAGACTCAGAACTAGCTGAGTCAATTAAGCCATGTCTGTCTGTCCTTCCGTCCGTCTGTGTGTCACCGATTTTTGGGCCTTAAATTTTGAGCTAGAGTCTTGAAAACTCTGGTACGAAGTATACAGTATCTTGTAATACAGACTCTCTATCCGACAAACCAGAACAACTGTAAACATTTTCGAAATTCGCCCACTGTCACGCCACTTCTTAGAAAAACGTAGTTTTGAGCCAAACCATTAGAGATTTTGAAAAAACGTTTGAACAAGATATCTAGACAATCCTAATGTCTTTATTTCGTCTATACAAAGTTTTTTACCACGCCCACTTTTCAGTAAAAACGTTTTTCGGTGAAATTTTAAATATTTCGAAAAATATTTATCATTTGTTACATAATATAAATATTTCTTCTATATATCATTTTAACCTACGCCCATTTTTTGGAGGCGTTTTCATACAAAAAACATTTTTATACCAACGCCATACCATATGCAGGAAAAAAACGTTGTTTTTGGTCGAACCGTACAGGATTTTGATAAACTGTCTGAACAATATGTTGCGACAATTTCAATTTTGACATATCAAGGCCATAAAATCCGATGGTTGGGTGTTGTAGAATGAGGGTAGACTCTAATTGGCTTTAATTTTGGAATGCCCAGTGGTTGTAAGTCTGACTACATATAAATGGCTTATTTTTTACCCCCGAGTGGTAACACGACGAAAAACAGCAACACTATAAACAGCCAGGTCAGAACGAAACTGAATGAATACCCGGCCTGCTGTCCCACGCGAACCTAGACAAGCTGCTTCGACATATTCGGACAACAGGTTGTCTAGAAATTTCAAGGGTTATTCAGGCCCCTTGAACAGAGATGGTGGCGGATGAACCGAAAGGCCAACGGCAGCGCTCAATCCCGTAGTAGATACTGATGGCCCCGTGTCCTAGGGGTATCTAATAAATTGGAACTGGCCCTCCAGGTTGGGGGTTGTGCTTTGGGTTAACTACCCACCCAATTAAAAAACCATTGTTACGAAGCAACCAATAGCCTCGGAAAGGACTAATTTTATTGGCAAGGCAACGACGTTCGTATCTGCACCTGCAATATGAGAACATTAAACAGGAGAGGGGCAAGCGAACAACTAGCGGAAGCCATAAGCTACTACAAAGCAGACATTACTGCCACCCAAGAAATACGATGGGATTGGCCGGGCAAAAAGAGGATGAACAACTGTGACATCTACTACGGACCATGTTATAGTAAGCAGAAACAGCGACTATTCGGATGCGGATTTGTTATAAGTGCCAGACTAAGGCCAGAAGTCTTTTGTTTCCAAGACATTAGCGAACGCATTGTAACGATCCGCATCAAGGATGCATTCGCCAACATTAGCCTTATATGCGATTACAAGGACTGCTTCTATGAGCTCCTTGACAAAACCTATGAGCGACTACCGAAGTGCTTTGACTTTGCTACGGAACGAAATGCCACTATAGCCAGCACACTGTTTCCTCAACTCGATATAAAAAAAATGGGACATGGCGGACTCTAGATCAACGAACGAATTGATCACATAGTGATAGACAAGAGGCACGCATCCAGTATCTTGGCTGTCCGAACATTCCGAGGAGCTAACTTCGACTCGGACCACTACCTTGTTGCAGCCAAGGATAGAATGCGGATATCCACCACGACACAACAATCCAGAAATACTGTGAAAATTTAATGTCGAAAGACTGCAATCGCTACAGACCGCCAAGACCTTCGCGCAACGCGTATCCCTAAATCTCTCGATTAACACCATACCACCAGCATCGAATGTCGAAGAACAATAGCAACGATGCCAACAAGCCACTAGATTAGCCGAAACTGATGTGCTAGGTTTCTCGCGCCCACCAGCAAGAAACCGCTGGTTTGATGAGGAATTCCGACAGATGCTCGCAGCCCAGAACGAGACCCACAAGGCTAAGCTGCAGGTGCATACGAGAGCTGCGATTGATCTCTATAGGCAGAGAAAAAGGGAAGAACACCGTCTTTTCAGAAAGAAGACAAAATAGCAAGATAAACGCACGATCGATAATATAGAGAGGTGCCACTCCAGGAAAGATGTTCGCAAGTTTTACCAAAGTGTAAAACGTCAAAGCCAAGGATACAAGGCTCGAACAGAACCACTTCTGCAGACTGTCAGGCAGAGCGAACCATTCAATATTGGCAACGGCAGCGAAAACTGCCAACCACCCTTTCCGCCGAGCTTTATTAAGCCGGCGGAGATGACTTGGTAAGTACCATCCACCATTTCATAAGCCGAATCTGGTCGGAAGAAAGTATGCCTGAAGAATGGACCCTCAGCATCGTTTGCCCGATCCACAAGAAAGTAGACCCTCTAAACTGCGCGAACTACATAGGCATAAGTCTCCTCAACATGACATACAAAATCCTATCAAATCTTCAACACTTCGGCAGATCCTGGAAAAAACCCAAGAAGTCCAAATCAATACCCACCACCTATTCTTCGATTTCAAAGTCGCATACGACAGCATTTATAGAGACAAACTATACAGAGCCATGTCTAGTTTTGGTATACCGCCCAAACTCGTCCGTTTGTGTAGGATGACGATGGAGAATTCTCGCTACTCCATCAGGGTCGGAAATAACCTCACTGACACATTCGATATCAAAAAAGGATTTAGGCAAGGCGATGCGCTGTCATGTGACTTCTTCAATCTGATTCTTGAGAGGATTGTGCAAAACTCACGAGCTAACACCAGAGGCACAATTTTCCAAAAATCTGTACAATTAATAGCAAACGCCGACCATATTGACATCATTGGTAGGACCCAACGTGATGTCATAGCCACGTTTGCTAGTATAGAAAAGGAAGCGGCTAAAATGGGTTTAGCAGTAAATGAGGCAAGACGAAGTATATGCTGTCAACACGAAAGGAAACACAACATCGACGAATTGGACAGAACGTCACCATTGACAGATATTATTTTGAGGTAGTATGGGATTTTATCATTCGTTCTACTTTGAAATCGATGAATAGGTGGTGGTTATCGATTTGGACTTCTTGGGTTTTTTCCAGGATCTGCCGAAGTGTGAAGATTTGATCAGGTTGTTGGCAAACGGTTTCAGGCATTCACATATTACGGCAGATAGAATTTTGTAGGCGATGTTGAGAAGACTTATGCCTCTGTAGTTGGCACAGTTTAGAGGGTCTCCTTTTTTGTGGATCGGGCAAATAATGCTGAGGCTCCATTCTTCAGTCATACTTTCTTCCGACCAGATTCGGCTTATGAAATGGTGGATGTTACTTACCAACTCATTTCTGCCGGCTTTTTTAAGCTTGGCGGGAAGGCCGTCAATTCCGGCAGCCATATTAAGTTTTAGTTTAGAAATTGCTATCCTCACTTTACACAGGTCGGGTGGTTGGCAGTTTTCGCTGTCGTTGCCAATATTGAATGGTTCGTTCTGCCTGACAGCGGAATGTTGTTCGTCATCGCCGTTTAACAGTCTGCAGAAGTGGTTCTTCCATATCCTCAGCATCGAATGTGTCTCAACTACGATATTTCCTTCTTCATTTCGACAGGATTCTGTTCGAGCCTTGTATCCTTGGCTTTGACGTTTTACACTTTGGTAAAACTTGCGAACATCTTTCCTGCAGTGACACCTCTCTATATCCTCGATCGCGCACTCTTCTTGCTCTTTTTTCTTCTTTCTGAAAATTCCCTATGTGATCAATTTGATTGACCGTTCGTTGGTCTGGAGACCACCATGTCCCCTTATGGATATCGAGTTGAGGAAACCGTTTGCTGGCTATAGTGGCATTTCGTTCCGTAGCGAAGTCAATTAGCCTAAGTCCGTTACCAGACGTGTTGTCATGTAGGCTATGTTTTCCGACAATACTGCTAAAGATTTCATCTCTTCCTACCTTTGCGTTAAAATCCCAGTTAGTCGCTCATATGTTTTGTCTCTGTTCTCTCTGTTCAAGGGGCCTGACTAAAAAAAAAATAATAATAAATTTATGGCGCAACAGGCTCGTTAGTACCCAGGGCCTAGCTTTTTTTCACAACTATTCATGTATGCGTGTGTACTTCTTTGCACGATGGCGAGACCTCCTGTTTTATGCCGAGTCCGAACGGCTAAGTTGAGATAAGCTATTCACGACAATTTATACTACTCGGATGATTTGTCAGATCATCACGAAAGGAGGGCCAGTGAAAAATTATTAAGATGTTGCTACGGCTGGGAAGCGAACCCAGACCTTCTGCGCGGCAGTTCAACGCACTAACCATCGCGCCACTGAGCCCCTGACTAACCCTTGAAATTCCTAGACAACCTGTTGTCCGAATATGTCGAAGCAGCTTGTCTAGGTTCGCCTGGGACAGAAGGCCGGGTATTCATTCCGTGCCATACTGACCTGGCTGTTTAAAGTGTTGATGTTTTTCGTCGTGTTATCAACACTCGCGCTTATCGTTTAGCAAGTCAAATCCGGTTGGATGAGACCAGTACCCGATGGTTACCAGTTGGAGGTAAAAAATAAGCACTTGATTTTTAGTCAGAGTTACAACACTGGCCATTTCCAAGTTAAAGCCAATCAGAGTCTACACTCGTTCTACAACACCCAACCATCTACAATAGTATGCGTTAAACAGAATATATGAGAAAATAAATAATATAGAGATGAGGAGGATCAATTTTTTCGTCTTGATTTGGAAAATAATAGCACTCTATTTTTGATATAGATCACTTTTGGAAAATCTCGATTTCAAGTGAGATTTACACCTACATGCACCAACACAAAAACAACAGCAGCTGACTTATGTCAGTTTGAATCTTGCATCTGTGCATCGATTTGGAGTAGTTAAAATATATATGATTTAACAGCATAAGCACTTCATAATAAGTAATCAGACATTCTTCGTGAGCCTTAACAACAAATCCCAATAAACGCTGCTTCGAAGTATGCAACAGCACTTTTTAAGAAATTTCAACCCTGGGTACTCATTCAGTAACTTTAGACTCTCTGAAGGACGAAGCAGAAGTTAAGTGTTAACGTTTTCAAAATCCGCCCACTGCCACGCTCGAAACACGTTCTTTTTGGTCAAACGGTTAAGAATTTTGAAAAAGTCTCTGAACAACACATTTCAATATCTTTTTTTTTATATAACGACTTTTTCCACGCCCACCATTTGTGGGCTTTTTATGAAAAAAAAAGTTTTCGACAAAATTTTGAAAAATTTGAAAAAAAAAAAAAATTTTGTATCGCACGGATAATAGCAAAAAAAACTATTTTCTTAACTGATTGTTCCAGTGACAAAAGAAAAGATTCTGTCTCTAACACCGAAAAGAAACTTCTGGTAAAACTACAAATGAAACGAGTGGTGGGTGAACGACTGGGTCGTATGCAAGTTTCTCTTTAACAGCGAGTTTATTTGACGTTTTGCTTAATGATGCTAAAAATGATATAAATAATGTCGAAATGTGATCATAGAGCAGTGTTTAAGAAAATTGAGTTTATGCATGATTTTTATATGGCAGGTAACAGTAATAACATGGCTAAAAGCAAACAAAAAAATTCCTTAGAATTATGACCCAACGAACGCTGAATACGAAGTTTGAAGAAAATCGGTCAAGTCGTTTAGTCTGGAGAGACGTGTTCGGACAGACGGGCAGACGAACCGACGGACGGATTTCCAAAATTGAGTTCCACTATCATCGTAATGTTAGAATCAATCAAAATATCGAGGTCAATAATTTTCACGACGACAATATCTTTCTCTTTATAAGAGAAAGTCAAAAACTGAGACAATCGATTTCGGTTATATCAAGTTTTTATTTGTGTACCGTCACAATCGCTGATTTACTGGGAATGACAAAACATTCTTCCCTTCACCATTAGGAAACCTTCCTAGTCCAGTTGCATTCCCAAGGCTTAGTTTAATTTGGTCAATAACCCCACTCCAGAACTTTTATGCTGGAGCTGTTACATGCAAAAAAAAATTGGTGTTAGGCTTTCGGTTACAGATGTATGTTGATTGATGTTCTCTGGGCTTGCCTTCCTTGATCATGTGGGCGGTTAGTGGCTACATGTAACAAAAAACAAATGAGAAGGCTACAATCCACTATGTGTATTGTTTTATACCATATCCCATCATATCCTTAAAATTAATATACTTAATATGTGGACTTTATGGCAAAGAAATATTAAAATTGACATCGTCGCAACATATTGTTCAAAATCTTTTATGATTCGACAAAAAACCCAAAAACTGGTGATGTACGGACGGACGTACTGACATGGCTTAATCGACTCAGCTATCGGTTCTGAGTCGATCGGGACAGAAGGCCGAGTATTCATTCCGTGCCATTCTGACCTGGCTGTTTATAGTGTTGCTGTTTTTCGTCGTGTTATCAACACTCGTGCTTATCGTTTAGCAAGTCAAATCCGGTTGGAAGAGACCAGTAACCAATGGTTACCACATGGAGGTAAAAAATAAGCACTTGATGTGTAGTCAGAGTTACAACACTGTGCATTGCCAAGTTAAAGCCAATCAGAGTTCTACGACACCCAAACATCTACAACTAATATACCCCCATGGGATAGGGTATAAAAAGGAAGGGTTGAATGGTGTGTGTCAATTTTATTGTTTTTAAGTAGGTTTATTTTTGTTGGTTCTTATAGTTATATTATAAAATCATATATAAATTTAATTAGAGTATTAGCTGAAATGTTTGTTCATTAAGGTTTCTTTTGTTATTATTGTTTGTATGTGTGTGCGTGCTTGGGGAATATAATTTGTATGTTGCCATTGGCAAATCGCAAATTTTAATTATTGGGCGCTTTAATGTTGTTGTTGCCTCTTCATTGTGACAACTCGGATTCTGCCATCGCGCCCCGGATGAGTTGCTTCGATTCTACCAAGTTTCCATAGTGTTGGAGGTACTTGTTCATCCGGGAGAACCACGAGATGTTTCACCTTTATTTGACCATACGAGGTTAGCAATTTTGTGCGTTGTTGAAGCGGCACAATATATTCGGACTTCCATTTCCTCCAAAAATCTTGCTGAATTGTTTGCAGAAGATGCCTGTCTAGGTGGTTCTTCTGGACGCCTTACAAGTACTGCTCCTATGTTGTGTAATGCCGTACCGATCATAAAGTGTGCAGGCGTCAGGATTGACAAATATTCGGGGTCCTCAGTCATAGGACATAGTGGTCGAGAGTTCAGACAGGCTTCTACTTGACCCAATACGATCGCATACTCCTCAAACGTTAGCATGTAGTGGCCGATGATACGTTCAGATGGTGTTTCATTCACTTTACCCCCGCTTTCCATAGAACGCAAAGGTGTGGAGCTGCTGGAGGGTTGAAGTGCCACTTAGTTCCATTTGCTTGAAGTTGTTCAGCTATATCCTCAGTCCAGTATTTTAGCAGCTCCTTGGAAATTAGTTCCGCAGTCACTGTATATATTTGAGCAGGACCCCCTGTGCGCCGTAAAGCGTTTGAACGCAGCAAGAAAAGCAGGTATGCTATATACGATAAGCAGCTCGAGGTGCACTGCCTTAGTCGAAAAGCAAATAAAAATGGCAATGTATGCCTTTAAAATCTTATTACAGCGACCTTTCCATGCCTTTAGTTGGACGTGTCCAGCATAATCTACCCCCGTTGTGTGAAACGGACGAACTTGAGTTACTCTTAACGCCGAAAGATCGCCCATTTGTTGGTGCATTTGAGGAGGTTTGTGCCTGATACATCGAAGGCAATAACCAACCGCGTTTGAGCTGCTGCTATTTCTTGTATTGGCAGAGGTCCAGACAAACGTTCAGATTTTTTACGGGCGTTGTGGGTGAAGCGAAGCCAATTCGCTGTAGCTCTTATTAATCGGTGCATTGTTGAAAACCGCGATAACTGTGCATTGATCTCAAATGAGTTAACATGTACGCAGAGCTGAAAAATGTTGCACGTGGGGTACCCAGATGCAATAAATTCATTCTTGACCTTTGCAATCTCTGAAGCCTTTGTTTCCAAATCTGTGTTGATCACATCATGTGCAGGATGCGATTTTTCGTCGAAGGTTTGCAAAAACTCAGGGCCATGCCACCACTGATGATTTCTGCCTAGCTCTTTTGAGGTAAGTCCCCTGGACGCGATGTCCACTGGATTGTCCTTGGAAGGAACATAGTTCCAGTAGAAACAGTCCGTCAACTCCCAGTCGCTCTCCAACTCTCGTAGTGGTTAGTTGACTAGATTGTGCGGAAGTATTCTTCAAAGTGATAAAAGTTACTAAGTGGCAAGTAAGCCAAGTAAGTCATTACATTAGCGTGGAGCAGTGGTGCTATCGCCTGGCTCAGCAGTGGGAGTCGTGGGTTCGAATCCCAAGCCGACCCTAGATTTTTTTTTTTTGTTTTATTTTTATTAATTTAATAAAAAAAAAAAAAAAAAAAAACAATAAGTGAGGTGTTAGGAAATAATAACCGGCTATGGAAACCGGTACAGAGAATGAAACCCCGCAGGAGGGGGGAAATTCTCCAACAAAAAAACGGCCAAAGATGACGATGCCTACAATCAACGTATCGCCAACGAAAGCAACAACGACAACAACAACAATATCATCATCATCGTCATCTGCTCATGTAGATGGAAAATCAAGGCTGGTACACGGAACTGTACCAGCGACAACAAAAACTGCTGCACCAACAACATCAGCAGCAGTACGAAGCGAAATGAGTGCGATGAGGCAGAGGAGGATAAACCCGACGTCTAATCTCACCATAAAGAGAAGCCTGGCAACGTCAATTTCGGCGCAGCCAAAAATAGTGGAAGAAGAGGTTGACATTGACCTCGACAATACCGAAGAGGGAGAGCCCCGCTACGTCGGTGAGGGTAACCCCTTCAAAGAGCTAGCGGAGGTAGACGAAGAGCAGCCAGCTTTGGATGATGAGGAGGCAAAGTTAAGCCGAATCATCGCTAAATTAATGGCCAAGCTAGAGGGAATTCGAGAGGTTAAAAAAACAAAAGCCCTCGAAGAGAAGAATAGGCGCCAGAAGCAGCAGCAACAACAGCTGAAAGAACAACAGTTGCTTCAGCAAAAATTTAATCTGCAGCCATTGCAGCAACGTTCTGCTAATATGCAAAAGCAGCAGCAACAACAAATACAACAACAACAGCAGCAGCGACAAAAACAGCAGCAACAAAAGCAGCCGCAACAACAGCAGCTGCATCAACAAAAGCAGCAGCAACAATCGCAGCAGCAGCAACAGCAACAACAACAGCCGCAACAACAGCAGCAGCCACAACAACAGCAGCAGCCACAAAACCAGCCGCAACAACAGAGGAAAAAGAGGGAAGAGGTACCGCCAATAAACGTAAGTGCCCTGGGTACTAGCGACAGTATCCGTATTTGTCAAGTAGTTAGTAAAGATTTTTCTGTGAAACATATTTCATCAGATAAACACAAAATTTTGTGTCACAATATGGAGGGGTATAAAAAGGTCCGCAAAGCCCTAGAGGTGGCTAAGGCAGAATTCTTTACGTATACGCCAAAGAACGAAAAACTGAAAACGGTCATCCTGAAGGGAATCGATCCCGGGGTTGATGCGGAGGAGCTCCTAAACGAGCTCAAGAGTTTTGAGAGCGACGACCTTAAGTTCGTCGGTGTAAAGCCGTTTGCCGCGGTCAATGGTAGGGGTGGTAACCGAAGGTTACCATTTTTCCTAGTCCAACTAACCCCCAACAGCAAAATTGATAGTCTACGCAGAATTAATCGCGTATACTATCATGCTGTAAAATGGGATAAATTAAAAAGGTCAGATCGCATACTGCAATGTATGCGCTGCCAAAGGTTCGGGCACGCCGCTTCTAATTGCAACATGCATATTAGATGCGTTAAGTGCGATGAGGACCACAATTTAAATGAATGCCCTCTAGGTAGCGAAAGGGTTGAAGACATGAGTAAGCTCACATGTGTTCTTTGCGGGAATGCGGGGCACCCTGCTAACTATAAGGGATGTCCTGTATTCCAACAGAAAAAGAAGAGTATGCTAGCTCGCAAACAGGCTGCTGAAGAAGAAAAGCGATCTAAAAGTCGCTCTTTCACAAATAGGGTAGATCCCAACGTGTCCTTTGCCCAAATGGCAGCTGGACCGGGTAAACCCCAGACATCAAAAATGCCTAAGGTGGTTGAGAAAGCACCTGACGCAGATATGGATCTGAAAAAGTTCATGCTGTCATTGAATAGCAAGATCGATCAGTTCCAGAAACAGCTGAACGAGCAAGCAGCACGAATAGATTATATCTATTCGATGTTTGCCGAGTCTAGCGCGCCATGAATATGATGGGTACGTTCGATGAGGTAAACTTTAAGATCCTAGCTTTGAATGTTAATTCGCTAGTCAGGGTCGAGAGAAGAACCGTTCTTTCCAATCTGTTGAAAAACCAACTCCCGGATGTACTTTTGGTCAGCGAAACTAAGCTAAACCAGAGACACAAATTGGGATACAGCAACTACCATGTAGTAAGAAGAGACCGACCCCACTCCTCCCAAGGGGGTGGGGTCGCTGTCTTATTACGCAAAGGCTTACGCCATAACATCATATATAGCGGGGAAGTACGTAGGTTCCAGGTGCTGGAAGCATGCATCGTATGCATTCCTCTCCATAGTCGGAGGAGAATGTATGTGGTGTCGCTTTATGCACCTGAAGCAACTCAACAAACTCAATTTATAGCAGAGCTCGAGGCACTTTTTCGTTGCCTACAGCTTCAATCGGCTGAAAATTATTACTTTCTTGCCGGTGATCTTAACGCTAAGCACGCGGCTTGGGGAAATACAATCGCGAACACTAGAGGTCGACTACTTCAAAATTGGCGGGAGCAAAATATGATTGAGTACAAACTTAGTTTGTACGCGACGGATATCCCATCTTTCCCGAGAGGAAACTCTTTTCTGGACTTAGCGCTTATGGACAATAGACTAGAACTGACAAATAACGCACACGCGCGGAACTGTGTACGAGCATTCGATTACGATAGTGACCACCTCGGCCTCGAGGCCGTATTCAGGATCCCAAACGAGCAAACTCAACTGGAGGAGTTCGACCAAGTCCGCTCTTTCGACTACCGAAGGACGAACTGGCCGCGCTTCGCCAGAGTTGTAAATCGAGAATTACGTTTGAGCGAAATCAACCCACCGACAAACAGAAACCTGACAAACGATGAAATTGACCAAAATTTACTAAAAATGAATGAGGTCATCACAAGGTCAATGGAACGAGCTATCCCTAAGGCAACTAGTTCTGACGACCAGACGGAGAAGTATCGAACGCCAACAATCGATGCACTCCACAAACACAAAAGCATACTGGTCTCCAGGCTTAAACGGCTGCGTAGACAATTTACTGACAGACAAGACCCGGAGATTCGGACATTGAAGTCGTTGATCAAAAACCTTAAACAGTTAATTTCGGAAAATTACAAAAAATCTGTCAGTTTGTACTGGGGCAAGAAAATTCAGGCTATAAAAACCAGTAGCCCGAATATGTTCCCGCAAATAAATAAAATATTCAGGCGAAAAGATCATAATGACATTCCATGTGTCCGAATTTCCCAAACGACAGAGAACAGACAGACGCTCACGGATGTTGGTATAAATCCGGAAAGTGTTGACTCAAACGACGGTTTTTTCACGATCGAAGATCCTCAAGAGAAGGCGAATTCGATAGGCGCTATCTTCGAGACCGTGTATACGGTGAACAGTCCTGTTCGCCCAAATCGCGATATTGAGGAGAGAGCCTTTCTGAATCACTTTCATCTACGTACCGAACTCCAAGCTTGGCGATCTGAGAATAACGGTTTTACCGTATTCAATGACGAAAACCCTTCAAATGGCATAGTCGCCAATAGCATGATGCTGTTCGTTCAAAAAGATGAACTCCTGGACATCTTCGTATCACTGAAAAATAAAAAGTCGGCGGGAGAGGACGGTGTCCCAAACGTCGTATTGAGACACCTGCCAGTGGAAGCAGTCGCTATTTTCACCACGCTGTTTAACAATGCACTGAATAATGCACATTATCCGGTGCACTGGAAAACGGCGGTGGTACATCCTATCCCCAAAAAGGGCAAGGACAAAACAAACCCAGCTAATCTTCGGTCAATAAGCCTTCTGCCGAATGTAAGCAAGGTATTTGAGAAAATAGTCAATAGGGCTCTGCTTAAGTGGGTCGAGGAAAACAAAATTATTCCGGAAAATCAGTTTGGTTTTCGAGCGAGGCATGACACCATTCATGCCGCATCGAAACTAGTGTCCGACATTCAATGGAATAAGTCCAAAAAACAGTGCACAGGGGCCTGTCTGGTTGACTTTGAGAAGGCCTTCGACACCGTATGGTTAGAGGGGCTTTTCTACAAGCTGACCAGACTGGGCATGCGTAAACCCATGCTATATATGATTTATGAAATGCTTATGGGAAAGAAGTTCGTTGTCAAATGTGGCAATGTAACTTCGAGTAAAGTCTTTGAAATTAAAAACGGTTTACAACAGGGGGCGGTTAACTCCCCGATATTGTTTAACATTTATACAAGTGATCTTGTAGGTTCCCTCAGTCACGCTATAGCGTACGCAGATGATCTAGTGGCGTACAGATCAGGTCCGAAAATCGAGGTCATCAACACACTTTTGCAACGTGACTTCGATCACATTAAGGGATATTGCGATGATTGGAAATTGAGGATCAATTTCCAAAAAACCGAAACAATTCTATTCAGGACCCCAGTGCAGAGGGCTTCTTACGATACCAGAAAAAACTGGAAAAAATTGTGTATCCTGGGACAGCATGGACGGCCGTTGGCGGTGAGAAGTGAAGTCAAATACCTTGGCATCTGGCTTGACAAGTTTCTATATTTTAATAAAAATGTGGATGCTTGTCTGGCCAGGGCTAGGGGGGCTTATGCTCTGACAAGAAGATTGTTTCATAGCAGTCAACTTGATTCAAGGGTGAAAGTCATTTGCTACATGGCCCTCATAAGGCCGATCATCGCTTACGGTTGTCCCGTGTGGTTTAATGTATCACCATCCTACATGGAAAGGATACGGCTGTTTGAGAGGCGTTGTCTCCGATCCTGCTTAGGATTGTACCGAACGCCGGACTCCGAGTACATAAAATATTATCGCAACGAGGTTCTATACAATGGGGCTCAGTTGAATAGAATTGACAATTTCCTAATTAAGGTGACTCGAAGGCACGCTTCAAGGGCGATGAGTAGCGACAACAGCCTGATCTTTGGGGCTTATTACCCCAATGAAATGTACATGGAGAGTGCGCTCATGTCCGGCTTTATTCCACCAGAGGCATTCATTTATATCGATTCGTTAGGGTTAATACAAGACAGGAACGGTATCCCGGTTTTATACCATCGCTACCGTGACGCGCGGGACAAGCGGCTAGTCCGCGATGGGCACGTCGACAATGCTCCGGAGCTCCTCCGCTTTAGCACGGCGGTATCGGATCGCGATAGGACCGACGCTGAAAAGCAGCGCACCGAGTTTTGGTGGCTAAACGAGGAAAGTATTTCTGCAGTTCCTCAGGTCTTTGCGGACTTTTAGTCCACTCCTTAGTACTTAAGTAAATTAAATTTAGGTACAAGGTCTGGGGCTGGGCTTATGCACCATATTTTATTTAATATGGTTGCATAAATGCTTGCTGGACCCAATGACGCAATCGGGATGGCAAACCCTCGGGGCATATGCAACGAGTGCTTGCCACCCCGATTATAACTAAGTTAGGTTTAAGTAGTTATGTAGTCTTAAGTAGTGTTAGTTAGGTTTAACTAGTATTAAGTAGTTTAAGTTAGTTTTAGTCTAGATTAAGTTTTTATATAAAACAAAAAAAAATGGTTACTGTTCAAAGTTTTAATTTTTTCTTTGAAAAATCAATTAAACGTCTTTATATTAGTAATAAGAAACAAATGACAAATTCAGGCTGAAAAGCAAAAGAAAAATGTTAGTTATAAGCTTACAGCGCCGCTATGGGCCGATAAGTTAGATTAAGTAGATATGTTATTGATAAGTTAGATTTAAGCATTTTTGTCTAGTATTAAGTTAATATTTTAAGTAAATAAAAAATGAATTAAAAAGTAAAAAAAAAGTCCGTCAACTCCTGAATTTCGGTGACTCTATTGGCCACGAATGTAATTCCAGTGTGCGGCGCTGTTTTGATCCAAGCCAGGGTAATTTGCGACAGTGTGCAGACACTGCCTACTCTTGGGACTGCCACTTCATCACAACCTGCACGGAGTCTGCACGGAGTTCTATGGTCTCAGCGGTACCAATAAATGCGCTAGCAAAACCGCTCCACACAGTGGTGGCTGTTCCTTCTACGTAGATCACTCGGATATACACGACTGCCGTATATTTTTTTTGGATGCATCGCAAGACCCATGTATCTCAATTATGGACTCCTTGGTAAAACATATCCAGCGTGGTATCTCGATGTCTTTGAGTGCGCTTAGTTTGGCTTTTAATTTATGCCATGCCGTAATGATTGAGGTTGACAATTCGCTAATGATTTGTGCTCCTTCCATATCTCTTGCATCAGAATCTTGCCCATTGGATCGAATAATCGGGCAATGTCCGAAAGAATTGTCCTTTTCGTCGTTTTTGAAGGAGAATGTGTCACGCCCTGAATGGCATTGGATTCCTAAGGTTTTTATAGTTGAGCTTTCGTCGAATTACAGTAGTACCCGTATTTCTCTATCTTCTTCTGGAACGGCTTCTAATAGATGGTCGCTATTACTCGCCCATTTTCTCAATAGAAAGCCTCCATGTTTCAACATGGTGATTAGTTGACGTTGCATTTCTCGATCTTCACCAAGTGAGTCTGCCCCATGAATGACGTCATAAACATAGAAGTTTTCATTGGCTATTCTTGATGCCACCGGTAAATCTTCTCTTTCGTCAGCAGCTAGTTGTTGCAGAGTGCGAACCGCCAGATAAGGTACTACAGTCGTGCCAAAGGAGACGGTATTCAACCGATAAACCTTAATCTCCTCATCTTCTTCGTCTCTCCACAAAAAAAGTTGATAAGCTGAATCTTCTTGATATACCCAAATCTGTCTGTACATTTTTTTGATGTTAGCAACAAACGCAATTTTATGTTTTCTGAATCTTGTAACATGATCAAATATTTCGTCTTGTAATCTTGGACCATCGAGCAGATGGACGAATACAATTCGCAGCTTAGTGGTAGAACTGGACTCCATTATCACAGCATGGTGGGGAACGAAACTTCCGTCATATGTTCTAGCTCTATGTATTCTCATCAGGAATACAAGAATGTATTTTCTTGTATTCCTGATGGAATAACCTATTGGAATGAAAGCTTTTCTCCAGTTGAAGATACCTTACCCTCGCTGAGTTGTATGACATTCCTAATGAAGGTCGTACACCTTCCTTGAATGGAAGTTTAACCACTTATTTTCCATCTGCCTTGCGTTGATGAGTTCGAGCAAAGTGCATTTCGCTTTGTTCATCTTCAGGCGATAGCGTATTTTTCTTTCGACTTCCTCGAGCTCCCAAAATTTCAAAAGGATTTTATCGCCATCGCAATCTTCGGTTGTTGTATGGATAGATATTATCGATTGATTTTTTGAAGAAATACACCCCGATAACACCCATATAACTCATTTTTTGAGCCATAGGCGAGCCTGGTGCTCCCTTTGCGATACCATCCAGACGCTCCAAGTAGAAAATCGATTTTGCATCGCTTATTGAATGCCGGATCCGCAAGTTCAAGCTATCGGGTATGATTCCAGTTGTCGCACTGAATGTTTTTAATGGGCAACTCTGCTGTGACCTTGGGAAGGACTAACGCAGTTAGCTGCAGTTTAAACTGCATGTTTGTGATGGAGCCTATACTGAAAGAAACCTTATGCTTGGAATGGCATGTGGTGGTTCCGATATATTAACGTTGCTCTTTTCTTTTTTAAGCTTTAATAATTGTGCGGCAGGATCCAGCAGCGCAAGCAGCAGCACTCCTTGGCTGGCGGTTGTGAAAACCTTGATACGTGCTGGTGGAGCAGGTTTGTTGCTCTGAAGTTTCATCCCCCGAATTTTGCGTTGAAGAGGAGGGTTGTTGAATTGGTGGCTGGGTCGCCACTGTTACCCGTAAGTCATTAGCCTGCATTGCGTTAGCTGGTTCAGGAAGATGCACAACCGAATGATGCCCTTGCTTGCATTTGAGACAAGTAAACGTGCTTCTGCAGTACTTAGTGGAATGCGCATTTGCGAGACAGTTCAAACACAACTTATGTTTCTTGGCGAGTTCCATTATTTTCATAGGTTTAAGTGCCTTGAATTCGAAACAATTCCGAATTGGGTGGGAACCCTGGCACATTGAACTCAGCCACAATCGAGTTGTGCTATCGCACTGTGAGCCCAGAAGTTCTTTTCAATTGTCTAGTTGGAGCAGGAAGTCCAATTATTTCGAGAGTTCTTGTCCTCATTAATAAAATGCTTCAAGTACTGAGTACGTTGGATAATCCACATAAGAGGATATCTGTGCTTCACACATACTGGGAATCGAGAGTGAGAGTTTTTGCACTATGTGAAAGATAAGCACAACTTCCAAGGATTGCTTGGACTCGTTTGTGGTTTCCATCAGTGTTTTGATTGAAGAGTAATTGAAATTGATTGTCTTTTAACAGTCGTACGTTTTGGTATCTTTTGACCAGCGTTGCCCACCCTGCATCAAAATTACCGTCGGTGATGGCCGTGTTTCTTAGCAACCGCTCAGCTTCACCACTCAAATTTGCCTTAAATAATGTAGCTTTTGAACGTTTGAAATTGAATAATTCGAATTAACTAAACTTTCGAATACACCTTTGAACTCAGGCCACATTTGAAAGGACCCAGAAAACGTGGGAGTTTTAATGGGTGGAAGCTTAAATTCAGGGGAGGGGATCTTTGATCCTGATAGCGAATTATTAAGACCACTTTGCGTTGTGCTGTCGACATGCAACAGGCTCTTTAACGTTGAAGAATACCTATTGTATAGTTCCTTTAATTTATGGAAAGTCAATCCTCCATGTATGCAGTCTTAGCTTCTACACTAGGAGCTGCAATTATCTTTTGATGTATTGCCCTGGTTTCTTGAAACGACAATTCCAAATTATTTAATCGCGCCTCAAACATGTGCACCGATTTATTAAATTTGTCAAGTGCCAAATGTGCCTTATAATCGGCGTCTGATTTTTGCCAAATAATTTGGAATAATTCAATTAGACTTGAAATTTTGTTTTTGCTCATTGTGAGAAATGACGATCGACAGCAAAAGAATAAAACAATAAAAAGCAGAAGAACCCCAACACACAATAAATTAACTTTAGGATCAGCATGGATCGATGAATTTAATTTTATTTAATTAGAGCAATAAAATGCAACACACCTGATGAAATGCGTTGCTCCTTTACTGCTCTAGCTTTTCCAGATCCATTTGCTCCTTTAGGGTAAAACCTGGTAATACCGGTCATTTTAAGAAAATCTCAAACAAAACTAAATGTAATGTTCAAATAATATTTTTAATTCATTTTATATTTATTTTACTTATATTTTTATTATTATAAACATTAACAAAGGGAAATAAACCGGACGGAAAAAAGTTATAAACGAAAAATCAAACGCCTAAAATGACCGGGATTGGAGGAATGGTTAGGTAACCCCGGTCACCCATTTTGGCGGTCAATTTTTTTATACACATAAATCACATGTGTAGCCAGACGGACTGTCCCAACCTGAGCATTCAGCGTGAACTCAGACTGCACAGCGTGTACACCTGTACCACATCTCATTGTTGCGCCCAAATTCTCCACAAATGAAGCATTTGTTGCTTCCATCTTCTATGGTGTCATCATTTCAGCGCTAAAATCGGACTCGGATGTAGAATCTTGTAGAATCTTCTTCGTCACCTTCCGAATAGATTTTGGTTTGTTTTTAGACACTGGTAATATCTTTTTGTTCTTCTTGTTCTTCTTGGCTTCTCTTTTAAGTTATTTTTCTTCCAAATTTTGCTTCAAAGGGGTCGATGTTAACAGAGTAGCGTGTTGTTTATCCCTGCACTTCCTTGTCTGATTAGCAACATTTTTTTTTGGCACTGGAAGAATATTTTTAATGCTTTCATTCAAGGCAGCAAATGAAGTTGATGGGGTTGAGATGGTTAAATTGTCTGAGGATTGCAAAATTGGGACTAGAGTTTGTTCTTCATCCGATTTTTCTGTTTCCTTTAGCAACGCTTCAGATGGAAGGAAGTCTTGTTCAGAAAAGACGCCTGGATTGATCGGGAAAACTCCTGTTGCTTTGAACCCAGATTCTCCTTTCGCAACAGACGCAACGCTTGCAAAAGCTTTTCGAAAAAGAGAGGCGAAATCCTGTGGTGTTATTTTTTGTCCAAGATAAGACTTCATGTGCAAATTGCATTCGTTTCTATACGCTGCTTTTAGTGGACCATAAAAAACAACGTCCAGTGGCTGCATCCTGTGGGAGCTATGTGGTGGAATTGATAGCATAACAATATGGTTTTTGCGACAGTATTCGTATGCTTGAAGCGTTATGTGGCTAGAATGGTTGTCCAGAATTAGGAGAACTTTCTCAAAGTTTGTTGGTTTAGCATCTATGACGAAGTGCTTTAGCCAATCAACAAATAGATCTTCTGTTATCCACCCGTTCTTCGAGCATTTATAGAGTGCTCCATGTGGCCCATCATGTTCAAGGCTTGGAGAGTGCCTTGCACGGGGAAAAATGAACATTGGTGGAATAAAACCCCCGGCAGCACTCATAGCACATAATGCCGTTATATTGCGCCCTCTCTCCCAGCTGGTTATAGATCCGACTCTTTTTTGACCAGTTTCTGCAAGAACTTTTCCAGGATCCTGGACGGTGGAAAACCCAGTTTCATCCGCGTTATAAATGTTTCTCGGTTGAAATTTATGTTTCGCCATCACATCCTGCAGCAACTGGTAGAATAACTCTACTTCTTTTCGATTAAATGCAGTGGCTCTGCTGAGGCTAGTTCCTTCGGCTTTCCGAATGGATATTTTATTTCTTTTTTTGAAGCCTTCAAGCCATTCCTTTCCAGCAGCTTTGGAGGACTTATTAAAGTTGTTAACAATGCCATTTTTTTCCGCGTATTCGAAAGCTACCTGTCTCACTTGATACGATGTGCACCCATAAAAAATTTTGGCGAGATATTTGATCTGTGTTGCAATCTCATTTTCCTGGTTTTTATTGAAAACCGTGTTTCGTCCCAGAGATGGCTTACAGAAGTGTTTTTTTTTAGGCGTTCTTGCAGTGTTGAAAATGGTATTTCAACTCATTTAGCTGCGGCGCGAATTGAAATACCTTTTTCAATTCGTTTTTTGTCTTCGTTAATAGCCTCCTCCGACCACGAACCTCTACAAGTCGTTCTTGACTTAGGCTTACCCATCTAGAGACACAAGCAAAAAAAAAATTGTTAATTTTTGCATGAGTAAGGTAATGCCGGTCAGTTGACCGGCATTACCCATATGGAAGCGCTTAGCAAAAAAAAAAAAGGACAGTGAAATTTTAACTTGAGCAATTCAATGTAAAACCGATTCAAAATATTAGTAAAATACATCACAAAGTATGTAAAATATCACTGTACTTATAACAAATAAGGAAAAGTACTTACCCTCTATTTACTGATCAGCTTTTCTTATAACAAATTGAACAAAAACACTAAAAGATCTGTCACTGCCAAAGACCATAACAAAACTAAACAGTGGACAGTGTGGTATAAAACGAATTTTATTGAGCACTAACACATACAAAGAGTTGGTGAATAAATGGTCCCGTTTTCGAGCAACAAGGGTGACCGGTATTACCGACTGACCGGCATTACCCAATTTTACCCTACTGCACCTCCCCCACCAGATCCACAGAAAGACGATCGCACGTACCGACTTTATTTAACGGACTCCGAGGCAGACGAAAGTATATTTAAACTGAATGAGTCACACGCACTAAAGTTTTGTTTCCGAGTACTTCTTCTGTCTTTTTAAATGTCTTTTTCACTGATAGTTTGTAAAAATTGTCTAGATATTAGATCCAGCTCGAAGAACGATTATGTATCGCACGGATACTAGCAAAAACAGAAACTATTTTTTGAACTGACGGTTCCAGTGCCAAAAGAAAAGAGTCCGTCTCTAACACATAAAAGAAAAAAATTACCAACAACTTCTGATTAAACTACAAATGAAAAACATATGAGAAGGCTACAATCCCCTGTGCGGATCGTTTAATACCCTATCCCATCCCATCCTTAAAATAAATATCCCCAAAATGTCGGCTGAAATATAGAAAATGTCATAGTCCTAACATATTGTTCAGAATGTTTATCAAAATCTTTAATGGTTCGACAAAAACAATGATTTTCGCCTGGTTATGCTATGAAGTAGTGTATAAGTTAACACACGAGTTCCCACTGTCGAACTAATTCCCACAATCGGATTCCAAGAAGCGACTGCAGTAAAATTTGCACTTCAGACAAATTTCCAGAAATTTGACCTGAATGAATGTGAATGGTGCAAGTAGCTTAGTAGGCAAAAATAATCAATAAATAATTGTGCAAATAATTATGTAGTTCCGTTTTAAGTTTTGATCAAAATAAAGAGGAAGTAATCCTCCAAAAAAATTATTTTTTATTTTCTTTTTCGTGTTAAAATATTAACTTATACAAATAGTTTTTGTATGAAAACCCCTCCAAAACGAGGGCATGGGTTAAAATAATATATAGAAGAAATGTTTTGTCTAGATATGTTGTTCAGACACTTTTTAAAATCTCTAATGGTTTGGCCTAAAACTACGTTTTTCTAAAAAGGGGACGTGGCACTTGTTCTGCTTCGTCGGATTAAGAGTCCATATACCAAATTTCAAGACTCTAGCTCAAAATTTAAGGCCCAAAAATCGGTGACACACAGACGGACGGACGGACAGACAGACATGGCTAGATCGACTCAGCTAGCGATCTGAGCCCATCCATATACTTTGAGGTATGTCTAGCGAAATTATTTCACTACTTACAAACTAAATGTAAAAACTAATATACCCCTATGGAATAGGGTATAAAAATAAGCACTTGATGTGTAGTGAGAGTTACAACCACTGGGCATTGCCAAGTTAGAGCCAATCAGAGTTTACCCTCATTCTACATTACCCAACCATCCAAGTTTCGATTATCACAGCATTCACTATTTAAGGAAACAAAGAGTTGAGAAAACATATCATATTTGCTATCACAGCTAGAGTTTGAATCACTTTGGAGATGGAAATGTTGTACTTTTTCGCTTTAAGTTAACAAATTTCCAGAATGAAATGGGATTTTTTTAAATCACCTTTGACATTATGAAGGTAATCATTATATGATTTTTTAAAATTTGTAAAAAAAATTGTTGATGTGTTTGTTGGAGCCACACACAAAATACGTAGATACTCGATTCTTGTGTTTTTTTAATGTCGCATATATCGAAGGACATTTCGACAATTTGAAAATGACATGTACCACCTTCTGGTTGATGCTGCATACCCACTAAGGGAATACCTAATCAAGCCTATGGTGGCTTAGCACTCGCCAAAAAAAGTTTGACAATGGTTTTGTCAAACCCGAGTTGAAATCGAAAACTGTTTTGTTTTGCTTATTCAAAGATTTTTCAACTAACCCGGTTAGATTTGCTCACTTTTTCGTGAATGTCAAAGTAAGTTCATGGCTGATGTGTGATGCATAATTTGTGCATTGAAGAAAGCAATTTCTGAAAATTTGTGAATCAAAGCGACAATGTAGTGGGGATCATTCCGTAACTTTGATAACGATAATCACTCAAATAAAGTGATTTCGCCGACATAAAAACGACTCTTATTGCAAGATGTGCATTCGAAATGTTTTCGTTCAACGATAATAACTTTACGAAATGAAGGTATTGCTTCAACGGAATATCAACGAGAAGATACGAAAACTCTAGGACAAGAAGAAAACGTTTTTTTTTCGGTGGCTGGTGAACATTTTCATAGACACGAAGAGCAAGTGCCCAAAGTAGTGTAAGATTTTTACTCACTAAAACCATAGCAATTTTTTATCTAGTTCTAGTGTATATATAACTGTTTAGCAGGTAACTTTCCTTTGAGAGCTCCTTTATCCACAATTTATAACGCAGTTTGTGATTATCTTTTTAAATCCATAGGTTTAGTTCTTTGAAATTTGGAGGAATGTTTTTTTTATGTTCTCTGTGTAGATCTTCGCATTGCCGATTTATTTTAGCATTTTGTTTTCAAAAATTTGGAAAATCTTTAGATTCGTTTCACTGGTACAACCCCATAGTTGTATACCATAATATGTCCAAACCGGCTTTAGCACTTGCTTGTAACGGTTGTTGTTTTTAGAGGTTGGTTTTTCGAATAGAGATAAAACTCAAATTTCATGGTCAAATCGGGAAACTCTAATGTCATTTATATTCAGTTTGGTTTGCCATTTCATCATAAACAGGTTAACAAATGAACAACGCTTGGAAATCGTGCAAATTTATTTCGAAAATAATGGTTCAGTACGCGAAGTTTACCGCAAGATCCGTCCATTTTATGGTCGACATAATCATGGATCGATATAACCATGGATCGTTTTCGCACTACGTTTCCGCAGAGACGTCGAACAGTCGCACCGAAGAAACAATTGCCCCTGTAGAGCAAAGTTTTAAATAGGACCCGAATGAATCGTTTCGCCACCGTGCATAGCAATTGGAGCTTTGTCCATCAACTTTATGGAAGATTTTGCGCAAAGATCTTGGCTTACGACCTTACGGAATCCAGCTTGTGCAAGAATTAAAGCCGCGAGACCATGCAACGCGTCGTGATTTTGGTGTATGGGCCAAAAATGAGATTGATCTCTATGCTGATTTGCATCGCGAAATTTTGTTCAGTGATGAGGCTCATTTTTGGTTGAATGGCTACAGACATTCCACATGGAGTGCAGACAATCCACATGGGACCCTTGGGCCATGCTTCTTCCGAAATGATGCTGGAAAGTCAGTTACCGTTAATGGAGACCGGTATAAAGAATGTGGATGAAAAGTGGTTCCAACAAGAAGGCTCTACATGCCACACAGCGCACGTCACAATAGATTTATTGAACGAAACATTCGACGAGTGCATAATTTTGCGGAATGGACCTGTCAATTGGCCACCAAGATCGTGTGATTTGACACCATTGGATTATTTTCCTTAGGGGCATTTGAAGTCGCTCATCTAAGACAACAAACCAGTAACGTTAGGGGACTTGGAAGCTTTATTGCCGACATACGGCCCCAAATGCTCGAAAAAGTGGTTGAAAATTGAACTTCTAGATATTAAACATTAATGGCACAAAACCAATAAACCCAAATTGATGGACAATAAAATGATTTCTTGTGTTATACGAAAAAATCCAACAAGATTTTGTCCATTCATTAACCTCGTAGAGAGCGTTTTGTAAATTATATTCGTTTCCTCTATTATTGTGCAAACAGCAATGTCATCAACAAACGTTGCCACTATTGTATCGTTTGATTGTGGGATATCATGAGTGAATAGGAGGTACAAAAGTGGCCCAAGGAGGCTTCCTTGGGGTACTCCTGCCAATATTTGTTTGAAATCCGAATATTCGTTTCCAAGTTCCACACGGAAGAGTCTATGCTCAAGATAAGAGACAAGGATTTTATATAATTTTTCAGGCAGAACTTGTCTTAATTTGTATTGAAGGGTTCTATTCCAGACCTTGTCAAAAGCTTGCAACGCGGCAAGAAATACGGCTGAGCAAATTTTCTTTTCTTCGAAAGCTTTCTCAATTACATCACTAATTCAATGAACTTGGTCCACAGTCGAATGTTTACTTCCAAACCCAAATTGATGGCCAGGTAAAAGGCGTTTCTGATCAATAATCGGGTGTAAGCGACGGAGTAATATCCTTTCAAAAACTTTTGAAATTATTAGAAGAAGTGAAATAGGTCTGTCATCGTGACAACACCAGACCGTTTTTATTCTTGTAATATTATGTATCAATTTTTGTTCCCAGCAAAGTCAGCGTCATAAATGTTCTCACCATAATTGCTGACTTTGCATTAAATATTTATGTGTAATGTAATTATGTATCAGTTATTTATTTAAGGGTTTTTTTAGGTTAAAATCTTAACCTTACATTTTGGTCCCTCGATCCAGAAACGAATCAGTAAAAAATAAACGTGTTACCAGGGCTACAAACACTGGTAAAGAAAATTATTAAAAAAATATATTTTTTTCATCTCATAGTGAAAGCGTTACCAGGGCTAGGAACACTGGGTAATAGTGCAATAACATAATCGAATATGGAAGAAACTGGTGTCTTTATAATAGTGGCAAGACAAAAGTCGCTGACAGAAGAACTTCAGAAGCTGCATAATAACTTCGGCAAGGACAGTTCCTCTCGTAAAACGCAGAGATATGTCGACGATAGACTACGAAGAATCGAGGAAATATGGGAAGAATTCGAAGCCAACCACGAAAAGGTTAGGTCCGTAGTGAAGCACGACACGCCTTATATGCAGATGAATTCATTCCAAAAGGTCAATGAAAAGGTATGAAGACCTCAAGAAAAAGTTGGAAAAGTTCGAAAATGTCCCCTCGGCGATGAAATTGGAAGAGTTCGCTGGATCATTAGGAACCATTGAGAACTCAGGTAACCGAATTAGTCAAACTAAGAGGCTACGAAAGCTTCAACTCAAAATCGAAGGAGTTGTTTCAAATATAGAAGAGTTTGAGGAAACATTCGACAAATACACTAAAGAAATACACGAATATCAAATGGCACCCAAACTTGGTGAAAACAAACGAACAGAGGGAGATCAGGCAAAGGGCGACTTGAGACTTCCCCAATTAAAAATTCCTACATTTCGCGGAAATTTTTTGGAGTGGCGATACTTCTATGATCTCTTTACCACAATAATACATGAAAAAGGTAGCCTTAGTACCGCGGAAAATATGGAGTACTTGAAGAATCATATAGAAGGCGAAGCCCTACAGCTGATCCAACACTTGACGAACTCGAGTCAAAACTATAACAGTGCGTGGGAAACATTCGAGTCTAGATATAACAATGAGCGGAAAATAATATCAATGCATATTGATAAAATGCTTAGGGCAGGACAGCCTGGAAGCTCACCTTCAGCAGCAGCAATCATAGATACCGCAATATGGGGCCCAATGATAGTGCACTTGACTACAAAAACGCTTGATTCTGAGTCACGAAATCTATTCGAGCAAGGACTGCAAAACACCAACAAGATGCCTTCATTGGAATTACTCCTGGAGTTTCTGCAGAGAAGATACCAAACTTTGGACATCTTAGCACCCGGGAAGCAAAAACATTACTAGGGTGCAGATGACTTTGAACACACATTTTCACATCGACTCTTAAGGAATGCCGTGTGCTATTTGTAAGGAAGAACACAACATATATTCCTGCCGCAAGTTCATGGGGTGGACTCCTAAGGAGCGCAATGACCAAGTGCGGACAGCGGGACTCTGTATAAATTGTTTGCGACATGATTAACAAACTCCCTGCATGATCAAAAATAAATGCAAGCTCTGCAATAAAAAACACCATTCTCTATTGTATTTGGAAAAAGCGGAGAGACGACAGACAGAAAATTCATGGTCTGATGCACAAATTCAATCGCTATGGTGGAACGGGCCAAGATGGCTTAAGGAAAGCAGGGTACAATGGCCTTACAATCCGGTACCGAACAAACATTGTCAGCATTTGAGACCGTTGAACCAAAGGTCGTATTAACGTCGGTAGCGAGAAAGGACAACATAATGCAGAGATTTCCATCTTACACAACACTGATCAAGAGGAAATCGGACTTAAAAGGGCTACATAGCAATATTTGTATATTTTAGCTACGAAAGCTATCCACATTGAGCTTGTTAGTGACTCAACATCTTAAGCTTTTCTCTCAGCTGTGAGACGTTTCGTGTCAAGAAGGGGTTTGCTACTTTACATAATACAGTGACAATGGAACAACATTCATTGGAGCCAATAAGGAACATAAGAATCTAAGAACACTAGCCATCAATCAAGCGGAAAGGGATGCTTCAACCAGATTAACTATGAATGGAATACAATGGCATTTCATACCACCAGCAGCACCACACTTCGGCGGACTATGGAAAGCTGGAGTTAAGTCTATAAAATATCACCTCAAAAGAATAATTGGTGATACAAGTCTTACCTTCGAGGAACTATCCACTCTTCTCACTCAGATAGAGGCTTGTCTGAACTCCCGACCGTTGATAAGGGTAAGCAATGACACAGATGGCACTCCAATCATCACTCCTGGTCATTTTCTCATTGGATCCGCACTCAATGCAGTACCTGAACCCTGTTTAGGCGACATACGACATCATGGATCCCGCTGGCGGTTATTACAAAAGATGACTCAAGATTTTTGGAAGATATAGTCCACAGAGTACCTCTCAAACCGTCAACAACGAGGGAAGTGGAAGGGAATTTAAGTAAAGAAGATCGATTACCCCCAACAAACTGGCTGCTAGGTCGCATCACCGAAATACATCCTGGGAAGGATAAGGATAATTCGAGCTGCAACTATTTACTGCAACAAGAAATATATCAAGAGACCTATTACAAATCTCTGTATAATTCCAACTGAAGATAATATTGTGCTGCCAAGTGAGATAAATAAAACAAAATCCAGAGTAAATGTTCAGCTTGTACTAAGCAGACCAAAAAAATGGCCAACGACGTAGAACTCAAAACCATTGGACCAGGCTCAATTGACAACAGGCACCATCAAAGCGTCATACACTTCGAAAAATGAAGGTAAAACGACGTGTAAACTTAGCCCGATAAGGTGGTTATTCTTTACCAGTTTGGTCATGATGGAAGTTGGACAAGGAAACACATTTATTCCGAACGATGAAATGGATCCTGTAAGAGTTATTCCATTCAAAAATCGTCCGGGAATTTACTTTGAAAAGATTGGAAACCTAAATCTGATAACCAGCGATTGGAAAATAATTGTGTACTTCGACATGACAAACTATTGGAGAGAATTTAAAGGATTCCAGGAACTTGTGAAGGATATGAATGACTTTTGTAAAAAGAGGTCTGATGTTTTGACTCACATCAATTCAACCATCAGCTAACAATTATAAAAAATAACAACGATTTGCTGCATACACAAGGAGCTGGAAGTTCACTCAAGGTCAGATCAAAACGATCGCCTTTCGACTTTATTGGTACGATGGCAAACAAGCTATTCGGGGTATTGGATGAGTCATATGCTGAGCGCTATGAGCAGCAAATTCAGCAAACACGAGAAAATGAGAATCATCTACTGCAGCTAATAAAAAATCAGACTTCATTCGCAGAAGCAACTCCGCAAGTGCGTGAATAACTGATCGAAATGTCATTTTTGACTTAAGAGTGCCTTTAATTAATACAGACGATTTTGATCTATTCAAGGTTACACCTGTTTCGACTAACCATAACAATGAATATGTTTTCAGAAGCCTTCTACAGATTGACAAAGGAGGAGCTCGCTAAGTGTACAAGAACCAGCGAGAAATACCTATGCAGGCAACAGCATCCGATGTTCAATCGTCGGTCTAATGTCAGCCATCCCCCATATGGATTCAGCTAAACAACGGCAACAGCTGGACTTACGTCCTGGACAAGATGTATACCTTTAACGTGATTTGCGGCAGAAGGATCTTGTAAATATCGATGCAAAATGACGGTATATTAACACTACAGCCGAATTGTATCCTAAACATGATACTATTACAGTATTCAGTTGCGAATACTATTTTCAAGCATAACTAGCCTGTCGAAAATAAGTTTATTCGTTTTGCTTTGTTCGAAAAAACGTTAGAAACGCGGTCAGGTGAGATATTTGTAGGAGCGTTATCGGATTTTGTAGCTGGGGCATAAGTTTTTTTACAGTTGATTTTGGATGTACAAGATCCGGTCGCATTTCTGATGGTCGCGATATTTGTTTAAATGTTGGTTTTTCGATTGTTGCCTGCTTTGGCTTTGAGACAAGTTTGGGCGGAATCTTAGGCTTTTACTTAGTAAAGTTTAATTTATGTGAAATTTTACTAGTGAATTTCGTCCGTCTTTTTTTGCAACTCTTTAGCTACTTCGCAGCCGCGATAATTTGCGGGATGATCGTCTTTACAATTAATGCAAAGAAGAAATCGTGTCAAGAAACATCTTGATTCATTGAGGACAAATTACGCGAGAGCTGCAATGTAAAAAACTTATTTTCATTTGTTTATTACATTTTTATTTTTTTCTGTTTAACAGTTAATTAAATTTTGGTTTTCAACATGACCCTATTGTTCTGCCTTATCTTTATCCCTTATGCGTGACTGTTTTGGCAAAAACAATTCCATACTCACAATAACTTTTGTCCAAATAAGTTTATTTAAACAAAAATCGAGTCAACATTAAATAAAGTGTTGGAAAATTCTTCCTCATCATCTGTATCAAGCGACAGTTTCTTAGACTTTCACAAAAACAATTCCGCATTCATTTTTTACAACAGTATTCATATAAATTTTTCTCATTAATTTTCATAAGTTCATTCTTCCACAGCAAGAACAACACAAAAACAAATCAATTTCAATTGGGAGTAGTAAAAATCTGAAAATGTTGACCATCACATGTAAACTACCCCATTGAAACATTTGAACAAAACAATCTTGTACATTTAGAAGTCGGGTATATTTAAGAAATTATATCTGTAGCCTAAAGTAAGCAAAAATAAAAAAAAATTTCCTCGAAATGGTTTATGGTAATCGCTGACTTTTCCTTGCACTCCCACGAACTTTCACTCCATGTGCATAGGGCGATGAAGACAATAATGTCTTATCCTTCTCCATCTTTGCATCTAGTATTTGATCCTTCAACTGGGTAAAGTCTTGCATCAGCTCTCTGGCCATGTTGGAATAAGTTGAATTCCTCTTAAATACCATAATCGCATTGTTGCACATCAAAAAGACGTCCCTTTGAAAATCGGTCACATTTCGAATAGTTCCATTTTCAATGTGACGCTTTATGATCTGCAAGTCTATTGGACGATTGCAGACATGTTTGTATTGTGGATTTTGCTCATCGGTAAATGGTCGTAAGAAGATTGTCGCATTTTTGTTCGTTAGCAGGTTATTATAGACCGTCATTAGAGATTTCTTCCAAACCTTGAATTCTCGATCATCACTAGAAGCGGGTGAATTTGGAATACTGTCCACCTGTGTTGATGAATATCTGCGGCGCGGGCGAATTGTGATTGAGTGGTCACTATTATCGTCGTCTACTAGAGGACTTTCAGAACGATCTCGATCTCGAAGTTTACGAACAGCCAGCGTTTTTTGTTTGACTTCCTCTTCATGTCTGCCATCAAGTTCTTGTTTCTTGTAAATTGGCGGTTGCTTCGGTGGGTTGGATTTGTCGTCTTTTGTCATTGCTACGACGGTTGGGGTTTCAAAAGTTGAGGAATCATCATCTGTGTCAGCCAAGCATATGGATGTAATGGTTTGTTCATGGGAGAATCGACTTTCGTTGGTAGCAGTCTCAATTGTATTTTGAGAGAGAGGTTCAACTAATTTAGATTCATCTAGTGGAATAAAAACATTAGATAAACGAATTACTACCGTGGGACGTAAAGAATTACCTTTGATCGATGTATCAGAGTTGTCTGGGCATTCTTTTGTTTGTTGTTCTGGCTTTCCGTCATTGGACTCATCGTCAGTTGGAATGATTATTACATCGGAACTGTCGCTAGATGCTTTTCTAGTGTCTACCGTGGATTGATCATTTTTGCATTCGACATCGTCATCCAATGGTACATCATCCTTAGTAGAGTCAATGTTTTCCTGCCCTGATCGGCTGTCTGCATCATCAGGTAGCATGGGCGAGTGCTTTGGTGCAATAGTAAGGTCTTCGGTTTCTGTGCCCACACTACTAGTACTAGACGCTTTTGCATCTTTGGCGTGAGCAGCAAGAGGAACATTGTCACTAGAATCGTCACTAGATATAGTTTCAATTTTCAGCTCTAACTCAGATTTGATTTTTTCATCAACGGTCCCAGAAGTCATTTCCTCCTTTTTGATGTCGACAGGACTCTCAGGTGAAGTATCAGTCTTGTTGACTGATAGTAGCTCTTTTGAGTCGACTTCTGCAAATTCTTCGGCTTTTATAGTCGCAGAATCTTCGTCTTCGATAGGTGGTGGGTTTTTTGAATCTGGTTTTGTCTCGCTTTGGTTCATTTTGGCTTCTGCCTTTTCATCAACATCTTGTGCTTCATCTATAAGGGATTCCACTCCCTCCATAGAATGCAAGAGAATGGAATCTTCTTCGAGAATTCCAGTATTACTTGTGAGTATATCGGCCAATTCATCAATATTGTCCGGCATAAGGTTCTTGAAAACCTCCATCAATTGTTGCTCCTCCTCTTTTGTGGGTGTATGCGCGCCATCTTCCATTTGTGCATCCAACATTGCGACGTCCTCTTCATTCTTCACATCTTCTGATGGGTCCACATTGGTTTCCGTTTCCTTGGGGTCAGCATTAATTTCCCTTTCCTTCTGTTGGGAAGAACTGACCTGCGGTTGCGGTGGTGATTCTTTTGGTGTTTTGTTCTTCTCTAATAGCATTGAGAGAGTAGGCGCCGACTGGGATGGACTGAGAACAGTTTGAGGTGGGACTGAGCTGCTTTCGTCCGGTGCGGGGCCAAAAATAGGTGTTGTGAGAGGAATCTGCGGAAGTAAACTAACCGGCTGAGACGCGGATGTTGTTGGTGAGGACACAGAAGAGCTTATAGCTCCACCTGTTAATAAATTTGTGATAGTTGGAGCATTTGTCCTAGATGTACTAGTAGTCATCGTTGTTCCGACTTGTGCAGGCGGGGAAGTGGATTTAAGCAGCGATGATAACAATGGAGATGTACCCTGTGGCTTACATGTGTCATCGATCTCCATATCCTGCTCCTGTTGCAACTGCGATGTTGGCATCTGTTGCTTTTGTTGTTGGAATTGAACCTGTCGCCAATTTTTTTGTATATCATGGGCTCCTATTTGCTTGCGAGCCTTAAGTTGACGATCCATCTCTTGTTCACGTTCGATTTCCATCCACATAGCTCGGATCTGCTCTTCATTCGAGTTTCCCGTTTGTAAATGCACAACGTCTGTGTATAATTTTGCATATGTCTCCTGTTGCTCTCTAATTTCAGACTTCAACTCTTGAATTCGTTCTTCTGTAAGGCGACGCAATATTGAATCCGTTGGTGTTTCCACTATGTTCGACGCGTTATCAGAGGTCGTCCGCTTCTTACGCTTAGGTGTTTCAACATTCTCCAACAACTCACCGTACTTCACAGCACATAGTTTTTGCGAAAACCAGTCCGGCGGATGGTGTGCTCCACAGAGAAGTTTTAAAGACCGGCTGACGGTCATCCAATTCTGGTCCCCACTGCATGACACCGCTGACGCCAAACAGAGTTGTTCTCTTTTCGTCCACTTGTCGAGAGCTACCCGGTTAATGTTATTGCGATCTTGTACCGTTGCCATTTTATTTGTTAACTTTTTTATGAATACTGATCGCTATTTGGTATGTTTTTTCGTATTCATTCGACAAACGAAAATAAATTCCTCACAATGATGCGAGTAGAAAAAGTAACGCGACTTTTGGCATATGTCACTTTGACATATACCAGGTAAGGGTCAGTGTAGGTTAGGAAAAGTATGGCGTTCGGAATTTCTTCGTGCTACCAAGTCAAATGAACGCTAGGGATATTCATGTCAAGGTTTATGAAGAGATGCTAATTATATAAATTTCTATTTACTTTTATATACATATTAAAAATTATTATTTTTACCATTTTTGTCACGTGACATTTGAGGGGAAATTACTGACGAAACGAGTTTAAAATTTACACATGGGACTTCAGATATGAGTGAAACAGCTGATTTTTCTTCGACCTGCCATGAAGCTGTTTTTGATTTCAGTAAAATTACCCGTCAATATAGGTTAATTTATGTTATTAATCACTTGTGTGGTAAGTAATAGTTATTCTGAACAGATAAAAGTAAACAGAAATCTATATATATATATACATGGAAAAATTAAATTACAAAATAAGTGTTGATAGTTGGACATTTACATTTCAAGTAAGTAAGATTTTACGTTCCACGATACCTCGCCTCAATTTTCAGTTGTAAACTGAAATGCGGAACACGGCCAATGAGAATCGGCAAAGTTAACTTGGTAAAACTTAAACCCGAAACGCTGCTCATATAGGAAATTTCAGACACCAAAAGGGTGTGTTAACTTAGATGGTAAACTTTGTAAGCATTTCAAACAATATTTTGACATTTCATCAACCACTAGTGGGATTATCAAAGCTTTAAATTAAACGCCGTGGTAAGCTAACAATTTTTGCACGTAGTAAACATTTGACATTGCAAGATTATCCTTGATGTTTACTTAGTTAAATCACTTCATAAGTAGTGGCCATGCTATAACTAGCTGTTTATATTAGTTGTATCACTAGTAAATATTGTATTCATAAATATTTACTATAAACGTGACTTATTAGTTCACAGTCTATGATATTTAAATAAACGCGATTATTGTTCATAAACATATTTCCCAGCTTTTTTTTGTAAAAATTAAGTTTACCGCTGCGTACTGCTATCAATGTACTTCATATATATATACCACAAATATATAAAAAAAAACTAATAACATAAGTTACAGTTAGATATCCTATGCATTACATTTAGGTTAGAATGGCAACAGAGTGAAAAGAAAACGAATGGTCTAATGAAGAACGAATTATAGTAGATATTTGAAAATGCTTTCGAAGGCGAGAAGCTAAAAGCAAACTACTTATAACTTAATGAATTACTTATACCGTTTTCTTGTTTGGTCGAGATCAACATTCGTTTTCGATAGAAGAACGTGCACATTTTATATATCGATTCGCATTCGTTTAATAATTTCATAGATTATTTATGACAATTGAATATTTAATAGATTCGTTTCATCGTAAGCGTAAGCGTTTATTCAAAATTGCAAATCGCTGAAAAAGAAAACAAATTATCTGTCATATGAAACTTACTTATGGCGTTTGCCACTGGTAAAAACATCAATCTTTTTTTGATCTAGGTCTGTCAAAAGACCGATTTTGACAGTTTTTGTGTCCATTGGGCAAAAAAAACAATTTTGTTTTTATCTCAGATCAATTTTGCAGATCTGGAGTTTTCGGAAGATTTACCCCTCCTTGCACCAACACTTATACAAATGATAGCTGTCAGTTTAACTAGAGTGATTTTCGTTTTGATTTAAGATTATTTTGGTTGTGAAAAACTATTATGTACCATATAAACTGTAGCAGCAAGATATGAAATATAAATTAATTATAAAACAAATAACCTGTGTTACTTGAATCTTGACTAAATCAAATTTCAGATCAAAATCCAGATTTACCAATGGAAAACGCCATTACATATTTACGACTAACTGACGTTTGGCAGTTGAAATAAATGATATTCAATGTGTGACCTACCTTCGATAACAAAATGATTGTTAAGTAACTTAAGTAACTTATTAAACATTAGATATTTTACATAATTTTTTTTATACATTATTTGGCCCAAAACACTATAATTTTTTTCTTACAGGTCTTTTTTGGTAGTCTATAAGGACTTAAAAAAATTGTACGCTCAAAATTCAACAACAGTTTAGTCTTGCTTTCTATTCCTGGGGTTTCAATTTGCAAGTATTAAATTTAACTTTCATGGTATTTATATATGTTAGCGTATCTGTACACGAGTGCAGAGCAGCAGCAGAGCTCTCGTGTTACAGATCCACTTTCACATAAAAATGCCATAAAAGTTAAATTAGTTAAATAAAAGTTAATTTAACACTTCATACGTAGATCTAGGAGTAAGAACAAGGTGATATAAAAATTCAAATATTAAATGTGTACAATTTATTAATAAACAAAAATGTAGTGAAAATAACAATTTTAATACGTTTGATTATTATTTGACTCAGTCACAGCTTCTAAATTGCCACAAAAATGTTGAGTTTTCGCTGATATTACCTGGTTTCCAAGTAAAAACGTTCTGAAGATTATCGCCTTCGTTGTTATTTATAATTAGATATTCATTAAAACGAGCATTCCTTATGTAACAATAGTCCATATCAACTATCTCAATGCTCCATTCACTACGATCATCTGTATTGTTGTCTGGAATCCAAGTAAAAACATTACGCATATTCTTATTGTAATTATATGCCGCATAAATGTACTCATTTATGAACTTGTTGCTTTTGAATATAATCATATCGCCTCTTTTCTCTACAACCCAGGAACCACTAATCGGAAAAGGAACCCCTTTAATTAAAGGTGACGTGTAAATATAACGGTCGTTATCATTATTCAAAGATGAATTGCCAGCAATCAAATACGCGTTTATTTTCGCATTCCATAAACAAATATCTGATTTAAAAAAAATATTTCTAGCACATTTTGGAATGATTTCTACAAGTTTTTCAAAGTCCAATTTTGTTTCTTTGTTCATATTGGAAAAGTCGTTCCTGTCAGGTAATTTACTTAAATTCGATGCAATGTTTAACACAACAGAGCTGTTAATGACTTCAGAATTTATATTTTTGTTCAATAGTATTGTCATTCCATAAATTATCACTGGTGTCTTGTTATGACTCATTAAATTGCTAAGAATTTTATTCGATTCAACAGTTACATATATTTCATTAACTACGCGTTGCATAATTTCTATAAACACTTCAGGAAAAAAATCATATATTGCATCAGCTAAGAAATGAACATCCGTATTCGTTTGATAAGAATTAGAGTTTTCCATAGCCTCGATAAAATAATCGGTGGTTTTAATTTTAAGTGAGTCAACAATTTCATTGTAGGTAGTTTCATATGAATTATTTTTTAGTTTATTGGACGGAAGTGTATATTTGCATAGCTCAGCAAGTTGAAGAAAATTAATTGGACTTGGAGATTTACTATTTTGTAACTCATTGAGCAAGGATTTAATTACTTCAAGGCTATATGATGTATTCGATATACTTTTCGAAAAATTGATCAGCAATCCAAAATTATTTTCAGAACTTTCGTAGATCTCGTGTACTATTTTAGCAATCTGCAATTTGTCACTCATACGAATAAGAGTATCCTCGGCCAGTTTAAATTCACCCTTTATAATATTCTCAATAATGTATAATTCATTATTTTTCAATTGATTTTCAGTTATGTCATTATTGTCTGTTATATCTTTTACATTCAAATCATTTTCTCTAGAATATTGTTCCGGAAGATTTTTAAGAAGGATTTGGATATCACCTATAGTTTCATTGCTAATCTTTCCTACAAGTATTGCAATTAGCATATCATTTTTATCGCTTAACACAACTACACACGCAGCAAAGTTCCAAAATAACAAATAATAACTGAGAACCAAAAATAACTTCATATTTTGTACGTGTTGACCAAGGGAAGTAATACCGGGAACTAAAAGCCTCCTTAAAATATAATTTTATCCGACTGGCACATAATATAGAAATTCCCAGTTATCATATTTGTATACATAAGTTCATATATTCTTGCAAATGATTGTAAATAAAAAAAAAAACATACATATACATGGCCTCCATAGAGCTTAAAAACGGCATTCTTATCTTGATACATAATACACTAAGTTACGGCACAGGTTCATCTCTCACCCAAATTCATAAAAAAATGGGACTATGTCAAAGTCTTATCGGTTTTTATCGCATATTCAAAAATATTTCAAAAGGTCTTCTAATTTAGTAGACTAAGCCTGAGATTTAGGTATTTATAGTCCATTTAAAACTACGTCTGAACGAAAAACTCTAGAAGTAAATAGAGCTATCATTGAAAAGTCTCATTCGAAATTTTCTTTTAATTTGTTTGGCTCTTTTTTATAAATTAAATCATTGGCGAGTTTATATTAGAACGAAGCTTATGAATTGTAAAACAAGTTTATCCAAAAATAACTTAAATTATAATTAAAGTTTTCGCAGAAAATAACGTTTTGTTTTTTAATTATCATGATTTATTTCTTTGCCGTAATGTTTTCCATTCCCCAAATGAAACTCATTCATTCCAATGATGTGAGTTCATTTCTTCGTTTGTTCAAAATAATGTCACTACTTTTGTTCTCCTCTACAGTGTTGATGTAATTAATTGAACTTTTCCAATGATTGCTAAAACCAACTTTTCAAATAAAATTTCAGCGCCATTATGTTCTGTGTTCCAATGATACTTTTACATGATTGCCATAACTGGACTCGTAATAAGCTTTATGTTTTGTGTTATAATTATGCCTTCAATGATTGTTATAGCTGAACCCTAAGAGCCCAGGTATAGCTAACATTAAAAACCCTCATTGGAAATTTTTTTTTACGTCCTGAGATTTTTTTTTATAAATTTAATCATTTTTGAGTTGGTGTCAAAACGAAGCTTATAAATTTAAGAACATGATTATCGGAAAACATTTAAATTTTTAATTATTGTTTTCGCAGAAAATCACTATTTATTTTTTCAATAATATAAACAACTATAATTATTACTATTATTATTATAATATTTTTGAATAATCATGTTCTAAATGCATAAGCTTTGTATTTCCAATGAGGGTTTTTAATGATAGCTATAACTGAGGGCCCTGTTATAGCTATTGGAAAGTTCCGTTTCAGTTCGGTGGAATGACAAGCATTACATCATACAAAATAAATGTTGATCATTGAGAAATAAGAAGTGATTTTCTGCGAAACTTAAAATTAGAAATACAAATATTTTTGGATAATCATTGTTTTAAAATTTAGCCACAATAAGCAAAAGATAATTTTCAATGAGTGTTTTCAATGATAGCTATAACTGGGCTCTTACTTCACAAAAATAAATCTTGATCAGTGAATAATAAAAAGTGATTTTCTGCGCAAACTATTATTGAAAATTTTATCATTTTTGGTAAGTCATCTTCTAAAGTTCATTAGTTTTCTTTTGACAAAAACTAGCCAATGATGGAACTTATAAAAAAAGCGAGAAAAAGTAAAAGAAAATTTCCAATGAGGGTTTTCAGTGGTAGCTATAATTTAGCCCTTAGCCAGTGGATCATTTTTGACACTAGTGTGGTGAATAGAAATACATAAATATTAACCAGTTTAACAACTCGCTAAGATTTATCCAGAGGCTAATATTTTGTCATTTGGTATTCCTACTGAGGATTGAGAGAGATGGAAAGTACACTCGTAATTTCCAATGTTCAAATGCGTAGTTAACGTTCTAAAATAAACGAAAAATGGGTTTTTGAAAATGGATGGAAACAAAAACGTTTTGATTTCGTTCGCTTATATGCTTAATATAATGTATGATGGATAAGGATATCATGTAAATGTAAGTAAAAATTACGAAGGCCCTCGACTTCAATCTCGCCGTAATTTCTTGCATCGTTTCTCTACGGCTGGCAGTACTTAGGACTTGCACCACGAAATGTCCAAATACTTTTTGGTCAAAATCGAACACTTCAGTGCCGGCTGCCGTCCCTCCGAAGTGAGTTGTCAAAACATCTACGCCAGAAGAACAATAACTAAATATCCAACCCACCTGTTCTATTTGTAGATTGCCGCAGCTTTATTGAACCTTTTACTCCCTTTCACTACAGCTAATCAACCCACAGAAGACACAAAGGAAATTTATCTATATCCCAACACTCGAATTCTTCTCACACTGCAGGGCCAATCATTTCGAAAATATACCCGGCAGACCACTACCATTGCCCGAAATGCACCAAACACCGAGTTGTCTCTTTTGTGTTTTTTAAACCTTAAACCTGATGAAATTAAGAAAATACCACGCAATTATAGTTTATTATAATTTATTATTACTAAAAAAACATAATAATAACTAATTACATTCTGTTCTAAATTCAGATTGCAGTGTGAAAAACATACCCTGATGTGCGCAAATCCAACAGATCCATTTAGTGTCTATTTATGTTACTGGATGCGCGCAATTTAATGAATGACTGGAACAGTGGTATCTGTCAAAACCACTTCACTAACAATCAAGAAACTGCGGAAACCTCGGAGTATATGAAATCTCTTCCTAGATTAGTATTTGGATTGGCATAAATATAGGTGAGCGACAAGCCAGTCAGTTAGTCTAAATTGTGATCTGAATGTGATTTGAATGGTGTTGACTGAGTGAATTTTGGAAAGTGATAATAGTACGCGAATTTAACCGTTGGTATTTGATTTCAAATAAGTGTAATAAACGAGAATAAAGTCGTACACGTTTTGTATATAATATAATTCTAAAAATAAGAGTGTGATTTATAAAACATAAAACTGAAAACGTCTTATCATTCGAAGCCTGGCTTCATTCTACAATACATACTAATAAACACAAAGTAATTCTTAATAATAACAACAATAAATGGTGCTCTTGGTAAGTTGACCTGTTTCGTTCTTTAATTTGCTGTAATTTGAATCTGCCATCTTCGCCTTCATCTTCATATTGCGCCATTGAAATCGAACTCTGGCGACGTTCTGCTTTATTTTACTTCCACAATAATTGAATCTACAAACACAAAAAAGATTATTTATATTGTCCACTCTTCGTAGTTTGGTATTAGTAATACATTACTTACATATCGGTGGTATGTTTCCAGTAGTCCTTTTTTTCGATTTGTGTTGGTGTCCACATACTTATTCTCTTGTCATGAATTTTTCGGCACAAATTTCCCCCAATAAACTATGTAAGAAGTTTATTTATTTGCTATAAGTATTTTTCCAAATTACCAATTTTCGGTTCTTTTTCTTATATTGCTACCAGATTCCATTTTTTTTTTCTAACAAATTATTTTTTTGACAATTGACTACAGAATTGAGAAAACAAATAATGAACAGCTGATTTTGTACTGATTGTAGAAGATTTGCCAATAAATGTCAAGCAGCTTTTAATCCACAGATTAGATAACTTGTGAATTAGAGGGAAATTAGTAATTTTTTATTAATACTTCTGTCAATTTTTGTGTCCAGTAAATACCGAGTACTAACTTACACTCGTTATCAACTTCGTTGAATTAACGCGTATGTATACTTATACTTGGGGAAGAAATGACTTGGTACCGATCTTAGAACTAATTTTAGGTCTAATACCGGTACTAGCGCTAGTAGTAAAACAAATTGGCCGTAACACATTTAAATAATAGAAATCATAATGCTCAAATAGATCAATAATAATCGGAACTTATGTCTATTTGAAACACGTCTACCGACGTCTGATTCAGTACATTCCCTTTGGGTTGCCGAACTGAGAAATGTCAAAGCAAACAGAACTTTTGGCTTATTGTCAACCAAAGATGTCTAGCTTCTGGCAGTGCCCAAATTTGACATTTCGGTAAAAGAAAATTTATAGCTTGATTTTTTCGTGTTTCGCAGAATAAAATAATTTATTCCTTCATTTTATTTTTATAAGACCCTTATGCCTTTTAGAACTATATCTTAAATAGCCCACTAATATAAATTGTAAATATAGCATCGAAATGCTACCATCAACTGGTCTTTTTAAGTCAATTATATGCCCGTTCTACCACAGCGGAAGCGTCTCATGTTTACGACCCTATTGTCACTTTAAACACGTCCGGAAAGGTAATTTTGTTGAAACCATTTCATGACAACATGTAATTAAAGTCTTTCGAAAATCCAGATGAAACTAACACCGATACATCCAAACCTCTCGAATACACGGCCTTATCAAAACAACCGAAACTTCTCACGCTAGCTGAACCAGCCTCAAAAAAGAAGAAACTAGAATACACACCCATTGACCCCGGTATAAATGTAAAGAAAAAATCTTCATCATTAAGTAGTAAAACACCAGAAATCACCGCTCCGGTATATGTTCCATCAGAATCCCTGCAAACAACGGCAGCCGACATCGCTAATATCGATTTAAATGAGTGCGAGGAAGAGCTCGAAGAACTATCTGGTATAATAGACGACCAACTAGAAGAGACAGAGAGCCAAGACACACCTACAAACAAAATAAAAGAAGAACTTGTCCCTGAAATAAATCCATTAAAAGAAGAAGAAACTGTGCTAAATAATACAGTATCCATTAAAGACAATTCAGTTGAGGAAGTTAAAATAAAGATAGAAAAACTAGATCCAATTGAAGTTGCTTCGATTAAAGTAGAAAAGGATCCAAAAAGCGAAGAACTTAAAGAAAAAAAAGTCTCTAAATCATCCACTCATCCTTCTCATCGCGAAAACGGAACTTTATCGTCATCATCAACCCGAAATAAGCACAAGAAAGATTCCAAAGATCGTGAACGCAGTAAACCTCACTCATCCTCACAGTCGTCATCAAGCGAGCGACCTTCTAGCAAAGACAAATCTACGACAAGGGATAAGAAGGAACGAGACAAAAAATCATCCTCTTCCAATGGGCATCGCCAATCGTCTTCGCATCACAAGCACAAATCTTCTTCAAACCATCGGGATAGAGAACGCACGAAGAACAGTAGTAGTACATCTCACAAAGTCACCTCATCGTCCACTAAACATAACTCATCAAGTAGTAGCACAAAGCCTAAGGAAACTGTAAAGAAATCCTGCTCAGATCAAATAAAGAAATCACCAATTCAACAGCCAGTGGGTGCTGAATCGGATTTGGGAATTGACGACTTTGAAACACTGTTTGCTACTTCCGAGGAGGACATCCGGAAGGAATGTGAGATGATCTATGATCAAGTTGAACTCCAGTTTGCTTCGATGCACAAATCTGCGCCATCAGATCCGGCCTCAAAACGAAAGATTTCTATTGATGATGCCGATGAGGACAAATATTCCGGATCTTCACAAAAGAAGAGAGTTGCTCATGACAACTCAATCAATGCTAAGCCTATGGCGCCAGTTGCACCTCGGAAACCAAGTCATGTACAAAATGCAATGAAGGTAAAATTGTATGTAATTTTGCCCCTTTCAGGGCATTCCACTATACCAAACAACCATAAGTTTGTTTTGGCCTTACTACGGCTGTGTATAGCAATTTTGTAACACCTTTGTTGATGCTGCAAATTTTATTGCAGCATCAGAGAGCAATGTTTGTTTGTATTATTCTGTCTTCGACAATAACATGCCCACCCAATAAGCCCGGACCAAAACTAGCTGCTTTCAGTTGTGAACTTCAAGTTGGTTGAGGTCAGTTTCTACTTATGCGCTCCACTTAACGCGAGGTCTTTCTCTACGTATTTCTGGGATTCCAAGAGTAAGCGCCAAAGTGTTAGTGTCCATTCGCTCTATACCCCCAGGCCTTCTTAAATGTCTAGTTCGAAGTTTAAGACAAAGCCTATATCGCTGTACAGCTCGTAACAGTCTTGGTTGAATTTGTAGCCCAACAACGCAACCGGAATCGAAGATGTTTGAAAAATTGTTCGCTCAAACCTGCCGCCATTGCCACTACACCCACCATATCTAACATCCGAGATAAAAACATTCGACTTATCAAAATATAATTAACTTACTAAATAAGTAAATTCTAAATCCTTCTAATTCTTAGGCAATATACAACCGTCAAGAGGCTGTTCGAAAGAAACAAGAAGACGAAGCGGCTGCTGCTGCAACAGCACTTAAGGAGGCGGAAGATAAAGTACGAGAAGCTAACGAAGCCCTACGCAAGGTTCAAGAAAAGACGCTCACACCGTTAATACCAAAAATTTATCTTCAGCCACCGAAACTAATCGGTACGTAAAAGCATGTCTACCTTCTTCCAGTTAAATCAATAACGTTCGTCTTCTAATAATTAAGGTCGAACTATAACTCCAGTCGCTAATATGCTAGCACTTGAGAAAGCAAGGAAGAAAGTCGAGGAGCTGAGAGCAGAGAAGATGCGTGCATTTACACCAAGCCAAACAGCACCAAAGTCCGCTGGGAGAGTGGCCCATACATCAACCAATGCGGCAAAGGTAAAATAAACAAAAAAAAGTATGTTTATGCCTAAATCATATTTTATTTTAGGTCGTTCCACCAAAACCGCCCGTTCTTGAACCATCATCGTCAAAAATCTCCTACAATCTTCGGATGCAATATTACGAGATGATGGTAAAGCATTGTAATGCGATATATCCTAATGCTGCAGATGCCTGGGAGAGAGTAAGCTTAAATAAACTAGTATATAGCTTTTGTTTTCAAATGTATTTTCGTGCAGGCACAGACAGAAGAGTTGGCGGTCTTCAAAAAATGTAACACACCAGTTATATACAAAAACAGCGCAATGTTGGCAATCAATAAACTTCGAAAGGAGTCAGTAGGTAAGTAATATTAAAATGTATTGAAAAATGATATGCATAGTTAACAGGGTTATCCCCTTCATGTTTTAGAAGCTGGCAATAAGGCTCCAGATAATAACAAAATAATATCACATGAAGTGATCTTAGCTGGGAAACTTGCTAATAGTACATCGTGGAGTGTTGCAAAGAAAAAGTAAGTTGAATCGGTTTTGAAGTGCATCGTTTAATGCATCATTAACTTCTAATCTGCCTTATAACTTATCGGGAAACTATTAAATTATATAAAACTTAATTTGGGTCTGTAGTACAACAATCACCTCATAAATCATTATCTATGCAGACAAAATTAGCAAGTGCAAAACGATCTATCGTCATCCTCATAATTGGGTTAGCTTTCCGTGTTTTGAGGTGTATTCACCCGTTATGAGCAATCAAGCCAGAAAGATAAGATAGTTATCATTGTCCTTTAACAAGCAACGTTACATGACTTGGGCCTCAACTAATAATTAGCCGGGTCCTTAGCTAACTGCCTACGGTTGCGTACTCCAAGTTGGTTGAGGTCGGTTTCTACTTGTGCGCGCCACTTAAGGTCGAGGTCTTCCCCTACTGCGTCCAACGTCTGTCTGGGAATTGAAAACTCTACGAGCCGGAGTATTGGTGTCCATTTGTTCTACAGGTTCTTGGCTGCGAGCATCTGTCGGCATTCCTCATACCACCAGAGGTTGATTGATTGACCGTGTATTTGATGTGTAGTCAGAGTTACAACCACTTTGCATTGCCAAGTTAAAGCCAACTAGAGTCTACCCTCGTTTTTACAAACACCCAATCATACCTTAACACCTCAACATTTTAGCTGTTGATGGTGACGTTCTGTCTAATACTTTGTCTTACCCTCATTTACTGTTAAACCCATTATTGACGCTTCCCTCTCTATACCAGCAAACGTGGCTATGATATCTGTTAATGTTAATATCGTCGGTGTATGCTAGCAAAGAGTATAGAACTACATAGAGTGCGCATCACAGCTAAACATTTTGTAGCCTTTTCAGGCGCGGGCGGTAAGTGCGAAGGGGAAATTTCGTGGATCGTAGGATCGTATGAGTGGCAAGGCTGTTGTTTGATGCTGTGAAATGTGAACACTGGGGTATCAATATCAGTACCCCACATAGAAAATATTCGTTGCATGAGATGAGCACTTTATGTAGTTCTATACTCTTTGATGCAATTAGTTGCATAAATTGAATGAAGAATGTGCCTCTGGTGTTGGCTCCAGAGGTTTTCGTTATCCTCTCAAGAATTATGTTAAAGAAGTCACAGGGAAAGCATCACCTTGTCTTAATAATTTAGTATCGATTGGTTCGGTGAGTTCGTTTCCATCTCTGATATAGTAGCTAGATGTTTACATTTCCATGCAGCACAGATGGAAGAGTTTGGGTAGCATACCCAAACTAGACATGGTTCTCTATAGTTCCTCTCTATAAATGCAGTCATATACGGCTTTGAAAACAATGTACCTGTGATGGTTATTGATTCTGCCAAAGTGTGAAGATTTGAACAGTTGTGCACGTTTACCCTTTTCATTCGGAAGCCATACTAAGGGTCGATCAGGTTGTTGGTGAACGATTCAAACGATGCTGGAGTTCCTTTTTCAAGGCATACATTAATCCGACAAAATGTTAGCTTTATCTACACTCGCACTTATAAGTTCAACAAATCAAATCCGGTTGACAATTGACATATCGTCAATATTATAACGCTTGCTTAATTAGTGGATTTTATAAAAATAATATATATGTCATACATACATCGTCTAGATCTCAAGGTTACTTTTCCCATGACCTTGTGTGGATAAGAGTTAAAGTTGTAATCTATTATATTTACTAATCTACATGTCCACTTAAATTTTAGGCGACAGGATTCATCAATGACTGGGGAGCCGTTTGATAGATTACCGGGTAATATAACTATTTTGTATTTTAATCAAGTTCGCACTTAAAAATGTTTTCTATTGTCCGATTGTATAAAGGTGATAAGGCCTACGAACTCGTCTATGATCTTCGTATGACAGAGGAACAATTGGTGTCGAATGGTTATCCAAGGCCTGGAGTAAGTCCCGGCACTGCAGTTATCGCCAATATAAAAACTCTGCGACGTCACAATGAAAACGAACGATACTGTCGTCGGTGTTCAAAGGTTTTTAACATATCTATGTACGAAACAGAAGCGATAGATGAATGCAATTACCATCCAAAGAGTACTGGATATAGAAGGGGTAAGTCTCGGCACATAAAATCATTTTGATTCAGCGGATTTATTACACATTTTTGAGATAGGCTTTGCTGATAATCTGCATAGATGTTGTCAACAGCCCGCTGGAACACCAGGTTGCTCCTATGGCAACTATCATGTATCTGAGGAAATAAATGTCGATAATTTAATAGGCTTTATGACAACAATGGATAAAGGTGAGGATTATGTGTCAACAAAGAAAGACATTTACGCAATGGATTGTGAGATGTGCTATACAACGCATGGAATTGAACTAACTCGTGTAACTGTGGTGGATATAAACTCTCGCACAGTCTATGATGCCTTAGTTAAACCTGACAATAAAATTATAGACTATAATACCATGTAAGATGAAGATTTTGTATTCGCAATCAAAATGTTACTCACTTACAATTTTCAGCTACTCGGGAATAACACATCAAATGATGGAAAATGAGACTCGCACCTTGAGGGATGTGCAAGGTATTCTCTTGTCGATGTTTCATTCGAAAACTATTCTAATTGGTCACAGCCTGGAGAGTGATTTGAAGGCATTAAAGTTAATCCATGATGTGGTTGTGGATACTTCTGTCTTATTTCCGCATAAAATGGGACCACCAAAAAAACGTGCTTTAAAAACGCTTTGTATTGAAAATTTAAAACGAATTATTCAAGAAGATGGTACAGCTTTTCGATATTAAATTACAATTTTCAGCATTATAAATACCTAATTAATTTATTTACCTCAACAGAAGCTGGACACGACAGTGCAGAAGATGCAGAGGTGTGCATCCAACTTGTTAAATTTTACTTACGAAATCGAATTAGTTGAACACTTCGACAAAAACAAGCAATAAACCAGCATCAAAATCAATTTAGTATTAAACAATAGATTATAATGGCGTTCATTTGTTATTTTTGCTTAATATCAAATTGTTAAGTTGTAGATATCATATCAAATACATACTTTAATTTGTATTATTTTGTAGCAATTAAAAACCTCAACTGAAATATACTCGTAAATAAAGAACAGGTGTAAGTTTTTTAAGTTAATTTAAGTAAGTTAAACCAATAGTTTGCCTCGATGAACAAACCTTAAGTCTCGTCCGCGATATGTAAAGTAGAAATGTTTTTCTAAGTATTGTCATCTTGGATATCAAGAAACATAACTTTCGCATCATAACGGGTGATCCAAGTAGAGATACTTTTTTCAATAGCCTTTTTTGACAGATCACATGTGAGTCGTGTCATGCTGCCATGTTATTTTTGTAGTATTGTTTGGCATTTAATAATGGAAAGACTTACGCGTGAACAACGTTTACAAATTGTTCAACTTTATTATGAAAATTCACTTTCTGTGAGGAATGTGTTTCGTGCACTTCACTCAACTTATGGTCAACATAATCGGCCTACTGAGCGTACTATTCGCAACACCATCACCCATTTTGAGACCCAGCATTCATTATTGGATAATATTCCACCGAATAGACCATGTCCAGCACGCTGTGAAGAAAATATAGCGGCCGTAGCTGAGAAAGCGTACAAAATACAGCTTGTGCAACAACTGAAGCCGCTCGACCTTCCCAAGCGACATCGCTTCGGTCTATGGGCTCTTGAAAAGTTCCAAGAAGATCCGACGTTTTCGAGGCAAATTTTGTTTAGCGATGAGGCCCATTTCTGGCTCAATGGGTATGTAAACAAACAAAAATGCCGCATTTGGGACGAAGAGCAACCTGAAGAGATTGAAGAACTGCCACTTCATCCAGAAAAAACAACGGTTTGGTGTGGTTTGTGGGCCGGTGGAATCATCGGTCCATATTTCTTTAAAAATTATGCCGGTGCGAACGTAACCGTCAATGGCGACCGTTATCGTGCCATGAAAACATCACGCGTGTCATTCGCCAGTTACCAGTCGAAATGCTCGAACGAGTGATCAATAATTGGACTCAACGGATGGACCATCTGCGACGTAGCATCGGCCAACATTTGATAGACATAATCTTCAAAAAATAAATGCCAAAGAATGTTCTTTCAAGATAACAAACATTCTCCATTAAATTTGAATTTTCTGTGTTTTTTTCTTTAAAAAAGTAGGGAACCTCGAAATGGATCACCCTTTACATTCTCATTTATGTAAAAACGATTCATTGTTAAGAATGTACTTAAGTGGTGCTACAGTCCGGAATGAACCTGGGCCTCAACCTACACGCCTCTCCAATTAGCCCGATCCGTAGCTAACTGCCTCCAGTTGCGCACTCCAAGTTGTTTAAGGTCGGTTTCTATTTGTGCGTGCCACTTAAGGCGAGGTCTTCCTCTACTGTTTCCGATGTCTGGCTGGGAATCAAAGACGTTTCGAGCCGGAGTATTGGTGTCCATTTGTTCTAAATTCCGTAGCCATCTTAAACGTTTGAGTGAAGGCTTTACAATTGCCTTCTTAGCCCGAAGAAACAGCGGTTGGCAAGAGTAATTCTTCGTGGGGCCATGGGGCTTAATTCCGAACAAAAGGGAAATAGCCCCTGAGGGGCTTATTTCTTTCTAGAAATGAAAATAACTCCTGCAGGTGTTTATGCATTTTGCTCCCAGTAAGCCGAGCAGGGGAGTTGCAAGGGGCAGCATGCCTCACACTCATACTCAAACTTTGCATATAATAAACATGAACAAAATTCCAATTTCAAATGGCAATAACACCTGCAGGGCTTAATGCTCTTTCGTGGCGGGCTTGTTTCCATTTTATTTAGGAAATAAGCTCCATGGGGCAGCGATAATTTTACGTCCTCATCCTACGCAAACGGAAGAGTTTGGGCGGTATACCAAAATTAGACATGGATCTGTATAGTGCGTCTCTATAAATGCTGTCTGTCGTATGCGGCTTTAAAATCGATGAATAGGTGGTACGCACGATTTGGACATATTGGGTTTTTTTCAGGATCTTCCGAAGTGTGAACATTTGATCGGTTGTGGACTTTCCTGGCCTAAAACCACACTGATAAGAGCCGATCAGGTTGTTGGTAAACGGTTTCAGGCGTTCACATATTGCGGTAGATAGGATCTTGTAGGCGATGTTGAGGCGACTTATGCCTCTGTAGTTGGCGCAGTTTAGAGGGTCTCCTTTTTTGTGGATCGGAAAAACGATGCTGAGGTTCAGGCATACTTTCTTCCGACCAGATTTGGCTTATGAGTTGGTGGATGTTTCTTACCAAGTCATCTCCGCTAGCATTATAAAGCTTTATTAAATACAATTGCTTGTTGGCATCGTTGCCACTGTTCTTCGACACTCGATGCTGGTGGTATGGAGTTAATCTAGAGGTTAAGGGATACGCGTTGCGCGAAGGTCTTGGCGGTCTCTTGCGATTGCAGTCTTTCGGCATTTAATTTTTTCACAGTATTTCTGGATTGTTGTGGCGTGGTGGATATCCGCATTTTTACCTTGGCTGCAACAAGGTAGTGGTCCGAGTTGACGTTAGCTCCTCGGAATGTTCTGACATCCAAAATACTGGATGCGTGCCTCTTGTCTATAGCAATTTGGTTAATTTGGTTGACCGTTCGTTGATTTGGAGACCGCCATGTCCTCTTATGGATATCGAGGTGAGGAAACCTGGCTATAGTGACATTTCGTTCCGAAGCGAAGTCAATTAGCCTAAGTCCGTTACCAGACGTCTTGTCGTGTAGGCTATGTTTTCCGACAATATTGCTTAAGATGTCTTCTCCTATTTTTGCCCGTCCCATCACATCGTATTTCCTAAATGGCAGTATTGTCAGCTTTGTAGCAGTTTAGGGCTTCCGGTAGTAGTTCGCTTGCACCTCTCCTGTTTAATGTTCTCACATTCCAGGTTCAGATACGAACGTCGTTGTCCTTTTTTCGTTTAACAGGGTCGCAAACAATAAAATCAGTCCTTTCCGAGACTATTGGACGGAATTCTAAAAAACACTTTTTTGGGTTGCACTATCATCGTCATGTTAGAATCAATCAAAATCTCAAGGTCGAAATTTTACACGAAAACAATACTTTTCTCTTTGTAAGAGAAACTTAAAAACTGCATACGCGACATGGCTCTCCAATCAAACCGGTGTTTAGCTAACTCCAGTTGCGCACTTCAATCGATGATTCTGCAAGCTGAAGTACTATGCGCTTACTTGAGAAGTATTTTGATCAGGTATATGTCGCTGTATATTAGGGTGGGTCACTCCAGTACGGGAAATTTTTTGTTCTTTTGACTTCTAGTAGCAATTATATACCAAATGGCTAAATAAAATAATTTAGAAAGGAAAGAACCAGATGTTACCTTCAAATCCTTAAAAATTGTTTACTATTTATTTTATATTGCTGGAAACATTTAATAAATCAAATTTTACATAAATTTATATATTAAAGTTAAAGGCACAGTAAGTGCAAAGTTTGTACTTACGTGGAATGCCAATGGCCTTTGGCAAAAACTTGAACTGTATATGCAAGAAAAAGACATCGACATCTGTTTAATATCAGAAACTCATGCTAAGAGTAATTCGAAATTAAAGATTAAAGGATACCTCGAATGGCATGCTCTACATCCATCGAATAAGGTTAGAGGTGGAGCCTCAATATATATAATAGAGTGTATCGAACATTCGATTGATCTTAATTTAAAAGTCAAAACAATGCAAGTTAGCTCTATAAAAATCAGAAGAAAAGGTTGAGAAGTTTGAGAAAATTTACTTTGAAAACTTGCTTAATTCTCTTGGACAGCGTTTTGTCATCGGAGGGGACTTTAGAAAGTACAATACCGAATTTCATTCTACGGGTAAACCAACTTACTGGCCAAATGATGTTAAAAAAATACCAGATTTGATTGATTTTTTCATAGTAAAAGGTGTGCCGTCCAATCGAATCAAAGTTGACGATTGCTCTGATCTTTTCTCTGATCATTCTTCGGTCATTCTAACAACGAGCGAGTCAATCATTAGAAATGAAAACCCACCCAGACTAACAAACAGGAAAATCAACTCGGAAGGCTTCAAAAACGATATTGAAAATAATATTCGACTTTTTTTTTTAACGTTTTTTTATTCACAAAAATTTGTTTACTTAATTAATAGCCTAAATAAACTTAAAAGCTAAACATATGAACTGTGACAAAGTAAATGACCATTATGGTTCGCAATACATGTTTTATTGATTTTTTTTATATAACTATGCATATGTTTTGGTATTGAATATTATTATAATATTTGTATTTTTTTTTATTTGTAAATAGGAAAATGTGAATAGAAAACCTATTAGAAGACAGCCGCAACTTTTTTTTATTTTATATATAACTAAAACTAGGCCCTGTCATGTGATCTTTATTCCATCGGCTAACAAGCAGAGAGTAAGCAAAACGCTTACTTCTCCCAGTTATCGCTAGATCAAAAATCACATGTCAGGGCCTAGTTTTACTTAACCCTAAGTTTCGGCTTCAGCCCAGCCTAGCCACAAGTATTTATCTCTATTTAACCTTTTAGTGTTATTTTTATCGCATTCAGGTATGCTAATGCAGTATCTCATTCGATCAGTATTCCAACCCCCCGACTCAAAAGGCTCGTAAAGGATCCTTTTATCTTTTGCTCTCCTTGCAGCATGGTATATGATTGGGACGTTCGTTGAGTCCGATAGGTAGCCATATGCATCCAGAAATAGGAATGTCTCTGGCGGAATGTATCCGCTTTCTAAGGAATTTCTGAAATACCCAGGATTCGAATAGAATAATCCAGAGATTTATTCGTTTTCGACTGGGTGTATCGCTTAGATCCCCATTGGAACTTGTAGTCGCGGTTGACTCCTTTATCAATACCGTTCAAAAGGCAGCATGGAATAATACTCCTCATCAATGCAAAATAGAAAGCTATAGTAATATCAAGTACCCATTGGAAATAAAAGATTTGGTAAGTTTGGTGCCCCGCAAGATAAAACACATCCCAATCGGTTGAGTAACATGCTATCAAATTCGATTTAAAACTTTAAAAAACATGCAGTAGAAACTTATCTGCAAAGCCTAACCTCTGTAAAAGAATTAAATTATTCACTTTGGAAAGCAATTAAAATCATAAATTGGGCAATTCAGGACGTTTGGACAAAAAGCAATAAAGAAAAAGCAGACGTTTTTGCCGCACATATTGTGGAAACATTTAAACCATTTGATAATCAAGAAAACATTATTAGAGACTACAACCGATAGTAAGTATTGGCGAGCTTAAATGGGAAATACAGAAATTAAGGACTAAAAAGCTCCAGGTTATGACCTAACTATAGTGCGTACCAAAACAGTTGGCCATTCTACTGCGCAGGTCTCTTAAAATGTGTTTTACAATCTCTTAAAAATGCAAAAACAAGCATAAAGAGACTAAAATGGGCGGAGCCATAATAAAAAACGACGTATACCCTGCCTTGTGTTCAAGATCGCTGTCGCGATCTCACTGAGGGTGGTTTCTTCATTTTCCTTCTTTTATACTGAAATTAGGAGCGGAGGAAAAATATAGACCATTATATGTCAACTTTACTTGGAGGAAAATATATTGTTTCGTTTTTTGTCTTGTCGGTTCCTTGTAGGAGTATGATGTGATCACGGTCGGATAGATTAAGCAAAACATTGCACATGAATTGATTGTGTGACTGTGTCTGTATGAAGGTGTACGGTTTTAGATTTAAACCCTATTTGCTCATTATGCTTTCGTTGATCATTATTAATTGTGTCGTGCATATTGATCATGTAGGTACTGATATTGGCACGCAAAGTAAAGTAAATTGCAGTGCCACACCAAATTTTTTTTGTTTATATCATTGAATTTGGGCGAGGTAGGTAAATTTAATAAAAAAATTACAATTTGGGAATTTTTTGGAAACGTAAACGATTTTATACCCAATAACAATAGGCACGATTTTCTGTCACAAAAAAGAGGATGGGGTATTAAACGGTTCGTTAAAGACAAAATGGTGAACGTTCTTGATTCTTCAATAATTTTTTTTAAGAAATGCAGTTTTTAAAACTTATTGAACTACCCACCACTTTTAAATTTGTAACCTTGATTAAAAGTGTAAATTACAGCGAGATAAAATTGAGCACACCACCCATACAGGTACCTAGCGCTAAACCACGAAATGTTCAACCATAAAAAGGGTTGGGAACCCTTTCAAATACAATCGGACTTCTAGGTAGAAATGTATAAAAGTCGACCTCATAATAAAAAATTAAGTTTATTTAGATATTCAACAGCATTTTAGTTCTAAGCACTGTAATGTTGGGTTACGCATTGTAAATTACAGGCAAAAACGCTTAGTGATTAAATCTCTTTCGCGGCATTTTTGTTCTCTTAAATCCTCTCTCTGCGCAATCGACCGTTGGCCAACTGTTTTGGTACGGACTATACAGGAGAACTTCTTAAAATGTTGCCCGTAAAAGCATTAACTACACTCCTCTACATTGTAAATGCAACAATTAGATTAGAATACATACCAAGACAGTGGAAAGTCGCAGAAGTGATTATGGTTCTCAATCCAGGAAAATCACCGAATGAAATAAAATCTTACAGACCTATTTCACTTCTTCCATTTCTAAATGCGGCTTGAATCTTTTTTGCAAATGAAGCGAAATATCTCGGAATGACACTCGGTGGAAGTTGCATGTAAAAAAGAAATGCGAAGAACTTAAAAATAAATACAGAGAACTCTACTGGTGGTACAGAAGGAACGAACAAGCTGGTGGTACAGAAGGAACGAGGATTTACGCAGATCTGGGTATTACCGCGGTCGAAGATAAAACGAACAATTTTGAACGAAAACATAAATAATGTCTTCAAAGAACTAAGCCCATGGATTTGGCCCGATAATAGCAAACCGCGCTATCAATGGCGAAAAAAGCTGGAACTCTCAAAGGAAAGTAACCTGCAAAGCATTAATTACTCGTGATAAAAAATTGCTAGATTGGTCGCATACTTCTAGTTGCAAATACAAACGAGTTGTGGGTACACGACTGGGTGGTGCGCAACTTTCTCTTTCACAGCGAGTTAATTTGACGTTTTTAATAATTTGGCCAAAGTACACAATAATATTTATTTTGAAAATTGATGTTAAAAATGATATAAATAATGTCGAAATGATATTTTACGAACGATTATTCCGCAATTGAATGGAATCTGTGTCCATGTGAACAATAATGATTTTCCGTTATTGGCCAAAACTGAAAATTCCGTTTCCGGCCAAAACAAATTATGTGGAATTCATAAAATCAGTAATAGTAGTTCACAAATTAAATTTCATTCAATCTCATCAAATAGTTAGCGAGACATTGACAATTTTCATTATATGGCCTTTATGCAAAAATTCGTTATAAGGATTTTCTCGAAAAAAACTGGGTTTGCAGTTTTGTTGGAACTAACGATAACATTGGAATGCACGATTTCTTTTTCTATAGATTTAGCTGTTCCAATTGCTGGAGTGATACAGTCGAAATATTTGCTCTCTGGTTCCTGGTAATGAAATAAGTTCTTCAACAATAGTTTCTCTATAACAGTTTCTACCTTTTTTATTGGTGATCAAAGTTTTATCTTTTGGACCTTCAAAGTGTAGCGCTGTATTTTCGAGCTTTCCTTCTTGCTATTCTCAATTTATTTTTGCCTATAATAAGTATGTATATATTTGTTTCGTACAAAACAACGGAGGCTATATTGCTCTGTCTGATACACCGTAACGATCACAGGTTTGCAGAAAAGCTGATAGAACTACTTCAGTTTTTTTTTATATTTGTTGGTTTATAATCTTCACTTTCACTGGGCGAGGACGTATCACAAGCAGAAGATGAGGAAGGTATTGGTAATAGAACACTAGTACATACTTGTAACTTTGTTATTCGTTTTATCTCCCGTTTGAGTTTCCTTTCTAGATCGTATTGATTTTTTTTTGTTGTCACGTCTGTGCTTCCAATAATCACATTTCTTTTTTCTTTTTATTTTCTTTAGGACAAATACATTTTGAAAGCTCTGACATAAAATCACACTAATAAGTGCCGATCAGGGGGTTGGAAAACGTTTTCAATATCACGACAGATAGGATCTTGTAGGCGATTTGGAGGATATTTATGCCTCTGCATTTGGCACAGTTCAGAGAGTCTCCTTTCATCCGACAAACATTTACAAATGAATTAATGGTAATTACCAAACAATTTGCTCTTGGAATGCTAATTCTAAAAAAAAATCATTTGGATTTTGACCCAAAATACTCGTATATAAAATTTGAAGTAAATCTGTACCGTACCCAGTTTTTATTCGGAGACATGCTTTTTACTTGCAATGTGTATAACTACAGACATTATCTTTATCCCCAAAATGATCGAAAACCCACTTTGTCTCTGCTCACTTTCCCAGCAATTAATAAGCAATTATTTATAGTTAGTAACGCCTTCGTATTCTACTTCTCGTTTCCCCGCCAACAACCAAATTGCTAAACAGAATCCGTTATGCTGTTTCCTGCTCCACAAAACCGAACTAAAGTGACACATTTGCCATAATCTCTTGCTTCCGGAGAATCACTCCAGTAACATGTATGTTTTTTATGTTTTCTTAAATAATTACATAGAACTCATGGAAGAGGTATTTAAGTGTCAGCCCCCTCCAATTTGTCTATACATTATCCCAAAAACTACAAACATTTAGCGTTCGTATACCTACTTTTATTTGGGATGCTCAAATTTCTACCAATATGCACAGTATCAAGGCGCTCATATCCTTCTAAAAATTTGAAACACACATATCTATACGATGGAACGTGTGCCCTGCTCCGAGGTAAACTCCTTATATAGTCAGAAGTGGTGAAATTTGTTTAAAATAAATTTACGAAGTATTTAACGAACAGCAGTCACAATATTGGAACTTATATCAGGGATATACCTTAGGATATAAAGCCTGTCCTGTTTGTTCGGTAATGTAATTAAATCTATGCCACCACGACTCTGCGCTCACTCTGTATGCCAGATTTCTAAAAGTACAATGCTTGTGATTAGGTATGTGGGCTTATTTTAAATACATACACGTACGATATCGCATAGCATGACAATAACACTCTTGAATTTTTAATAAATGCCACTACAGTAATATCTGAACAAAAAGTAATTTAATTTTAATTTTTGAATAATTACACGTTCGCATCGTTGGAGGATTTTTTCATTGCCGAAGGCATCCGTGCCTCGTAGAATGCTGGCGTGTGCACATAATATTGTGTTTGAGAAATAAGGAAGCAGGGGAGGCATGACACTACCCAATAACATGCAAATTCAGAACGACGTGGCATTTCAACGAGACTGAACTACCCGGAAGCAACAGGTGAAGCATCCTCTACGCAGTAGAATTCGACACCACCAGAGACTGAATATGAAAAGCAATCTGATGGCACTTCCATATATTAAATTCTCAAGTCGCATATTGCTGCAACCTTATTTAATCAGTACACGATCCCACTGACTTTTTGACTTTATATTTACGCCCTTGTTGCGGTTGGTTGGTATTTGTGGGTTTCAATTCCATTGAAATAAACAAGAATGCAAAATGGAATTGGATGCCAGCAAACTAAAACCCGGTTTAATCCGTTGCGAAAACGTTGTGCATTTTCAACTTTCTCTTATAAAGAGAAAGATATTGTTTTCGTAACATTTTCGACCTCGAGATTTTTTATTGATTCTAACATTACGATGATAGCGGATCTCAAAAAGTGGTTTTTGGAATTCCGTCCGTCGGTTCGTCGGTCTGTAAAAGCCTCTCCAGCCTAAACGACTTGCCCGATTTTCTTAAAACTTCGTATCCAGCGTTTGTTTGGTCATAATTCTAGGCCATTTTTTGTTTGCTTTTAGCGTTATTACCGGTACCTGCCATATAAAAATCATACATAGCCTTAATTTTCTCGAAAACGGCTCTAACGATTTTGATTAAACTTCTTATATGCTATAAACACATTAGTTCCAACAAAACTGCATACCCAGTTTTTTTTCGAGAAAATCCGATTTTTGCATATAGGCCATATTAAGAAAATTGTCAATTTCTCGCAAACTATTTGGACAAATTGAACGAAATTTAATTTGTATACTACTATTACTGTTTTCATAAGTTCCACATATTTGGTTTTCGGCCAATTATACCTAAACGGAATTTTTAGTTTTGGCCAGTAACGGAAAATCATTATTATTCGCATGGACACTGATTACTTTCAATTACGGAACAAAAGTTCGTACAATCACATTTCCGCATTATGATTTTTAGCATCATTAATCAAAATAAATATTATTGTGTATTTTTGCCAAAGTGTTCAAAACGTCAAATTAACTCGCTGCGAAAGAGAAAGTTGCTTACGACCCAGTCGTGCACCCACCACTAGTTTCCATATAAAGGGTGGTCCATTTCGAGGTTCCCTACTTTTTTAAAGAAAAAAAACACAGAAAATTAAAATTTAATGGAGAATGTTTATTATCTTTTGAAAGAACATTCTTTGGCATTAATTTTTTGAAGATTATGTCTATCAAATGTTGGCCGTAGCTACGTCGCAGATAGTCCATCCGTTGAGTCCAATTTTTGATCACTCGTTCGAGCATTTCGACTGGTAACTGGCGAATGACACGCGTGATGTTTTCCTCCAAGGCCTGAATCGAAGCGGGTTTGTCGGCATAAGCTTTTGACTTTACATATCCCCACAGGAAAAAGTCTAACGGTGTGATATCACACGATCTTGGTGGCCAATCGACCGGCCCAAAACGTGAAATTATGTGCTCACCGAAATGTTCTCTCAATAAGTCCATTGATTGATGCGATGTGTGGGAAGTGGCGCCGTCTTGTTGAAACCAAATGTCGCCGAGATCACGAGCTTCAATTTCAGGCATCAAATAGTCGGTTATCATGGCACTATAACGGTCGCCATTGACGGTTACGTTCGCACCGGCATAATTTTTAAAGAAATATGGACCGATGATTCCACCTGCCCACAAACCACACCAAACCGTTGTTTTTTCTGGATGAAGTGGCAGTTCTTCAGGTTGCTCTCGTCCCAAATGGCGCAATTTTGTTTGTTTACATACCCATTGAGCCAGAAATGGGCCTCATCGCTAAACAAAATTTGCCTCGAAAACGTCGGATCTTCTTGGAACTTTTCAAGAGCCCATAGACCGAAGCGATGTCGCTTGGGAAGGTCGAGCGGCTTCAGTTGTTGCACAAGCTGTATTTTGTACGCTTTCTCAGCTACAGCCGCTATATTTTCTTCACAGCGTGCTGGACATGGTCTATTCGGTGGAATATTATCCAATAATGAATGCTGGGTCTCAAAATGGGTGATGGTGTTGCGAATAGTACGCTTAGTAGGCCGATTATGTTGACCATAAGTTGAGCGAAGTGCACGAAAAACATTCCTCACAGAACGTGAATTTTCATAATAAAGTTGAACAATTTGTAAACGTTGTTCACGCGTAAGTCTTTCTATTATGAAATGCCAAACAATACTAAACCAAAATAACATGACAGCATGACACGACTCACACGTGATCTGTCAAAAAAGGCTATTGAAAAAAGTATCTCTACTTGGATCACCCGTTATAATCATTTAATTTTGTACCCAGGGCCTAGCTTTTCTTCCAACCATACATTTTGGCGTTGGTACCTACTTACTTCTTGTCACGATGGAGGCTGTGTTGAGATAAGATTTTCTTGACAATGCAATGGATACGACTCCGATGATTTGTCAGATCTTCGCCGGAGAAAGGCCAATAAAAAACTTACTTACTTAAGTGGCGCTACAATCCGGAATGAACCTGGGCCTCAACCAACATGCATCTCCTCCAGTTGCGTACTCCAACTGGTTGGGGTTGGTGTCTACTTCTGCGCGCCCCTTAAGGCGACGTCTGGCTGGGAAACGAAGATTCTGCGAGCTGGAGTATTGGCGTTCATTCGATCTATATGCCATAGCCATCTTGAACGTTCAATGCGGATTTGTCGCTGTACAGCTCGTATAGTTCTTGTTTTTTTTGTTTGCTTTAAGCCATGTTATTACTGTTACCTGCCATATAAAATTTTGATTTTGATCAAACTTCATATATACAATAAACGTATTAGTTCCAACATATACCCAGTTTTTGACAAATTGTCAATTTCTTGCAAGCAATTTTGGAAAATTGCATGAAATTTAATTTGTATACCACTATTACTGTTTTCATGAGTTCCATATAAATGGTTTTGGCCCAATTATCCCTAAACGGAATTTTCAGTTTTAGCGAATTACGGAAAATCATTATTATTCACATGGACATCGATTTTTTTTTAATTAAGGAATAAACGTTCAATCAGAGTTCGACATTATTTATATCTATTAGCCAAATTATTAAAAACGTCAAATTAAATCGCTGTGAAAGAGAAAGTTGCGTTCGACCCAGTAGTGCACCCACCACTCGTTTGATACGATCAGAGTTTGATCAGAGTTCGACATTATTCATATCTTTTAGCCGAATTATTAAAAACGTCAAATTAAATCGCTGTGAAAGAGAAGTTGCGTTCGACTCAGTAGTAGTGCACCCACCACTCGTTTGATACGGTTTATGCTTCAGCGCCGTATAGCAGGACTGGTGATCAGGAAGATTGTGACTCTGCTGTTGGCTCAGGAGTTTTGGGTGTGGAGCAGCAAGAATTCTCCATCGTCATCCTACACAAACGGACGAGTTTGGGCGGTATATCAAAACAAGACATGGCTCTATATAGTTCGATGAATAGGTGATGGGTATCGATTTGGACTTCTTGGCATATTGCCAGGATCTGCCGAAGTGTGAAAATTTGATCGGTTATAGACCGAGAATTCTCCATCATCATGCTACACAGATGGAAGAGTTTTGGCGGTGTATCAAAACAAGAAGTATAACGGCAAATAGGATCTTGTACCCGATGTTGAGGAGACTTATGCCTCTATAGTTTGCGCATACTTTCATCCGACCATATTTGGCTAATGAGATGGTGGATATTTCTTACCAAGCCATCTCCTCCGGCTTTTATCAAGCTCAGAGGGAAGGCCTTCATCTCCGTCAGCCTTATAAAGCTTGAGTTTACATATTGCATATCGAGGTGAGAAGCCATGTGCTGGCTATAGTGGCGTTTCGCTATCGGTATCGTTATCTAATAAAATTGCCATTAGAGGTAATACAGGTTATTTTTGCCCCAGATGGTTGGAATTGCTTGCATACAGCTGTCCCTTCCGAACACACGATCGTTGTGCCCTGTGCTAATAAGACCTAAGTAATGGGGTCCGTAGTAGAATTTTGTTCGTTATTTTGGAAATTGATTTTTCACTTTTTCTTGATACTACCTACGTAGTTTTTCCTGTTGAATATCCGCTCCGACCCTGCATGTCGCGCCATGCTCGTAACCAAACTGATTTTACGAATAATTCGATTGTCCACTTAAACAGATCTATATTGGGTGGCAGGGTTTCTCAGTGCTTATCATTTTAATGAATAGGGTGTATCGGAGTCGTTTTCGATACTCGGGATAATGTGCATTATTCAGTGAATTGTTAAGAAATCCATCAAAACATCACATTCTTCTAAAATCTTTTGCCGACTTTTTTTTTTAGTGATAACACTAGCTTAAATAATATCTGTTGCCTTAAATATTTTAGCTGTTGCTGATCACTGAACATTTGCTAATTGAAAATATATAAGCACTTTTTTTTATCAGATCTAGTTTTCGGGTTATAGCTGACTTGTATTTATGAAAGAAGGAAACATGTAGTTGTGAGGAACCACGTTTTTTTAAAAGTAAGATCAGGTACTATTTAAAAAAACGTAGTATTAAAACTTTTCCTCTTATGGGCAGACTTAAAAAAAATTAGTATCAGGGACCAACAACAGTCCGACATAATTTGTGTATCCTAAAAACCGTGGTAACGCTCCTTCATAACGCGAAAAAGGTGATACATACGTTCTCCGTGGTCTCAAATCTCCTAGATTTTCGGGAAACCTGTCGAGGTGAATATGAAAAAAATTCAGTTTAATATCGTTTTACATTGGTAAATCTGAATTTTGATCTGAAATTAGATCTTTTGTGTTTCCATTGGAACACGATTTTAGATTGATTTTTTTCTGTGGTTGTATTGTTGCAATTTCGTGTCTGTGAAGTAAGTGTCGGTGCGGCTGTCAAGTTTCCAGTAACACAGATTGTTTGTTTTTGACTTGATTTATTTACACATCTTACTGCTGTAGTTTAAATGGTTAATAAAAGTTTTTCACAACCGAAATAATCTTTAATCAGAACGAAAATCACTCTCGTCAAACTGACAGCTATCATTTGTATTAGTGTTGGTGCAAGGAGGGGTATCTGCCGAAAAATCCCGATCTGAAAAATTGATCTGAGATAAAAAAAATCAAATTTTTTGCCAAGTGGAACACAGCAACTGTCAAAATTGGTCTTCTGACAGATCTAGATAAAAAAAATTGATATTTTTACTAGTGGAAAACGCCATAATACCTACTCATTTTACATCGCACATTTATAAATTGCAAAAGAAGGTCTGCTAATAGTTGTGGTTTTCGATTTCATCACTGAGACAAAAGCTGTCCAAAGATTTCTCTCGTAAGATGTCTGCTTTGGGGACCATATCAAACACGCCTGATTTAATTTTTTCCGTTGTTAGCTGAGGAAATGTTCGACATATGTAAGCAAAGTTTCCATTTTTATTAAGAGCTTTAACTAACTGTTTCATTATGCCCAATTTTTTATGTAATGGAGGCAGTATAATTTCGTCTCCAAGTATATCGATGGATTGCAGACTACATTTTAAGGGCCAGTTTTTTCATAATTTGCTTGTTTAGGTCTAATGTCCCAGAGACATATAAAACAGGGAAACTTAACTTAAGGGAATCGCTGACTGAGAACGGTATGCAAGTATCATTTTCTGGTTCAGATATGTGGTCATTAATTGAAACCGACGGTACTTTGACGTCAACTGAATGTGGAATGAGACACTACACAGACGTAGTATTTGGGTATGTCCGTTGAGCTTGATTTTGACTTTAAATTGCCTTTATTTCAACACTACAAAAATAGCATTCCTATAGATGATTTTTCTCAGCAAATAGTAGGGATTCCAAGGACTTGTCATTTCAAGGACTTGTCATTTCATGCCAAAATACATTAAGGCCGTGCGTCAATTGCGTTAAAATTTAAGTCAGTAGATAATTTTTGACATTAGTATAGTGATAGAGACTTCAAAATTTTAACCTGCTCAACAACTCGCTAAAATATATCCAGTGGCAAATTTTTGACATTTTGTATACCTATTGAAGAGTGACAGAGATGGAAAGAATTATTTTGAGAAATTATTGAAAATAGTATTAAAATAATATCACATTTAATCCAATTGACACAGCGAAAAGCCAATTTTTTTACCATTGCAAAAATGTCAAAAAAAAAAAAATTATCCAAGAATATAGGTAGCAAAAAAACAAGAACAATATTTATTAGGAAACGGAAGTTGTACAAAAATAAAGTAACGGAATGGCGAAATGGCGAATCCTAAATATGTGTTCTCAGCTATAAAATTCGCGCAACAAACAAGAAGTACAATTTAGTAAACAAACGTACAAGTTTTGTTCCACAATATCGAAAAGAGCGCTTCTATGACTTTATTTCATAAAATAATTGGTCTTGGCTCTTTTACTGCCAATGGTGCCAATATTTTTGCCGTATGCCGGTGTCTACTTTTTAGCATACTGAACTATGTTGAAGAAATAACATTTTCTAAAATGATTTTTGGTATTGAACGTTTCGGTGATGTTGTAGCCGACTTTAATGGAGTAGCATAAATTCTTCATAATCATCCCGTACAGTTGATCGCTCTTTTCGGTTCCGTATTCAACGTAACTATACATTCTATCATATTTGAAAACTTTGCACGATATGTCAAAATGCAAAGTTTTATTAAATTGTGTTCTTTTGTAACTTAAAACTACTAGTGCTGATGGGATTGTTGGAAAACGATTTTACCGTCTCTTAAATCACGTCTGTCTTCATATTGTAGGCGATTGGCGGAACCTTTTGGCTATGTTCTTGGCCAAGTATAGCGGGTGTCCCTTTTTACGCAGGGGAAACAAAATATAACCGATACATTGAGTGCAACTCCACAATGGAGAAGCAGACAGAGTTCGCAAAGATGTTTTGGTGGATTTTAATTTTAGGGCAAGTATACATTATCTTATAATTAAACATATTTAAGGTTCGTATGAAATGGAAAAGTTCAAACAAATTGCTGTCAATGAACTCGATAACGAACACGCAAATAATTATGCTGGCATATAGATGAGTTCGGTTATTTGGTAAGATTTCGCCGTCGCTTTAGTTTATTTCTGCGCAATTTCCAAATATTAATCGTTTGAAATTATTTTACCGCTGTTGTTAGACACATCCACAAAACCGTACGTGTAAGGAGCAGATACAGCAAGATGGAAGGATCAAACACAGACCGGGTGAGCTTGGAGCCAAGGGCTGGTTTTAAATGGATAAGTGAGAATATAACCACGGTCGGATAATTTCGCAACAATTTCATCTATTTCCAGGTAACCCAGGAGTCGTCCGCTTAAAATATCTCTGAAAACATTTTAATCGTTGTTTTTCTGTATTTTCTTTATTGTTGTTGTATTCATATCTTATAAATTTTGTTTTCCTGCCTTTGCTGTGCATTTCTCTTTGTGTAATAAGAGAAAAATAATAATAATAATAACAATAACAATGGCGTTTGCCGAGAGAAAGAACTCAAGTAGAGAGGAAACGAAGAAAAACCACTAGAATGGATATCGTATGAAATAACGGTGGCGCTGAATTCATTTAGCGGCGACAACGAAGATGACTACGACAACGACGATGATGGTATTGGCGTTGGTAATGGCGGCTCTTGGGGGCGCCTTTTGATGTATGGTGCTATTTGTGGTGACATTTTAAACACAATACAATACCCGCCCGCTTGATAAAATGATAAAAGGATTATTATTATTTGTGCTTTGCCGCATGCTTTTCCTTTCAGACAATGCTCTTCTTTTTTCATAATATTTGCTTTTTGGATTCGTTTTTCAGTTTAAGTTAGCGGTCGTTTTTTGTGGCAAAAAAAAACGATATGGAAAGATTTTTTAAAAACCAAAAAATCGGAGATTTGTTTAATTCGTATAAACTTTGTGGTCTAACTCGTTTCCGTATGTTGTCGTGCACAGCGTTGGAAATCCTTCCTTCTCAACTATTAAAACTAAAACGATACTAACAAAAAACTATATTTAACTAACATTTAATGTCTATATTGGACACAACTGAACTGCAATTGCAAGTGACCGCTTTATAAATCCAATACCAACAGGATCTGATGACGAAGACTAGTGCTGATGATGCAACTTACTCATTTGTTTAAATTTTAACCAACTTACTTACTTAAATGGCGCTACATGTCCTCCAATACCTGATCGCTAGTTAACTGCCTCCAGCAAAGCACTTTATTTTGGTAGAGGTCAGTTTCATTTTGTGGGCCCTAAAGTCTTCAAATTACTGCGTCCAAGGACTGGGTGGGAATCTAGATTCTATGAGACGCAGAGTTTTTGTAATCTTCGTCTATATAGCCCGTCAACACAAACGGGAGCGAATATTTTTAGATTAAAAAAGACCATGCTTTAGGATAGCAAGGACATGTAGACCAGATTGATATCAACTGTTCAGCCAGGTGTTGTCGAACGTGGCTTTGAAATTGATAAATATGTGGTGAGTATCGATTTGGACTTCGTGTTTTTTTGTTCCAGGATCTGCCAATGTGTAAAGATTTTTACGGCTGTGGACTTTCCTGGCCTAAAACCACACCAATAAGGGTCGATCAAGTTATTGGTAAACGTTTTCAGGCGTTCACATAGGACGCAGATAGGATATTGTAGGCGATTTGGAAGAGACTTATGCCTCTCTAGTTGGCGCAGTTCAAATGGTCTCCTTTTTAGGATCGGACAATCGATACTGAGGTTCCATTCTTCAGACATACTTTCATGCGAACACGTTTGGCCTTTCTATGTCATCTCCGCAGGCTTTATAAAGCTCGGTTGAAATGCCGTCATTTCCGGCAGCCTTGTTAACCTTGGGTTTTGATATTCCTATCCTCACTTCCCCTAGGTCGGGTGGTTGGTAATTTTCGCTGCCGTCACCAATATTGAATAGAAAGGTCTGCCTGTAAACGGAATATTGTTCACCATCGCCGTTTAACAGTCTGCAGAAGTGGTTCTTCCATATCCTCAACATCGAACACCACTTCCTGAGTGGCACCTGTCTTTATCCTCGATCGCACACTTTTATTGCATTTTTTCTGAAAGGCCCGTGTTCTTCCCTTCTTCTTTGCCTTCATTGCCTATAGAGCTCAGTGGCAGCTCTAGTGTTCACCTGCAGCTTAGCATTGTAGGCATCGTTCTTCGCTACTAACATCTGTCGGCATTCGTAAGGCTAAGGGATACGCGTTTCGCGAAGGACGGTCTCTTGTATTTCTGGTGTCTTGTGTCGTAGTGTATATCCGCATTCTTATTTCGGATGCCCCTCGGAATGTTCGAACACCAAAAATTCTGGATTACTGTCTCTTGTGAACTTGTGATGTGATCAATTCGGTTGACCGTTCATTGATCTGGATACAGCCATGTCCCATTATTGAAATCGATGTGAGGAAATCGTATGCTAGATATAGTGGCATTTCGTTCCGTAACGAAGTCAATTAGCCCAGATACTATCGTCTTTGTCTTCTTTTCGCTTACCAGGATTGTCTCAATAAAATCAGCACTTTACGAGACTACTGGTTGCCTTTTCCATGGGTGGGTAATTATCCCGAATAGCAACCCCAAACCTGGAGGGCTAGTTTCAATTTCTTTGATACCCCTGGGACACGGGATTGTTCAAGAGGTCTGACTTCCCTTTAAGATTCCTAATTAACCTGTCGTCTGTATATGTCGAAGCCGCTCATCTATGTCCGCCTGGGTATAGCTTGCCGGCTACTCCGTGCCAGGCATTCTGACTGTTTTATAGTTTTGTTGTTTTTCGTCTTGTTATCAACACTCGCACTTATTGTTTAGCAAGTCAAATCCGGACCAGTATCCGATGGGAAGTAAAAACATTCACAATTGATGTGTAGTAAGAGTTACAACAACTGGACATTCCCAAGTTGAAATCAACAATCAATAATAAGGGCACATTCTTCTATAAATTTAAACAACTGCTAACAGTTTATTGGTGTCCATTCGTTTTACATATCCTAGCCATCTTAGACGTTTAATGTGCAGTTTTTGACTAATGTCATGTCGCTGGAAAGCTTCGTCTCCATAGCCAGTCAACGCAAGCGGGACCGAAGATTTTTCAAAGAATTTTCCTCTCGAATCAACCAAGGATTTTTTCATCTTACCTCGTAGAGCAGGACTGGGATGGTACAAGGGTGTTATATAGATTCTAATTGATAGTTCGAGTGAAGGCTTTACTTCTGAATTGCCTTCTTATCCCGCAGAAAAATCGGTTGGCAAGAGTAATTCTTCGTTTAATTTTTGACGAGATGTTGTTGGCAAGGTTAGAGTTCCTTATAAAAGGAGGAGGGCTTTTAAGAAAATGCTGTACAGCTCAACTAGTTTGTGATTGAATCATTATCTTAATAGTCACATAGATCAGTATAGGGAATTAATACCATTAATCGGCCGCAGAGTTGTTGGTTCTAAGTGGTGAACGTGGGACCCTTTGCAAGTAGACAAAGACATCTCGCAACTTCAAGTGGTTAAGAACGAGATGGGATGTTTTAGCTTAAATGTTAAGACAGCCATAGAGACTCTGTAATATATTTGACTTCATCATCGAAATATACGTGTTTGGTTCTTTTCTAAAATCCTTTGATGATTTGATGTTCATTTTTTGTAACGTTAAAACCGATCCATATCCCAATAATTGCTGATTCTGATCACTGTAACGCCAAACATAGTAAATGTTCTAAGTTGTATCCTACTGTTGTTCTATCTATGACATAGTATTTCTCTGAGATTGTTTGCTTTGTATTCCTAGGCGTCGTTTAGTACTTTCAAGGCTATTGGTTTCTTCATAACAGGACTTTTTATTCATTTAGAGCAACCCACAACCCTTTTTTCGAACAAAAGTAGCCATATATTTATTGATGAACTTCGTTGATGAACTTCGGTCTATAGATTCCTTGAAATAGGGAACTCTACCTAGTTGAACAATGAGATCATATACCTGATTTGCCTCATTTGGAATATTTTAGAATTATGATACTCGATTACGTGATGAGAACAATTCAATAATTAATTTATGTGGCTGGGGTAATAGCACTCCAAATAGCAGCAAGAGGGTAACCGACATTCTAATTACATTTTTCTTATTGAACTTTTTTTCATCACAATGCAATTTATGACGTGAAGGCAACATTTTAACAGATTAATTTATTTGTTCGTTTTTACATTTATTTTCTCTTTTAACTTTTCACTTTAAGACCTTACTCCATTTCGAGATATATAATATACAAACAAAATCCTTTTAGCTTTCCAAAAATCCAGTACAAATCTGATAAAGGTCACATGACGACAAAACCCTCTTCATCATAAATTCCCAGGGCATAGGTATACATTTAACTTTCAACTCCCCATGCAGATAAATCTTGAATCCAAAAAGGCTAACCGAGGGATACATTTACCCCTGACCAAAACATGGAAAAATAAAACCTGTTGAAACTTATGCAGGTGTCCACCATATCCATTTACCCGTTTACCTGTAGAAGTATCTATTTAGATCTATCAGAACACTTAATTTCCAAAAGAAAAAGGTCAACAACAAAAAGCAAATAACACTCGTCAAACATTTACAGGGGATAGGTACAACGTAAAAAAAACCGAAAGAATGAACAGACAAAAAACCATTACACTATAAATTCACCCAAAAATTTACGAGTCCTTCACAACCCGCACATCTTGGCTCAAGCTGCGGTATACGTATCAGGATACTATGGATAGGAACACAAGAAAAATCCATTAAAACTTTACCAAATAACCTTAAGATAACTTTTGTTCTTTGTAAACTTGGCCAAAGAGGATATTTTGTGAAGGGCGGTTTCGTGTCATCGTTTTATATTTTTCCTCATATTAAAATTTGTTTTATTATTTAGATATCACTACCATTTCACAAACACACTTTTTGCACAGAAATTCGGTGTCCATGCATTAGTATGTCCGCTTCTTGGTTTTTGTATAAGGCCGACTATTGTTACATTGGCATGGGACACACTCTTAGAATGATATCCTGCAAAACACTAATGCGTTACAGCATGTGAAGTGTTATCATTGTATACTCGGCATAAGTGCTCGTTGAATACGAGTATAATCGTGGCCTACAAGTAAAATGGGTATAAACTCCTGTTGCCGGGAGTATAATCACAATAAAAGTCGTGTCTCACTAAATATCACTAACATACATTTGGCACGCAGCAAGGATGCGATAAACGCAGCTATTCAACCTTAAAATGCTTTTTATTCCTGTCGTTGTGAACATTTTGTTTACCTCTCGTCGTAGAATGAGAAAGTTTTGTTACTAATAATGTACAAGCAGACATGCTCCAAGTTCCATACAAGGTCGTGAATGAGAGTGACGACATGCATGTCAAGTGGAAATAGTTCTTTAGTTGCGATGCATCGTGATAACAACAAAATTAACCTGAAAATACATGAAATAATTCCGCAGGTTATATTGTATATATTACTGGAATTAACTATAAGTCATATATCCTACTACGTTTACTTAACATCGTAATGCTAGAATCAATCAAGATCTCGAGATTGATTTTTTTTTTACAAAAAAAGAAAACTTTTATCTTTGTAAGATATAAATAGATAGATACATATATTTGCAGTATGCTATCGCACAACTTACATTATTCGCACAGAAATATGATTTATAAATGTATATCTTTCCACTGAAAATGTATATCTTTCCACTGAAAAAAAAACAAAACCAAAAAATCAATTTGAAAGAACATAGGAGAAAAAAATAAAATAAATACATATATGTATTATATACGAGAGTAACAAGAATAAGCCACTCTATACATATGACTAGAATAAGTGTAACACCGGTCTTAAGGCCTTAAATTTTGATCCAGGATAATAAATTTAACGTACCAAGTGATCCTAAGACATGCTTATCGAACAAGTGTAAAAAAATTAAAATCTGCCTACTGCAGATTTTTGGCCAAACGGTAGGGAATTTGGAAAAAGGGACTGAACAGCATATGTATATCATCAATATCTATACTTCATTAATTTTTGGTTTAAAACGTTATTCCGTAAAATTTTAATGCGAAAACATTGCGTTTGATAAAACAAATATTTCGTCCATTTATCATTTTAACACATGTCCACTTTTAAGAGACGTTTTCTTACAAATTTGTATACTACGCCATACCACATGCAGGAGAAAAACGTTGTTTTTTGTCGAACCGTAAAAGATTTTGAACAATATGTTTTGACAATGTCAATTTCAATATTTCAGAAAATCGACTCTCCGAGCCGAAGAATTGGTGTCCATTCTTTTTACATGTCCTAGCAATCTTAAAGTTCCAATGCGGAGTTTTCGGACTAGCGGCATGTCGCTGTGCAGCCAGAACTATAGATTAAATCTTTTGATATGCTTTTGATACGGTCAATGCTTCAGCGCCGTGGAGCAGGACTGGGATAATCATTGTCATATATAGGATTTAATTAGTAGGTCTAGTGAGGGCTTTACTACTGAATTGCCTTCGTCTACCTCAAAGTTATATCTGACAATGGTGACGTTCTGTCCAAGTCGTCGATATTGTGTGTCATTTCGTGTTGATAGCATATACTAAATTTTACCCTCATTTACTGCTAAACCCATTTTTGCCACTTCCTTCTATATACTAGCAAATGTGGCTATGTCATCACGTTGAGTCGAATCGATTTTTATAAATTTCTGACTTTACTGGCCTAATTTCACACTGATAGAGGCCGATCAAGTTCTTGTTGAAATGTTTCAGGCGTTCATATATTACGGCTGATAGGATCTTGTAGGCGATGTGCAGGATACTTGTGCCTCTGAATTTGGCGCAGTTCAGAGGGTCTCCTTTTTTGTGGATCAGGCAAATGTTGCTGAGGTTCTATTCTTCAGGCATACTTTCATTCGACCAGATTTGACTTATGAGTTGGTGGATGTTACTTGAATCTTGAATTTCTTCTTGACTCTCCGAAACTAGTTCGGACACCACCCATGGAGTTAAGTCTCCACTACATCCAAAATCTTTCCTATCACTCTCTTTCTTCTCCTTCTCTAAACGCTCGTACTGTGGTAACATATAAAAGGGCATTCATAACCCCTTGAGTACGTGTAAATTGCAAAAAAAAAACCAAGTCATCTGCGTAGGCTTTATAAAGCTCGGCGGGAATCCCGTCATATAGCCTTATTGAGCTTGAGTGTAGATATTGCTTTTCTCACTTCACTCAGGTCAATATTGTCATTTCGTCATCGCCATTTAACAGTAGTGGTTCCATATCCTCAGCATCGACTGTATCTCAACTATGATATTTCCTTGTTCATCTCGGCAGGATTCTACTCGAGCCTTGTATCCTTACCTTTGACGTTTTGCACTTTTCTGTATCCTCCTTCACGGCTTTTCTCGCTCTTTTTCCTTCTTTCTAAAAAGCCGGTGATCTCTCCTTCTTCTTTGCCTATAGAGCTCCGGTCTCGTCTTCACCCGCAACTTAGCCTCGTAGGCCTCGTTCTTGGCTGAACATAATTTGCGGCTGATCTAAAGGCTTGGGAGCGTTACATTTGCCCGCTTAACGATTCCCCGAATGTTTTGCCCGACTTTTCAAAGACTTAGTGCACAAAAATAAAATTCGGGAAACACGTTTTCCCGAATAGGGAATCTAATATAATGGATGGACAATATTTTGTCAAAAAGTAGTGGTTCGTATTTAAAATATTGAAAAGTATGAACCTTTAGTTTTGAGAGACCGATTTCATAAACTATGAAATAATATTTTACGAAATATAATTTTTTTTGAGACGGATGTTTATGTATCTTGTAATATTTCACTGAAATTTAAATTTATTTCTCTAAATAAACATTTTGAGTTCTTAAAAAATAAAGTAAATAATAATATTATATTGAAAAATCAGTGCTCTCAACCTGCTTATGTTCGTTCTCCGTGATTCTCATCTAATAAATGCACTTACAAATGTTAGTATTTAGATCTCTATGTTAAATTTCATAAACACAAAGTATTTTAAAACGGCAAATTTGGGATATTCATTTATTTATCTTTTTAAATAAATGATTTTTATGTTAAATTCCATGTTAAAAGACGAATTTGGAATATATTTATTAACAAAACTGCTGACATAGGCGCCTGCCTGACGACTTTACATACCGTGAGCGGTGCAACGAAGTTGCGTGAGCGTGAACTGTCCCCAGAAAGAGAGTTGAAATCCTTTGTTCCCGCGAATTGTTGACTCAGGCGCCCGCCTGACGACTTGACATACCATGAGCGGAGCAACGAAGTTGCGTCAGCGTGGACTGCCGCAGAAAGAGAGTTGAAATCCTTTGCAAGTTCTTTTAGCATCCGGATTTCATGCGAAAAAAATTAATCGCTTCAGTGTTTTCGAGCGTATCCTAGACCTTGCACTTTTCTCCTGATTATTTGTCAAAAATGGAAGAGGCAGCCTCCCGTTTGGATTATAGACAATTATTTATAGATTTATGCTTTGTGAAATAAATATATCTCAGGAAGAAAACTATTTGTATGAAATTGAAGGGTACAATAGCGAATTTTGTAACCGAATAAAATTAGGAGGAGGTGTAGCAATATATCGGGTTTTTCAACAGGAACGCTACAAAAGTTGAGCGAGCAAACGACGCCATATTTCTTGCCGCTCTTTTGACATTTCTCTTCAGTAAGGTTTGCTATTACATGATGAAAAGAAATACGATCCAACAACGAGTCGAAAGTATTTAAATTTACAACCGAAATTCGGAGTCAGTGGCCTCAACGTTAAGAGTGCTACGTCCAATTTATGGTCATCATAATCGTCCTAGCAGATCAACAATTGAGCGTCTAGTGGAAAAAATTGAATCCACTGGCACAGTACAAAATGTTCCCGTGCCAGTGAGATAAAGAAGTGCCCGTAGTGTCTAGAATATTGCTGCCGCTGAGGCTTCAGTTGAAGTAAGCCCAAATGTGTCTCTCACACGTCGTTCTCAAGCGTTGGGCATCTCTGTGACGTCGTTGTGGCGAATTTTGCGAAAAGACCTTGGCCTACATCCTTACAAGATTAAATTGACCCGAGAACTGAAGCAGCTTGAGCACCAGAAGCGTCGTATGTTCGTGAATTGGGCTGAGCAACAACTTGAAAATGATTCGGATTTTCATCGAAAAATCATCTTCAGCGATGAGGCTCATTTCTGACTGAATGCCTTCGTCAATAAACAAAATATGCGGTATTGGTCAGGCAGCAATCCACACGTTCTCCATGAGTCATCAATGCATCCCGAAAAAATTACGGTTTGGTGTGGTTTATGGGCCGGCGGCGTCATTGGGCGGTACTTCTTCCGTGATGATCAAGACTGGCACGTTACTGTGAATGGGAATCGCTACCTTTCAATGATAACCGAATATTTTTGCCCCCAATTGGATGATATGGACTTGGAGGACATGTGGTTCCAACAGGACGGCGCCAGAAGCCACACAGCGAATGCCACAATCAATTTATTGGAAACCAAGTTTGGATAACGTGTTATCTCACGAAATGGTCCAGTCGCTTGGCCGCCTCGGTCGTGCGATTTGACGCCGTTAGACTATTTCCTGTGGGGCAACGTCAAGTCTATAGTCTATGCCAACAAGCCAGCGACGATTTATTTGGCATGAAAATCCAATCTGAGGTATGGTATTCTAGCGTGGGGAAGAGCATCACAAATCCGACCGCTACAAAACCTGCAAGCACGACTGCAAAAAATAATACAAAAGGCAAGCCAAAACAACTGGGAACAAAACCAAAGGAACCATACGTCAAAAATGCTGAACATCACCCAAATCCACAATTTGGAAATACTGTCTAATTTCTACAACGACAACATATACATAATTCAAACGCAACAGACATTAAACACTAAAAGAAGACAACAGTACCTTTATGAAATTCCGAGGTACTGGAATGAATAAGGCCGAAAGACGTATAGTGTCGCAGTTCCAATGGTACTAAACGAACTCCCAAGAGCCTTGCGCAACTTAACAAAAAAAAAGTATTAAAAAAAGTAAAAGAAATATGCTTAAGTCAATAATTAAAAAAAAAATAGTCGAATAGTCTTTGTATTGTATATATGTAGTCAGATGATAGGTACTATCTAATTGTATTGTTTATTGCATTTTTTTTAAGTAAAGAACTCAACACTTAAAAGTAACGAACACAATAATAAACAGTCTTCTGCAGACAAGCCCTTTCGGCTTTGCAGATACAAAACATATATTTACAAAAAAATTTTAATTTTGAACCAATAAAATCGAAAATTAAACATATTTCTTCAGTAAGTCGATTTACTCCGTGTTTGGATGGCAGAATATTCAGGAAAAATGTTGTTGATACCCTCATTCACATATCTGGAGGCAAGCAAGAATGCTATACGTGAGTTCATTGCGCATTTCAAAACAATTAAAATTAATATTTTTTGCTGCAACATGCTCGTTAGGGCAGAGTTTTTTTCGAATGATTTTCGCATGGGGAATATGAAAGATTCGCTTAGCGGCTTTCCGAGCACATTGATATACAAATGATATTATCGACTGATTTTCGCATGAGGAATATGAACGACCCAGGGCAGAGTTTTCTCACAACCATTCATGTGTGCGTTGCGTTTGTACTTTTTGCACGATGTCGAGACCTCCTGTTTTATGCCGACTCCAAACGGCGAATTTAATAATATGAATATGAACAATTTATTATTTATTATTATTTATTGATTAGATAGTTCTCAATGACTTAATTCTAAATATTAGCGTCTTTCATGCTCTACTGAAGGCAATAGTGAGTAATAGTATATCAAAAACGCAGTTTTTTTTTTCGAAAATAGAAATTACTCTGCAAACTTTTTTTTCTACGGTCCAAGACGTTTTGCATTTTCTTTCTCAGACAAGCAAGTAAGTCGCTTAGACGCTTATGTTATCAGACAAGTTTTCAAAATTCCTAACCGTTAGACTAAAAAATGTATTTCTAAAAAAATGGGCGTGGCAGTGGGTGGATTTTAATTTTACACTTGTTCTGTAGCCTCGGATATGGATCCTTTATATTGCAAAAAAATATTGCCAATATTTTTGACATTAAAGTTTGACTGAAATAATTGTTGTTATATAAATGGTGTACAGTTGTTGTCATTGAACCGCCTTCAGACTGATTTCTCGTGATTGTTCTTTTTAAGTTGATTATGGACGGAGATGGTTTGTTCAAACACTATAATTAGAAATAATTTTACATTTCAAATAATGTTTGACATTAAAAATTTAAAGAACATTTGTCGAAGCTTCTACACTTTTTAACATTCTCGTATAAAGAGAAAGATATTGTTTTCGTGAACATTTTCGACCTCGAGATTTTGATTGATTCTAACATTACGATGATAGCGGAACTCAAAAAAGTGGTATTTGGAATTCCGTCCGTCGGTTCGTCGGTCTGTAAAAGCCTCTCCAGCCTAAACGACTTTACCGATTTTCTTCAAACTTCGTATCCAGCGTTTGTTTGGTGGTCATAATTCTAGGCCATTTTTTTTGCTTTTAGCCATGTCATTACCAATACCTGCCATATAAAAATCATACGTAACCTGAATTTTCTCAAAAATGGCTTTAACGATTTGGATTAAACTTCATATATACTGTGATCACATCAGTTCCAATAAAACTGCCATATAAAAAAAATTGTCAATTCCTCGCAAACTATTTGGCCAAATTGAATAAAATTTAATTTGTATACTACAATTACAGTTTTCATGAGTTACACGTAATTGGTTTTGGCCAATAACGGAAAATCATTATTATTCACATGGACACCGATTACTTTCAATGACGGAATAAACGTTCGTAGAATCACATTTCGACATTATTTATATCATTTTTAGCATCACTAATCAAAATAAATACTATTGTGTATTTTGGCCAAATTGTTAAAAACGTCAAATTAGCTCGCTGTGAAGAGCACCCACCACTCGTTTTGTATTAAACTCTCATGCTAGGTCTTCAACATTTTCCCCAATAGTGTTAGTATTTGATGGCTGTATGCTTTTTAGCCTGTTCCTCGAGTTATTTCTCATTAAGGTGGCATTGCTCTTCGAGCATCTTGCTTTGCCAAGTTGAACATTGGTTGTTCCTTTGTTGTCATTATTCATCTTATAGTTCAGCCTGGCAGAACAAATTTTAAAGTAATTATCAATATGTTAGTTAATGTTAATGTTAATGTAATGTAGTATTAAGCTTGTAGAAATAACTTTAACAAAATACCTAATTAGCTCAACAGTTTATTGATCATAATGAAGTTGGTAAAAACACTTTTTAAAATAAATCAACACCATCAGCAGCCAAAACTTTGTAACATTATTTCATCTGGTTTGCAAGCAAAGTGCATTAGTCAGACACCTAATGAATGCATTTTCTGTATTGAAACCGCTACACTCGTGGCCATCGCAGCCATTTCTACTTGAAGGCAAAACTTTTCTCACAAAAATTTATTACCTACTTTAACGAATATTTCTTCAACTTTCCAACCATTCTCAGAGTTTTATTATTTATTTATCACTCGCACTTATTTTTTTCTGATGACTTATACAAAATAACGGTAAACAAGGACTAAAAAATAGCATATGAGAAGGCTGTGCGGATCGTTGAATACCCTATCCCTATCTCATCAACCAAAATAAGGCCTGAATAAAAACTAAATGGGAATTAATTAAAGAAAATTATGTTGTCATCACATCTTGTTTAGATAGTATCTAACTGTTTTTTGGTTCGCCAAAAATGGACGTTTTTCTATGGAGTGGGTTATACAAATGGTTTTTGTAAGAAAACGCACCAAAAAACTTTGAGTTGGTTATAACGATCTATGGACAAAATGTTTATTTTAACCAAAAAACGTTTTTTACTGAAAACGTACCCAAAAAGTGTGCTTGGCTTAAATTCTTAACCGTTTGACCAAAAAAAGTGGGTGTGGAAAAGAGCGTGGCAGTCGGATTTTGAACGTCCTTACACTTGTTCTGTAGCCTCGGACCCCGGATACCAAAAAAATTGTGACATGAAAAAAAATTGTGGCATGCAGTCGTCACGGACGGTCAGACAGACATGCCAAATTGGACTCAACTAGCGATTCTGAGTCGATCCGTATATAGTTGGAGGTATAACTACCTTAGTTATTTGTCTATGTTACAAATTATGTATCAAAACTAATATTCCCCTATTGGATAGGGATAAAAAGTAAGCGAAACAATAAAGAAAGTGAAAAAATCCTTCAGCCACCTGCTTTGGGCGGACCCTTTGTGTCCATATCTCATACGGGTAGTGATCTATTAGTTTTGATACATAGCTTGTAACATAGAGAAGTAATTTTGCTGGATATGCCTAAAAGTATATGGATCGAGTCTAAATCGCTAGCTGAGTCGATTGAGCCATGTCTGTCTATCTCTGTCTGTCCGTTTGTATGCCGCCGATTTTTATGCCTTACATTTTGAACTAGGATAATGGAATTTGGTGCGTTGCGTCCACTTTTAGAAAAACCTTGTTTTCGGCCAAACGGTGAGTAATTTAGAAAAAGTGTTTGAAAAACATATTTAAACAATCCTAATACCTTGTCTATGAAAGTTTTCCCGATGCCCTCTTTTGGGACATTTAAAAAAATGTTTTCAGTAAAATTTCAAAATATTCGTAAAAAACTTTTGATGCACATTTAAGCACAATCCCACTTTTTGGAGGCGTTTTCTAACAAAAAGTTGTATAAAATTTGTATACTCTCTATATCATATGACCCAGAAAAGCGTAGTTTTTTGTCGAAAAAAACCTTAGATACTATCAGATCAATATGGCATAGGGTAATAATCGATCAGCACAGCGGATTGTACTCTTCCCATATGTAAATATTTTATCCCAGGGGGGTATGTTAGTTTTGACATAAAGTTTGTAACAGCGAAATGTAATGAGAAATGATTTCGCTAGATATACCTTAATGTGTGTGGATCGACTTAGAATCGCTAGCTGAGTCTATCTGTCTGTCCTCCCGTGCATACATCCGTCTGACCGTTCGTCTGTCTGTCACCGATGTTCGGGCCTTGAACAAGTGTAAGCATTTTCGAATTCCGCACACTGCCACGTCCACTTAAGAAAAGGGATTATACGAACTTTTATTCCGTAATTGAAAGTAATCGGTTTTTATGTTAATAATAATGATTTTCCGTTATAGGCCAAAACTGAAATTTGCGTTTGGGGATGAAAACAGTAATAGTAGTATACAAATTAAATTTCATTCAAATAGGCAAAATAGTTTGCGAGAAATGGACAATTTTCTTCATATGGCTCAAATGCAAAAATCTGTTATAAGGATTTTCTCGAAAAAACTGGGTATGCAGTTTTGTTAAAAAAAACTAATATACTTGTAGCATATAAGAAGTTTAATCGAAATCGTTAGACCCGTTTATGAGAAAATTAAGGTTATGTATGATTTTTATATGACAGGTACCAGTAATAATATGGCTAAAAGCAAACAAAAAACTTGCCTAGAATTATTCCCAAAAAAACAGTGGATACGAAGTTTGAAGAAAATCGGTGAAGTCGTTTAGGCTGGAGAGACTTGTACGAACAGACGGGCCTACGAACAGACGGACCGACGGACCGACGAACCGAAGGACGGAATTCCAAAACCCACTTTTTTGAGTTCCGCTTAATGTTAATCAATCAAAATCTTGAGGTCGATCATTCTGACGAAAGCAATATCTTTATCTTTATAAGAGAAAGTTAAAAGCAACGTGTTGGCCAAACGATCGAAAATTTTGAAAAAGTTTCTGAACAACATTATTTTGTCCAAACATTGTTTTGCCACGCCCACTTTTAAAGGGCGTTTTGGACGCGGTAGAAGAAGACCTCGCCTTAAGTGGCGCGCACAAATAGAAACCGACATCAACCAACTTGGAGTGCGCAACTGGAGTCAGTTAGCTAGGGACCGGTCTAACAGGTTCATTCTGGACTGTAGATCCACTTAAGAAGGAGAAGGAGGAGTATAAACATTTTAGAAATCTGACTACTGCCACGGATAAGTTAGGGTATTAAACGATACGCACAGCGGATTGTAGCCTTTTCATATGTTTTTATTTCTTTTTGCACCTCCATTTCTGACTTTACGGTTGTGGATGCTCGACCGCTTGCGTTATCCTCCCAGGCGCCTTTTGCCGTCATTGTCATTATTTTCCCCACAACAAACAAAAATTGCATTCAATCCCAGCCCCACCAAATGTTGGGGTGCGACAGAAAAACAATAGTATATTCTTCATTCGTTTTGCCGGGAGGGGAACGCGCAATGGGATAGTATAAACTGTAAAAGCGGAGGATGACAAAAACAGAATATTTAGCTTAGCAAATGAGAATGCAAAAAAATGGACAAAAAAGTACCAGGCTCGCGCGTTTATTCAAATTTATCCTTAGCACACTAGCGTGCGAAATGCATTTAAGTTTCGTTCGTTCGGCGAAAGGAGAAAACTTTTTCCAATTCTTAACTTTGTTGTCCAGTCTTCTTTTCTGCTGATTGCCCCTCGGTGTTTGTCTATAGTAGAATTTTACTTTGTGGTTGAAATCTCAAGGAAATTAAAATTCAGTAGCTAGCTCTTAGGAATATCCCCATCTTCAGCCAACTTGAGTATACACTAATCGTTCTTGATGTAAGACTGATGCAATCACTCGACGGGTACGAGATAAACGCCGAATGACGGAGTTGCAGATGAACTTATAACTCGTCTTTTGAGTAAATAACAAGATGAAGAGATATCGCATGTGGCTTAACCCGCGGATAGCTTATATGTGATAACGAGGCATGTAACGGGAAGGACGTTGTGGAATAAAGAATATCCGACAGCGGAAATTGAATGGAAATAAGTGCATTCACTTGGTTTGCTATGAAACTTTACTAATTTATCAAAGTTTCGTTCGTTCTCCGTTCATCTTGCATTTATCCCTTTCCGTTAACGGAGGGTTCTCCTGAAATGTTTAAAGTTTGTGGATGGCTAAAAGTTTGAAGTTTCATGAATAAATCTATGTCAAGCTGTGTGGACGATTGTGTAAATTGATTAAATTCAAAGGTCCGTAGATGGATGACTTTCAGTAGTCCTTTTCACAATATTCTGAGAATATCGTTTCAATGATTTTTGAGATCTCCAAACAATGAACATTTTTACATTTCGTCGGAAAGCTTATGGTGCAAGTACCGGCGAAGAAGCTTAGTGCTTTCGACGGTCTTTCGCGAAAAATTCCACTTCATTCCCGATTCTCTACAAAGAAATATTAATTGTTATTTTTAAGTCTAAATATTATATATAATATTAAAAAATTTAACATAAGTAAATGTATTTATTTGTTATCATTTTCAAATGCCTTTGCCTTTGACAAAAAAAGTCTTTTCTAATTCATATGCTGTAGGTACGGTAACCATATTTTTCAATGCAAAAGCAACGACAAAAAAACATTTTTTTGTATACAAAACTTTTGTATTTATTAAAATTCAAAGAAGTGAGTGCAAATAAAACAAATATTAACATAAATTACATTAAAAAAAAAAGTTTTTGATAATTGGTTTAAATCTGTTTTGGGCAAAAATAAATCTTTTTAAAAGCTACAAGGTTATGGAGTCTAATTTTAAAATGCTTTACCGTTTCAAAGGGAAAACGTAGAGTGGTCAATTGAAATAAATGAATTACTGTATGACTTTACTAGAATGTTTCGTAAATTCGTATATTTTTAGGCATTCATACGGAAACAATACGAAAAGAAGTATTATTTCAAGAAAAGAGTATTGTTTCAAGAACAGCAAATTCTGCTAGAAAACGTATAACAGATAAAGCATCTCATTGGATAAAGCTTCCTTCCAACTTCGAGGAACACTTGAAAGCAAAACATATTTGATTAGCAAATACAGATTTCCATCATGTAAAGGAGCCTTGGACTGCACTCATGTAGAAATAATTCAATTCAAAAGAATATATTAACCGAAAAGGATATGCCGCCATCAATATTCAAACAACATCTGATGCTTCACAAGTGGGGATGGCCATGACTAAGCTCATGCGAAATTCCACTAACAGCGTTTGGTTGGGAGATAAAGCGAATGGAATTGGACCTTGGTTAATTAATTGGATTTCCAATTCCTTAAAACTGCATACGGCTTAATTTATTCTCAATATAAACGTGGCATATTTCGTTTTGCACAATGTTGTAAAGCATTTAAATGACAACAACGATTTTCAATTGCTAGAAGATGTAGAAAGTGAGATTTCTGCTCAAGGGGATGCAGAACTTATGGCCAGTTTATTTCAAATTCGACGAATTGTACAGACAAAGAGAACGGAATCAGCAGGAATAATATTGTAGAATGAAGCCGGGCTTCGAATGATAAATTTTTTTCTATAGGGTTATATTAGTTAAGATACATAGTTTGTAACAGAGAGAAATAATTGAGCTAGGTATACCTCAATGTCTGTCTGTCCGCCCGTCCGTCCGTCCGTCACCAGTTTTTGGGCCTTAAATTTTGAGCTAGAATTAAGAAATTTGGTACACGTGCTTGTTGTTGCGCCCAGCAGAACATGTGTAAACATTTTTGAAATCCGCCCACTGCCACGCCCCCTTTTCAGAAAAACGTAGTTTTCGGTCAAACCGTTAGAGATATTTAAAAAGTGTCTGAACAACATATCTAGACAATCATAATGTCTATGTATCAAAACTAATACACCCCTATGGGATAGGGTATAAAAATGTTGATTCAAAACCATTGTTTCTGTGAATATAAACATTTCTTCCATATATCATTACAACCCACGCCCACTATTTGAAGGCGTTTTCATACATAAACCATTTCTATACACCAGACGAAAAACGATGTTTTTTGTCGAACCATGAATGATTTTGATAAACTGTCTAAACACTTTGTTCTGACAATGCCATTTTCTATATTTCATCGCCAAAAAGCCGACATTTAGAGAATATTTGTTTTAAGGATGGGATGGGATATGGTATAAAACGATTCACATAGTGGATTGTAGCCTTCTCATATGTTTTTATTCTCGTTTAACAAATCATTTACACTTGTTTGAAATTAAATGCCAACGATTAAATTCGCGCACTATTAACACTTTCCAAAATTCAATTTGGTAATTTACTAACCAGCACCAATCAAATCAAGTTCAGGTCACAATTTAGACTAACTAACTGGTTGTTGCTTCACCTCTATTTATACCACTCCACCCACATACTGATCTAGAAAGGGATGGCATATTCTCGGAGGTTTCCGCAGTTTCTTGATTGTTCGTGAAGTGGTTTTGACAGATACCATTATTCCAGTGGGCGCATCCAGTACCACTATTGGACACTAAATGGATCTGTTCGATTTTCACACATGTGCTCCACTAACAGCAAACGTTGAAGTTCTGCATTAGACAGATTTTTTGTCTCCTCAGTCTCATTGAACTTCAATTTTCTACGCTTTGTTGCTGGAAGATCTCATGGTAATTTTTCAATTCCATCTGCAACAATATGTATATTAGCTTCCTCTTCGTTTGCATCCGAATGGGATTATCTGCTCCCACAGATCCACAACCTTTACGTAAACAAGGTTAGTAAGAGAGTGAGATGGGTTTTCATCAGCATATAAGAGCTTTAAAAATATTATTTCCCATTCTTTGAGCTTTTTGGGCTTATTTTCCGTTTTCTTAAGGTCTACCTTCTTCTTAAACTGTCTCCTATAATTATTGAGCTTGTTTCTAATTTTCTCATTCGTTATTTGAACTTCTCCTTTTTAATGCGGTTGTTGTGCCTTATTAAAAAAAACGCCCAAAAGCTAGTTGAAATTGAGAAGCTTCGCTTGTCATGTCTGTTTCTTTTGAATATGCCTTACGAACTGAACATTCCAACGAGATCATTTAAAAAGCAAAAATTAAAGAAACAGCAAATGACGATAAGAGCTAACGGTATAGTTTTTGCAACGTAATTGGGAAATAATACAAAATAAGTATATACTTCCAATTGTTCAATCAACTGGTAGTGTTTACTTGAATGAATTTAGTATTTAATATTTGCTGGCATGTCAAAACTCATGTTTATGCATACCAAATCCAAAAGATTAATTTTTCTTTCTACTAACTATTTTGCAAATCCTTTCTTTGCTGATCGAAAAAACATATCAGATGTTTCTCCTGGTATTTGATCTATTTCTAACATTACAACTTGGATGCCGTGTTGCTGCAAAAAGTATATAACTAAAATAGGACATCATTTTATGTTTTTGTGGTTCGAACAGTCGGTATATAAACTGTACAACATCAACTTTTGCTTACTGAAGGTGCTGTGATGATTTTAAAAGGTATACAAAATGGAAAGTTGCTTCAAGCTTTCAATTGGCTTCCATTTAGCAGTTGACTGTGCTTCTATAAGCTTGAGAATGTACTTAGGATGAAAACACATTTTCAATAGACCTACATTATTATTTTTGTGTCTTTGTGTACATATGAGATAAACGTAAATTGTTTCGTTGTTTAAAATTGAATGCTCGTTGCATGCAAGTATTTGTCATTGATTAAAAATAAAGGACGTACACAACTACAGAGCAAATGCGAAAAGAAAGGACTGTACTGCAAGGTTCAGGAAAGTAAGTCGTAAACATCAGTGAAGCAACTACAACAGATAAAAACATATTGTTCAGACAGTTTATCATAATTGTTTATGGTTCGACAAAAAAACATCGTTTCTCGCTTGGTTATGCTGTGAGATATTATATTCAAATGGTTTTTGTATGAAAACGCCTCCAAAATGTGGGCGTGGGTTAAATGATATATCAAAAAAAGATATATTATATTGCCATACCCAATGATGTTGCATACATTTTTTTTCGAAATGTTTAAAATTTTACCGAAAAAGTTTTTTTTAATGAAAATCGCCCCCAAAAAGTATGCTTGGAAAAGTGGAAATATAGATATTAAGATTGTCTGGATACCGTGTTCAGAGACTTTTTCAAAATCTCTAAGGGGTTCTGCTGTTCTGCTGGGAGCAACAACAAACACGTGTACTAAACTTCATCATTCTCGCTCAAAAATTAAGGCCCTAAAACTTGTGACGTACGGACGGATGGACGTATCGATTCTGAGTCGATCCGTATACTTTGACTTATATCAAAGATTATAAAGTTATACAGATAACGCATTGAGAACAAAGGCGGTGGCACGTGCACACATTAGAAAATACATCCAAGCAAGCTTTCAGAATGGAAAACCCACCTAGATTGTCGAATTTTCACTGGAGAAAAACTTAGCAAGAAAAACGAGAATATGCAGAAAATTGTTAGTTATCGTGTTTGTAAAAGAATCTTTAAAACCACTACGCTGCCTTTCGGGTTTTACGCCACCACATCAAGGAGACCTTACTATTGACCACAGTTGTTGTTGTTTCGAGGAGGATGTGCCTTGCAACTAACCTACTACACATATATTTTATCGATTTTATCTGAGCTCTCGATACAGAGAGGCATCACTAGCAAACCTTAATAGAGCTTAAACAAACGACTCTAGTAAGAGCGTCAGCTTAATCCTTCGGCGTCGTTTTGTTGCTAGATAAGTTAACAATTATGTACTCCAGTATTTTTGCGTTATTTAGTTTATTTTATGAAATTAATTACTTGAAGGATATATTGTTTAAAATAAATCTAATATAACCATTTAACATAAAATTAATTTGTTTTAATAAAATTATAATATACTCCATTGTTGGTTTTTTTTTTATATAAATTAATTGATATTTTTCATTTGCTTTTATTTAATTCCTTTTTTTTCCAAATTATTAACTTGAATTGATTGGTCAATGTAAAGCAATTAATTTTGAATTCTTCTCGTAGCGGATACTGATGGTCCCGTGTTCTAAAGGTCAATGACGCTTTCGTATCTGTAGCTAAATGCTAGAACATTATACAAAGAGGTGTTGGCGAACAACTACCGAAAAGCCCTATTCTGCTTCAAAGCGATATTACTGCCATCCAGCAAATAGGAATGCATTAGCAGGACAAAAAAGAGATGAAAAACTGTGACATCTACTACGGACCGTGGCACTAAGGCCAAATTCGAAAACATAAGCCTTAAATGCGCTCACGTCCCGATGGAGGAAAAAGCTAATGATTACTTGTACAAGCTCGAAGTCGAAGTCGAAGTACGACGTAATCGTACTAGGAGTGTTGTTGGAAAATAGAGCCTACATGACAACACGTACGACACGTAGCCACTACATCCAGCACAAGGTTTGCTTACCTCGATATCCATAAGGGGACATGGCGATCTCCATATCAACGAACGGTCAACCAAATTGACCACAGTGAGATAAACAAGACGCACGCATCCAGTATTTTGGATGTCCCATCATTCCGAGGAGCTAACATCGACTCGGACCACTACCTTGTTGCAGCAAAGTTAATAATGCGGATATTCATCACTCCACAACAAACCAGAAAGAATGTTAAAAAAATTAATGACGAAAGACTGCCAGGGCCTTCGCGGAACGCGTAAACCCCGACCTCTCGATTAACAAATACCACCAGCATCGAGTATCGAAGAACAATGGCAACGATACCAACTAGCCATTAGATCAGCCGCAATTGAAAATATCGCAGTTTAGACGCAGACGATGCTAAGGATATCGAAGAACCATTTCTGCAGACTGTTAAACAGCGATAACGAACAAAATTCCGCTGTCAGGCAGGACGAACCGTTCAATATTGGCTGCGACAGCGAAAACTACCAACCACCTTAACTAAGTGAAGCGAAGTTCTTTAGGCTGTGCCTTGCAACTAACCTATTACATATATATTTTTGCATCGAAATTCCCTATTACTCTCTTATTATTAGATTGTTCAACAGGGTACGGATGTTATCGGTAATGAGAAGTTGCAATTCGTTTACCCTCGGGTTAAGCGCTTCCTTTGGACTTTCGGTTCATTTGCACATATTTGTTTGAAAGGTCTGGGCAAATCAGATGATCTATTCTCCGAATATGTCTGAGCAGTTCGTGTTAGTTTTTTCACTTTGTGTACCCTAACTTGGACTGTAAATGCCACTATCGACCCTATCTTGGTTTTTAATACCGCAATCACAGCTACTGTCTATAAGCTGTTCTCAAATTATGGCTAATGTTCTGGATAGCCGCAAGCATTGAATTAATGACAAAAACTGATCTTAAAGCGATGGGAATATGGATGTACATCAACTTCCAGATCAACCCACAAATCTATTTAATGTAATTTATTAAATATTGATACATGCATTAACAATACATATAATGCCAACTCCATTCGATATTATAATAAATCTATACCCATCATATGTACTTCTTTATTTAAGAGCTCAGTCCCAACTATTGTATAGAATCTATTGCTCCAAACAAAAATCAAATATTTCTAGAAACGCAGCCATAAACTGCTCACCAATAAATAAATACAAAAACCACAACAATAAAAAAACGTCCATTTAGTTGATGTGGTGGAACGTTAATTGTTTTCAACTCAATTCCGATTGCTGACACATTCATTAGTAGGGAAATGCAAAAGCAGGTCATTCTCGTCCATACTTATTCTTATCTATTAACGAATATCAAACTTATCACATCGAAGAATCCCTTCAAGCATCCGATACTAACGTTAAAATGAAATTCATATCAATACATGGATGTAGCTGACGTTGATTGCCTACTGTCGGCGCACAATGAAGGGGGTTGACCAACGCAATAATGTATGGCGCTTCGAATAAATTCAAAGTGAAGTTTATACGGCCATTATAGTAAAATATAATGGCTATTAATTTTAACACAACATTAAATTCGATATACAAGGCATATGTGCGTGCGTTGGAAAGTATCGAACTAAGTGCTGCCACCTGTCGAATGGTTACTATGACATAGGCCAAAACAACAACGTTGTTAAGCGTTTACGTTGTTAAGGTAAAGTTAGGGTAGAATTTGCCAAATGGTTTGGGATGATTGGGTGATTGGTTGCAATGCCCATCAACAGAGATATAAAGATATCCATTTGGCGGAGGAGCAAGTCATAGGTTTCATATATTATGTATATGTACTACTAACTAGAATCGTTTCCATAATGTTAGAAATTACTTTTATTGAGTGGTAATAAATCGTTTTCAATAAACGTTTATTGAACAGCTGGGATCACAAAAGGATAGATGGTCGAGAGTGGAATTTCCTATTGCACTGATTACATTTTATCCATAGTTACAATTATGCACGGACATTATATTTACGTCTGAAGTACCAAAGGGGTATACAATTCGGTCAAAAGATCCTTACATAAACTTTAATCAATCAATCAATTAGTTAATAAATTAATTAATCAATCAATCAAAACTCCCATCTAATTAGTTCGATCTTTAGCTAGCTGACTCAAATTGCACACTTCATGTTGGATGAGGTCGAATTCTACATCGTTTAATGTGATTGCCAAAATTAAGCATGCTGTAGAAAAAGTCCCTAAATACTTCTAAACTACTAAAAAGTTCTGTCAACTGTGATCTTCTGTTCGATTTTTGTTTATCCCTTCAGTTGATAGCAAATATTTTGCTCTCGCTTAAGCTAAACACGCTTTGAGGGATAAAACCGACCGAGCAACCGAAACTTTTTTCATTTTTCTGTTCAATTTTGACACTTTATTCCGATCAAAAATGGTAAAGAAACAGAAACAAATTACCGAAAAACAAGGAAAAGGGACGTTTACAAACTTCGGCAAACAGAATTTACAAAGATGGAAAGAAAGTTGCAGGTTTCGGTACGAAGAAATGCAAAACTTGCGCCCCATCGGAGGAAAAAGATGATACAGCTAAGGATTGCTTCTGTGAGCTCCTTGAAAGAACCTATGAGCGACTACCGAAGTACGATGGTAAAATTGGGCTGGGAGGTTTTAACGCAAAATTAGGAAGAGTAGTTAAGGTGTCGGAAAACATAGTCTACACGACATCAAGTCTGGTAACGGACTTAGGCTAATTGACTTCACTAGGGAAATGCCACTATAGCTTTTCAGAAAGAAGAAAAAAGAGCAAGAAAAGCGCTCGTTTGAGGCTATAGAGAGGTGCCACTCCTGGAACGATATTCGCAAGTCTCACAAATGTGTAAAACGTCAAAGCCAAGGATAAAAGGCTCGAACAGAATCCTGTCGATATGGACAAGGAAATATCGTAGTTGACACACAGTCGATGCTGAGGATACGGAAGAACCACTTCTGCAGACTGTTAAACGGCGATGACGAACAACATTCCGCTTTCAGGGAAAACGAACCATTCAATATTTGCAATGACAGCGAAAGCTGCCAACCACCCGACCTGAGTGAAGTGAGGATAGCAATATCCTAACTCAAGCTTAACAAGGCTGTCGGAAATGACGGTCTTCCCGCCGATCAACTCATTCCACCATCTCATAAGCCAAATCGGGTTGGAAGAAAGTATGTGAACGCCTGAAACCATTTACCAACAACCTGATCGGCCATTACCAGTGTGAAGTCCGCAACCGATCAAATTTTCACACTTCGGCAGATCCTGGAAAAAACCCAAGATGCCCAAACCGATACCCACCACCTATTCATCGATTTGAAAGCCGCATACGATATCATTTGTAGAGACAAACTATACACAGCCATGTCTAGTTTTGGTATGCCACCCAAACTAGTACGTTTGTGTAGGATGTCGATGGAGAACTCTCGCCATTCCATCAGGGTCGGAATAGACCTAACCGACACATTCGATACTAAAAAAAGGATTCAGGCAAGGCGATGCACTATCATGTAAGTTCTTCAATTATATTCTTGAGATGATTGTGCAAAACTGACGAGCCAACACCAAAATCACAATTTTCCAAAAATCAGTATCAGCATACGCCGACGATATTGACATCATTGGTAGGACTCAACGTGATGTCATAGCCACGTTTGCTAGTATAGAGAAGGAAGCGGCAAAAATGGGTTTAGCAGTCAATGAGGGCAAGACGAAGTATATGCTGCCACCACAAAAGGACAAAAAACATCGACGATTTGGACAGAACGTCACCATTCACATATATAACTTTGAGGTAGTACAGGACTTTGTCTATCTCGTAAGAAATTAAACGAAGAATTACTCTTGCCAACCGCATTACTCTTCGGGCCAAGTAAAGCCCTCACTCTAACTACTAAGGAGATCCTATAGATCCTGCTCTACGACGCTGAAGCATGGACCGTCTCAGAAGCGGTTGAAGAAATCCTTGGTCGATTTGAGAAGAAAATTCTTCGAAAAATCTTCTATACGATCTGTAAAGCGATATGCCCCTGGTCAAAAAAATACCGCATTAGACGTTTGTGATGTAGAACGAATGGACACCAGTACTTCGGTTTACAGAGTTTTTGATTCCCAGCAAGACGTCGGACGCAGTAGAGGAAGACCTTGCCTTAAGTGGGGCGCACAATTAGAAACCGACCGAGTGCGCAACTGAGGCAGTTAGCACCGGGCTAATTGGAGAGCCATGTTGGTTGAGGCTCAGGTTTATTCCGGACTGTAGCGCCACTTAAGTAAGTGTGGTTTATTGATATCTTTTATTTAAGAAGTATTTTTAACTAAAAAACCCACCGAAGTTAAAGAACTTAGCAGTTTAAAAAAAAAATAGAGAAAAAATATCCTCAAAATGAAGGCTTTTTGGCGATGAAATATAGAAAATGTCATTGCCAGAACATATTGTTCAGACAGTTTATCAAAATCATTTATGGTTCGACAAAAAACACCGTTTTTCGTATTAGTATGATGTAGTGTATGATGTAGTGTATACAAATGGTTTATGTATGAAAACGCCTCCAAAAAGTGGGCGTGGGTTGAAATAATATATAGAAGAATTGTTTATATTAACAGAACAAATAATTTTGCATTAACATTTTTTTCGAATAGTTTAACGTTTTTCCGAAAAACGATTTTTAATAAAAACGCCCCCAAAAAGTGGGCGTGGCAAACAACTTTGTATGAACGTAATATAAACATTATGATTGTATAGATATGTTGTTCAGAATTTTGTTCAGTATCTCTAACGGTTTGGCCTTAAACTATGTTTTTCTGAAAAGGGGGCGTGACAGTGGGGGGACTTCGAAAATGTTTACGCTTGTCCTGCTGGGAGCATTAAGAAGCACGTGTACCAAATTTTATAATTCTAGCTCAAAACCTAAGGGCCAAAGACTGAGGCCATACGAACGGACGGAAGGACGGACGGACAGACATGGCTATATCGACTCAGCTATAGGTTCTGAGTCGATCCATATACTTTGAAATATACCTAGCTCAATTATTTCTCTATGTTACAAACTATGTATCAAAACTAATATACCCATGTGGGATAGGGTATAAAAACAAAGTTTTAGTTTTTATTATCCTTCTTTACTCGAACACGATGCAGAGATTGAAGAGTGTTCGCGCGGCGCACAGTAGGGCACTGGAGCAAAAAAGTCGATTTTCCGAACGTGCTGAATTCGATTAGCTGATTCATGTTTCTTACAGTAAATTAGACAGAGAATCTAGTTGCACTAAACATTTGGGCCAAAGTTAAAGTTTTAACACGTAAATAGCCGCCCAAAGTCAAAATATTTTCCGTCCGTCGGTTCGTCGGTCCGTCTGTCCGTACAAGTCTCTCCAGGATAAAGGACTTGACCGATTTCCTTCAAGCCAGAGAAATAATTGAGTTAGGTATACCTCAAAAAATATGGACCGCCTTAGAATCGATAGCTGAGTCGATTAAGCCATGTCTGTCCGTCCGCCCTACCGTCCGTACGTCACCAGTTTTTGGGCCTTGTCTTTGTTGTTGCTCCCAGCAGAACAAGTATACATTTTTTTTTAATCCGCACACTGCCACGCCCACTTTTCAGAAAAACGTTTTTCCAGACCAAACCGTTAGAGATTCTGAAAAAGTGTCTGAACAGCATATCTTGACAACCATAGTGTCTATAGTAAAAAAGGTTTTTCGATAAAATTTTAAACATTTAAAAAAAAATGTTTGATGCAAAATCATTGGTTCTGGTAATATAAACATTCTTTCCACATATCATTTTAACCCACGCCCATTTTTTGGAGGCGTTTTGATACCAAAACCATTTCTATACACTACCTCACAGCATAACCAGGCGAAAAACAATGTTTTTTGTCGAACCATAAATAATTTTGATAAACTGTCATAACAATATGTTCTCACGATGACATTTTCTATATTTCATCGCCAAAAAGCCGACATTTTGAGGATATTTGTTTTAAGGATGGGATGGGATAGGATATAAAACGATCCACACAGTGGATTGTAGCCTCCTCATATGTTTTTGTTTGCTAGCCATGTTATTACTGGTACCTGCCATATAAAAATCATATATAACCTCAATTTGCTCAAAAACGGCTTTAACGATTTTGATTCAACTTCTTATATACTATGTATAAACATATTAGTTCCAACAAAACTGCATACCCTGTTTTTTCGAGAAAATCCAAATAACGGATTTTCTCATTTAGGCCATATAAAGAAAATTGTCAATTTCTCGCAAATTATTTTGCCAAATTGAATGAAATTTTATTTTTATTCTACTATTATTGTTTCCATGAGTTCCACATAATTGGTTTTGGCCCAGTTATCCCCCAACGAAATTATCAGTTTTGGCCAATAACGGAAAATCATTATTATTCCCATGGACACCGATTACTTTCAATTACGGAATAAACGTTCGTATAATCACATTTCGACATTATTTATATAATTAAACAAAATAAATATTATTGTGTATTTCGGCCAAATAAATAAAAACGTCATATAAACTCGTTGTGTAAGAGAAAGTTGTGTACGACTCAGTCGTGCACCCACCACTCGTTTTTTCATGAGCGAATTTATATGCGCACGAATGTAAAATTGTATTTATATAGCTAATCATATACATTCAAAAGCGGAACATTTAGCTGGACAGAGACTTTAAAAACGGGACTGTCCCGTTAAAAGTGGGAAGCATGTTCACTTAATCAAAGCCACGTTTGTAAGTAAAGATAGGGAAGCGGCAAAAATGTACAGAGCAGTAAATGAGGGTAAGACAAAGTATTTGCTGTCAACACGGAAGGATACACAACATAGAAGACGAATTCGACATTGAGTTACCCTAATTGGTGGCACAGTGTTTTTTGGCCGTTTTATTGCTTTTTAAAGTGAGTAAATCAATTCTTTTCCAATGGTTAGGCTTTGCAGATAAGTTCCTACTGCCTGGTTTTTAAAGTTTTTAATCGAATTTAATAGCATATTACTCAACCGATTGAGATGCGTTTTATCTTGCGGGGCACGAGTTTTGTGCCATATTTTTCGAGCTTTTCTTTTTTGTCTAACCAATTTTTTTATTTCCTATGGGTACTTGATATTACTATAGCTCTCTTTTTCGCGTTGTTGAGGAGTATTGTTCGACGCTGCTTTTTGAACGGTATTGATAAAGGAGTCAACCGCGACATGAAGTTCCAATGGGGATCTTAGCGATACATACACCCAGACGAATATTATTTTCAATATCGTTTTTGAAGCCTTCTCAGTTGGTTTTCAGGTTTGTTAGTCTGGGTGGATTTTCATTTCTAATGATTGACTCGCTCGTTGTTAGAATGACCAAGGAATGATCAGAGCAAAGATCAAAGCATTCGTCAACTTTGATTCGATTGGAAAGCACACCTTTTACTATGAAAAAATCGATCAAATCCGGTATGTTTGTAACATCATTTGGCCAGTAAGTTGGTTTACCCGTAGAATGAAATTCGGTATTGTACTTTCTACCTAGTTCATAAATCATCCTACCTTTCTGTGATGTGCATCTAGATCCCCAGAATGTTTGTTTTGCATTAAAGTCCCCTTCGATGACAAAACGCTGTCCAAGGGAATTAAGCAAGTTTTCAAAGTCAATTTTCTCAATCTTGCATCGCGATGGGCAGTAAACAGAAGATATCTTCACAGAGGATTGTCTGCTTCTGACTCACCTTTGCGTGAGTTTCGGATATTAAACAGATGTCGATATCTTTTTCTTGCATATACAATTCAAGTTCTCCAAGTTTTTGCCAAACGCCATTGCATTCCACGTCAGAATTTTAAGAAATCTTTTCATGTCGAAGGTGGGGTACGTTTGTTGCGAATACTTTTTTCGAGCTTAACTAGCTTGTCAAAAACAAGTTTATTCGTTTTACTTTGTTCCTCAAGTTTTGAAAGAATAATCGAAAATACGTTTGTAACTGGGTCAAGTGAGATATTTTTTTGATCTTTATCGGATACTATAGCTTGGGCATACGTTTGTACATTTGGTTTTGGATGTACAGGATCCGAACGATATTCTGATGGCCGTATAGTTTGTGAAAATGTAGGTTTTTTTAATTATGACCTGCTTTGGCTTCGACACATTTTTAATCGGAGTTTAAGGCATTTTCTTTTTTAAATTCAATTTCTGTGAATTAATACTCATACATGTTTCCCGTCTTTTTTTGCAACCTCTTAGCTACTTCGCAGCCGCGATAATTTGCAGAATAATTGCCCTTACAGTTGATGCAGATAGGAGGAGTTTTCTTATCTGACCAACAATCAAGTGTCTTATGATTTCCGGCACATTTTACACTCCTCGGTACTTTTTGACAATAGGTTTGCGTATGATTAGATATATCCTTGGCAGCGCTTGCACTGAGAAACTTATTTGGAATCCTTACGCATGGGTTAAATTTTTACAACAATATTAGGTATTGTTTTTATTTCATAAATTTTACTTAAAATTTCTTCTTTATCGAAAGCGAGAATAAATATAGGAAGTCCTCGTTTCATAACATGTTCTTTGCCATCTTTTTGCTGTTTTTCTCGCTTGACAATGTTAACGGCATCTATAACATTATAATGCCTGCTTTTCAGATCGTTAATAATGTCATCCTTTAAGCACGATGCATGTAACCCTCTAGCTACAACGCGTAAAGGCCTTTCAGATGTATTTTCAAATGAATACCATTAAATTTTTTCGGTATTTAGCTTCCGGGATAACAGACGGTAGGTTTCCGGGTCTTTTACGCAGACTTTCCATATATTTTTTCTGACAAATAAGGCTCTTATTTGTCACTGAATCTTGCTTTTCTTGGGCTGACACTTCTGGTGTTGTCAAGCTCCTTGAGACACACACATTTTGTTTTAGATCGAGATGTAGATGACCTCGTTACCCTTGAGCTTTTCCCGAAAGGGTTACATAATTGCAATAATTGGCTCTCCTTAGAATCCGTAGAGCCGACCTCCGAGAGTTTTATATACTTAGTTGTTCCTTCTAGATTTTGCGGTTATCGCAGTTTCACTAAGGCGACCAAGTTTTTTCTTCTTTACATTCGTATTATCTTCTCGTTGGACAGTCGAGGTCTAAATTTGGCGACGAAGACATAATGGATAGAGTAGAAGTTTTTCGGTCTGAATGTATCTATGTATATCCAGTATGTTGGATGTATCCAAAATCGTCTGCGCGTTGTATTGAGGTTTGAGTTCGATTTTGTTCGGATGCTCAAATAAATGCGTGGTTAGGTTCCAACAAAGATCAAATGGCATTCAACCCCACTCTGTCTTTAGACTCTTGTTCATTGCTCCACAAATATATATACTATATTAAATATTTGAATAGCATACCATAGAACTCATAGCGTGGTTACCAAGCAAACTAAACGGGTAGCATCCTTTTAAGGGAAAGAACTTTCTTCACATTGTTGTTGGTATATATTGAAAACCTTTTTCATTATCTGTAAGAATATAGAAAAGGGGGAGGCCCGAGTTTTTTTTGTTAAATGAAGTCCTTCTGTTGAAGTTTAAACATATGGGTCGATAGCAAAAAATAGTTATCGGCAAGAGAGTTGTTGCATATATATATACATATCTCCATTGACGACAGACGTTGCGTCTGTCGTCAAAGGAGATATGTATTTTTATTGCCCAATTTTAATAAATTCATATTGCCGCGCCACAAGAAATCATTAGATTTACGAGTATATTGTGTACGACTATATTAACCATACCGCTATAATCAAATTACCGATTTCAAATGCACATGTGCTGATGAAAACACTTTTATCGCCGCCGACTTCGATCGGAATAGTTAGTTATTCTTCTTTGAAGCACCTTTTACCTCTACTGTCTATATCTTACGGCAACGCCATGTAGGTATACATAGATGTGACTGATAAGATACAGGACAAAAGTGCTTTAAGAACATATCTATATAGCCGTTCGGTCTCCTCTAAGCAACCGAGTACATGCACAATTGCACAACATGTCTATACCAAATACAAGCCATGACAATGGCGAGGATTGTAAAGTGATTGTGTGTGAGGATGCTTATGTGGTAAAGTTGCCCTTAGCAAAAGAGCTCACTAATGCAAACTTGCGTTCTCTCCCTCTCTCTAACTAAAACAATTTCCATAAAATTTGCATCGAAATATCCTCCTTCGTAACCTCGCAGAAGATGTGAGATTTAGTGTGAGTTGAGGGTACTAGCAGCCAGAGTGTTCACCGTAGGTACAGATCTACGATTCTTCCACAGAGCAATGCGGTTGCACACACAATTCACCTCTGGCAACATAGTGCTATAGCTGAAGCAACGAAGTGTTTTTGTGGTACTCGAAATACCGACACGGGCGTATTAAAAATGGGTAATAGAGCCACCATGCAACGTCACATTTTTCAAAGAACATTCACTCTGCCCGTTCACCCATTTAGTAGCCTTGCACCATAATCGCATCATTGTGTATTTCAAGTGATTTCTTGTTTTTTTTGTCTGTCTTAGTTCCGCTTTCATTTGGTAACAATAACGAAGTGTTACGGTAAACTGTACAAGTGATAAATCGCCAGGTTTTGGGTGTTGGTTTTGAAAAATAAAAAAAAAACATGAATGGCTTACAAGCGTTATAAGAGTAGGATGGAAGGATTCGTGGCCAAGCGATGATGGTATGTCGATGCGGGTTATGTGTGTTTTGCTAACGTGTTGAATACCATTTATTCAGACCATACGAGGTCCTTGTCTTTCCATATTTTTTCCAAGGCAACTGAAGTGGCTAAGGTTTGAGAAACATTTTAGTAAAATTTCATCTGATAGCACAGAAAAACAAACAATTTAGCATTCACGTATGGTTTCATAAGAGTTGATAAATTCTTGGTTGATTCTTTGTCTCCCTAGCCAATTAACGCAAACGGGACTTAAGATTTTTCTAAAAACTTTCCTCTAAAAAACAAGGATTTCTTCATTTTCTTTTGATACGGTCCATGCTTCAGCACCTTATAGCAGCACAGGGATGATCAGGGTCTTATATAGGATCTCCTTAGTAGTTCAAGTGATGGCCTTATTACTGAATCTCATACCTTAGAAATAGCGGTTGGCAAGACTAATTCTTCGTTTAATTTCTGACGAGATGTTGTTGTCAGTGTAAATAGCGGAGCCGAAGTAGAAAAAGTTCCATACTACCTGAGAGTCAATCTGTCAATTGTGTCTGTGTTCTGTCCAATTCGTCGACTTTGTGTATCCTTTCGTGTTGACAGCATATACTTTTCCTTACCCTCATTTACTGCTTAACCTATTTTTTCCGCTTCCTTCTCTATACTAGCAAACGTGGCTATTGCATCACACTCATTCCTAACAACGATGTCAAAATCGTCGGCGTATGCTAGTATTTGCATCGATTTTTTGGCTAAAATCCCCAATCACCTATTTGGTTTAGACTAAGATTAAAGAAATTTTATACGAAAGTAAATATATTTGCAGAGTTTATTAAAAATAATAAAATTTTTTATTTCAGTTAAAAATAAAAACTAGTAGGTAATAACTATTTAAGCAAGGCAAGTATTTTATTTATGATTAAAAACAAAAGTGAAGAATTCATAAAAAAAACTATCAGAAGTCTACAATACGCTATGCGGATTGTTAATAACCCTCCTATTCCATCCCTGCCTTAAAATTAATATCACCAAAATGTAGACCTATAAGGAGTGGAATATGCAAAATTGAGTTGTCAAAACGTATTGTTCACAGTTCTCCCAAATGGATTTAGTGGGTAACTTCACTTTCCACACTTTTGAGAAATCCACAAAAGAAATGTTACCTGGAATGTGAGAACATTAAACATGAGAGATAAGTGCAAACATATAGCGGAAGCCTTAAACTGCTACAAAGCAGACGTTACTGCCATCCAGGAAATAAAAAATCTAAAAGAGGATGAAAAATTGCAACATCTACTAGGAACGAGTCATAGTGAGTAGAAACAGCGACTATTCGGATGAAGGCTTTTATAAGTACCATACTTAGGCAAGAAGTCTAATGTTTTTAAGATATCAGCGAATGCATTGCAACAATCCGCTTCAAGGCCAAATTCTAAAACATAAGCCTTATATGTGTTCACGCTCCGGAGGGATGTTCGCAAGTTTTACCGAAGTGTAAAACGCCAAAGCCAAGGATATAAAGCTCAAACAGAATCCTGTCGAGATAAACAAGAAAATTTCGTAGTGGAGACACAGTCGATGCTGAGGATATGGAACAACCACTTATACAGACTGTTAAACGGCGATGACGAACAACATTCCGCTGTCAGGCAGAACGAACCATTCAATATTGGCAACAACAGCGAAAACTGCCAACCAACCGATCTGATTGTAGTGAGGATAGCAATATCTTAACTCAAGCTTAATAAGGCTGCCGAAAATAACGGCCTTCCCGCCGAGCTTCATAACGCCGGCGTAGATGACTTGGGAAGTCATATCCACCAACTAATAACCCGAATCTGGTCGGAAGAAAGTAGGAATGAAGAATGCATCGTTTGCCCGATCCACAAAAAAGGAGACCCTCTAAACTGCACCAACTACAGAGGCATAAGTCTTCTCAATATCGCCTACAAGATCCTATCTGCCGTGATATGCGAACATCTGAAACCGATTACTAACAACCTGATCGGCCCCTATCAGTGTGGTTTTAGGTCAGGAAAGTCCACAACCGATCAAATTTTCATACTTCGGCAGAACCTGGAGAAAACCCAAGAAGTCCAAATCGATACCCACCACCTATTCATCGATTTCAAAGCCGCATACGACAGCATTTATAGAGACGAACTATATAGAGCCATGTCTAGTTTTGGTATACCGCCGAAACTCGTCCGTTTGTGTAGGATGACGATGGAGAATTCTCGCTGCTCCATCAGGGTCGGAAACGACCTCACAGACACATTCGATACCAAAAAAGGTTTAGGCGCTGTCATGTGATTTCTTCAATCTGATTCTTGAGAGGATTGTGCAAAACCAGAGGCACAATTTTACAAAAATCTGTACAACTACCAGCAGACGCCGACGATATTGACATCATTGGTTGGACCCAACGTGAAGTCATAGCCACGTTCGCTAGTATAGAGATGGAACCGGAAAAAATGGGTTTATCAGTAAATGAGGGCAAGACGAAGTATACGCTGTCAACACGAAAGGACACGCAACATCGACGAATTGGACAGAATGTCACCATTGACAGATATAACTTTGAGGTAGTACGCGACTTTATCTATCTCGGCTCAGCTATTAACTCTGACAACAACATCTCGAAATTAAACGAAGAATTACTCTTGCATACCGCTGTTTCTTCGGGCTAAGAAGGCAATTCAGTAGTAAAGCCCACACTCTAACTACTTGGGAGATCTTATATAAGACCCTGATCATCCCAGTCCTGCTCTACGGCACTGAAGCATGGACCATCTCAAAAGCGGATGAAGAAATCCTTGGTCGATTTGAGAGGAAAATTCTTCGAAAAACCTTCGGTCCCGTTTGCGTTGACGGGCTATGGAGACGAAGATTCAACCAAGAACTATATGAGCTGTACAGCGACATGCCCATGGTCAAAAAACTCCGAATTGGACGTTTAAGATTGCTAGGACATGTAGAACGAATGGACACCAATATTCCGGTCCGTAGAGTCTTCGATTCCCAGCCAGACGTCGGACGCAGTAGAGGAAGACCTCGCATTAAGTGGCGCGCACACGCAGAAACTGCCCTCACCCAACTTGGAGAGCGTAACTGGAGGCAGTTAGCTAAGGACCGGACTCTAGTGCCACTTAAGTAGACGTGGCAAAAATTTTGATTAGACGAAATACAGACATTAGGATCGTCTAAATATGTTGTTCAGTCACTTTTTCAAAACTTTGAACGGTTTGGCCTAAGGCTACGCTTTTCTTAAAAGGGGGCGTAGCAGTGGGGGACTTCCAAATCCGTGGGCCGATTGTTTCATACCCTATCACATCCCTTCCTTAAAATTAATATCCCTAAAGTGTGGGCTTTGTGGCGATGATATATAGAAAATGACCTTGTCCCAAAATATTGTATTGTTCTGAGACTTTATTAAATTTTTTTAATTTCTTCTGCATATGGTATGATGTAGGGTTTAACTAAACTCTTCTACATTGTAAATGCAGCAACTAGGTTAGAATACATACCAAAACAGTGGAATGTAGCGGAAGTGATTATGGTTCTCAAACCAGGAAAATCACAGAAAGAAATAAAATCTTACAGACCTATTTCACTTCCAATAATTTCAAAAGTTTTTGAATGGATATTACTCGGTCGCTTACATCCCATTATTGATCAGATACGGCTTTTACCTGGCCATCAATTTGGGTTTGGAAGTTATCATTCGACATTAACCATTGTCGACCAAGTTCATTGAATTACTGATGTAATTGAGAAAGATTTCGAAGAAAAGAAAATTTGCTCCGCCGTATTTCTTGACGTGTCGCAAGCTTTTGACAAGGTCTGGAGAACCCTTCAATACAAATTAAGACAAGTTCTGCCTGAAAAATGATATAAAATCCATGTCTGGTATCTTGAGCGAATATTCGAAACGAATATTCAGGAGCAGGAGCACCCCAAGAAAGCGTCCTTTCACCACTCTTGTACCTCCTATTTACACGTGATATTCCACAAACAAACGATACAAGAGTTGCCACGTTTGCTGACGATACAGCTATACTAGCAGTTGGCATAACAATAAAGGAAACGAATATAAAATTACAAATCGAGTTAATAAATGGACAAAATCCTGTCGCACTTATCGACAGCAAACCGATTCATGTAGATATTTCGTTTAAACGGACAAACAATTTGCCTGTATTTCTCAATACGGTTCGAGTCATTTTGCAAATGAAGCGAAATATTTCGGAATGACACTCGATGCAAAATTAAAATGGAAGTGGCATGTAAAAAAAATACAATGAACTGTACTGGTTACTCGGAAAATATTCGAAGCTTAACCTTGATAATAAACTGCTATTATACAAGTAACTGCTAAAGCCGGTCTGGACAACTATGGGGATGTACCAATGAAATAAATCTAAACATTCTACAAACTTTTGATAACGAAATGTTAAGATCATTCGTCAATGCGCCGTGGTATATAAGGAATGAAGATCTGAGCAGAGATCTGTCTATTGCCGCGGTTAAGGATGAAACGAAAAAAAAAATGTTTGCAGGCAAAAATTAAAAAAAAAACCTGTATTGGGGCACGTTAACACATCGGTCCTCCAAATTTTTGACGAAACAAATTTATTGCAGCGTCTATAAAGGACTAAACCTTTTGACCAAAGAGAAAGCCTTCTAAAAAGTTAGCGTGGCGGTTTTCAAACTTAGAGAATGATTATAACTGTTCTAGATTTTGTACACCAAATCCTAGCTCAAAATCTAAGCCCTAACAATTGTTGATATATAGACAGACATGACCTAATCGACTCAGCTTGCGATTCTGAGTTGATCTATATACTGAAAGGTATATCTAAATAATTTATTTCTCTATGCTACAAACTAAGTATCAAAACTCATATACCCTTATGTGATAGGGTATAAAACGGTTGCCCCATTGATAATGTCAATTAGATGACCTCGAATGTCGGCAATTCTGTTCCATATGCCGCTTGCTACGAGACCTCTATTGACCCCAACACCCCAGCACGAATGTCTTACCAAAAATTTCTGTTAGCTCAACAGAAACTGAACTGTGACACATTTCAGGGCTCGCCGAAAGCAAAATGTATTCGCAAAGCCAAATTTGCCATCCAAATCACGTAGTCTAGGTCTTTGGCGGCCTCATTATCCTGAACTCTACTTCAATCTCCAAGTGTATGCGTTCCTGTAAACGAGGCCACAATTTACCCATCATCCAACGACTGATGCTAGGTTGTCCTCCACCTCCTCTTGAACAGTGTGCTCGTTCATTACTCCCCCGACATCATCTTTTCGGCATTATAATTTCATGCAACTTCGTTGGTGTAGCAGAACTTTTAATATCTAATTTTAGTGATCCCTGTGGATTCGTAAATTTGTTCATCATCTGGATTTTCCAAAGCCTATACCGTTCCATTACAGTTTTCAAGGGTTGGTAGTGGTTCGAAGACTTCGTCGCTTGCCTACTCTCTTCGACCACCTACACAAAAAGAAATCGGAAACGCTTCCTCTATACAGAGTATGTAGATATTTTGAAATTCACACGGACGATACCACACAACGTCTGCAACTGGGTTTAGTTAGTCCAATTAGGCAAAACTTTTAAGTAAACTTTCAGCCTAAGTAGGCAAATAATTCCCTACGCCTGTCTGTGTATGTAAGTTTGTTTGAATCTATTCCTTGTAGTATTTGATTCGACAGAAGAATTTTGTTTATATTTTCATTTCTCAAGACACTTAGGCAAGCGAAACACTGTGAGGGAGAAGTGGGAGGATTTTTTCTAAGGATAAATTATCTCCTGGAAACTAAAAGTTGCTAATTATTCGTAGCCAAGTTTGCAAAGGTGTAGCTGAGTTGAAACGGCACGTGACAATTTTACTAAAATACCTACAATTGCTAGCAAGCAATGGTAGTGCACCACTATCGGTCGTCGATTTGACACACAGATGTGCGTTTTTCGTACGTGTTCCATTAGGTCCATTGTAAAGCTTGAAAAAGGAAGGAGGCGCAATAATTCAATGCAATTTGGCCTAATCCTTGGACGATTATATGCTGGCTCACATTTCGGAATTGCAAAGAGAAAGGGGATGTTATTTGAACTGTTAAATTACCAAGTAGTTAAGTATGAATATTTGAGATTAGATACGGTGTTCAAGAGTGACATTTTGTAGCAACTTTTGCTGATTTAAGCTTTGGGATTGGTGTTGTGCTAAAATAACCATGCCCAGGCCATGTAGTATCGTAATATCATTGACTGCACACATCAAAAAGTGAATTTTTGTTTTGCATGGAATGCTAAGAAGGTTGGATGTATATACAATGTACATATATGTAAATACTGGGGTATTTTATCGACGAACCGGGTATAGCTTATAGATATTGGGATTTATCTAACTAAGCTACTCAATATTTGCCATAATAGTTGTCTATAATAGAAAATAAATATACGAAATACTAAATACCGTAGCTATACAAAAATACAATTTTTTGTGCAATAAACATGTTAGCTCCCAGGGCCTTGCTTATCTCCACGATCATTTTTTTCACCCGAAAGGCTGAACATGTCTACAGTTAAGGAACGGACAAGTGACTTGTCTGAGAGCAGAAAACCTGTAACATTTCCGGAGGGATATGATATGGGATTTCCATTAAAAAACTACCCACTACAAGCAGTTAACGTGTCAAAGTCAATAGAAATAACAATATATTTGGTTATATCCTCAAATTAGATGTCACCACACTTCAGGCCAGATAATAGCCTTCAGAGAGACCGAGGGTTCGACATTAAGTTTGTAACATAAAGAAATAATCTCGATAGATATGTATATGGATCGACTCACAATCGCTAGCTGAGCCGATCTAGCCATGTCTTTTTTTGATCAAATCATAAGAAATTTAAAAATAAAGTGTCTGAGCAAGATATTTGGACTCTTTGTTGTTTGAATTTCACTCATATTAAGTTTTTACCCATGACCATATTTTTGATGGGCGCTTTAATAAATAAGAAAAAAATTGCCAAAAGTTGAGTAAAATTCGAAAATATTGAAAATAATCACCCATATTGAGGTAGCCGTTCAGATCAATCTCCGAAACTAAAGTCAGTTAAAATAGCCACTCAATTTGCTTTTGAGGTATCCGATGCACGACTGGGTTCTACGCAACTTTCTCTTTCACAGCGAGTTGGGCATTAAATCAAATCCCAAGCATGGCAGAATTTGACGATATTCATAATTTGGCCAAAATACACAATAGGTAATAGGCATTTCGATCATACGATACGAAGTTTAAAGAAAATCGGTCAAGTCGTTTAGGCTGGAGAGACCAGTACGGACAGACGGACCGACGGACAGAATTCCAAAAAACACTTTTTGGGTTCCGCTATCATCGAAATGTTAGAATCAATCAAAATCTCGAGGTCGAAAATTTTTACGAAAACAATATCATTCTCTTTGAAAGAGAAAGTTAAAAAGTATACAATCGCATTCGTTTGATTCGACAGCAATTCTTTGTCGGACAACTTCGGTAGAAATTCAACGCATAGCTGTCAAAAATTGTCGACTTAACGCATTTCGCCGATGTGCGTTACATTTTGTCGGAATATATGTTCGAAATGCTAATCGGAACGGATACCTTAGCAGGATTTCTCCGATTTCGAACAATTCGGAGAAAATGTTCTTCCGAACTGATACCTCGGTAGGGGAGAGAATACTTCGAAAATAATAGCAATAGTAAGATGCGTTATAATAATAAAACTGGATTTCAACTCACGCCCACTTTTTTGAGGCGTTTTCTTACAAAAACCATTTGTAACCCATAGCATATGCAATATCGAAAAACATTGTTTTGATGAACAATTAAATATTCTGACTGTCTGAGCAGAACTTTGTGAAAAAGACACTCCCATGTTTTGGGGATGTTTAATTTAAGGATGGAATGGGATACTGTATTCAACGATACGCACAGCGTATTGTAGCTTTCTTATATGTTTGCATTCACGCTTGTAACGTTTGCGAAATTAGTCTTTCTGAATACGTTGCACAACATATATCCACCTGAGTTATGTTTCATATTTATCGCAAGTCCGACAAAATAAGCTGAAGTGAGTGTCTTTCTAGCGATAAATTCGACAGTAAATTTGCATAACCGCTGGAAGAAATTAAATTCCAATACTTGCTGGTCATAGATTTTCTTATGATCTTACATTTTGGCGCCCACCGTGGAGCATTAACTCACATATAAAATAGTTCAAAATGTGAAAAGTTGAGCATTGAACAATTTTAAAACAAGTGAGCCGTGTGGTTATTCTCGGGTAAAGTGTGCAGTGCTACATCGGAGCAGAATGAGAACAACAAGATATCGGAACTTGGAATCGCGGAAAGGAAACAAAAAAAGAAATAATAGTCTGGATGGGAATCAAAAAATCTGCGAGCTGGAAGATTTTGAGTCCATTTGTTCTACATGTCGTGACCATTTTAAACGTCCTATGCTGAGTTTTTTTTGACTAAGGGCATATCGCTGTACAGCTCGTATAGTTCTTGGTTGAATCTTCATCTCTATAGCCCCTCAACGCTTCCGACGAACTGTGGATAGGCGGCTCCTATACGACCGAGACGTCGTCGCTCTCGGCGGAGGAGAGCGCCTGCGGTTCAGCAGGAGTGTGTCCGATTGGGACCGTCGGAGTAGGTCACAACAGGAGAACCTGTTGTGGTGGTTGAATTAGTATTAAAGATAGTTGACTAAAAATTGTTCTTTTATGGCCGACTTACATAGTTTTAGTCTTAGGTTTAAAAAAAAAAAACGCTTGCTGTGGCTGTTCTAGTTTGTAAGTTATTTTAGGTAGTTTTAATGAATTTTTAGGTAGTTTAAGTTAGTCGATAAGTAGTTTTAATTAGCATGTAAGTTTAAATAAAATAAAAAAAAAAGACAAGGAACCAAGTTTTTCAAAGTTTTCTTGGTAAAAAAAATTTTGTTACTTTTATATTTATATCTTAGATAATAGGCCGAAAGGCATTAGAATTAAGTTATCGAGTAATTTAGGGCGCCCGCATAGAGCAAGTAAGTTAGTTAAGTAGTTGATAAGTAGGCTAGTTTTTTCATGAATTGTTGTCTAGCATTTAAGTTAGTTTTAAGAAAAATAAAATAAAAATGAATTTAAAAAAAAAAAAAAAAAAAAAAAGCCCCTCAACGCAAACGGGACCGAAGGTATTTCGAAGAATTTTGCTCTCAAAACGACAAAGAATTTAGTTCTTCAGCGCCGTAGAGCAGGAATGTGATAACCCAATTTATGTTGTGAGAAAAAGTAAATCGAATATGCCTATTTTTACGCCGAATTTTTTCGATATACATATAATCGATTAACTCACCGATCTTGACCTTTTTAAATGTTTGTAATAATCCACAAGAAACGAGTTTTTCTATAATTGGGATTACTCCGTCGGAGATGCTGTGCTTTCGTCAAATGTTTATCAAATATGAACATTATTTTCGATAATTATCTCAACACACTACCCATCCAAATCGATTGAAGTAGTCCGTTTTGTAGAAACATTTAAGGAAACTAAAACTGACTAATAAGATGCTTATCGATGTACAGAATGACCAATCTGGAAAAGTATTTTCAAATCAATTGCTGGACATTAGCAACGGTAAAATACGTGTTGGCATTTCGACCCGCTGCATTCAATTCCCGTTGCGTACTGTCAGCTCATTTAATCAAAATTCGAACTAATCCGAAGGGTGCTTCCGAACACAAAATTACAAAAATGATGATTGGCTGAGTGACGTACAAATCGCTGGATTCCTAACTTCCCAAAATGATATCGTCACCTATACAACCGAGTTTTTAAACTCGCTGAAATTATTCGGATTACGAAATATAAACCAACCAACAAGGTATTTGTAATGACACTCGGCTTGCGATGAAAAAGCTGATGAACAACGTTATCGAAGCAACAATACTTATAGGGAAGTACAATGGAGAAGACGGATACCACGAATCCCCATGGTTCCGACTTGTCATTCCATTTTAAGCACTCGCAGTTTCCGGTACGGCTTTAATTCGCATTGACAATTAACAAATCCCATGAGCAGTCATTGCATGCTTCCAACAGTAGGCTTTAGCTATAAGTAGCTATCACTTAAAAGTCTCATTTTAATTAATGTTCTTTAACTTCTTGCGTAATTTCAAAACTTCAATCATTGGCGAATATCAAAATAAAGCTTTTGATATTATCCAAAAATATATTAATTGTTGATGAAAGTTTTCGTAGAAAATCAGGTTTTGTTTTTCAATGATCAAGAAATATTTTTCTGAAGAAATGTTTCTTATTCCAGATATCTGGAAACCTAAAAATCCATGCTTCTCACATGGCCAATTGTATGTCACGTTTTCCCGTTTTTAAAATCAACGATTGCCCAGAAAACAAGTACATAATAAATTTAAAAGTAAAATTTTGAACTCTTCTTGAAAAAATGTCTGTAAAATATATGTATGGTAGTTTAATACCCCTTAGCAGATAGATCTTATTTTAGGTGCAGAAGCATTTTTTTATCTTCTAGCAGTAGGCTAAATAAAATTGGGTCAAGATCTTCCATTGCTACAAAACTTTCACTAGGGTAGATTGTCTCAAAATACGAGCAATAGGTCACATATGAAATGCTTCGCTGTCTTAGTTCAAACTACGTTGACCGAATATGTTAAGAAACTGTTGGCTTGCGGAAGTTGTCGGTACCAAAGCAAAGTGGTCGGAATAACAACTAATAAAAAGTATTAAATTTCTTGAAATTAAAAGGAATCCTGATCGCGACCCCCATTGGGATAGGGGAGTGTAGAAAATTCCCGAGGTTAGGAAACCTTGTCATAAAAGGCGTCTTAAATCCAAAAAAGCTGATCCTCAGGTGTTAGGCCAGTTACACTGCTAAATCCAACCTAGGGAGTTGGATTAATGATGCTTAAAATGATATAAATAATGTCGAAATGTTGAAAGTAATCGGTGTCCATGTGAATAATAATGATTTTCTATGAAAACCTAACTAAAAGGAAAACAAAATAACAGCAAGTACAACCTTAATTAATAATATAATAGTAAAAACAAAAATTAATGTAGTTGAAAGGCAACGTATAGAAACCTCACCTAATTTCTACTGCATTACTTATGCTCACCTGTAGGCATAAAAAATTATTTGAAAGAGAAAGACCTCAAATACTTGAAGTTGTCCATATGCTTAAATTCAAAAGCAAAGTATGTACCTCTTCCAAATTGTATGCTCAGTGTTGAGCATGACTAAGGAATAAAAGACATGCTTGGAATGAAAGTTGAAATCTACACCCAAAAAAACCATCCCACTAGCTATATTTTTAAAATTATTAAAATGTTTTTATTAGGTACAAAACAAAAATGAAAGTAATATTTAAAGCTCATCTATAACACAATTTCTATGATTTTCGTCATCTTTTATTTTGAAAATCTGTACTTCTTTTTAATTTTGTAAAGTTTGAATTGTGACGTTAAAGTCATTTAAAAGAGAAGAAAAACTAAAGGGCATTTTAGGTCCAGTTTATTCATTTCAAAGTCATAAAATAAACGGTGGCAGTTTTTTTCAATAAACATTTCGGTACTAAACTATCCTTATGTAGCTACTATTCAATGCTTAAACTCGTTTAGCTTATAATGCTTCTATCCCAAGAACAAAAAGATTTTTGAATAAGTTTTTTGCGTTAGGAAGACACAGCTACCAAATAATTCGTTTTTGAATATGAATAAGGCCATATGTGTATACCTACAGATTGTAGAGTTTAAAAAACCATCCCAAAATTATCCCAAAACCATATGTTGAACGTTAAATACCCTATCCCATCCCATCCTTAAAATGAATGTACCCAAAAAGTGGAAGGGGCTAAAAACTGAATGGGGATGGAAATACGACCCTATCGTGGTATTCATTCGGAGATTAATTTTCTACTCAACGCAAATTCAGTCTGAGACTGATGTTACGTTTATACATAGTATCCGTTTTCCGAAGATGCATCAGCGCATTCATGAAATCAGCAAAAATTAGCAACATTTTCTGGTGTTTGGTGAAATTCCGAGCTCTACCAAGCACTCATATTGTTTGGAGCTTGTTTTTTCATTCGAATTTTGCCTTAAATACCAGTTTTCAACAAAAATCATCAAACACTTAACCAAAAATATTTTACTGCTTACAATTTGCTCTCTTAAAAATATTTCCGCGTCGAAGAGATGTTGGAGACTGTCGGAGAGAAATTCTCAGTCGGGAATGAACCTGGGCCTCAACCAACATGCCACTCTAATTAGCACGGTCCTTAGCAAACAGCCTCCAGTTGTGCAATCCAAGTCGGTTGAGGTCAGTTTCTTCATGTGAGCGCCACTTAAGGCGAGGGCTTCCTCTACTAAGTCCGACGTCTGGCTGGGAATCGAAGACTCTGCGAGCCGGATTATTGGTGTCCATTCGTTCTACATGTTCTAGCCAATGCGGAGTTTTTTTTTAACCGGGGGCATGTCACTGTACAACTCGTATAGTTCTTGGTTGAATCTTCGTCTCCATAGCTCGTCAACGCAAACGGGACCGAAATTCTCTGTGAGAGAAATTCTCTGATTCGCACAAAATCGGAGAAATTTTCTTTCGGAACGGATAGTTCACATACTTTATCTAAATTTATCATGATTCTAAAAAATAATATATTTTTCTATTTCATTATGTTATGTAGTAGGGTATACAAATGTAATTTTTATTGAAAAAGCTCCCAAAAGTAGGCTTTGCTAAAAACTTTATATAGACGAAATACAGGGAGTCCGCCGGGAAGGTATACTACTTTGTTTGTTTATAATTTTTTATTTAATGAAAGAGAATGGATCATATGTTGATAAATGTTTGATTTAATATACAATATTAGGTAAATGTCCGCCTCTGTTAGTCTCACAAATGCGAGCCCTTTTGAGCAAATTTTTCATTACATTCTCACACATTTCACGCGGTATTTCATTAATATCATCACGAAAATGTTTGTTTGAGTTGCTCAAGTGTTTCTGGTTTGCATAAACTTTGCTTTTCAGATATCCCACAAAAAGAAGTCCGGAGCAGTCAAATCAGGCGACCGTGGAGGCCAATCAACATCACCATTTCTTGAAATCCTGGCTGTATGCGATGTGGCACCTTGTCCAGAACCGACTATTCTGTTTATTCACATATCTATTCAAATGAAGCTCTTGTGCCAACTGAATCTTAAATGGAAACAAATGCGAATTCTTGTGCAAAATTGTGGTCAAAATTGTGGCCAAAGGTTGATGAATTGTTTTGAATACTTCCTTGAGCAGCAGTAATGTTTTCAGCCGATCTTGCAGTACCTTGTGGTCCATGCTTGGGCCTATCACCTACAGACCCTCTTTCTTCGAATTCATTCACTACACGATAAATAGTGCGTTTTGTTGGTACGTTGTTTCCCCCACAAATTCGCAGCGTCATAGTAATCGATGATTGATTTTGATAAAATGTTTTAACGAATAAAACACGTTGGTTTATCGAATATTTTTTCATCATAATTTTGCCGCGTGTCTGCTTCACGACTGCCAAATATGAACTGTCAAGACTAATGTTTACCGAAATGGCGGCAAAACAAAGTATTATTTCTTCCCGTCGGACACCCTGTATATATATTGAGATTGTCTAAATATGCTGCTCAGATACATTTTTACTTTCTCTGACAAAAAAGAAAGACATTGTTTTCGTGATAATTTTCGACCTAGAGATTTTGATTGATTTTAACATTACGATGATAGCGGAACCCAAAAATGTGGTTTTTGGAATTCCGTCGGTTCGTCAGTTCGTCGGTCCGTCTGTCCGCACACGTCTCATAAAAATCATATGTAACCTTGATGCCAAACCCTGTCAAATGCCTTTGAAATATCAAGTGCAACGAACTTGTTTTTGCCACCGAGGTGGATAGATTGGACACACTTTTCTGTGAGATATGTCATCAAATCACCAGTGGACCTGTTGCAACGAAAACCGTATTGTCGGTCATTTAGAAGTTGTCGTGATTCAAGATATTTTATAAGCTGACGGCTTATCAGCGTTTCCATGACCTTAGAAAGAAGGGACGTAAGTGCAATTGGTCGGTAGTTGGAGAGAGAAGAAGATCCGCCTTTCCTGATGAATAGGACAGATAGAAAAGCTTACGCAGTGGTTTTGCCAGCGTGGAAGAACACCTCTTCAGAATTATGGGGGAGATACCATCTGGACCAGACGATTTGTGAATGTTAAGATCTAATAATACTCTTGCGACTGTACGAGTACGGAAGTGGATTGGTCCCATAGAATGTTCTACGTTCTCAAGTACAGGAGGAGACTGGGCACAAGACAGCTGGAATATCATTGTAAATGAGCGTTGGGATGGAAGATGAGGTAGAATTCTTAATGTTTTTGACAAACGACCAAAAGTTTTTACTACCTTTGGGACATAGTAGAATTTTTTGCCTCAGCTTTTGGTGGTGGGAGAATTTGGCACGCTTGATGCGGGCATAACAATCGTTTCTGGCTCGTTTGAACTTAGATCGGTTTTCCTGAGTAGGATTTGTCTTATAGAACCGAAAACATAACTCTTTCAACCTAACAGCCTCTTTGCAGCTCGAGTCATACCACCTGTTTGCCTTAGGTTTGATACTCTTTACCCGGTGAGGAATAAAGGATTTCATACCCAGGAGAATGGTGTTCGTTATTGCATCGGCAGAAGCATCCACCTCATTATCGAGGAAGCATAATGACCAGTTAAAATTCTTAAAGAAGCCATTAAGAGCTTCCCAGTTGGCTTTCTCGTATTGCCATACGGATGTTTTTGGAATTTGTTCTTTAACAACGTGGTTGGAGTACGAGAAATTAGCCGATATGATACAGTGGTCTGAAAAGCCTATACGTGATAGCACATTGATAGTGTATTTAGGATGAGAGGTCAGAAACAAGTCCAGAGTGTTAGCGGCTTGACTGTAAATGTCCGGAATTCGCGTTCAACATACCTTCCTTTGGGTGTTGACTGTCCAGAATGTCGAAGCCACGATGAATTGTGTACATTGAAATCGCCCGCAATGACGATTTCAGTGTGAGGATACAGGGATACAATTCTTGAGATAGAGTCAGACAGCTCATCAAACCCATTAAAAGTCGAGTTGCTGTCCATATTTGGGGTTCTACAAATAAAACAGTAGTGGATTATTTGCCTACGGACATGGAATTTCAGCCATATAAAATTAAATTCCGGATTGGAACATTAGCCGTATTGTTGTTGAATTTGGTAGTCTACATCACTACGAATGTATATGGCGAGACCGCGGTGAGAGAAGAATAATGGCACCAAGTTATATCCAGGTAGACTTAGTTTTGAAATTTCAGAATCAGCGCCCACCTGTGTTTCATAAAGTGCCAAAACAGTTGGTTTGTATTTGGACATGTGAAAGTATGCCGAAAAGAGATTTGTTCTCCCACGCCAAGTGAAGTGAATACTTATAGTTTGGTTTCCAACAACAATTTGTCATAGGTGTTATGCCCGTATGACAACATGCTTTGGTCACCCAACAAAATAATCACTCACGACCCGCTATTCGCCTGATGTTGCTTATGCTCCGCTAATGCAAGTGCAAGTATGAAAAAAAAATCATACGGCACTTGCATTAGCTGAGTACAGACAATTGCGACACAGATGGAAAGGGTCTAGTTGGATTACCACACGCTGTGTGTTATTGTTGATGTTTTTTTTTGTTTTATGTTTTGTTATGTTTTCCCTATGACACTTCCTTCCACTGCACAAAGCACATTCACTGAAGAATATTATTTTCACTATTTCGCGCGCAGAAGAACTTATTGTTATTATTATTTGATTTTTTATTTTATTTTTTTTTATTAAATTTAATTTCACTTGGGTGAGTGAGAGTGGTTTATGTGAAACAACAGGTTGGGTTAATGTTTTTTTTTTTACAATATGTTGAGCGAGCAAATAGGGCGTGTGCCCGAAGAGCGAATTGGCAAAGGAAAACCAATAAGCAAACAAGCACGAGCGTTTATCATCAACATTTTAAAACATGAGATGGAAAAGGCTGAAACACATTTGAGAGGTCAGAGCAGTAAAGTTATTAAAGAAACATCCAAAAAAACAGGAGTATCTACAAGCTCAATAAGGAGAATTTTTAAAGAGTATGAAAGAAGCGGTACAGTCAGCAGTCCAAAAAAAGTACCTCACAATCATTACGTCACCTGACTGGACAACTTTGACATCAGCGTAATAAAACGAATAATTAACAATTTTCATAAAGAAAAAAAAATGATTATTACCCTAAATTTTCTAAATCAACGAATAGCTTCAGATTTGCAAATCAAAATGAGCCGATCATCTTTACACAGGGTTTTGCAAGATAATGGATACAAATTTAAGAAAACAGAGAAAAACCGAAGAATTTTATGCAAACGAACGGATATAAAACTTAAACGCTACGAATATATTGCCCAAGTACGAGAATCCCGCGAGAAAGGCTACGCAATTATTTATATAGATGAAAGTTGTATTCATAGCTCACATACTCGACCCAATACTTTGACAGATTGCAGCTTTGAGGTCTTAAAGTCAAACATTTCCAAAGGATCACCTTTGATTATAGCTCATGCTGGTGGAAAAGGAGGATTTGTTGGAAATGGACTACTGCTTTTTAAACCGTGAATGGTAGTCACCAATTATACGAAAACTTTTTAAAATTGCTAAGGGAACAGGTTCTTTGTAACTTATAAGAACCGTCAGTTATTGTTATGGACAACGCAACATATCACAATAAAATTGATGGTACTGTCCCCAACTCGTCAACATTAAAGGCTGATATGATTAAATGGCTATCCGAAAACAAAATAAATTACCAACCAGCTAGCTACAAAGTACTGCTATATTTATTAATAAAGCAAAACAAGTCCTTCCGAAAGCTTCAAATAGATGACATCATTAGGAGTGCAGGCCATGCAGTCGTACGATTATCCCCTTATCATCCGGACTTAAAACCTATAGAAAATATATGGGGAATAGTAAAAAGCAAAGTTGCGGCAAGAAATACAACTTTTAAACTGGACGATGTCAAAAATATTGCGGAAGAAGAATTCAACAAAATAACTCCGGAAAATTGGAATTCTGTTTGTGAAAAAGTAATACGCACAAAGATGAATATCCCCACTCAGAAATCGGATTCCGATGTGTCTTGCTTCTTGTAATAGCAAGTAAAGGCAGATTGAAAGTGACTGGCGAACAAGTTACAAGTACCTATGGATATGGATCGACTCAGAATCGCTAGCTGAGTCGATTGAGCTATGTCGTCTCTCCATCCGCCCGTCCGTCCGTTCATCTGTCTGTATTTCACCGAATGTTAGGCCTTAAATTTTGAGCTATGAAGATGAAATTTGGCAACAGAACAAGTGTAAACGTTTTCAAATCGGCCCACTGCCGCTTTCCTTTTCGTTAAAACATTGTTGCTGGTCAAACGGTTACGATATTTGAAAAAGTATCTAGGCAGGATATTTAGACAATCTTAAAAGCTAATTTCCGTTCATATAAAGTTTTTTCCAAGCCCACTTTTTGGGCAAAAAAATTTTTTTTGAATAGGCTATTAAACGATCGGCACATTGAATTGTAGTTTTCTCATATGTTTGGTTTTGTATTGCAACTTAGTATGGGACTTATTTAGCAATTTTTTTTTATCAGGAGCAATGAATGTTTGGCAGGTAATTTTCCTTTGATAGTTCGTGCTTTGTCAGCAAATTACAGTGCGGTTTGTTATTATCATGCCAAATCCAAGGGTTTAGTTTCGTCAAGAATTCGGAGGACTATTGTGTTAACGTGTCCCAATAACCTTTTTTTTTTGGTGGTCACGTGCAAAACTTTTGGTTTCATCCTTAATCGCGGGAATATCCAGATCTCTGCGTAGATCTTCATTCCTTATATACCAAGGCGCATTGACGAATGATCTTAATATTTTGTTTTCAAAAGTTTGAAAAATGTTAAGATTCGTCTCACTGGTAAAACTCCATAATTGTATACCCTAAACCGGCTTTACCACTTGCTTTTATAATAGCAGCTTGTTACAAGGTTGAGCTTGGATTATTTTCCGAGCAACCAGTATTTATTTTGAAGTTCTTCGCATTTCTGTTTTACATCCGACTTGCATTTGATGGGTCGGTGTTGTAGAACGAGGGTAGACTCTGATTGGCTTTAACTTGGCAATGCCCTGTGGTTGTAGCTCTGACTACACATCAAGTGCTTAGTTTTTACCTCCAAGTGGTAAGCATCGGGTACTGGTCTCATCCAACCGGATTTGACTTGCTAAACGATAAGCGCGAGTGTTGATAACACGACGAAAAACAGCAACTCTATAAACAGCCAGGTCAGAATGGCCCGGAATGAATACCCGACTTGCTGTCCCAGGCGACTCTATACAAGCTGCTTCGACATATTCGGACACAACAGGTTGTCTAGTAATTTCGAGGGTTAGTCAGGCCCCTAGAACAGAGATGGTGGCGGATGAACCGAAAGGCCAACGGCAGCTCTTAATCCCGTAGTTCATACTGTTGGCCCCGTGTCCTAGGGGTATCTAATAAATTGGAACTGGCTCTCCAGGTTGGGGGTTGTGCTTTGGGTTAACTATCCACCCATTTATAAAACCATTGTTACGAAGCAACCAATAGCCTCGGAAAGGCCTGATTTTATTGTTGACGACACGGCTAAACGAAAAAAGGACAACGACGTTCGTATCTGCACTTGGAATGTGAGAACATTAACCACGAGAGGTGCAAGCGAATAACTAGCGGAAGCCCTAAACTGCTACAAAGCAGACATTACTGCCATCCAGGAAATACGCTGGGATGGGCCGGGCAAAAAGAGGATGAAAAACTGTGACATCTACTACGGACCGTGTTATAGTGAGCAGAAACAGCGGCTATTCGTATGCGGATTTGTTATAAGTGCCAGGCTTAGGCAAAAAGTCTTATGTATCCAAGACATTAGCGAACGCATTGTAACAATCCGCATCAAGGTCAATTTCGCCAACGTAAGCCTTAGATGCGCTCACGCCCCAACGGAGGAAACCTATGAGCGACTACCTAAGTACGCAAAGGTAGGAAGAGAAGACATCTTTAGCAGTATCGTCGGAAAATATAGCCTACACGACAACACGTCTGGTAACGGACTTAGGCTAATTGACTTCGCTACGGAATGAAATGCCACTATAGCCGGCACACGGTTTCCTCACCTCGATAACAACGAACGGTCAACCAAATTGATCATATAGCGATAGACAAGAGGCATGCATCCAGTATTTTGGATGTCCGAACATTCCGAGGAGCTTACATCGACTCGGACCACTACCCTGTTGCAGCCAAGGTTAGAATGCGGATATCCACCACACCACAACAATCCAGAAATACTGTAAAAAAATCGAATGTCGAAAGGCTGCAATCGCAAGAGACCGCCATGATCTTCGCGCAACGTATCCCTAAACCTCTCGAATAAAACCAAACCACCAGCATCGAATGTCGAAGAACAATGGCAACGATGCCAACAAGTCACTAGATCAGCCGCAACTGATGTGCTAGGTTTCTCGAGCCCACCAGCAAGAAACCCCTGGTTTGATGAGGAATGTCGACAGATGCTCGCAGCCAAGAACGAGGCATACAAGGCTAAGCTGCAGGTGAAGACGAGAGCTGCCGTTGAGCTACTTAGGCAGAGAAGAAGGGAAGAAGAAAAAAGAGCAAGAAAAGCGCGCGATCGAGGATATAGAGAGCTGCCACTCCAGGAACGATGCTCGCAAATTTTACCAAAGTGTAAAACGTCAAAGCCAAGGATACAAGACTCGAACAGAATCCTGTCGAGATGAAAAAGGAAATACCGTAGTTGAGACACATTCGATGCTGATGATATGGAAGAACCACGTCTGCAGACTGTTAAACGGCGATGACGAACAACATTCCGCTGTCAGGCAGAACGAACCATTCAATATGGGCAACGGCAGCGAAGACTGCCAACCACCAGACCTGTGTGAAGTGAGGATAGCAATATCTAAACTGAAACTTAATATGTCTGCCGGAAATGACGGCCTTCCCGCCGAGCTTAATAAAGCCGGCGGACATGACTTAGTAAGTAGCATCCACCATTTTATAAGCCGAATCTGGTCGGAAGAACGTATGCCTGAAGAATGGAACCTCAGCATCGTTTGCCCGATCCACAAAAAAGGAGACCCTCTAAACTGCGCCAACTACAGAGGCATACGTCTTCTCAACATCGCCTACAAAATTCTATCTGCCATAATATGTGAACGCCCGAAACCGTTTGTCAACATCCTGATCGGCCCTTATCAGTGTGGTTTTAGGCCAGGAAAGTCCACAACCAATCAAATCTTCACACTTCGCAGATCCTGGATAAACCTCAGAAATCCAAATCAATAGCCTCCATCTATTCATCTATATCAAAGCTGCATACGACAACATTTACAGAGGTGAACTATACAGAACCATTTCTAGATTTGGTATACCGCCCAAACTCGTCCGTTTGCGTAGGATGACGATGGAATTTCTCGCTGCTCCATGGTGGTCGGAAATGACCTCACCGACATATTCGACACCAAAAAAGGATTTAGGCAAGGCGATGCATATGACTTCTTTAATTTGATTCTTGACAGGATTGTGTAAAGCTCCCGAGCCAACCCTAAAGGCACATTTTTCCAAAAATCGGTGCAACTACTAGCAAACGCCAACGATATTGACGTCGTTGGTAGGACTCATAGCCACGTTTGCTAGTATAGAGGAAGAAGCGTCAAAAATTTGGTTTGCAGTAAATGAGGGTAAAGCTAAAAAAGAGACTTAGAATTGGACACAACGTCACCGTTGATAGATATAACTCGGATGTAATACGGGACTTTGTCTACCTTGGCTCCGCTATTAACTCTGACAACAACATCTCGTCAGAAATTAAGAGAAAAATTACTTTTTAAAAATTTAAAATCCGAAATTTTTAAAACGCCCAACAAAGTAAGTGTAATACGCCTCAGTAATGTATTGAAATATAATACTCATCTTAGCCTTTTTATTTCTTAATTGTTTATAGAAATGCCACGAAATTACACAAGGACGACACTGCTAGCATCATGGTCCGAAAAAGACATAATAGATGCAATGGAGAAGGTAAAAATGAAAATGTTGGGATTGAAGCAAGTAGGGGAGTTCAACATACCATCCAGAAACCTGAGGAGACACATTTTAAAAGGCAATGCAAATAAGTCGCTGGGTCGGTCAACTGCTCTTTCGTTGAGCAAGATGTTTACAATCTTACTAGTTCTGAAAAAGAAGAAAGCGTTACTGTCATATTCTGCTGTAATGGTGAAGGTAACTTTTTACCTCATGTTTTAATCATCAACGGTACTTACACCAAGCCACGGTTTTTTTGATGGTCTATCACCTGGTTCTGACGTTTATTTGAACAAAAAGTTTTCTTATGTCAATAGCGATTTGTTTTTGAAATGGTTCAAAAAAATATTCCTTCGCAAAAAAAGGTCCAGGAAAAGCGTTGATGCTACTCGATGGCCACAGCTCCCATTCGAATAATATTCAGTTGCTGGAGATAGCTGAAAAAATTATGTCATACTACTGTGCTTTCCTAGCCACACGACGCACGCACTACAACTACTCGACAGATGTTTTTTCAAACCTTTGTAAACATCCTTTTTTCACGACGCAAAAAAACAAAGATAAAAAACTTACTCGGTAAGATGTATCTAAGTTAATTGGAAAAGCTTGGGTTAAGTTGGCGAGTGTATCTAATGTTGTTTCTGTGTTAAAATCAACAGGAATTTGTCTTTACGACCCAAGTGCCTTACCAGGTCACTTTTTTTCATTTTCAGATACATAGTATGAACAGAATTTGATAGAAACCAATCGAGAAGTTGTTGAATCTGTTTAAAATATAAATGTGTCACAACCGGAGCCATCTGGACTCCAGACATCACCATCAAATATATTGACTGAAGTTTAACCGCAAGCAAGTCCATCAGGAATCACTCCCTTAAAAATATTGACGGAAATACGTCCAGTCCCAAAAATACCGCTTATGAATTCAAAAAGAAAACAAAAGACAGTTGTTCTCACCTCTCCCGAAAACATGCAAAAACGAAAAATGATAGCGGAGTAGAAAAAACTAGTGGTTGGAGTTAATTTTACGTTTTTAACAATTTAGCCAATATACACAATAATATTTATTTCTGTTATACGAACGATTATTCCGTAATTGAAAATAATCGGTGTTCATGTGAACAATAATGATTTTCCGTTATGGGCCAAAATTGAAAATTCCATTTAGAGATAATTGGCCCAAAACCAATTATGTGAAACTCACGAAAACAGTAATAGTAGTATACAAATTAAATTTCATTCAATTTGTCAAAATCGTTTGCAAGAAATTGACAATTTTCTCTATATGGCCTAAATGCAAAAATCCGTTACATGGATTTTCTCGAAAAAACTGGGAATGCAGTTTTGTTGAAACTATTATGCTTATGGTATATAAGTAGTTTAACCAAAATCGTTACAGCCGTTTTTGAGAAAATAGAAGTTATGTACGATTTTAATATGGCAGGTACCGGTAAAAACATGGCTAAAAGCAAACATAAAAATAGCCTAGCTTAAAGAAAATCGGTCAAGTCGCTTAGGCTGGACAGACGTGTACGGACAGACGGACCGACGAACCGACGAACCGACGGACGGAAAACCACTTTTTTGAGTTTCGCTATCGTCGTAATATTAGAATCAATCAAAATCTCGAGGCCGAAAATTGTTTACAAAAACAATATCTTTCTCTTTTTAAGAGAAAGTTAAAAATGTAGTTTTCATTGAGCTATAATTTTATAATACTTATTTGTTCCTTCTTTTTACTTATGGGCGCGAGATCTTGTACAAATGACGTTGCCAAACTTGTGAAAAATGACTGTTCATTTTTTGTTAAATAAAAAAAATGCATTTTTGTTTATTTTTTTGTTTAATTGCAGATTCTAAAAAAGTGCGGCATATTGTATAGTTTTACTAGAGATTCTTTACAAGAACCTGATCATCCCAGCCCTGCTCTACGGCGCTTAAGCATATTTCGTATCAAAAGCGGATGAAGAAATTCTCGGTCGATTCGAGAGGAAAATTCTCCTAAATATCTTCGGTCCTGTTTACGTGGACGAGCTATGGAGACGAGGATTAAGCCAAGATTAAACTAACCCCTGGACACCAATACTGTGGCTCGCAGAGTCTTCGACCCTCAGCCAGACGTCGGACGCAGTATAGGAAGACCTCGCCTTAAGTGTCGCGCACAAGTAGAAACCGTCCTCAGAAAACTTGGATTGCGCAACTGGAGGCAGTGTTAGTTGAGGCGCAGGTTCATTCAGGACTGTAGCGCCACTTACGTAAGTAAGAGACTCGGAACGTTATCAAAGTCTGCAATAATTAAAAAAAATTGTTGCCTTTCAAAATGATATAAAATGACCGATATTTAAAATAAGCTCTACAAACACCATTCAACATTAAATTATCGGCAATTGGAGACTCTTTTTTTTTAAACACAAACTATTTTTGTGGTTGCTTCGGGTAGGTATATTCCTAGTGCCTGTCTTATGTAATGCTATATCCACTAGACAATATCGTAATAGTAACCTTACTATTTCACCATAATCCTATTATAGCGGTCACCCTATAAATGTTCATCTTTAACAGATTCCAACCACAAACTTATGTTCAAATTTAAAACCCTTACAGTGCAATTACGTTCCTTTCATTAACCACTAACTGAACTTCAACTCATATCCCTGCAACAGGGACGAAGAAACTCTTGAAAGTGCTTAAATACTTTCGTGTAATACTCGGTACAGACATATGTTGCATAACCACCCCTACACTGACATTGTTCTTCTTGCAACATTGAGCAAGCAACAAGCCAATAAATTTAGAAAATTGATCAGGATAAAGATATGTAATTCCTTAAATGATTACTCCTACTGGAACAATTCCATCGTCCTTCACTCGTAGAGAAACACACCGCACATACACAATCAATGCACTACCGAGGGCATTGTTTTCAGCCAGATCACCACACCAGTACCTAGTCTTCTCTCGCCACCATTAAAAGGGTGAAAATCTCGAAACTACTCAAGGGATTTGGTGTGTTCTTTTTGGTCGCAAACGAGAAAATGAAGAATCGACAGATAGAAAAGGACTTTAGGATGAGATTGAGAGGGTGAAAGAAGTGCAGTTCACAATTGGCAATCTACACTCGTGTGAACATAGCAAAATAAAAGAAAAAGTATATTCTCGGGTTGTAGCTCGAGAAACCTCAGAGGAAAAAAATACATAGTCAATATATATGCGCATGTACATAGAGATAGGACAAGGACACACTCCAAAGTCATAGTATCTCTGAAGTAGGAGCAACTGCAGTCAGAATCTAAATGTGAGAATGTGAACGCCAGTGCCACCAAGAAGAGCAAGAGCAACGAGAATTTATGAGAATAGAAAATAGTAAATTCAATTTACTTGATAGGATCAATTTTTCTTAAATTTCCCTTCCTTAATTTTTTTTCGAATGTATTTGTTCATTTCTCTTGAAAATTTTCTTATTCGTTTTTTTTTCTTATAAAACTGAATTGGCAAGGAACACTCGAAAATACTTAGCTGGGGCGGCTTTCACTTGGTGAGGGTAGTCGCCTTCGTTTGGGGCCTGAAAAAGTACTTTACTTCAGGTTCGATTGGGTTTTGAAGCACACTAATACCTTAGGTTAGTTTTAGTTAATACCAAATTTAAATGTCGGTATTTTCATTACAGTTACAATTACAAGTAAAATTGTTTATTGAATGAATGATTTACAGCTACAATGCTATGCAGCTCATTTATTATATGTTAAATAACTGTTATTGTTATTTCTTGTTGGTGGATTAGCGGCATTATTATTAGCAGTCAAGGTAATTTTAGCTCAAGTTCTAGTTTGGAATATCTCGTGTTAAAAAGTTACTGCTGTTATCATTATTTTTTTTGTGAATAATAAATATGGATACCTCTGCAACTGGTATGAGTCATTCTTAAATAATTATTTAGTGTAAATTGATATTCTACTGATGAATCAAAAATAGCCCTGTTTTAAGGCATGAAAATTCCTTTAAGTTGAGATTTTAAAATATAACTCACCAAATTATAGCAAAATATCTTATCACATTATATACTTCTATTTGCATATTTGTTAAAAGTATAAGCTTTTATTGCTACTTTTTGCTAACCTACAAAATATTGAACTTTTTGTAGGACAAGTTCAAACCAAAAAAAATTATGACATTTTTGAAAAATAGATTTCTATTACAAAAAGTTCAAGGACTGAAGAACTCACAGTTTTTATATTAAATTAATTACACATACACAATTGTCTTAACTCAGTTAAAAGTGATTTGATGCAAAAAGTCAAGAGTTTTGATTCAAATCTTGACAGGAGATGGAAACAATACTTCTCAAGCGCCAAGGAGAGTGGTTAAGAAGTGATTTTATACTTCTTTGTGGTGTTGTTAGCATTATGCAAAATAAGTTTTGTGTTGATAAGCCGGGAAGTCGTCGAAGAAGCTTCCCACAAGACCAAAGAACGTAGGGTAGAGGATCTTTTGGTCTCAAAAACAAGTGAAGAGCTTAAGTTCGCAGCGAAGCTGTCTGGTGGTAGGGTCGATCATGACGAGAGTAAAACTATTTTAACCACTCAAGAAGCCTTAGTATTATATTTAGACCTGGATCTTTCAAAACAAAAGTATAATTTATTAAGATCTGCTGTTAATGCATTGCACAAAAATTGTTTTCCCAGCTTATACGAACTAAGAAAACTAAAAAAACAAATGCTTCCAAGCAATAGGGAGGCAACAGAAACAACTGCATCCGTGAACCTCCAAGAACTTCCGAACAAAACTGGAGAAAATTTTGTTGACATTTCTCAAATACAGCATGATAGTGGGGCTTTAACGGAAGTTCAGGGCATAGTCAGTACAAACAAGTACAATTTAGATTTGTTGACGAAGCACATAACATTATTGTCGATTTAATTCAAATATGATTTAAAATAATCTGAAAATAATTATTGTGGTGCCAATTTTATATGAAATGTAATGCCATTAAAAACGTATTAAATTTATTTATTCAACATTTCCGATAAACACAATCATTTTTATAGGTCAGCTTGCTGAATCTAAACAAAAATGGCTTCAGTGTAAGCATTTCATTTAAAATGCTGTTCACAATGATTGATGGGAGTATTTGCAATATATTGTCAAATACAAATTCTACATCTAAATGTTGTATTTCGGTGCACCTCCGAAGCAAATGAATATGGTAACAGTAATAGAAAAGCTTCCAAAAGAAGAAAACTACCGTTTTGGCCTATCCAACCTACACTCTTGAATGAGATGCTTTGAATGCTTGTTGCACATTTCTTATAGGCTTCCATTCAAAATATGGCAAGTGCGTAGTTTAGAAAACAAAAATTATTTGCCCAACGAAAAAAGAGTATTCAGGAATCATTTAAAACTAGAATGGGTCTTATTGTTGACAAACCTAAGCCAGGATTCAGATCTACAAGTGATGGCAATACTGAAAGACGATTTTTTTTTTAAATTCAAAGACTAATGCAGAAATAACTGGAGTTGATGAGAAGCGAATACATAATTTTTCTATTATGTTAAGTGTTTTGGCTTTGGGACTCAGTATTGATGTGAAGAAATTTTCCGAATTGCTCGCCAAAACAAAAGATCTATACCTTCAACTTTATAGTTGGTATTATATGCCAATTAGCGTTCATAAACTCTTGATTCACGTTCCGGATATTATGTCATTTTTCGATATACCTATTGGCCAACTTTCAGAAGAAGAAGTCATAATGAATTCAGAAAGCATCGCATCGCCTCGCTCACACCAGAAAATTATCTCGAAAATACACAAACGAAGACTTAATGACGGTTTTACTGATTAAGTCTGATCCAATTTTTTCACAATACAGGAAAACAATTTCAAAATTGACTAAACTACACGATAAGGACATAAAAGAATACATAAACATGCCGGAAAAGTAAAGACTCGAACTAAAGACGTAAAATAAACTCACTACGACAAACGGCTTAGCCATGTTTTAACGTTTATTTTGTAAAAAAAATGTATATAAATTCTTAAAAGAAAAATAATATATCGAAATAACTATCTTTTTATTAAATACATATTTTTGTCCACCATCTCCATACGTTTTCCCATCCTTAATCATAGTTTTTGTAATATATAAGAATGTAGAACTACATAGACTGCGCATCTCATACAACGAAAATTTTGTATTTGCGGTACTGATAATGATACCTAGTGTTCACATTGCTTACCCAGCATCAAACAACAGCATAGCCGACGCATACGATCGACGAAATTTCCGCTTCGCACTTACCGCCCGCGTCTGAAATTTTTAGCTGTGATGCGAACTTTATGTAGTTCTATAATCTTTGGTAATACATACTTAAAAATAAGTATTCAGAATGGTGGTGCCTAATCTGACAAGTTGCGATACCCAAAGTGGTTTGTATTAGAGGACTGCAAGTACAACCAGAAATTGGATACAACAACGAGTCAAAATCATAAAAATTTACAACAAATTTACAAATTTACAACAAATTTACAAATTTACAAAATTTGGAGTCAGTGGCCTCAACGTTAAGAGCGCTACGTCCAATTTATGGTCGTCATAATCGTCCTTGCAGATTAACAATTGAGCGTCTAGTGGAAAATTTTGAATCCACAGGTACAGTACAAAATGTTCCTGTGCCAGTGAGACAAAGAAGTGCCCGTAGTGTCGAGAATATTGCTGCCGGTGAGGCTTCAGTTGAAGAAAGCCCAAATGTGTCTCTCACACGTCGTTATCAAGCGTTCGGCATCTCTGTAACGTCGTTGTGGTGAATTTTGCGAAAAGATCTTGGCCTACATCCTCAAGCCACTTGACCACTAGAAGCGTCGTACGTTCGTGAATTGGGCTGAGCAACAAGTTGAAAATGATTCGGATTTTCATCGAAAAATCATCTTCAGCGATGAGGCTCATTTCTGACTGAATGGCTTCGTCAACAAACAAAATATGCGTTATTGGTCAGGCAGCAATCCACACGTACTCCATGAGTCATCATTGCATTCCGAAAAAAATTACGGTTTGGTGTGGTTTATGGGCCGGCGGCGTCATTGGGCCGTACTTCTTCCGTGATGATCAAGACCGGCACGTTACTGTGAATGGGAATCGCTACCGTTCAATGATAACCGAATATTTTTGGCCCCAATTGGATGACATGGACTTGGAGGACATGTGGATCCAACAGGACGGCGCCACAAGCCACACAGCGAATGCCACAATCAATTTATTGGAAACCAAGTTTGGAGAACGTGTTATCTCACGGAATGGTCCAGTCGCTTGGCCGCCTCGGTCGTGCGATTTGACGCCGTTAGACTATTTCCTGTGGGGCTATGTCAAGTCTATGGTCTGTGCCAAAAAGCCAGCTACGATTGATGAACTTCGTACGAATATCGAACGTGAAATTGCAGCAGTATCGGCCGATTTATGCTTGAAAACCGTCGAAAATTGGGTTCAGCGTCTGAACTTCTGCAAGCGTGCCCGTGGTGGCCATGCAAAAGAAATCGAAATCCATACATAATGGCATCGAACGTACTCTCATAGGAATAAAGAATTCATTGATATGCAAAACCGTTTTTGAGACGCTGGTCTCATTATAAAGTTTTGACTTTACCATTGAGTGTGAAACACAACCTCATTCAAATGGCCGCCTCGGGAAGATTAGCAGCACGCGATTCTTTTGAGGTATCTCTGCCACAACTTGAGTAATGGTGGTTTTTATTGCGTCTAAGTTTCTATTCTAAAGCGCTAACACGGTCATTTTCGTAGCCGCACAGAAAAAAAAATCAAATCGCATGATCTTGGTGGCCTATTCTCGTTGCCAAAACCTGAAATTGCGCGACGAGGAAATTTCTAAAGCAATGAATCCATAATTTGTCGTGGCCTGTTGCCTTGTCTTATTGGAACCACATAGTCATGATCTTCAATAGCCTTCCAAAAAAAAGAAAAACGGTTATCAGTCGACCACATGGCTCCGAATTGACTCTAACCGTCTCTAATGACGGACTAATGACACCTTTCGACCATAGAGCACACCAAACAGTCATTTTGCCTGGATGCAACGGCACTTCTTCGATCACGTGTAAGTTCGCTGAGCTCAGTGTTCAGTGTTATTTTACTGTTGTTTCAACACCCACAAAGTGTATGGGCGTTGTTGTGAATGGTCAGCAGACTTCAATTGTTGCGTAAATTGAACTTTTTAAGGATGGAGAAACAAATAAAAATGCAAATACGCCATAGCGATGTGAACGACACATTCAATTGCTGCGGACGCCGTGAAATCTAAAAATTCGAATCATCAGCAACACTTGCACTTGCAGCAGCAATAATTTCGACTGAGAGTGCATATCAATGATGCACTGATGTCGTATGAGTGTATGACCATCAGTAAAGCTTACACATTTCAAATTTCTTCACAATTTTACCGATTGCTCTCGTAGTCGGTCGATTTTGACGATCATCATCGCGTTATTCGCGAAAAGTGGCTACGAATCCCAACTTTTGTAGTAAGTTTTAATAATTTTAACGTGTTGACTTTTGTTAAGCGATTTATTATCGTAAATTGCAAACATTCAACTAATATTATGACCCTTCAAATGATAACTGAGTTTTACAGGTGTCAAAAGCCAGCCCTACCCGCTTTAAACCACGAAATGAGTTACCCATTGTTATGTCGATATGTCAATAAATTTGGTACAAATTATTTTCAAAATTTTTTCAAATATTGTTCGTACTATTCACTGGAAGTAAAGCTAAAATAATGCCGCAATTTTAAAATGTTCCCATATTGTTTTTTTTCGATTTCCCTGTGTCCAAGCGGATAAAAATAATTTGCATCAGGATATCAAAGGTACGGGCGGCACTTTGCTATGGGCGGCAATTCGGAGCGGTTAAAATATCTTAAATTTACAAGCATTAACCTTGCTTCACAATAAAAAAAATCAGACATTCATAGCGTTGCTTAACAGCAAAATCCAATGAACGCTGCCCCATAGTATGCTGCTACCCTGGTAACGAGGGTACTCATTCCGCAATTTTTTCAAATGTTTATCGTTGAATATAACTTAGGAGGCCTTTGATGGCCTCGAAAAGTTAATTGTAAAAAAGTACAGCTTCAATCCATCCACTGGTTCAGAAGGTAAAGGCACATTTGGTAGTTCTTATTTATAGGTTCTAATGCGAGCTTGAGCCTTAAGAAAACCATTTATTTGTTGATAAAATAAGTTTATTTACATTCCCGAACTTTAATCTAACTTCTTCAGCGAGTCGATGTACTTCGTGAGCAATGCATGCACAAGGATTAAGTTAGGATAGATTATTTGGAGGACTTGATTATTGGGTGTTGTAGAACGTTGGTAGATTCTGATTGCTTTTAACTTGGCAAAGCCTAGTGGTTGTAATTCTGTCCCAGGCGAACCTAGACTAGCTGCTACGACATATTCGGACAACAGGTTGTCTAGGAATTTCAAATGACAGTCAGGCACTAAATAGGCCAAAAGACCTGTAGTGGAGACTGATGGCCCCGTGTCCAAGGGGTATCTAATAATATGGAACTGCCCTCCAGGTTGGGGGTTGTGCTTTGTATTAACTGTCCACCCATGCAAAAAAATATTGTTAGGAAGCAACCAGAAGCCTCGGAAAGGACTGATTTTATTATTGACGACCCTGCTAAACGAAAAAAGGACAACGACGTTAGTATCTGTACCTGGAATGTGAGAACATTAAAAAAAGGATCAACAACTAGTGGAAGCCCTTAACTGATACAAACCAAACATTACTGCCATCCAGGAATTATGATGGGATGGACCGGGCAAAAAGAGGATGAAAAACTGTGATATCTACTACGGACCGTGTTATAGTGAGCAGAAACAGTGACTATTCGGATGCGGATTCGTGAAAAGTGCCAGACTTAGGCAAGAAGTCTTATGCTTAAACGACAAAAGAGAATGCATTGTAATGTAACAATCCGAATCAAGACCAAATTCGAAAGCATAAGCCTTATATGCACTCACGCACAGATGAAGGAAAAATGTGATACAGCCAAAAGCAAAAAAAGCGCGCGTTCGAAGATGTAGAGAGGTGCTACTACATGATCGATGTTCGCAAGTCTTACCAAATTGTAAAACGTCAAATCCAAGAATACAAAGCTCGAACAAAATCCTGTCGAGATGTACAAGGAAATATCGAAGTCGTTGCTGAGGATATGGAAGAACCACTTCTACTGACAGTTAAACGGCGATGACGAACCATTCAATATTGGAAACAACAGCGAAAATTGTCCACCAACCGACTTGAGTGAAGTGGGGATAGCAATGTCTTAACTCAAACTTAATAATTCTGCCGGAAACGACAGCCTTCCCGATGAGATTTATAAAGCCAGCGGAGATGACTTGGTAAGTAACACAAACAATCTCTTAAGCCGAATCTGTTCGGATGAAAGTATGCCTGAACCTCAGCATCATTTGCCCGATCCACAAAAAAGAGGAACTGCGCCAGCTACAGAGGCATAAGTCTCCTCAACGTCGCCCGCAAGATCCTGTCTGCCGTAATATGTGAACGCCTGAAAACGATTATCAACAACGTGATCGGCCGTTATCAGTGTGGTTTTAGTCCTGGAAAGTCCATCAGTGATCAAATCTTCACATTTTGACAGATCCTGGAAAACAACCAAGAAGTTAAAGTCCATACCCACAACCTATTCATCGATTTCAAAGCCGCATACGACACCATTTATAGAAACGAACCAAACAGAGCCATGTCTAGTTTTGGTACACCGCCCAAACTCGTCCGTTTGTGTAGGATGACGATGGAGAATTCTCTCTGCTCCATAGGGGTAAGAAACGACCTCGCCTACAAATTCGATACCGAAAAGGGTTTAAGCATGGTGAGCGTTCTCATGGGAAGTATTTAATATAATTCTTGAGAAGATTTTGCAAAACTCCCAAGCCAACACCACAGGCACAATTTTCAAAAAACGATGCACTACCAGCATACGTGAATGATAATGACATCATAAGTAGGACTCAACGTGATGTTATAGCCGAGTTTGCTAGTATAGAGGAGGAAGTGGCAAAAATGGGTTTAGCAATAAATGAAGGTAAGGCTAAGTAAATGTTGTCAACACGAACGGACACACAACTTCGACTCTTTTAAGATATTAAGATATTGGCAGACCGCTTGACAATTTAACATCATTTCCGTCCTGATATGGTGGCATAATTTATCTTACTTTTGTGGACATTGATAAAACCCCATTTTTTTTATGTCATCTGCATATATCGGGTTTTTCAATAAGGGCGCTACAAAAGTTTTTTTTTAAATAAAACAAAAACGGTTTTGGATATCAATGACATTCTTTATTCCTGTAAAAGTACGTTCGATGCCATTATGTATGGATATCAACAGAAATCGATTGATACTGCTGCAATTTCACGTTCGATATTCGTACGAAGTTCATCAATCGTCGCTGGCTTATTGGCATAGACCATAGACTTGACGTATCCCCACAGGAAATATTCGAACGGCGTCAAATCGCACGACCGAGGCGGCCAAGCAACTGGACCATTTCGTGAGATAACACGCTCTCCAAACTTGGTTTCCAATAAATTTATTGTGGCATTCGCTGTGTGGCTTGTGGCACCATCCTGTTGGAACCACATCATACAATTGGGCCAGTCTTGATCATCACCGAGGAAGTACGGCCCAATGACGCCGCCGGCCCATAAACCACACCAAACCGTAATTTTTTCGGGATGCATTGATGACTCATGGAGTACGTGTGGATTGCTGCCTGACCAAAACTGCATATTTTGTTTATTGACGAAGCCATTCAGCCAGAAATGAGCCTCACGCTGAAGATGATTTTTCGATGAAAATCCGAATCATTTTCAAGCTGTTGCTCAGCCCAATTCACGAACATACGACGCTTCTGGTGCTCAAGCGGCTTCAGTTCTTGAGTCAATTTAATCTTGTTAGGATGTAGGCCAAGACCCTTTCGCAAAATTCGCCACAACGACGTCACAGATATGCCCAACGCTTGAGAACGACGTGTGAGAGACACATTTGGGCTTTCTTCAACTGAAGCCTCAGCGGCAGCAATATTCTCGACACTACGGGCACGCACAATTGTTGATCTGCTAGGACGATTTTGACGACCATAAATTGGACGCAGCGCTCTTAACGTTGAGGCCACTGACTCCGAATTTCGGTTGTAAATTTTAATAATTTCGACTCGTTGTTGGATCGTATATCTTTCCATCATGAAATGGCAAACCTTACTGAAGAGAAATGTCAAAAGAGCGTCAAGAAATAAGGCGTCGTTTGCTGTCCCTGTCGCTCAACTTTTGTAGCGTCCTTGTTGAAAAACCCGATACAACAGTAAAGACTTTCTAAAACTGTTAAAGCTAAAAAGTTAAACAAAAGATAACTTCACAAATTTCTACACATCATTCCTATTTATAAAAACACTTTAAAACATTAAAACACTTTAGAGCCCTCAACCACAAATATACAATCCTTCCCTGAGAACTAAAATGCCTTTTGCCATAAGATTATATATTTTTAGGGGTGAGGGGCTTAACTCAATAATTCATCAACAAGAAGTTATCTCCTTAGAAAATAGATCATGGATATATATATATTATTATTTTTATTATTTCATCACTCGTCTAGCGAAGGGATTCCAGAAACCCATTTCCCATACTACATCACCCAATTCCTCTGTCAATAATTCCTTTCGCAAAAGCTATTCTAATGATGCATATGGCCATCAGCCACCACTACCCTATAGGTTTGATGAAGCTTATAATGCGAAATTGTCTCTTGCGTGGTATTTCGCTTGGAATGTGATCCTAGATGAACAAAAGCGGAATTATTTTACCAATTTCCCCATCTTCAGCCCGCACAGCATTTTGTTCGATGAGCTTCTTTATGTTCATCTCTATTCCCTTTATTCCTTCATTGACCAAAAGGTGAAAATATTTTAGAATTGAAATCGAAATGCTTAATGGACTGGTCTGATATAATTTTTTTTTTGTTAGCAGTTAGAAAGGAGAAGGTGAATGAGATTCGAACTACTATAGGATGCTGGCAAAGAGATGGCTTCATTGCGAACTCAATGACTTCTTTGCTTGGCACATTAAATTCATTATTAAAGATACCTATATCAATGCTGGGCACACTCATTTCTTAGATATCTGTCATGGCAGGATGCTTGGATGTGGTATCCGTTTGTCGTCTTGGAATGGACATAAATCAAAAATGCAAGACTGGATTCTATAGGAACTATTTTTCGTTTAAGGACAAGCATCGAGTTTTATAAAGAAGGCATTTAAAGCATTTACAGTGGAGGCAAAAATAAAATATACATGCACTATAAATGAAATACATACTTGAATTAGTGTCATTTCAGAATGGTTCGGTTATATCAGAAAAACGACAGGAACATGTCGAAATTGAAGTATGTATTCTAATAAATTGTGTTTGTAATATTTTAACACATACAGTTTCAAGAAATTGATGTACATACTAGGTTTACGAGGGTTTTACGTGTTTAAGTGAATACCCTTATTGAGTTTCGTCAATCAGAATTAGACTCGATGTTAATTACAAAATCCTATTTATAAAGGTTAATTTCTGTGTCGTATTTCATATTCATAATAGAAATTGGCTTCCCATGCTAATTTATTCTTTAGACTACTAGGCAGCTTTCTTAAGAAAACCAAATTGGGGACTTTAAGATGACCTTATGGATGTACACAGCCATATAACGTCCAATACTTATATATGGCTCACTAGTATGGTGGCCCGCTTTAAGTAAAATCTATAACATCACAAACTAAAAAGGCTGCAAAGAATAGTCAGTATAGGCACCACGGTCGCACTGAGGTTGGCGCCAACGGACGTCCTTACTGTGCTATTGCACAGTAATATCCTGTACTCGTTACGAAACAGCATGGTTACGTTTCCAAATAAAATTATCACAACTGTGGTTTGGGGTCCGGGGGTCCGGGGTCGAAATCACGGAAAATATCAGTGTCATACTGCCTACCGGATTTTGCCAGCGTATTCCAGGCGGAACTACTGGCTACCCGAGAGGCTTGCACTCAACCGGGGCGTGACACTACACAAAAACAAAATTTTGCTATCTTCACAGATAGTCAAGCTGCTATTAGGGCCAACAACTCGGCTACCATATCCTCCAAGCTGTCACAGGAATGTTGGAACTAACATGCCTGCCTGAGCGAACGCTTCAAGGTCACATTTCTCTTGGTCCCTGTGCACAGTGACATTGAAGGAAACAAGCGCGCAGACGAGCTGGCCATGTACGGCTCAGCTTTAAACTGCTCATTTGCAACAAGGGTCCATATCCCACTAGGTGCGGTTATACTTTCTGAAGATGGGCGCCTCCAAATGGATAAGCTTAACAAATTGTGTCATATCGAGGAAGATATGGCTACCTACGACAAGAACAGAACAAACGACCTACTGAATAGAACCCGCTCAAATATCGCAAGAATTACAGTGATAGCATGGTTGACTGCATAATTGGAGACCATGAATCCAAACTAAAGATCATATACAACCCCTAATGCCGCAGTTTCGGAAACGCAAATGAGAAAGGAACCCTCACCCAATTAATCTGAAAATGTCCGGCAAGAGCCAGATTTCGTGCATTGGACTAACCACTCTTCGACGAACTTATCGATATATCGGATACAAGATCTTTTCCGTTTTCTTACCTAAAATACTTCCCTTCACTACGTATTTTAAACACTATCAGATCTGTGCCGGCTTAAAACAAGCAGCATCCACTAGAATCTGTTTAACAAAGCAATCATATGCATCCATATTCCATATCAAATATATATCATGCATTGTCGGACATAACAAATTGTATAAGTCACCATTAAAATTTACATCACTAACAAAAGCTATAAATAATGAAATTATTTTTTTTTTTAAAGTTATTACAATAAGTACTTTTGCCGTTGAATAAAATGTCAGTGAGTCATTCGTCTAAGTCGTTCTTTGTGGCTTCCAATGTCTAACAATATTTTTTTTGCTGCAACTAGTTCTGATTGTTTATTGAACCATGGTTTGTTGGATCCTGATTTTTTATAAACCGGGGAAAGAATATTTTAATTCTCAGGAGAAAGTTTTAAGTTACTGCCTATACGTATGTATTTACATCGCTTTTGCTAAAACAATGGCCTTCCCAATAAAGAGACTTGCTGATCTGACCTTGTATCCTTGGCACCGTAGGAACGCATGCTCTACGAAATAACAATGTCGACCTGGTCGCTGGGAATTGTAGATGTATTTAGCCAGCATTTCCGGCAGTTACTAAATGGACATAGTCTCGAGAGAGCAATATATCAAGAAACTAGCCTACTTTTGGTAGCTAAGAAGAAGTAACGCTTCCTTCCAGTATTGTAGAAGTTAGTGCAGCCATCAAAAAACTGATGAGACGGTGGTGATGCAATAGAACTAAGCATGTACCAAATTATCAAAAAAGTCAGGATGGATAAGAGCATGCCCGACGACAACGATATTAGCTCCATATGTCCCATCTACAAAAAGGTAATCCCATGTTTTGACACAACTAACGAGGCATATCCATGCTAAATGTCGCATATAAACATGTTAAGCCTTTCTGCAACCCACTTTTCGGTATGAACCAGTTTGGCTTCTGGTCCGGCAGATCGACAATATAGCGAATTTTCGAAATGAAATCAGTTCAAATGAGCTTGCGAACAAGTTTGTTTCAAGTTTGTTTCAATAATTAACTGTTGTACACAATTTCAAAATAAAAGCATAAGATACCCCATTGCACCCTATCCTTAAAATAAATATTCCCAAAATGTCGGGGTTATGGCGATGAAATATAGAAAATGTCCTTGTCAGAACATATTGTTCAGACATTTTTTTATGGTTCGACAAAAACAACGTTTTACGCCTGGTTATGCTATTAAGTAGTGTATACAAATGGTTTTTGTATTATGCCTCCAAAAAGTGGGCGTGGGTTAAAATGATATATGGAAGAAATGTTTATATTACCATAGCCAATGATTTTGCATCAAAAAATTATTAGGATTGTCTAGACATGTTGTTCAGACATTTTTTCAAAATCTCTAACGGTTTGGCCTAAAACTAGGTTTTTTTTTTAAAAACAGGGGTTACTCTTTTTCTGCTGGTAGCAAGAACAAACACGAGTACCAAATTTCATCATGCTGGCTCAAAATTGAATGCCCAAAAACTGGTTGCGTATGGATGGACGGACGGACAGACATGGTTAAATCGACCCAGCTATCGATTCTCATTCCATCCATATATTATTTCTCTATGTATAAAAAATAATACGCGCCTATGGGATAGGGTATAAACAAACTGGGATAACAAGCTCGTGACAATCGAATTTCATTACAGTAGTCACAAGGAAAGAAATATTAGAGATCTTAATAAAATTAAATATTAATAAATCTCCAGGGACAGATTAAATTCTTACCCCAATAGTGGAACGCATAACAAACATGAGTTTTGAACAATCTGTTCCAAAAGAACTTAAAGTTGCTATAGTACGACTGGTATACAAAACGGGTACAAAAACAGATGTCATTAATTATTGACCCATATCCATCCTACCCATAATGGACAAACTATTGGTTACTGCGGAGACACAAGACTGACAGTTACTAACAGAGTAAGTCAATACCCGCGAAACTGTTTACGGACGATTGAGTACGACAGTGATCCCTGCAGACTCGCCGCCGCAATGCAGCTTCCGAACGAGCCTGTGGCGTTGGAGGAGTATGTGCCTGTGCATGCTTACAAGTACGGTAAGATGCGTTGGCCTCGCTTCATCAACGCCTTATCAAGCGAACTACGTTCGAGGGCCGTTTCACCACCAAACAACAGAAACCTAACGAACAACAAAATCGACGAATACTTACAACAAATGGACGAAAAGATTCAACGAACAATGAACAGGACGATACCGAAACACAAAGAACATGACATAACGTCTACGTATAGAAACGCGACCATTGACGCACTACACAGACAAAAAGCGGACTTCTGACAAGACTTAAACTCTTGTACAGATGACTGACTTACCCACGCGACCCGGAGATTAGTACACTGAAGGCGTTGATCAAAGACATCAACCAATTGATCAAGGAGAACTATCGGTTGTCCATTAATTTGTTTTGGAATAACAGAATTCGGGCCGTAAATTCCAGCGACCCGAATATGTTTCCACAAATTAATAAGATCTCTAGGAGGAAAGGTCATAACAACCTTCCGTGTATTAAGCTCCAACGAACAACTGACAATGCTAAAAAACTTTGGACATCAGGAATTGATTCGGGGGAAGCCGTCTTCGACGACGATTTTTATGTTATTGAAGATCCTCAGGAGAAAGTGGAGGCAGTGGGGGCTGTCTTTCAGGAAGTGTATAAGGTGAATGATATCATTCTCCATCTGCTCCATCATTTCTATCTCCGAAGCGGCATAACGCAATGGCTATCTGAGAACCATAGTTTCACCCGGTTTGATGACGAAAACTTGGCAATCGCCATAGTCGCCGATCGAAGTATGTCCAGTCCCCTGTTAATCTCGAAGGTGGAACTCCAGATCATCTTCGATTCCATAAAGAAAAGAAGTCAGCGGGGGTCGATGGTATACCCAACATTGTACTGCGACACTTACCCCCTGAAGCTGTGTGGACATTTACGCCACGCGCTGAATAATGCATATTATCCAGCGCGTTGGATGACAGCGGCGGTTCATCCGCTCCCGAAAAAGGGAAAGGACAACTCCAATCCAACAAATTTCCGGTCGATAAGTCTCCTTCCGATTCTCATATATATATTATACCAGAGAACCAGTTTGGTTTCAAGGCAGGTCATGACTCTATTCATGCCGCCTCCAAACTCGTCTCTGATTTACAATGGAACAAAGGCAAGAAACAGTGCACGGGCATGTCTGGTTGATTTAGAGATGGCTTTTGACACCGTATGGTTAGAGGGCCTCTATCTAAAGCTGACCAGACTTGGCATAAGTATACCACTGCTATATATGCTTCATGACATGCTGACTGGTAGAACGTTTGTTGGCAAAAGTGGCAGTGTAGTTTCTACCACCGAATTTTTCATTAAGAATGGTCTGCAACTGGGAGCGGTAAACTCGCCGATTCTCTTTAGCAGTTACACCAGTGATATGATAGGTAGTCTTACTCAGGCAGCGGGACTTCGACAAGGTCCAGAGATATTGTGATGACTGGAAGTTGAATATAATCTTTCAGAAATCAGAAACTATCCTGTTTAGGATACCGTTGTCTAGGGACTCTAGGGATACGAGAAAGAACTGGTGAAAGCTGGTGATCGTTGGATCAAACGGATATCCACTGGCGAGTAAAAGTGTAGTAAAGTACCTTGGCATCTGGTTAGATCAGTATCTGTATTTCGGAAGACATGTAGATGCTGCTCTGGCGAGAGCTAGGGGAGCATTTGCCCTGACAAGACGATTGTTTTATAGCATTTGCGCCTGCGGTTCAGCAGGAGTGTGTCCGATTGGGACCGTCGGGGTAGGTTACAACAGGAGAACCTGTTGTGGTGGTTAAATTAAAGTTAAAGATAGTTGACTCAAAATTGTAATTTTGTTTTACATAGTTTTCGTCTTAAGGTTAATATAGGAAACAGGCATGGTGGCACAAAAAAAATCAGAAAACGCTTGCTGTGGGTGTTCTAGTTTTTTAAAGTTATTTTTAGGTAATTTTAATTATTTTTTAAGTAGTTTAATCTAGTCGATAAGTAGTTTTAATTAGCCTGCAAATTTAAATGAAAAAAAAAGAAAACAAGTTTTTTCAAATGTTTCAATTGTTTGAAGATTATATAACTAAAGATTTACATATTAGATAATAGATATTAGAATTCTATTAATAATTAGAATTAAGTTGTTATCATTAAATTTAGAGCGCCCGCATAGGGCTAGTAAGTTAGTTAAGAAGTTGATAGGTAGGCTAGTTTTTTCATGAATTTTTGTGTAGCATGTACGTAAGTTTTAAGAAAAATTAGAATCAAAATTAATATACAAAAAAAAAATGTGTTGGAACAAATAATACCGCTCTGACTTCAAATTTTTTTTTAACAAATATAAAATCAATATACTTTTACTAAAAACAAAGACAATAGTAGGCTTCTCGCTGAATTTGCAAATTTATTTAAAATCAACCTCAATTAAGACTATCAGAATCTAGTAGTTTTCATAGAATTATATAAGCCTTTGACTAATTACGAGTGGTTTAAAAGCTGTATCACAAATAGATAAATAAAAGCGAAGCTATCTAGCTCAATCAGCCAAGAACGAAGTCTGCAACATGGAGTTCCGCAAGGATCACTTTTGGGTCCATCACTTTATATATTATATGCAAACCAAATTCTTTGTGTTTGTCATCTTGCTTTTGCAGATGACATGGCAATCGTAGTTAGTCATAGGGATCTAGCGATAGCAAATATTATAATGCAAGAGGTGTTCGATTCTGTGATAGATGGTGTCATGACTTGGGACTCATAATTAACATAAAAAAAACAAACTAATGCACATAAGATCTTCTCATATATTGAAAATAAACATTGAAATGCACAAAACAAAATTTCTTCATCAAAATGCATATCAAGAAAAACTCCGATGATAACTACAACGATTTCATTGAAAACGTACATTTCAAGTACCTGGGGCTAGAACTCGATTGCTACTTTCAATGGGATATACACATTTTTCGAATCGGAAAAAAAACATAAGAAAAGCAGTTTATGCACTACATCATTTGAGTGGGAAAGCACCACACAATGTTAATGGAACTTTTTACAAAAACTTCAAAACCGCATCGCAAAATTATTAATATAAACAACAAATGGAGTAAATAGAGAACCCAATACGAATCAAGAAAATGCATACAAAGCACTTTGAATTTTGAACATAAAACAGCTGTTCGAACTGCACATCATTGAGAAATACTACAACAACCAACAATATAAGCAGCAAATAGACCATAATTTCAACACGAGAAGGAGAGCACAAGGATTTCTGAAAACAACTTGGCTTGGATATATATATGGAAAACAACAGCTATCCGTTATTATCCCACAGATCTTCAACAAGATGCCCAAAGAACTACTCAACATTTCATTCGATGGACTGAAGAAGAAACTTTTAAAAAAACACCATTAAACTGTCTTAATGAAACATAAAACAACAGAAGAAAAATAAGCTATGTATATTATAAAAAAAAATTAACAACATTTCAAGAATACTTTAAACATTTTTGTAACTAGCCTTCTGTAGAAAAGTCTTTTGAGACTTCACAGATCCTTTTTTGTAAACAAAATACTTTGTAATATACATGCTAAATAAAAAAATATAAAAAAAGTTGATTTTGACTATGCCACTCCCACTTTTTGGGGATGTTTAATATAAGGACAGAATTAGATAGGGTATTCAACGACTCGCACAGCAGATTGTTATTATATTGCTACTAAGTTTTAGAGAGTAAAAATCTCACGCTTGTATGTAATCTCTGGCTATAAAGCCAGATCAGGATATTGATGATGCGGCGCCGCATGCATGTGAACATCTTTCACTTTGCCACTGTCGACCTTTTACAAGTCGATATTTTCAAAATCGATTTTATAAGAGTCGACATTTTGATCAGTCGGTATTTTTACCAATCGACTTTTGGAAAGTCGACATTATGACGGTCAATTTTTTTAAATCGCCAAATCGTACCCAACCCCTTTTAATGGACTTGGGAAATATCATCCTCGTTATAGCTAATCTCCAACTAAATAGGGATGACTAGAAAAACTAGAGACTAGAAAAACAATCCTTAAAATAAGTAAACTCTGTTCAATGCAAGCTTGAGTAAATCTACCCTAGGACAGAGACCCTTTGTTACACCTCGAAGTTAAATAAATAATTTTCCAAAGTGTTAATCAATTTCGTTCCCTACTGTATCATTATACTCGAACATATACACAATTACATTCAAACATGCATCCAATGCTTGGATAGATAGTAGAAGATGCGGATGATTTGTTTCTTCCTGCCTGAGCAAAGGGAAACAGGAAAAGAATAGCTAAGGACTCAATGACTGGCTCGTGGGCCGAGTGTGGTATGGTTGCCGGTAGAACGTTAGATTGGGGGTATTGTCGGAGACATTGGAATTTAGTTTGCTAATATAATATTCGAAACCAGACAGGTGTGTAATTTATTGATTACTTTGGCTACCAAGTTGCTGTTCGGTCCCTTTTCTACTTGTTGACTTACACTATCTTCACATAAACACACAGACACATCATATCGCCCCCTCCGATAATTCACAAGCAGCGGCGACATTCACTGGGTCCTGAATTCATAAATGGGAAAATGATGAGTTGATGGCATTTTATCATCTCTGCTCCGTTTCCATATTAAATTAAAAGGATTAAGTAAAAGCGGTATCAATGTGTCTGAGTGAGCGCAGATACCAAAGCAATTTACTTATGCCATTGGAATTCGTTTGTGGGCATTCGTTTTCCTTTTCCAGTAGTTGTCTTTGCTGAATTCTTTAGATCTTTCGGATTCCTATATCCTGTCTCGCGTTATGTCGATGTCAGTTTTGTTCATTCTCTTTGGTGTGGGAGTGAATGTCTGAGGAGTCGTGCATTGTCCTTTGCCTGAAGTTGGGTAGATAAAGTGATTCGCCAAAATATTATTGGGATTATTTTATATAAATTGAAGTAAATCATTCGTTTTACCATTATCTAGTTGTATGTGACGAGGCTGCATTACTGGTTTAGCCAGGCACACTTAACGGGATGAGGATGATAAAGGATAGCCGAGCGGATGAATTGAACTATTGTGGAGGTATTTATTTCATACAGTTCTTTTTTTTCCATTTCTGGACGAGTGCAACTATATTGTCTGGACTAGATTGTATTCCATTGTAGTGTAGATGTTCATACCGGGACAAAGAGAAATATATTTTTATAGATTTTCGGGTGATTTTGGTTAGAAACAGATAAACTTAGATGAAGGGGTACACCCACATTCGGGCTGACTGATAAATACTTTTCCGATCATGATTTCACATAAGATATTTTTCCTGTCGAGGTCTAACTTGCTGGAGGAATTATGAAAATGAACGAAACGAATGAGAAGGTGGCGGGTAGTATGTCAATCAGTAGCTTAGCATAAGCCAAGAAAACATTGTGAGAATACTGGAAAAACTAGAATACGAGCAACAAGATCGTCATGAAAGCAAAAATAAGTGGTTAGATTTAATTATTCATTTTCCAAAGAGCTTAAATTCTTTAAAATTGTGTAGATCATATTTACATCATATTTTGCTTATGCTGCCCACCTACAAAAACCGCAAAGAATTTTGAAAAAAGGTTATAAATAAGATATTGAGGCAATCTTATTTTCTCCCATTTTATAGAGACGTTTTCAGTAAAAATAGTTTTCGGTTAAATATGTAGGTAAATCCCACTTTGTATCCTTATAAAAACTATTTTATAAAAAAATTTATTATCACATGGTATCGGGTACACGGAAATCACATAACGGGCAATGACTTCACATGGGAAATAACTTCACCTCGAGTGGGAAGTACTTTAATTTTGTTGGTGAAGTTATTTCGCATAGTATTGGACAGTTTTGGATTAGGCGTTTTATGAGAGAACAAACTATTTTTATTGTTGAGCAATATTTCAAAAGTAATGCAGATTTGTCAGCTAGAGTCCACAATTTGCTTACAAAATATTGCAGTAATAGTGATTTTAAACCATCAACTGTGAAGAGAATAATTGAAAAAATGCATTAGTGCTCTTAGACACTCTTGATGTCCTGTCATAAAAAAAATGATCAAAGCTGTTCGGAAGACTACTGCTTACTGTCCACACTCCAGAAACTACAATTAAACTCCGCGTCTACAGCAAATCCTGACGAAAGTCAACTTCATGCTTGCAAAGTTCAATTGACTTAAAAACTGAAGACTACAAAAAGAGTTCATCAAATGGATTTAAGAACAACAACGAGTGAACGCTGATTTTTCGAACAAAATCAGCTTCAGTGATGCTCATTTTCATCGTGATGACTATGTTATTCGTCCAAATTGTAGCATATGGGGTTCACGAATAATTGTTGAGAAACTAAATTATACACAACGTTTGACTGTTAGATGCGGACTTAGGGCTGGAGGAATTAGCGGATCGTTATTTTTCGAAAATGTTTGAGTGCCTGAACATAACCAACATGTGGTTTCAAAAAGACGGTGCCACGGACCGTGTTATAGTGAGCAGAAACAGCGACTATTCGGATGGGGATTTGTTGCAAGTGCCAAACTTAGGCAAGATGTCTTATGTTTAAAAGACATTAGCGAACGCATTGTAACAATCCGCATCGAGGCCAAATTTGCCAACGTCCCTAGGGAGGAAGATGATGGTATAGTTATGATTGCTTCTATGAGCTCCTTGACCAAACCTACACCACGCCACAACAATCCAGAAATACTGTGAACAAATTTAATGTAGAAAGACTGCAATCACAAGAGACCTCCAATAGCTTCGCGCAACGCGTATCCCTTAACCTCTCGATGAACACCATACCACCAGCATCGAATGTCGAAGAACAATGGCAACCATGCAGAGAAGGAGGGAAGAACACCGACTTTGCAGAAAAAAAGAGCAAGGAAAGCGCGCTTTCGAGGATATAGAGAGGTGCCACTCCAGGAATAATGCACGCAAGTTTTCCCGAAAATCCTGTCGAGATGAACAAGGAAATATAGTAGTTGAGACACAGTCGATGCTGAGGATATGGAAAAATCACCTCAGCAGACTGTCAAACGGCGATGACGAACAACATTCCGCTGTCAGGCAGAACGAACCATTCAATATTTTCAACGACAGCAAAAACTGCCCACCACCCGACCTGTGTGAAGTGAGGAAAGCAATATCTAAGCTCAAGCTTAACAAGGCACCCGGAAATGACGGCCTTCCCGCCGAGCTTTATTAAGCCGGAGCAGATGACTTGTTAAGAAACATCCACCAACTCATAAGCCAAATCTGATCGGAAGAAAGTATGCCTGAAGAATGGAACCTCAGCATCGTTTGTCCGATCCACAAAAAAGGGGACCATCAAAACCATGACGATGGAGAACTCTGCGCTATCATGTGCGCTATCACGAAGCCAATACCAGAGGCACAATTTTCCAAAAATCGGTACAACTACTAGCATACATCTACGATATTGACATCACTGGTCGGACCCAACGTGATGTCATAGCCACGCAAGTTATATTAATAACGAATTCTCAGACGAAATTCGATGTAAAACCTGTGGCGTAATAGTATACCACATTAGATTAAGAAATGCAAACTCATCACAGTTCACGAATTGGAAGCATGGGCAGAAGTACGGGAGTCATTCAAACTAAACTTCAGACCACCTGGAGATAAAGTAGAGCTGTTGAAGAAAATTAATAATTTCAATGTAAATTCTATACAAGACTTATATAATAAAGCAGATTACTGTGTAGGTGAAATTAATACCTTAGCCATATATCAAAATAAGAAGGAATTATTCCGAAATCAGTTAATTATGATTCTTGTTGCAAAAATTGAAACTGTAGTAGCAGGTAACTTGGCTATGGAGTTGATGGACAATTACAATATAAGTGAAATAAAAAAAGTTTTGATTAAATATATTGGTTTTGACGATGGTAATTTAAAGTCGGCTAGCTCATTTCAGAGAGATAATTTAAAACAGAATACTAGTTCTAACCAGGTACAAGCTTTTAATTATCGAAATCCTCAATTGTTTAAGATTGGACGTCAATGAAATAGCTATCCACAAAACTCAGGACAACGTAGAAAAACAAATGACGGGCTTAGAAATAACAATTATTATCAACGTTATTCCGGACAAGTAACACAGACGTACAATGCTAATCTGCATAATTGGAGACAAAACGTAGAGCCCATGGATACTGATAAAGATTATCGCTAAAAGAAGTTAGTAATGTAGGGCATCCGCCAGATTTTCTAAACGAAGCCTCGGTGGGAGAAAGCTTTTTGTAATATTTAATATTGAAAACGATCAACATATTTGTTTAATTGACACAGGGGGTACTATGACCATATTTAATACTTCCAAAATAAGTCCCCTCAAATATACGCTTGTTGATAGAAAACAAATAGAAATAAAAAAAAATAAATATAAAAAGTACTGAAATTTTAAAGTAAGATAGTTTTCCAGTGTCTGAAGAGTTTGGATATGCTAAAGCATATCTTAAAGTTTATGGTAGGAAAATGCAAGATAAAAACTAAAGTTTATTGTTGGGTATGGATGCGACTGAAAAAATGATTGAAAGTATAGACTTTAAAAACAAAGTAATTACAATGCAAAATGGAACGTTATTGAAAATAGTAGATGATATACAACCCTTTATTGCTTGCTACGAATTAGAAAGTGAAACCTTAATTGACTTGGGTCATCTTAACCAAGAGGAACGAAACATGCTAGCAAAACTTATTTAACAGTACAAAATGCTTCAATATCAGGAAGGTCAACAGTTAACGAATACTCGAAGTATTATGCATAAAATTGTTCTGTCTAGTGACCAAAATATATACTCCAAACTATACACACTTCCTCCAAAACATGAGGAAGAAGTCCAAAGGCAGGTTACCGAAATGGAAAAGCAGGGCATTACTAGGAAATCAAACAGCCGTTACGCCTCTCCTGTGGTGGTAGTAGCAAAAAAACCGGACAAAGAGGGTATAATAAAGTACAGATTGTGCGTCGATTATCGGAAATTAAATGAATTTACAATTCCAGATCGATTTCCTTTACCTAATATTGAGAATATACTAAATAAATATGCTGGGAAGAGCACAGTATTTTTCTAACTTGCTTGCTTGGCTAGGTCCAAGTGATATCACCAAATCCTTGTTCATCCGGAAGACATACACAAAACTGCCTTCGTTACTCCCAGTGGCCTCTATGAATATGTTAGAATGCCATTCGGGCTAAAAAATGCTCCCGCTCCGTTTCAGCGGTTAATGAACGATGTTTTAAGAGAATACATTGGCCAAACATGAATTGTTTATTTAGACTATATTTTGATTTTTTCCGCATCTTTGCAAGAACATATCGTGGCTATTAAGAACATTTTTAAAACGTTAGCCAAGCACAATCTAAAAATTCAGATTAGCAAGTGTTCATTTAAAAAAAAAACTGAATTTTTAGGCCACATCTTAACAGAAGATGGTATGAAACCTAACCCAAATAAGGTAAGAACCATCCAAGAAATCCCTCTTCCTGCAACACAAAAACAATTAAAATCATTTCTGGGTGCATGTGGGTATTATAGAAAATTCATTAGAGACTATTCTAAGATTGCTTTCCCCATGATGAGATACTTAAAAAAGATAACAAAATAAATATACATGGTCCAGAATATATACATGCTTTTGAGACACTCAAAACCAACCTAACAAACTATCCTATCCTAAAATATCCTGATTTACCATTCACACTTTTTACTGATGCCAGCGTTTATGCGATCAGACACAAAACAGTCAACCTGTTTGCTATGCATCACGTACATTAAACGAGCACGAGCTTAACTATTCCACAACCGATAAGGAGTTTATGGCTATAGTATGGGCAACTTCATACTTGAGACCACATCTTTGAGGGAATAAGTTTAAAATTATAATCCATCATCAGCCGATCAAATATTTAAATCAAAAATATAAAGGCAAGGAATTTAGCCAAAGGAATCAGCGCTGAAGGGAAAGGAAAATAAAGTCGCTGACTTCCTTAGCAGAATTCCAGTACAACAAGAAAATTATAGTACCGACTCAAACAGTCAAAATCAAGTGAAGAAGCATTAGATTACTTTCCCATTAGAGATGGTATAGTCAATAAATTTAAAACTCAAATTATTTTTACAAGAGCCCCACCACAGGAACACGAAATGTTGCATAAAAGATATATTATTTATATTGATATTAATAACTCAGTGGAAGATTGGAAAGATTTGCTTAAGCGTTATATTAAACCCGGTTGTATAGGAATATATTCGGAAGTTAGTGACAGTGAGTGAGTGAGAACTTTTTTCTTACGATAGAAGGATTAAATTTATTAAAACCACTAGACGAGCACGAGAAATCAGAAGAGAAGAAGACCTTCATACACAAATATTATATCATACAAAGGAAAGTATTATAGAAACCTACAACACATTAAAAATGCGATATTCTACCCAACCCTAATAAAAAATATCCACAAAATTATAGGCAATTGTCAAACATGCCAAGCAAGCAAATATGATCGAACACCTATTAAAGCGAAATTTCATCTAACAGAGACACCTTTGGATAAAAATGATATAAAACATATCGATGTTTTTCATTTCAATAAACACATTTTAATGACTTTCGTAGACAAGTTAACAAAACAAGCATATGTTTAAAGGCCTGCAAGTAAAAATTACGTCTACAAAATAGAGAGTTTAGAAGAACATATCAGCAAAATTGGCAAACGAAACAAAATAATTACTGATAATGAGTTTAAATCAGAAAATATTTTAGAATTCCTTCGAGAACATGAAATCGATATACATTTTACCAATCCTAACTCTCACACCGGAAACTCCGACGTAGAACGGTTACACTCCACTATTTTAGAAATTTTACATACGATTAAAGATAAAAATATTTCTACAACCACAAAAATATTTAGAGCTTTTAGTCATTACAACAATAGGTATCATAACGCTATAGGAACTTCACCTAAAAAAATATTGAAATATTGAAAAACATCAAACGACGCAAATTAAGAAAGATTAATAAAACACGGGAAAATTATGAAGAAACAACATCAGAAGGTTTTGTTAAAAATTATAAACATGTTCGCCATAAGGATGAACCATATTTTAGAAAATATAGACTAAGAAACGTACATGTTTCAAATATTAAACGAAAACCTAAAATTCCAGGTATGGGTCCTAATGTTAGTAATACTAACAGTTTTATCGGCAGCAACAGCCACACTTGTAATTCAGAGGATTGAATCCAATAATGGTTTCTCATTGGTCAACATGGGCTCAATCCAGCTTGTAAGCCGAACGCAAACAATAGTGCATATTATCGATTTCGATTCGCTCCAACAGATTGCATCACTTCTTCAACAACAAGTAAGTCCAGAAGAAGATCTAGAAATATGTAATGAAATAGATCTAATAAGAACAAAAATTCGTGCAATTCTCCCATCACCAATAAACAATAGAAAAGGGGGACTAGTAAACATGGTAGGGAAATTAAACACATGGCTTTTCGGAACAATGGATGACGATAACCCAAAACAATACAAAAACACAATACAGACATTATTACCCAATCAAATTCAACTTAACCAGAAATTTGCAGACAATACAATAAACTTGAAGAACTTAATAGAGAAAGATAGAAATACTGCAACGTCTCTAAAAGGTAGACTTAATTTTGTACAAAAAAACCATGCTGAAAAGACAACTTAATTGAACTCTTAGTAAAACTTAAAATTTTAGAAAATAAAATAGATGACAATCTTAATTCAATTGCTATAGCCAGATTAGGAATCCTTCATCCTAGTATTTATTAGATTTAAATAAAATAAAATTAAGTAAAATAGGTGTAATGCAGTACCAAAACAATAAAATAGTAATAGTTATTAAAATACCAATCAGTTATGTAAATGTTCAAGTGAAAAAAATAATATCAATACCAAACAATGTAAAACAAGAAATTATAATTGATAAAGATACTTTTGTTGAACTGAACAAAACAGAATATGATTTTGATATAAACGAGTTTAATATATATAATAATAGAAATAATTGTCTGATCAAAAATGTATGTCCATATAAAATTAATAAAGAATTCCAAATAGATAATATAGATGAAAATACATATGTAATAAAAAATGCCGAAAATGTTGTAATTTAGAATTATTGTGATGACAGAAATATTACTATAACTAATCATTATTTAGTGCAAATTGAAAACTGCTCAATTCAAATTAAAGACCAACAAATAAATGGAAAATATGTTGAATTTGTTTATAAATTTAGTTGTAACTCGCAACAGGAATCCTTACTCGAAAATAAAATAAGTTTTGAAAATCTTAACCTAGAGAGTATGGAAAACATTAATCCAATTACTGAACTTGAATGTCATAAAATTAATTTATTACTCCAACCTTGTTTGCTTTAATCTTATCAATATAAAGTATTGTAAGCATTTTATATTGTAAAAACAAAAAAAAAATGAAAATAAGAATTAAAAATGTAATCCGAAATCCAATACAAGATTGTAAGACTCACTTTAAAGATGAAAAAACTCAGGAGAGTTTTGAATTTAAGGAAGGAGGAGTTATATTACCATCGAATTCTCAGACGAAATTCGATGTAAAACCTGTGGCGTAATAGTACACCACATTAAATTAAGAAATGCAAACTGTAACAACAACATACCAACAAAATGCTTAGTTTTCAATATTTATTTATTATTTTATATAAATTCAATCTGGCAATGCCACACATGTAAAAAAAAACATGCCAACAAATAAATAAATATAATACTGGCAATACCGCATAAGCTATATTCGATACACGTAAGACGTAAATACAAGAAAAGCTCTTCTAGCAATTCATACCATAAAAGCTCTTCAAGCAATTCATACCATAAAAGCTCTTCAAGCGAACACAGTAAATTGTATAAAAGCCACGACCAGATCAAATAAAAATCACTCTCGATTTGGCCTCTGATTAGCACGGTAGAGTTACCTCAGCCTCTAATCAACCTTTGAAAGAGTTTAGTCAGCAAAATACCATCGGTGTTGCGTTTTATTTTTCCTTACCGGAACAGCGTCGCCGAATTTTACTTTTGCGAACCCCCGTCATCTCCGTCGCTTCGGCTGTCATTCCTCCTATTTTGAGCCAACAACTTGCAATTTAGTTTGATTAGTACGGTAGAGCTACCTCAGCCTCTAGTCAACTATTTTTGCTATTTGTTCAAGAACACATAGGGAATACGGCAAACAGCGCATACAGCGGACCCACGGACAATACACACGCATATATTGATATTCCAGCGGTTTGGCTAGCAACGGGTGACACCCTGCTCGTTCACACAGCATACAATTTTGTCACCGTTCCTACAAAAAATCGCAGCCTAATATCCAACTAATAATTCATTATATTACATTGGCGCCCACCTCGAGGCTAAAATTTAATTACATAAATTAAATTGGATCCACGAAGAAGTACCCGTATTGCGGCAAAACAGTGTTCTCGTACAATGGCTACATACACTGAAGAGCAGGTTCAAAAATTGCTCTCTTCACTGATGACTCAGCAAACTCGGAGCGGCAGTTTTAGCAACTGTACCAGTCGATTCGGTGGTGAACGAGACGCAATAATTGTTGAAGAATTTATAGCTACAATAAATTGTTTCAAAGATGTTGAGCATATTTCGGAAGTCGACGCAATTAAAGGATTTCCCCTACTGCTCGAAGGCGATGCTCGAAGTTGGTGGCAAGGCGTTAAATTGGAAGCAAAAACTTGGGTAAATGTTTTGGAACTTCTGAGGAGTGCGTACGCACCAAGCAAACCAGCCTACAGAATATACCAAGAAATTTTCGACACCAAACAAAAAGCTACAGAAAGCACTGACGATTTTATTCGCAAAAAGAGAGCTCTGTTTGCACAACTGCCTACGCCCAGACCATCAGAAACCATGATGCTTGATCTCGTTTACGGTTTACTACATTTGTCCATCCGTGACGGTGCTCCACGAGAAACTATTGTTTCATTTCAACAGCTTATTGACAAAGCTAGAGCAGTAGAGCACAGTATGTCCGAAAAACGTCAACAGGTCAAAGAAAAAGTTGAAACAAAGCAGCGTTGTAATTTTTGCAATCATCTAGGACATACAATATCCGAATGCAGAAAGAAGCAAAAAGCGGAAGCAGAAGCAGAAAAACAGTCGAGGTCACCTTCAAATCAAGGCATCTTTTGCTACAAATGTAAGGCTCCTGGATTTCTGAGATCCAACTGCCCTTCCTGCAAGGATTTGCCTAAAGGTCCACAAAAGGTTTCATTTAACCTAATAAAAAACACTCTTGGCAGTGATTTACCAACGATCCCTATCACTTCACATGGCGAAAAGGGCATCGCATACATCGACACCGCGGCAAGGACAAGTGTCGCTGGTCGCCATCTATTCGAACATTTATTGCGGAATAAAACCAAATTCACACAGCTGAATGCAAGCGTTACTCTTGCCGATGGTAGTGTTCAACATGATGGGATTTGCATGGCTTCAACTACAATCATTTTTGGAAACCGTTTAAGGCCAATAAATTTTATCGCGCTCCCCAAAGCCAAAGACAATCGAACCCTAATCGGCATAGATTTCCTAGAAGAAAACGGTGTTATTCTGAATTTGGGACAACGATGTTGGTATTTCCAGGATCAACCCAAGAAAACTTTTGATTTCTACGACACCAAAAGCACTATCGTTTATCCAGCTTTGAGAATGGAACGAGAAATCAACTGTTATAACCAGTGGTTTGGAAACTTGCAGCCAATTTCACCATGTCAGAAGACACCGTCAAGAACAGATCAGGCTGCGAAATCCAAAACTCCTCAAGTTACTCCAGACAAAGATGAAGAACGTTACGGCCCACAGCCTTGGGAAGACATCGCCCAGAATTTTAAAAACAATGAGTACTCACCTCATTCAATAAATTCAATTTTCGGTAGCTCCGTTCGCCCAGAAATCACTCCTGATAGGAACAATCCACAAGGCAGTCTTTTCCCTAAAATGCACAAAGATTATACACCTATGGACACAGAAGATTTTTTTACAGAAATTCTGGCAATCGATATAAAACTCAGAGTAAAATATCTGGGACATCTCATTACCAAGAATGGAATAGAAGTAGATCCAGACAAAACAGCAGCAATCTCACAACGCCGAGAACCAAGAAATATCAAAGAACTCGTTTCATTCTTACAAACTTGTTCTTGGTATCGCCGTTTCGTCAAAAACTTTGCCGGAATATCAAAACCCCTTTCCAACCTTACAAAAAAAAATGTTCCTTGGAAATGGGGACAAGAAGAACAAAATGCATTCGACAAGCTGAAGACATCTTTAACAACAGCACCAGTCCTGCAACAGGTTTGTGAAGACAAACCCTTTTTCCTAAAAACAGATGCTAGCGGCTACGCAATCGGTGCCGTATTAGTCCAGGGGGAGAAGGCAGACGAACACCCAATCGAATATGCTTCAAGGCTCTTGAACAGTGCTGAAAGAAACTATTCGACTACAGAAAGAGAAGCGTTAGCTATAGTCTGGGCCATAAATAAATTTCGAGGCTATATAGAAGGGTCACACATCACTTTACTGACAGATCATCAGCCTCTGAGATGGCTTATGACATTGAAATCCCCAACCGGCAGGCTCGCTAGATGGGCATTGCAGCTGCAGCCATATAATATGGACATCACATATACTCCCGGTAAAACGAATACAGTTGCTGACATGCTTTCGAGACCACCATGTTCCCGAGGCGCCAGAAACTCTGTAAGCGCCGAACCTATCCGAAGACTGCGCAAGAGGGGACGACCGAAGAAGAACTAACTCCTGTCACATCATCGGGACGATTTGATGTTCCAGAGGGGGAGATTGTAACAACAACATACCAACAAAATGCTTAGTTTTCAATATTTATTTATTATTTTATATAAATTCAATCTGGCAATGCCACACATGTAAAAAAAAAACATGCCAACAAATAAATAAATATAATACTGGCAATACCGCATAAGCTATATTCGATACACGTAAGACGTAAATACAAGAAAAGCTCTTCTAGCAATTCATACCATAAAAGCTCTTCAAGCAATTCATACCATAAAAGCTCTTCAAGCGAACACAGTAAATTGTATAAAAGCCACGACCAGATCAAATAAAAATCACTCTCGATTTGGCCTCTGATTAGCACGGTAGAGTTACCTCAGCCTCTAATCAACCTTTGAAAGAGTTTAGTCAGCAAAATACCATCGGTGTTGCGTTTTATTTTTCCTTACCGGAACAGCGTCGCCGAATTTTACTTTTGCGAACCCCCGTCATCTCCGTCGCTTCGGCTGTCATTCCTCCTATTTTGAGCCAACAACTTGCAATTTAGTTTGATTAGTACGGTAGAGCTACCTCAGCCTCTAGTCAACTATTTTTGCTATTTGTTCAAGAACACATAGGGAATACGGCAAACAGCGCATACAGCGGACCCACGGACAATACACACGCATATATTGATATTCCAGCGGTTTGGCTAGCAACGGGTGACACCCTGCTCGTTCACACAGCATACAATTTTGTCACCGTTCCTACAAAAAATCGCAGCCTAATATCCAACTAATAATTCATTATATTACAAAACTACATTGTTATTCATTCTACTGAATGATTCCAACTCATTATTTTCGTATGCTATTTCTTCATCAACCTTCTTGGAGAGTGCAGCCTCGCTTTGGACAGCAGCTCCCTTGAATGGTCGTATAAAATAATTAAATTAATAATATTATAATAACATAAAGTTGTTTCATTGAGAAGTGCAGCCTTGCTTTGGACAGCGGCCTCTCGAAATATATAATTCGCATGCTAGTATAAAGAAGGAAGCGGCAAAAATGGGGTTAGCAGTAAATGAGGGCAAGACTAAGAATATGCTGTCAATACGAAAGGACACAAAACATCGACGTATTGGACAGAACGTCACCATTGACAGATATAACTTTGAGGTAGTACTGATAACAACAGCTCGTCAGAAATTAAACGAAGAACTACTCTTGCCAACCGCTGTTTCGGTTACGGGCTAAGAAGGCAATACAGTAGTAAAGCCCTCACTCGAACTACTAAGGAGATCCTATATAAAACCCTGATCATCCCAGTCCTTCTCCACGGAGCTCAATCATGCATCTTCCTTGGTCGATTTGCGTGGAAAATTGTTCGAAATATCTTCCGTCCCGTTTGCGTTGACTCCTGCTCGCAGAGTCTTCGATTTGCAGCCAGACGTCGGATGCAGTAGAGGAAGACCTCGCCTTAAGTGGCACGCACAAGTTGAAACCGACCTCAACCAACTTGGAGTGCACAACTGGAGGCAGTTAGCTAAGGCCCGGGCTTATTGGAGAGGCACGTGGTTAAGGCCCAGGTTCATTCCAAACTGTAGCGCCACTTAAGTAAGTAAGTATACGAAAATATTTCCTACTTCAGAATTAATATAATACTTAAACTACAGGTACATAATCCCATTACAAAAGTCATGTCAGCAATAATGGAAGAAAAATTGAAATATAATATTAAAACAATTCATATGAAATGAGCTAAAACTGTCTGGTGTTGTCACCATGACATGCTCTAGCCACACTTTAAGGCAAGCCGAAATTGGTTTCCGTAAACCGGTTTTGGTGTTAGTTCTTGCGCCTGGACCTCTATCTGGATATTTCTGCTGGTCTTTCAACTCCGATATGAAAATATAAAATATGTAAATATCACATATAAAAGTAGCAGTGATTGAGCTATGTTTAGATGACATGCAACATCATGGATCCTGCTGGCGTTTATTACTAAAGATAACTCAAGATTTTAGGAAGATATGGTTTACAGAGTACTTATCAAACCTTCAACAACGAATGAAATGGAAGGGCACTGAAGTAAATATACATATTGTCAACATCGTGTTGGTTAAGGAAGGTCGATTACCCCAACAAAATGTCTGCTAGGTCGCATCACCGAAATACATCATTGGAATGGAAATCATGATCGAACTATTAATATATCAATAGACCTATTACAAGACTCTGCATAATTCCAACTGAAGATAATATTGTGCTGCCAAGTGAGATAGATAAAACAAAACCCAGAGTAAATTAACATCTTGGATTTAGCAGATACAAAAAATGGTTGACGATGGAGAACTCCAAACCATTGGACCAGATTCAATTGACAGCAGGCACCATCAAAGCTTCATACACTTCGTTTGTTGTACAAACAAACATATTTACTTCGGACGATGAAATTGATCCCGTAAAAGTTATTGCATAAAAAAACCCTTCGGCGAATTACTTAGAAAAAATTAGAAATCTAAACCTGATCACCAGCGATTGGAAAATAATTACGTACTACGATATGACCCATAATTGGAGAGAGTTTGAAGGATTCCAGGAACTTGTTTTACATTTGTAAAACGAGGTTTGATATTTTGATTCACAATATAGTTTATCAATTCAAACATCAGCTAAAATTTATAAAAAAAACAACAACGACTTGCTGCATACACAAGGAGTTGGAAGTTCACTCTAGGTCAGATCAAAATGATCGAGTCATATGCTGAGCACTATGAGTAGGAAATTCAGCAAACACGAGAAACTCAGCAAAACTGGAGCTGATTAAAAATCAGACTTCAGTCGCAGAAGCAACGAGTAATATATTGCAGAAAACAACTGAAATCGTTACAGCACAGCTGCAAGCATTCCAAACCGACCGACTTAGAAACCTAGAACCTTAAGAGCATGATCAACTAAAAGAAAGAAGAACGGAAATTTCTAGCTGTGCCATCATATGCTACGTTAGCAATGCTGAATTATCAACACACGCGAAACTCTGTACTGAACATTTTGACAGATCTTCATCATGCCAGAATTAACCCTGGTTCTCCCTTGATAAGGAGCCACTTGCCTCTATTTCTTTCTGTATCAGAGCTTGTTAGAACTCTACAAAATGTTAACCGCAAGTGCGAGAAACTGATCGAATGTCATTTTTAACTTAAGAGTGCCTTTGATTAATACAGAAGATTTTGTTTATTCAAGGTTACGCATGTTACACATGAAAATGATTTCATTGATCCATCTCTGGACTATCAAACGGTTAATCTGCTGCGAGAAGCCTTTTACAGATTGACAAAGGAAGAGCTCGCTAAGTGTACATGACACAGTGAGAAATACCTAAGCAGGCAAAACCATTTTACCAAAACCACAAACGAATTTTCGGGATAGATATCTAACCCGCATACCTGGACGGGTATTTCTGTACTTGATCAAGTCCATCTTCATGATAACAAACTTACACGATTAGTTTAAAGTAAAATGCAAGTAGACAAAGAGCTTTGTTGTAACAATGGAAGGTGACAATTGGTTTCCTGTCTATTTGGTTTCCTTAATATCTACTGGCAAACGTGGCGATGGCATCTAGTAGAGTCAGACCAATGATATCAAATTGTCTGCACAGATTTATTTAAGCTTGTACTCTTGTGCTTGCAACAATTCTCTCAAGAATGACGTTATTGTCACGCGACAATCCGTCACCTTGTCTAATGACTTTATTGGAATCGATTTTTTTTAGTAAGGGTGTTGTCTAGTTTGCGTGATTTGAGTGGCTTATCACAGCTAACGCGTTACAGCTGACGCCTCTTTAAAATCGATAATTAGGTAGTTTGATACTGATAAATGCGGATCAGATTGTTGGTGAATGCCTTAATACTTTTATATATATATATATATATATATATATATATATATATATATATTACGGCAGATGTTGAGGAGACGTATTACTCTGCTGATGTATGTTTTTTACCAACATATTTTCAACTTCTTTATATAGCTAAGCAAAGATGCGTTCTGTTCTTAACCTTAAGTACAGATTTTGATTTTTAAACTTAATTTTCGGTGTCGTTTCCAAAATAAATTTCAAACACAAAATCTTTTGCCTAAGTCTGAACAAGACTAAGACTTAGACTCAAGACTTAGACTTAAAATAAATTCAAATTTGAATACTTTATCGTTTTTTATGCTCAATATAACACGGACCGTATATTTTATGTCTAAATTCTTCGTAATCCTTTGGGTGGGATAATCCCATCGTATTTCCTGGATGGCGGTAAGTCTACTTTTTAGTAGAATGTGCTTTTTCCTGTAGCGTGTTCGCAATAACAGCACTTTTCGAGGCTTTTTTTGTGTAATTGGATAGTTAACACAAAATACAACTTCCAACCTGGAGAGGCTATTCTAATTTATCATATACCTCTAGGAAATGTGACCGTCAGTATTCATGCTTTTGGCTTAAGAGGATTGACTAGCCTTTGCAATTAATTTTTGTCCTGTCTTTCAGCCTAAATTGGAATGTAAGCACCACCGTTGGTTGCATTTGTCCATTGGAATATGGCGCATAAACCTCAAATGAAATTATACCCCTACAATCCAATTCATGAAGTTCGCACTTAGCTTAGCGTTTATTTGTTAAATGACCCTTTTAAAATGAATTGAAAAGTCACAAAAGGTGTTTAAGTTTACAAATCAGCAACTACCTTCCCGCATAGGTCTAAGCTCTTTACAATCAGTAATATCAAGTGCAATATGTATCTATATGTACGTCGGATACGTGCTTCTTTTTCTTATGGACACAGTTAAGTCACGTACGTTACATTCATTTCGTTGTACAATATTTTTCGGTACCATTGGGGAATAACTCGAGTAGAACGTATCATGTGCTGCAGTTTCCGTATTGAAATAAACAAAAAAGTGAAACATTTAACAAAAAACAACTCAGACCCTTTCCTATTCGAGCCGGAGCAAAACTACATTTGCTTATACAAACTCAGAAAACGCATGGTAGAGGTCCAACTCTTTGGGAGTAATAAACTGAATCTTATTGCGCCAGCCCTGCCGCCGCAAACATAAACCATAATAATTGATATAACACACTTTGCAACTTGAATCACGAACGCATAAGCGAATGCAAATTAAGTTGTATGTGTGGCGCGAATGTTGTCCTTGTGGCCTTGTGTACAAATGTTTTGGGCTACGGACGACAAGATTAAAATAAGGGTTTTGCGGGAATGTGCTGCGGGAATGAAATAGCTGTTTTCGTATGAAGAGCCCCGTTGGACTGAGAAGGTTAGTTACAGTTGCAACTACGACGACGGAGTGTATACATTTAAGTTAACGATTTGCAGAGTGTGCATGGCAAATGCAAATTTTACAACCCAGGGAACGTGACACTTGTTTACGCGGTCAATGAAAACTGAAACGCAGCTAGGAAGAGCGTGGAAAGTAGCAATATGAACAAAAAATTAAACACAGTTTTTGCATTTGAGAGAAGCAATGGGCAGTGCAAGGACTAAATGTAAGGTGTAACTGTCAAGTCCTAATGGAGTGGTTGAATTTAATAATTAAATCAAAATTATAACTTAATCGTCTTGACGCAAGTATAGTGGTGGCATCTTGTGTGAGGTAGGAACGAGATGACTACCTAATTATAAGTGGTTTTAGTATGTCTAGTAAGGTTACTCCTGTGAGAGGTTAAACTTGTTAAAGTTACACCACAATTGGTAAAACAAAATAAACTAATAAAATATGTGTGTGGCATTATTGTGCTCGAATTGAAACGAAATTGAGTCCGATCGTTGTTGACCAACAATGTTTGTGGTGTAAAAAAAAGCATGGAAATAATGTTGCTTTATGAATAAAAAATGGTGGTGTGTCAGTTATTGTGCTCGAACCAATATAAAAATGCTGCAGTATTGTCGCCTATCGTTGTTGGCGGTTAATTTTACGTTTAGACCTGCTTACTAAGGAATATTTATTTTATTAAAATGATGATCGATCTTCCCACACCTCACAAACAAAAAAAAAAAAAATCATGGCAAGGGGAGACAAATCTTAACTATGCCGCCGGTTAACTTATTACAAGCCTTGATGATATTTCCTCCTTTTTATACCCTATCCCATAGGGGTATATTAGTTTTGATACATTGTTTTTAACATAGAGAAATAATTGAGCTAGTTATACCTCAAAGTATATGGATCGACTCAGAATTAATAGCTGAGTCGATTAAGCCATGTCTTACCGTTCGTCCGTCCGTCCTTAAATTTTGAGCTAGAATGATGAAATTTGATACATGTGTTGGTTGTTGCTCCCAGCAAAACAAATGTAAACATATTTGAAATCCGCCACTGCCACTCCCCCTTTTTAGAAAAACGTAGTTTTAGGTCAAACCTTTAGAGATACTGAAAAAGTGTCTGAGCAACATATCTAGACAATCAAAACGTCTTTATTTTGTTCAGCCAGAGTTTTTTGCCACGCCAAATTTTTGGGGCGTTTTTATTAAAAAACCTTTTTCGGTAAAATTTGAAACATTTCGAAAAAAATTTTGACGCAAAATTATTGGTTCTGTTAATTAGCATTAAAATTTCTTCTGTATATAATTAAAGCCCACGCCCACTTTTTGGAGGCGTTTTCATACAAAAACCATTTCTATACACTACCTCATAGCACAACCAGGCGAAAAACGATGGTTTTTTGTTGAACCGTAAATGATTTTGATAAACTGTCTGAACAAAATTAACTAAAGCTGGTCCTAGCGCTGCCAACCTATAGATGGTGGAGTGCAGTATATATCAGCAAAAAATCGCAGTAGATTGCAATAATCCGCAATAGATCTTACAATATACAAAAACAAAGATTCAACTAATTTAAAATACTTTTTATTAACGAATAAAAATAGGAGTATCTGAATATGTAACATATACTCATATACTTCAAAAACGTACTCCACAATAAAAATAAACAATTTTTGAAGCAAATTAACAAAAAAAGTACATTTTATTTGAAGAATTCAAATAAATTCACCATTTATAAATTTAGGGATACCAACAATCTTCTATTGGGCCTGTTAGCTATTTGGCTTAAGTATCTAATATTTGAAAGGTATTAGTATTTAAGATTTTCATAGTATCTGTTTTACATGGCGCATAACTGTGGTGCTATGGGGTAATGAGCATATAAATTTTGATAGCTATGCCAGTACAAGCTGACCTAGAGCGTTTTTAATTGTACTTGCTTTTGGTCAAAACTTTGTTATTTTTAAAGGATTATTGTACTTGTTAACAGTAACTAACAAAAACCTCCATTGCATACTCGACATTTTCAGATGAAAATGGAAACTCTTCCAAAATTGCTGTTACCTAGTTGGCTTTCATCTAAATAATTTCGTAGTTTGATTGCATAGTCCCTTGTAAAACGTTAAAATAAATTGAATATTGAATAAATCATCTTTAATAAAATCATTTGAATTACGATTATGATATTGTTTCAAATAAATGCCAAAGTTCAACATCTTCAACATTAACATCGAAGCTTTCAAGCTTTATAAAATGTAGTATATCAAAGTACAAATCCGGCATTACTTGATGTAGCAAATTAATTTGTGTTAAGTGTAAAGGAACATTTTTTTGCTTTTATTTATCAAATTAAATACCAAAGAGTTCCTCAAAAACTAGCAAATTTCCTAGTTGAATTTTGGTTTCCGAACGGCACGAAATTTAAATAATATTGCAACAGCTGCAAAAGCCGATTTTGCAGAATTCCATAGAATTCCAACGAGTGGAAGATAAATTTAAGATATTGTTGCTTTTCACATTAAAAGATACTTGAAAATCTTTACCAATGCGTTTTGGGCTGTGCGCAAAATAGTTTCGTATAGTAGGTCTTGACTATCTTTTCAATTAATGCTGGCTTTTTTTTTTGATGCTGCCGAAGCATATAAATGTAAAGAATGACACGTGCAATTAAGGAAAAATATATTCTTATTTATGTGTAGAAACATTGCTTTTCAACCTGCAATATTACCAGACATAACAGATGCATTATCGGTCGCTAATCAAATAACATTAAAAATTGCTTTTTTGCGAATCCGACAGTTGGAGCTCTAACAATTCAAAGAGGTCAGTCATTTTGTTTGTAAACCTCGCAACACAATATTAAAAAATTGAATTACGAAAAATAAACTAAACTCTTAGTAAACACCAGCCGTCTCAATTATTACAATCGAAAACTTGGTTCTTTTACGCCTAATTGATTTGGCAATAGATGCATCTGGGCAAACATCTGGGTGCTAATCCGAGTGGCTATTTTCAAAATATTCAGTTGCATTGTAAATTGAACATGCTTGTTGTTGATAAAGTATGAAATCAACAATGACATTGTTACTTGGAAATAAGAAAATATTCAAATTAACTTCAAACATGCTTGATATTAAAATGATACTTTATGATACTTTTCAAAAAATGCATCACTTTAAGAATGCAATCTTGTTGGGCTATATCACGAAACATGTTAAAATTCAAAACTATTGTTGAATTTATTATCAAAAGTGAGATATGTTTAAACCAACCAAAGTTATTTTTCGGTGTTGTCAAGAAATACGGCTGAGCAAATTTTCTTTTCTTCGAAAGCTTTTACAATTACATCCTTAATTCGATATACTTGTTCCACAATTTATTTCCTAACCCAAATCGATGCATGGAAAAAGGCGTTTCTGATCAATAATGGGGTGTAGGCGAATGAGTAATATCCTTCTAATTTGTTTTTAAATTATTGGAAGAAATTCAATAGGTCCATAAGAGTGTATTTCATTCGCTTATTTTCCTGTTTTCAGAATCATAATCATTTCCTCGACTTTCCACTGTCTTGGTATGTGCTCTAATCTAATTGCCACATTTACAGTGTAGAAAAGTTTATTTAATGCTTTCCATTTAAAGAAGTTATTCCGTAATGAAGTCTATTGTAAAGCCTTTTGAGGCTTAAGTTATTTGAGCGGAGAATGATGAGAGAAAAGATCAAACCATTCTTCAATTTTAACTCGTTTGGGCGGCAGACCCTTTACGATGAAAAAATCGATCAAATCCGATATTTTTGTAACATCAGTTTGCCAGAAAGTTTGCTTTACCCTAGAAAAAAAACGGTATTGTACTTTCTACCATCATAAATCATCCTACCTCTCTTTGATATAAATTTATATCCCCAGAATGTATGTTTTGCATTAAAATCCCCTCCGTCGATAAAACGCTGTCCAAGGGAAATTAACAAATTTTTAATGTAAATTTTCTCAACCTTGCATCGTGGTGGGATAGTAAATAGAAGATATCCTCAGAAAGGATTGTCTGCTTTTAGCATGTAAAGAGCTAACTTTTATTGTCTCGATTTCTAATTTATTAAGATCAATCAATGTTTCGAGACAATATTTTATGCATAGTGAGGCTGCACTTCTAGCGAATGGATGGATGTAGAGCAAGACAGACGGGGCAACCCTTAATATTTGAGTTCGATCTACTCTTTGCGTGAGTTTCGGATATTAAACAGATGCCGAGATATTTTTCTTGCATAAGCAATTTAAGTTCCCACAGTTTTTTTTAATGGTCATTGCCTTTCCATGTAAGAATTATTAGCAATATTTTCATGTTAAAGGTGGAGTACGTCTGCTGAGAATACTATTTTCGAGCTTAACTAACCTGTCGAAAATAAGTTTATCGCTTTGCTGTGTTGCTCAAGTTTTGAAAGAATAATTGAAAATACGTTTGAAACTGGGTCGAATGAGATATTTTTTTGAGCACAATCGGATAATGAAGCTTGGGCATAATTTTGTGAGATTGGTTTTTAATGTAAACGATCCAAACGGTGAAAACATAGGTTTTACTATTGTAACCTGTCTGTTTAAATATAATTTCTTTGAATTAATACTCATTAATGTCGTTTGTTTTTTGTGCAACTTTTGAGCAACAGCCGCTATAGTTTGCTGGATGATTGCCTTTACAGTTAATGCAGAAGACCTAGAACCTACCGTCAGATGATTTCCGGCACATTTTCGTCGCCATATTTTTTTGTTGTTATCTCGCTTGACATCTACATCATCTATAACTTTATATTGCCTGTTTTTCAGATCGTTAACAATGTCATCCTTTCAGGACAATGCATGTAACCCTCTATCTACAACGCGTAACAGCCTTTCAGATATATTTTCAAATGATTACCATCTTTTTTATCGACACTTAGCTTGCGAGATAAAAGACGAATTCTTAAATTCGGCATAATTTCACCTTTTAAAAGCGAAAATGACCCCTGTAACCCCCGTGTGATCCCTCATGGATTTGGATTCCGTAGCAAAGTGATATAACACCGAACATGGAAGTTTGGCGTAATTTCGCTTTCATAAAGTGAAATAATGCCGAATTGTGAAATTCGGTTAAAATGATAAATAAACAAGAAGTTTATATTAATATTACCATTTTTATTTTCAGCGATTTAATTAATTATTAATTTTATTAATTATTTTTTTCCGGATTTTATTAAAACTGTACTAACTATTACTAAAAATGGCCTTAAAAAGTGGTCGTGACAAAAAAACTTTATTCAGACGGAATATAGATATTCGGAATATCTAAAAGTGTTGTTCAGACCCTTTTCACAATTCTTTACCATTTGTACAAAACAACGATTTTCTGAATAGTGGCTTGTTCTGCTTTGAATAACTGCGAGTCTATACTAAATTTTATAATTCTATTCTTAAAGTTATATCTCATTGTTAAAAAACTAATATAGGGTATACACTTTTTTTACGAGTTGAAAAAGATTTTCTGCCTAAGGATTACCACATATATCCCTAACTTCAATTGTATCATTTTAGTAATTGAACACTTGGCACCACATCCAATATAGTCAATATATCAAATTTCGAAGTCTTTCAGAAAAAGTAGAATAAACGGTAATATGTAAAATATTTGGGTTTTCTCCTTCTGCAATTTATAACTGAGTATCGTTATGCGAATTTTAGAAATGTTCCTTCAACAGAACAATAGATACCACAATTTACTGGTTGATTCCCAGCCGTAGCAACACCTAAATGATTTTCACTGGCCTTCCTCTCGTGATGATCTGACAAATCATCAGAGTAGTATCAATTGTCAGGAAAAGCTTATCTAAAATTCACCGTTCGGAGTCGGCATAAAACAGAAGGTCCCACCATCATGCAAGAAGTACACACGCACAAATGAATGGTTGTGAGAAAACTCGGCCCTGGGTACTAACGAGCTTGTTGCGGCAAAAATTTGTATTTGTATCGTTATGCAATAGTAACATTACGGAAAGTCTTTCCTTTTTTGCAGAAACAGACATCATCGTTGAAACCCATAAACCTATAAACCTTAATGAATGCAAAAGAATGTCTGAAACCAAGCAAATCTCGAAATGAATACAGATTCCTGTCCGAGTATAAGCAAACCAGCATTTGCATAGTTCCAATCTGGCAATTGAACGCCCTCCTCTACAAAACTAAAATCCGATTCTTAAGAAGAATGTTCTTAATCAAACCAAAGAGTAAACATTTCCAACTTGAAATTATAAAATGGAACCCAAAAATGGTTAAATCGACATATATCGTCTTTTGTTGTGACTGACCACCACGTCCTTTCTAGGTATTATTGTATTGGATGCAGCACTTTAAATAGCTTTCAATTAAATTGATATCCTTGACTCAGGTTTTCCACCCAAATCGAAAAAATTCAACTCAATTTTCGATTTTATCTTTGTTGTTTATCTACTAACTTTTGTATCTCTTCTAATTTTGCATTTTTTTGAACCAACCTTTTTTTGTTCCTTTCTTTACATTGTTCGTTGTTGTGCACTCTGAATTGGAATTCCTATTTACAATTGCCTTTGACAACTGCTTACGAATCGTTCGGCGAAAAGGATTCCGCTTGAAGTTCTCCACATGCTCCATCTGGAAATCAACTACACACATGTGAATTGTATCTATTTGATGTAGACAGTAAGTCGATGTACATCGTGTTCTCTGCGGGGATTTTGTAAGAAATTTCCATCCGTTTCGTCAATTCCTGTTGCCTGTCGCCGTAAAGAGAATAAAGGTTCAAGACTAGATGGATGATGATGATGATGGTGCCTAGAGCAATGCGACGTGCTTTCTCCCATATGTGTGACGACGAGTTTTTGTTTGCTTTAGATTCGGAGTATATCTTTAAGTTGGTCGTACTATATTGCGCTCTTGAGTCCTTGACAAAAAAAGTATCTAAAGAGATTTGTAAAGCTCATTTGAGGAAATGCATGCATGAGTAGGTAGTCAACTCGAAAATTGTTCCTGATGCATGAAAAGATGAAGGTATCCAGGAATATGAGTATTGTGCCGGAACTTTTCATTTTGTCCCCAAGGAACATGGTTCTAGTATTGTTACATATTTGTTGTTTATGTTACTGTAGGAAATATGCTAACGTTTGTTAACCATTCAGTTTGATCGAAAGAGCATTTTAATGTGATAAACAGAAGATTACAATTCATGCAGATAGACGTACATAATATGTATCCAATTAGCTAAATATATTGGCTCAGTTAACTATTAAAATAAAAAAAATCACATTATATACAGATCGGTTCTACCTTTTTGTAGTTTACCTTGCCGTATCCGACTTTATGTGTTACAATTTAATTCTACTTTCGTGTAATAATTCTGATTTAGTATTTCTAGGCAAACTAAGAGACATTATTATCGGATAGTTCTACAATTATTCGAGGCTTCACCTTGTTTTCCATATTTCAAATACTCGAATTTAAAATTACCTACCTACCTATAGGTACGAATTCCTATTGATCAACTGGCCGATGGTTGTGCAAGTTTAGCAGCTCATATAAATATGTATACCAGATTTTTCACTACCAGTTTCGGATGACTCTAGAAAAAAAAAACACATCGTACTATACCCCTTCTCAGAACCTAGTAAAAACAAACTTTACCTATCAAGGGAAAGGATGCAATCTATATGCCGTGAGCTGTAGCATGAAACCTGCTGTCCTAAATGGGACATTCAAAAAAGAATCTATAGCATAATATGAAAGATGGCTGTCAGAACTGTATCTACTAAAATAACTAAAACTAGAAAAATCCAATAGGGATAAAATATACATAAAGAATGAAACATTAGCATAGTTTATCTCTTAAACAAAAACTGAAACCCTTAAACTACAGCAACAACATTCCTCAAAATCGCCTTCTATACGAGTAAATAAGTAAATAAGGCCAATGAAATAAAGACAAATTTCTTCAAAAATTTGTTGGGCTCACAATTGGATTGGGGTTGCGTGCGAGTTTGGGTGTATGCAAAGGAAACAAGCCCCACAAGCAAATAGGCATTAACAGTCTCGTAGGTATTATTTCACCTTTTTTTTTATGTCGAACCGATTGTACCTACTAATGGATGATAACCCTATGAATAATTATACATATATTTATTTATATATGTCTTTATCGTTTGGCCTTATTTCACTTCACTCAAACCATGCACCACACTCGATGTATTTCATTCCTGCTAGAAACTTCGATGTCATCAACAACTACGTGAGTTTTATAAGTGTTTTTGACTAATTTCGGCATTTGCGGAATACATCTTCTAAATCCAAGCAAGTTTTGATAAACTTATGATACTCCGATTGTTAAGAATGACGCCGTCTCATAATGTAGAAATTAGTTCGCACAAAGACTATGTATAAAAATACATCAAGGCCAATCATGCAACTGGATGATAGTTTAAAGAACTCATACACCCCTAACTCAAATCGGAGAGTATTCTTACTATTACCGCCGTTTACCTAAATATATTCTTAAATCTACCTCCGAACCGATGCACCAAAACAAAAGTTATTCTTAGCCCAACATGACGTGAAATATCGGGTTTTTCAACAGGGATGCTACAAAAGTTGAGCGACAGGGACAGCAAACGACGCCATATTTCTTGCCGCTCTTTTGACATTTCTCTTCATTAAGGTTTGCCATTTCATGATGGAAGGATAAACGATCCAACAACGAGTCGAAATTATTAAAATTTACAACCAAAATTCGACGTCAGTGGCCTCAACGTTAAGAGCGCTACGTCAAATTTATGGTAGTCATAATCGTCCTAGCAGATCAACAACTGAGTGTCTAGTGGAAAAATTTGAATCCACAGGCACAGTACAAAATGTTCCCGTACCAGTGAGACAAAGAAGTGCCCGTTGAAGAAAGCCCAAATGTGTCTCTCACACGTCATTCTCAAGCGTTGAGCATCTCTGTGACGTCTTTGTGGCGAATTTAGCGAAAAGATATTGGCCTACGTCCTTACAAGATTAAATTAACGCAAGAACTGAAGCCGCTTGATCACCAGAAGCGTCGTATGTTCGTGAATTGGGCTGAGCAACAACTTGGAAATGATTCGGATTTTCATCGAAAAATCATCTTTAGCGATGAGGCTCTTTTCTGGCTGAATAGCTTTGTCAATAAACAAAATATGCGGTATTGTTCAGGCAGCAATCCGCACGTACTCCATGAGTCATCATTGCATTCCAAAAAAATTACGGTTTGGTGTGGTTTATGGGCCGGCGGCGGCGTGTTAAAACGTGTTATCTCACGAAAAGGTCCAGTCGCTTGGCCGCCTCGGTCGTGCGATTTGACACCGTTAGATTATTTCCTGTGGGACTACGTCAAGTCTATGGTCTATGCCAACAAGCCGGCGACGATTGATGAACTTCGTACGAATATCGAACGTGAAATTGCAGCAGTATCGACCGATTTATGCTTGAAAACCGTCGAAAATTGGGTTCAGCGTCTGGACTTCTGCAAGCGTGCCCGTGGTGGCCATGCCAAAGAAATAGAGTTCCATACATCATAATGGCATCGAACGTAGATACTTTCACAGGAATAAAGAATTTCATTGATATCCAAAACCGTTTTTGTTTTATTTAAAAAAAACTTTTGTAGCGCTCTTATTGAAAAACCCTTTATTACTCAAGACTTCAAAGTATAAACTTAAAATTTCAAACTGTCCACGTTCTACAATTTCTAAAAGATGGATTTTCCCCAACGAATGCTCTTTATCTAAACTCTTGAAACATGTTACCCAATAACCTGAGTTTTAATTTAATCGTTCATTTATTAGCACAAATTTGATAGGTATTCCAGTAATTATAACCATAAGAACGCCGTTACATCATTACACCTCTCTGATTTCAGCTTCAAGAAACAACCGCACCGCAACCGTACTTATCGCTAGGCATCATCGCGTTACATTGTGTAATCTTCCTTACCACCTAACCCCCAGAAGTACCCCCTTCTCGTTTTCTCGTTTATTAAAAACATTCCATCAATTATGCAGTTACGCTTGTTATGTTCTCGTGTGGGAGTGTGTATTTGTGTCTATTGCACATGAATATACACGCGACCCTAATGAAGATACCAAGCTACGGTATAAAATGCCACGAGACATTAACCCCATGTCTTGGGTTTTAACATTCAAAGAGGAACGCTTAACACCCACAATGTGTGGAGCGGTAGAACCGGTGCCCTCAACAACCCCATTTCGATCGTGCGAAGGAAGGATTCCAATCCATTCATCTGTGACTGTAACGGTATTTTAAAGTTCATTATGAGAATAGCAGTCATTGCGATACCCCAGAAGGTTGTGGCGTATCTTTGAAAAGACGGAAACACAACACTCTCCCTGTGATGTTTTAGGAAAAGTTTCATAGAATCACGGGACAATATCGGGTAGCACTCCTTCATTTACAGCACTACCACTCTATATACCGTGTGAATGTATATGCGGTACACGACCATCAGCTTCTGCGAGTGTCGTACGATGCTCCTTCACCGGGATATGTTGCCGTATACCGATGCATCTTTCTCTTTACAGCCAGGCAGCGTCATCGTCGTCGTCGTAGAATAGTGGTTGCCTTCATCTTCGTCACCCGCATCGTCGTCATCTGTAAAGGAGAAAAGTTTTCCTTTTCTTAATTCAAAGATTTTACCTCTGCACAGTCAATTAAACCCACCAAGGCAATGCACACACAAACGAACGCAACTCCTACCCCGGGTCGTTGCTGTTGATATAGAATTAAGGATTGGAAATTGTTTTTGCAGAATCCAAATATTGGGAAGGGGATGATGACGAAAACGACGACGGTGACGACGACGACAACGACAACGCCCGACATGAATACGATTCTTCTCTCTATACCACGAATGCAATAGTTGTGACGCAAACTATGGGAAGACTGTGAAGGTCCTTGCAAAGGCAAAGGGACATTGCACCGTGAATCGGGGGTCGATAAGCATGATGTTATAAACGTTGTGCATGGTTGTTGACGAAAATGTTCTGTAGATTTAACAAAATTGTACTTGGTGGTGTTAATCGGGGCGCTACGTCCTGTTAAAATGCCAAAAAGTTTAATTAATATCAGGACTGAAGGAAATTTCAGTGCAGACTATAAATTGACTTTGAAAATGTGTAAATTTATGTTGAAGACATTCGTGTAACTTGGACTTAAAGACTTGGTCCTTGAATAGTTTTAGTTTTCATGTACTGACTCTTTTCTGTTTAATAATATTCATGGGCACGCTAGAAATAGCTGAAACACATAAAAAGTACTCAAAGATGAAGGTCTCTCGTGGTCTGCTCCCATAATTGATTGGTGGTAGCTGTTATTACGCAACTCCATTAATACTATCTCAGCAACAGCAGGCTGGAACTCTTTAATGCCCTGACGACAACGAATCAATTTCTTTATGAGTTCAGTTAAGCTACAGTTCTGGACACCATATTCAGGATCATTCAACGTTCCTGATTTTAACTCACTACTGGGGTATATTAGTTTTTTCATACTTAGCTTATAACATATAGAGCTCGGATCATGAAATTTAATATTAGAAAACAAATATTTTTTGTCGAACGGTTAAGAATTTTGTAAAAGATATTTAGACAGTCTTTATGGAAAAATAATTTAGCTGGATATAACTTAAAGCATATGAACCGACTCAGAATTGATAACTGAGTCGATTTAGCCACGTCTTTCTGTCTGTAAGTCCGTCCAACCGTTTGTACGTCACCGATTTTTAGGCCTGAAATTTTGAGCTACGCTTTTGAAATTTGGTATGTATATGGGATTCTTGTCCATGAGTACAGAACAAGTGTAATCATTTTCAAAATGCGCGCACTAGAAAGTGGCAGTAGCATATTTCATAGCTTATGATATGGGTCAGTCCGAATATATTGAGCAATGATAACGACATTTTATATATTAACTCTTTGTTAATGGATTCAGTACAGGAATAAATATTTCGCATACCTTCACGACAACTATAAAAAATTGAATTTTGGTTAAACGAAAAGGAATTTTCATACAACAGATATATAATCAAGATATTCATACAGTACCATACAGTAGTAGTTCCTGCTTTTCGTATTTCTCTGCTCTTTATTATTGTAGGGCTGAATCCAATGGCTAAGTTCTTTTTAGGCGAATTTCGAGATTTTTGTGGTGTTAACGTTTTTTTAAGTTTTGTGTAAAATGTTTCGTTTCACCTTTAACTGATACTTCGGAGATCTTCGTTTCTTATTTACCACGAATCATTAAAGAATAATGTTCAACATTTTTTTCAAAAGTTAATAAGGTGTTTGAATTCGTTTCCTTGGTATAATCTCATAGTTGTTTACCATATTTGTTTATAAAAGGACCCCAGCTGTTTTTATCGTTTATATGAAAATTCTGCATGAATGTTTCCAATGTGAACAACATATTTAGGTTATCTCAATACATATTTATATTATGCCCATTTTAAAGGGGCGTTATTAGTAAATAAATGGTTTTGTAAAAAAAAACTTTGGATGAAAAAAGGTTGATAATATTAGTACATGTGAACATTTCGTCTATAGATCCAGCTCACATTTTAGTGGCTTTTTCATATAAAAACGATTTTTACAGTATATGTCATTTGATTATGATATAGTTCATAGGGGTATAGTAATCCGTTCGAAAATGTTGAGCTAGGATAAGGAAATTAGATGTATGGAGCTTTGTTTATTAAATCAGTACAGGAATATTTTTTTTTAGTCCACCCACTTTAAAAAAAAAGTCGTGTTGGGTCAAACGTCTATATGAAGTTTTTTTTTACCACGTCTTCAGGTTGAAACCGTTTTAAGCAAAACAAATACTTTCGATAAAATTTTACAAAAAATCGAAAAAAAAGATCGATTCAAATTCTTTGGTCACATTAATATAGGAGCATATTTATCGGTTTAAACAATTCGACCAAGGATTCATAAGTAAGATTTTTAGCCACAATCAATTAGCTTCGATTTCACATTCCATTCCTCTATGGTGCAGCCAACTGCAATAGAATAGCAGTATCGTCTGCAAAGGTCTATTATGCAGTGGAATATCACGTGTAATTATCAGGAAAAAAACTAAGAATAGTAGTTTCAAAGTTTCACACGAAAGAGTTTATCTTCAAGGTATGATACGAGCAATTCATATAATCGTTCAGACATAACTTGCCTTATTTTGTATTTAAGACCTTTATGCCGCACCTTGTCAAATACTTGCGGGACGTCAAGAAATACGACAGAGCTTATTTTATTTCCTTCGAAAGCACATTAGTCATTTAATGAACTTGGTCGATTGTCGAGTGCGCTTGCTTCTAAGCCTCTAGGCCTCTTCAGAGTAAATAATTTGATTATTTTCCTGTTGTTAAGCTCTGCAGATAAGTTTATACTGCATGGGTTGAAAAAGGTTTAATCGTAACTATTGATTTGAATATGTTTTTATGAGCTTCTCTCTTTTATCTAACCAAATCTATTGTTTTTTAGGGGTACTTAATATTATTATACCTCTCTATTTTGAGGAATATAATTTCATACTGCACATTGAATAGTATTGGCAGAGGAGTCCACCGCGACTTCGAGATCCAATGGGGCTTATAGCGATACACTCACGATTATTATTTTCTAAATTTTTTTAGCCTTCCCAGTTAGTTTTCCCGTTTGTTAGTCTGGTTGGAGTTTCACTTCAAACCAGTCATTGGCTCGTTCTTAGAATGACTCAACCTACGTAGAGACAATTGACGATTGTTCACAACGGGTTGTCTTCTTTTGACTAGATAGAACTAAATTGCATTGTTTCGACTTCTAATTTTAAATCGATGGAATGTACGATACACAATTTTATAATACTGATGTTCCACCTATACTATGTAGAACATTATAGTCAAGGTTATATTTTAATCCCTAAGTTATAAATCAAGCGCTTAGAAGAAGAAGGGTCTAAGCGAAATTTTTTTCTAAAATTTGCATGCACATATTACAAATATTTCGCAAGTCCTGTGTTTGTAATAAAAACTATTTCATACATGATAAAACACTTCAGTTTTGTTTAGTTAAAAAATATCTGTTTGTAACTTTTATTGTTTTTATAAAAACTGTTATAGGGAAACAATTTTAATCGCTGATTACTCAATCATTTGAAAATGTTTCTTGGACCCGTATTCTTCTTATTCCTTCAATTATTATTTGCTTGAGTTTATGATATTAAACAGATGATGATATATTATTTTTGCATAAACAATTCAAGTTCGCCAAAGTTTATGGTAAACACCATTGGCATTCCAAGTAAGAAATTTAAGCTATCTATTGATGTTGAAGATAGATGACGTCTGTTGCCAATACAATTTTCGAGTTTAACTAGTCTCTGGAAAATGGAGTCAGGTAAGATATTTTTGACGTTATCGGAAATCACAGCTTGGAAATATGTTAGCGCATTAATTTTGGGGTGTACAAGATCCTATCAAAATTCTTATGGCCGCTTTATTAAAGTATATTTATGCTTTTTGATAGTAGCCTGTTTGGGTTTCGAAACAGCGAAATTTTGGGCTTTTGTTATTAAAATTGAACGTCTGTGAATTAATGCTCGTACATTTCGTCCCCTTTTTGCAACTATTTTACTTCATAGAGCAATAATAATTAGTGACACCATTGCCTTTACAATTAATGTAAAAAGCTTTTATTTTTCTTATTTTATTTACAATTTATAGTCAGATGATTTCCCGTAAATTTCACATGACATGGCACTAGACGTGGCTCTGTATAGTTCGTCTCTATAAATCAATGAAATCTATGAATAGGTGGCGGGTATCGATTTGGACTTCTTGGGGTTTTTCCAGGATCAGCAGAAATGTGAAAATTCGATCGGTTGTGAACTTTCCTGGTCTAAAGCCACACTGATAAGGGCCGATCAGATTGTTGGTAAACGGTTTCAGGCGTTCACATATTACGGCAGATAGGATCTTATAGGCGATGATGAGGAGAGTTATGCCTCTGTAGTTGGTGCAGTTTAGAGAGTTTAATTTTTGGTGGATCGGGCAAACGGGCAAACGATGGGGTTCCATTCCAGATTTTTCTTATGAGTTGATGGATTTTATTTACAAAGTCATCTCCGCCGGCTTTATAAAGCTCAGCGGAAATGCTGTCATTTCCGGTAGCCTTATTAAGCTTGAGTTTAGATTTAGCTATCCTCACTTCACTCAGGTCGGGTGGTTGGCATTTTTCGCTGTCGTTGCAAATATTGAATGGTTCGTTCGGCCTGACAGCGGAATGTTGTTCGTCATCGCTCTTTACCAGTCTGCAGAAGTGGTTCATCTCGACAGGATTCTGTTCGAGCCCAGTATCTTTATCTCTTAGTTTTTTTTGTTTATTTTGGTAAAACTTGCGAACATCGTTTCTGGAGTGTCTTGCTCTTTTTTCTTCTTTCTGAAAAGCCGATGCTCTTCCCTGCTTCTCTGAATATTGAGCTCAATGGCACCTCTCGTTCTTGGGTGCTGTCGGCATTCTTCATCATAATAGGAGTTTTTTGCTGGTGGGCGCGAGAAACCTAACACATTAGCTGCGGCTGATCTAATGGCTTGTTGGCATCGTTGTTTCCATTGTTCTTCGGAGTTCATTGTCTGTACACAAGTTGTTGTTGTAATTTCGATCAGTCAACTAAAAATCGGCAAAAATTGCCCAACAGAAATTGCCAGGGGCTCTCCCCCTTAAGAGTTAGAATCGTTGTTACACCGAGCACCCACTACCATACGAAAATAATTTAATATTTAGTCGAATCAATCTTATCCTAGTCATAATTATTGAAGCTTTTTACAAAGTTTTTCCAGCTATAAGTATTCATAATTGAGTGAATTATTTCTTGGATATAACCATTCAAAGTTCGCTTTCGGAATATATACCATCATGCGAGTCAATATTTTCGTACAGATGTCCGCCCTTACTAATGAAATTAGTTGCTCTACAGTCCGGAAAGAACCTGGTCTTCAACCAACTTGTATCTCCAATTATTCCGCTCCTTAGCCAACTACATCCAGTTGCGCACTTCAAGTTTGTTGAGGTCGGTTTCTACTTGTGCGCGCCACTTAAGGCGACGTCTCCCTCAACTGCGTCCGACGTCTGGCTGGACTCCAGAGTATTGGTGTCCATTCTTAGTCTTACCCTCATTTGCTGGTAAATCCATTTTTGACTCTTCCTTCTCTATAGTAGCAAACGTGGCTACAACATCACTTTGAGTCCTACCAATGAATGTTGAAATATTGTGTCTCTGTTGTTGGCTCGGGAGTGTTGTACAATCCTCTCAAGAATCAAATTGAAGAAGTCACATGACATCGTATCGCCGTGCCTATATCCTTTTTTGGTATCAAATGTGTCTTTGAGGTCGTTTCCGATCCTGGTGGATCAGCCAGAATTCTCCACCCTCATCCTGCACAGACGGACGAGTGATGTTGTATGTGACTTTGAAATCGATGTGTTGGGTATTGATTTTGACTTCGTAAGTTTTTTTTCAGGCTCTGCATTGACTGTGTCTGAACTGCGATATTTCCAGAATCGGCGGATCTTATGTCTTATTGGTAACGTTGCCATTGTTCTTCGACATTCGAAAGAAAAATACTATGAAAATAATAGGATTTATGATTAAATAAATCGTTTTTTACTATTAAAATTAGTCAATGGGATGCGTACTTTTGAAATAATAATTTGTAAATTATAACAATAATGGTACGATCTTACTATAAATTCAACAGTGTTAGAATTTTGTTTCAATAGTCTGTCTTATTAACAGATTAATAGTTTGTACCATTGTATTAATGTGATGCAACTATTTTCAATAGGATTAAAAACATATTTTATGTAAAGGGATACCATTGAACCAACAACAAAATACTATTATTTAAATCGTATTCAACAATTTACACACTATTGATTCAATAAGACTCCTATTAATTCAAAACTGTGCATCCTATTGAGATGTATATTATTTACTAATACATAATAGGATCAAACTTTTAAATCAATTGGATCATCCTATTGTTTTAATAGCATTACCGGCTTAAAACAAAAGTACTTACTTTTAAAAAATAACCAATTAAACCATTGTTTTAATAAGATAACTATTGATTTAAAGTGAGTGGTCTCATTGAAAGCTATAGTATTTCCTATTAAAATAATAGCGACGTACTATAAAAACTCTTCTCTCATACAATTATTTTAATGGTATGACAGATTTAAAACAAAAGTACGTATTATTAAACAATAAGCAAATAAACCATTGTTTCAATGGTATCACTATTGATTCAAATAGGATGTTCCTATTGAAATTTATTGTACTGACTAAAATAATAATAGGACAAACTATAAAAACTTTGAATGCTGGCTTCTTCTTTCATGTGCAAATTGTGAATTACGATTTAGTTTGAACGGTTTCATCTGATTTGCTACTTATTTTCCTCGAAATTGGGTAGAATGATAGGCAAATTTAATTGAATTCCTTTATATGCACATAATGTGTGGGAAAAATAAAATAAAATTTGAATCAAATTTGAAAGTTTTCAAAGAAATTAGGTTGTTTGTCCTAATAAAATCAGTAGCGATTTTCCATAGCTTACTAATGTAATGAGAGTAATTAAAGAGAAATGATGAATTTACTAAACAAGACTATTGTTTTTTAAGTTTATTTCTTATATTAAATAAATTGTTCACATAACACATAACATACTGTCTATTTTGCAAAAATTAAACAAAAAGGACTATTTTATTATTGTTTAACATGACTTTACTAAAAGAAACCATAAAAACAACAGTCCGTTTTATTGATATTGAAATGTTGTCAAATGAGTATTGCTTATAAATGTTATAGTGCATATAATATTTAAAATAAGGGTAATAAATACTATTGTAATAAAGAACTGTCACATTGATTTGATGGGATACACTATTAAATTTTATATATTTTTGGTATCGAAGATGTTTAACTACATGGAACTATTAAAGCTACAGTCCGTATTATTAACAATGAAAAGTAAAAATATTGCCAAATTAATAGTATTGCATAAGAAATTAATGGTGTGTTTAATATGTACAACAATAGTATCAAATACTTTTATCCTAAGGAACTGTCACTTTAATTAAATGGTATATCCTATTAAATTAATATTTTTGTTAAAATGAAATATGTTTAAGTACATGCAACTATTAAAACAATAGTCTGCTTTATTAATATTGAATAGTCAAATCCTATTAAATCTATAGTTTCATCTGGTTAAATAACTTCTGAATACCTCATTTTAAACAATAGTATCAATGTTATTAATTTAATATCAAAAACTATATAACTAATGGTCTGTCATATTGAACTAATGAGACGCACTATTGATGCGATATTTTTTTAATGGTATCAGTACTATTAAGCAGTCAATAGTATTTTTTAATAGGACAATAGTATTTGTTTAAAAATATTGATGGTGAAGAACTATTAAATAAATAGGATTTCCTATTAAATTAATAGCGTGTACCCTATTTATAATAATAGTTTCAAAACCATTGTATTAATAACCCATATACCTTTGATTTCATTAGAAAACTATTATTTTAATAGTAAAATCTTATTAAAACACGTCTTATTAACCCAATGGTCGTACCATTGACGATTTAATGGGATACTTTTTTCTGAGTGTGGTGGTATGTATTTATATAGAGGTTAAGGGATACGCACTCCGTGAAGCCCTTGGCAGTCTTTCGACATTAATTTTTTTTACAGTCTCTCTGGTTTGTTGTTGGTAAACGGTCGTTCGAATCGATGTTAGCAATTCGGAATGTACGGGCATCCAAAATACTGGCTTCGTGCCTTTTGTCTATCGCGATTTAATTTATTTGGCAAGTGCGGCAGAGTTTTCAAAAGGGGCTTCAAAAATCTAAGGCAAATACAGCAGCATTAGTTACACAAAAAAAAATGAACGGTTAGGTAAAGTCTGTCGGCCAATCTGTGGCTCAACAATTACGTAGCAGCCTTAATACAATCCCATATCTTTGACATTTCAGTCACTCGGCGCTTACTGGATAACCATTGCCTAACAAGCACTGTAGAATATATTTATATCTAATTGCAAATTGACTAATATTGATTTTTAACTTTCTCAAGATCAAGATTTTGATTGATTTTGACATTACGATGGTAGAGAAATCCAAAAAAGTGCTTTTAAAATTTTTGTACATCTGTTCGTAATGGTCTCTCCAGCATTAAGGCATTGACCGATTTTTTTCACTTTCTTATTGTTTTCTTAACTCTTAGCCATAGTGTTAGGAGTTCCTCATGTGTAGAAATTGGGTAGGTACACATAACGTAGCTTATTCTCGAAAACTGCTTTAACTAAACTAATTAAACTTAATATTAATTAGAATCACAGTACTTCAAACAAAATTGCGTACCCAGTTTTTGAGAAAAATACATATATAACGGATTTTAGTATTTACCCATGTAAGATTCATGTCAGATTTAATACTACTTATTATTTCACATGAAATTCGTCTACGGAATTTTCAGTTTTGTCCAAGAACAGAAAATCAGTATAATGTACAAAGACACCAATTTCTTTCAAAAAATTAAGGTTCTCATAGTTTCTCATAATGCTTTTGTTTTAAATTTTAAAATCTGTAACAAAAATAATGTTTTCTATAATTTCTCCAAATGGAAATCGTGGTGATTTCTTGCAGCTGTAACCAACAGCGAGTATATCGTAATTATGTTATCTATGTTACAAAATAAATGTCAAAACTTTTGAAATCACTCGTCTCGCATGCACAATCATACAGCCAATGCTATACGTCTGTGTCGTGTATTTACCCTGCAATGAGAAGACGAAATAAACAACCTTAACTCCTTCAAGAATTTTTTTTGTTGTTTTTGCTCGGAACCTTTATCTGTTTTGCATGTGAATTTCTGGTGTAGTGATATCATATCTGCAAATCCGCATACCCATGGTTATGGGATGACAACAAAACGATTAAACCACCTCAACGAGTTCGTCCTTTGTTGTCTGAGAGATCTTTTTTGTCTTTTCCCGCTATGGAGTAACCAATTTGAATGAAAAGGAGATGCTAGCGAATCCTTTGATTGATTTTAAATTCGTCTTTGTATACATGCACAAAACATAAGGCAGACACCTTCCATAGCCAGACAAAAGCGTATCAAACCTTTGTGGTGTGTGTGAAGTAAAGCGTAACATTATTTTCTACGTCTATTTTGTTTTTGTTTTCTTGTCAAAGAAAGGGATTTTGATTATGTCAACAATAAAAAAGGAACTGGAAAAGTAATGATGGTGTTCAAAAGAATCTTATTCAATGTAAATTGCACATTCATAGTGCGAGGAACGAAAAATTCCTATAACATGAGGACAATAAAATGGTGACAGTCTCATTGCGTTGTTGGAAGTATGTAAATTGTAGAGAGTGTATAATTAGAAAGGTGATGTTTTTTTTTCATAAAGTCTCATCATCAAGGCATCAGACGAACAAATTGGTAATAATAGTTACTTACATGAATTAAAAGGACCAATAAGCTATTATGTATATGCCATTATTGATGGGTATTGCTTAAGTGTTTTTAAATATTTTAAATTCGCCGACGAATGAATGTTGTACACTTAAATGATATCAAGGGTATAAACAATTTTATATCGGTATTTGATTTTATAAAAACCGAGTGGTGCGTGCACGACTGGGTCGTATGCAACTTTCTCTTTCACAGCGAGTTAATATTTATTTTGATAAATTATGCTAAAAATAATAAAACTGAAAACTCTTTTTAGGGAAAGTTAGGCCAATACCAATTATGTGGAATTTATGATAACAGTAATAGTAGTATACCTATAAATTAAATTTCATTCAACTTGGCCATATAGTTTGCGAGAAATTGACAATTTTCTTTATATTCCAAAATGCAAAAAATTCGTTTTATGGATTTTATCGAAAAAACTGGGTATGTTAATTTCTTGGAACTAATATGCTTATAGTATGTATGAAGTTTAATCAAAATAGTCAGAGATATTTTCTGGAAAACTGAGCTTATGTATAATTTTATAATTTTTATATGGCAGGTACCGGTAATAACGTGGCTAAAAGCAAAAAAAAATTCCAAAAGCTACTATTTTGGGTTCCGCTATAATCGTACTGTTAGAATCAATCAAAATCTCGTGGTCGAAAATTTTCAGTAAAACAAAATCTTTCTCTTTGTAAAAGAATGTTAAAAAGTTCATTTAATGGGGAATTCTTGGGAAAATTAATTACTAATTTTCTTAAAAATAAAATTCATCAAGAATATAATGCTTCAGTTACACGAGTGACTTATTCATATCATTTAAGGCTTAATGTCTGGTAGCTTACGAGTGGATAGTATAGTATGCATTATATTCAACTATACACTGGTTAGCTAACAGACATTTTTAAGAAAAGGTGCCTCTGCGGTTGGCTCGGGAGTTTTCCACTATATTCTGAATGCTAAAGAAGTAAAATCACATCATATCTTAATCCTGTTTTGGTAAATAGAGTCTTATGCCGCTTAGGAATCCATGAATAAGTGGTCTGTATCGAAACCACACAGTAAGGTGCCGGTCAGATTGCTTGACTGTTTCAAAAATTAGAGAGACTTTTTTTTTTTACACTATTAGATTTGTTTCGTAGCGCGCTTCATACAAGCAGCATCTACGAGCAGAGATTTGCACAGCAAAAAATATGCATCAACAGGCTCATCATTTAGTGCATCTGTTAGTTTGAAATAACAGAACATAGACGTTATTATGTTCAACATCACTAACAAAATCAATAAACGAAGAAATTACAATTAAGCTATGTACACTATTAACAAAACAAAATTTAACATACACTTATACCGATTCTATCACGTCCACTGCCACGTCCCGTTTTTAGTAAAACCTAATTTTAGGCCAAACCAATATAGACAATCCTAATGCCTATATTTCTTTTTGGGGGCGTTTCCCTTAAAAATCATTTTTTGGTAAAATTTTAAACATTTCGAAAAAAAATTGATGCAAAATAATTGGCTTTGGTAATACAAACTTTTCTTTCATATATCATTTTTACCCACGCCCACTTTTTGGAGGCGTTTTCATACAAAAACCATTTTTATACCCTACGCCATACCATATGCAGGAGAAAAACGTTGTTTGTGGTCGAACCATACAAGGTTTTGATAAACGGTATAAACAATATTTTGCGACAATTTCAATTTTAGTATATCATTGCCATGAAATCCACATTTAAGGGATATTAATATAAAGGATGGAAAGGGACAGGGTATAAAATGATCCACACAGTGTGTAGCCTTCTCATATGTTTACTTATTTCACTTTTGAATTCATTTTTTTATTAACTTGAAATATTAACATACCACTAGATAAAAATGCTTAAATCTAACTTATAAATAACATGTTTTCTTAACCTAACTTATCGGCCCTTAGCGGTTGCTATAAGCTTATATCTAACAGTTTTATTGTGCTTCTCGGCTTAAGTATATCGTGTTTTTATTTTTATGTGTATAGTATCTTATTTTTAATGTTCAAAGAAAAATTTAAAAAACTTTGAGGAGTGACATTTTGTTTTTGCATAAAAAGCTTAATCTAGACTAAAATAACACTAACATAATACTACTTAGGACTACTTTACTACTTAAGACTACTTAACTACTTACAACTAACTTAATTATAATCATGGTGCCGAGCACTCGTTTAATATGCCCTGAAGGGTCGCCATCCTGAGCGAGCCTTTCGGTCATCAGGCAGCATGCTATCAACCATATTGTACGCCAATATGGTGTACACGCCCCCGCCCTAGAATTTGTACATAATTTTATAGTCTTATATAAGGAGTGGACTAAAAGTCCGCAAAGTGCTGAGGAAGTGCAGAATCACCCTCCTCATGTAGCCACTAGAATTCCGTTCGCTGCTTTTCAGCATCGGGCCTATCGCGATCCGATACCGAAGTGATGAAGGGGAGGAGCTCCGGAGCATTGTCGATAAGCCGCTTGTCACGCGCGTCACAGTAGCGGTGGTATTTAACCGGGAAACCGTTCCGCTCCTGTACTAACCCTAACGAGTCTATATATATGCATGCCTCTGGTGGAAAAAAGCCAGACATGAGCGTACTCTCCATGTATGTTTCATTGGGGTAATAAGCCCCGAAGATCAGGCTGTTGTCGCTACTCATCACCCTTACAGCATGCCTTCGAATCACCTTGAATAGGAAATTGTCAATTCTGTTCAACTGGGCGCCATTGTATAGAACCTCGTTCCGATAGTATTTTATGTACTCGGAGTCCGGCGTTCGGTACAATTATAAGTAGAATCGGAGACAAAAATAATTGATCCTCAATTTCCAATCCTCGCAATATCCCTTAGTGTGATCCATGTCACGCTGCAAACGTGTGTTGATGACCTCGATTCTCGGACCTGATCTGTACGCCACTGCGTACGCTATAGCGTGTCTGAGAGAACCTACAAGATCACTTGTACATAAATGTTAAACAATATCGGGGAGTTCATTCTGTTGTAATTTCAAAGACTTTATTCGGCAGAAGGGTTATTGACCGAAGATTAGCTGGGTTTGTTTTGTCCCTGTCCTTTTTAGGGATAGGATGTACCACCGCTATTTTCCAGTGCACCGGATAGTGTGCATTATTCAGTGCATTGTTAAACAGAGTGGTGAAAATCTCGACTGCTTCTACTGGCAGGTGTCTCAATACGACGTTTGGGACAACGTCCTCTCCCGCCGACTTTTTATTTTTCAGTGATACGAACAGAATCAGGCTATTGGCGACTATGCCATTTGAAGGGTTTTCGTCACTGAATACGGTAAAACCGTGATTATCAGCTCGCCAAGCTTGGAGTTCGGTACGTAGAAAAAAGTGATTCAGAAAGGCTCTTTCCTCAATATCGCGATTTGGGCGAACAGGGCTGTTCACCTTATACACGGTCTCGAATATAGCGCCTATCGAATTCGCCTTCCGCTGCGGATTGTCGATCATGAAAAAACCGTCACTCGATTCAACACTTTCAATTCCGAGGTGGTCACTCTCATCGTAATCGAATGCTCGCACACAGTTCCGCGCGTGTTCGTTATTTGTCAGTTCTAGTCTGTTGTCCATAAGCGCTAAGTCCAGAAAACAGTTTCCTCTCGGGAAACCGGATATCCGTCGCGTACAAACTAAGTATGTACTCAATCTTATTTTGCTCCCTCCAATTTTGAAGCAGTCGACCCCTAGTGTTACCGATTGTATTTCCCCAAGCCGGGTGCTTAGCGTTAAGATCACCGGCCAAAAAGTAATAGTCTTCAGCCGATTGAAGTTGTAGGCAACGAAAAAGTGCCTCGAGTTCTGCTATAAATTGAGTTTCTTGAGTTGCTTCAGGTACATAAAGCGACACCACATACATTCTCCTCCCACTATGAAGAGAAATGCATACGATGCATGCTTCCAGCACCCGGAACCTACTTACTTCCCCGCTATATATGATTTTATGGCGTAATCCTTTGCTTCGTTAGGAGGAACACATGCGAGCTTGCTCATGTCATCAACCCTCTCGCTACCTAGAGGGCACTCATTTATAATGTGGTTCTTATTGCACTTAACGCATCTAATCTGCATGTTGCAGTTAGAAGCGGCGTGCCCGAACCTCCGGCAACGCATACATGGCAGTATGCGATCTGACCTTTTTAATTTATCCCATTTTACAGCATGATATTATACGCGATTAATTTTGCGTATTCTATCAATTTTGCTGCTGGGGATTAGTTACTTACTTACTTACTTAAGTGGCGCTACAGTCCGGAATGAACCTGGGCCTCAACCAACATGCCTCTCCAATTAGCCCAAACCTTTGCTAACTGGCTTCAGTTGCGCACTCCAAGTTGGTTGAGGTCGGTTTCTACTTGTGCGCGCCACTTAAGGCGAGGTCTTGCTCTACTGCGTCCGTCTGGCTGGGAATGCCATCTTAAACGTCCAATGCGGAATTTTTTGACCAGGGGCATGTCGCTGTACAGCTCGTATAGTTTTCCTCTTAAATCGACCAATTTTCCTCTCAAATCGACCAAGGATTTCTTCATCCGCTTTTGAGACGGTCCATGCTTCAGAGCAGGCCTGGGATGATCAGGGTCTTAAATAAGATCTCCTTAGTAGTTCGAGTGAGGGCTTTACAACTGAATTGCCTTCTTAGCCCGAAGAAACAGCGGTTGGCAAGAGTAATTATTCGTTTAAAATCTGACGAGGTGTTGTTGTCAGAGTTAATAGCGGAGCCGAGATAGACAAAGTCCCGTACTACTTCGAAGTTATATCTGTCAATGGTGACGTTCTGTTCAATTCGTCGCTGTTGTGTGTCCTTTCGTGTTGACAGCATATACTACGTCTTGCACTCATTTACGGCGTATGCTAGTAGTTGTACAGATTTTTGGAAAATTGTGCCTGGTGTTGACTGGTGAGTTTTGCACCATCGTCTCAAGAGTCAGATTGAAGAAGTCACTTGACAGCGCATCGCCTTGCCTAAATGATGAAGCAGCGAGAATTCTCCATCGTCATCCTACACAAACGGACGAGTTTGGGCGGTATAACAAAACTAGACATGGCTCTGTATAGTTCGTCTCTATAAATGCTATCGTATGCGGCTTTGAAATCGATGAATAGGTGGTGGGTATCAATTTGGACATCTTGGGGCTTTTCCAGGATCTGCCGAAGTTTGAAGATTTGATCAGTTGTGGACTTTTCTGGCCTAAAACCACACTGATAAGGGCCGATCAGGTTGTTGGTAAACGGTTTCCGGCGTTCACATATTACGGCAGATAGAATTTTGTATGCGAAGTTGAGGAGACTTATGTCTCTGTAGTTGTCGCAGTTTAGAGGGTCTCCTTTTTTGTGGATCGGGCAAACGATGCTGAGGTTCCATTCTTCAGGCATACTTTCTCCCGACCAGATTCGGCTTATGAGTTGGTGGATGTTACTTATCAAGTCATCTGCGCCGGCTTAATAAGGCTCGGCGGGGAGGCCGTCTTTTCCGGCAGCCTTATTAAGCTTCAGTTTAGATATTGATATCCTCACTTCACTCAGGTCGGTTGGTTGGCAGTTATCGCTGTCGTTGCTAATATTGAATGGTTCGTTCTGCCTGACAGCGGAATGTTGTTCGTCATCGCCGTTTAACAGTCTGCAGCAGTGGTTCTTCCATATCCTAAGCAAAGACTATGTCTCAACTACGATATTTCCTTGTTCATCTCGACAGGATTCTATTCGAGCCTTGTATCCTTGGCTTTGACGTCTTACACTTTGGTAAAACTTGAGAACATCTTTCCTGGAGTGGCACCTCTCTATATCTATATCCTCGATCGCGCGCTTTTCTTGCTCTTTTTTCTTCTTTCTGAAAAGCCGGTGTTCTTCCCTTCTTCTCAGCCTATAGACCTCAACGGCAGCTACTGTCTTCACCTGTAGCTTAGCCTTGTAGGCGTCGTTCTTGGGTGCAAGCATCTGTCGGCATTCCTCGGCAAACCGGGGGGTTTCTTGCTGGTGGGCGCAAGAAACCTAGCACATCATTTGCGGCTGATCTAATGGTTTGTTGGCATCGCTGCCATTATTCTTCGAAATTCGATGCTGTTGGTATGGTGTTAATGGAGAGGTTAAGGCATACGCGTTCCGCGATTGCAGTCTTACGACATTAACATTTTTCACAGTATTTCTGGATTGTTGTGGCTTGGTGTATATCCGCATTCTTACCTTGGCTGCAACAGATGCAGATGCGAACGTCGTTGTCCTTTTTTCGTTTAGCATGGTCGTCAACAATAAAATCAGTCCTTTCCGAGGCTATTGGTTGCTTCGTAACCGTTAGATTTTTCTGTGGTTGGGTAGTTAAACCAAAGCACAACCCCCAACCTGGAGGGCCAGTTCCAGTTTATTAGATACCCCTAGGACACGGAGCCATCAGTATCCACTACGGGATTGAGCGCTGCCGTTGGCCTTTCGGTTCATCCGCCACCATCGCGGTTCAACCCTTGAAATTCCTAGGCAACCTCTTTTCCGAATATGTCGAAGCCTGAGACATTAGGCCGGGTATTCATTCCGTGCCATTCTGACCTGGCTGCTTATAGTGTTGCTGTTTTTCGTTGTGTTATCAACACTCGCGATTATCGTTTAGCAAGCCAAATCCGTATGGATGAGACCAGTACCCGATGGTTACCACTTGGAGGTTAAAAATAAGCACTTGATGTGTAGTCAGAGTTACAAACACTGGACATTGCCAAGTTAAAGCCAATCAGAGTCTACCGTCGTTCTACAACACCCAACCGTGGATGGATTGGGATAGAGTATTTAACGATTCGCACGGCGGAGTTTCAACTTTTTGGGTATATGTTATTTCCATTATAAATGTTCGCGATTTTTCGAGTTTGCAAGTTGACGTGAGAATTCAATATCAAAACAGTACATTTTATCACATGCAATTTAAAGGGTTGAAACATTAGAACATTAAAAATTATTTTGTGGTTTGCTAGTCAAAAAAATATACAAAAGCTTTTATTTATTAACTTTCTTTTATAAAGAGTAAGACATTGTTTTCGTGAAAATTTCGACCTCGAGATTTTGATTGATTTTAACATTACTATGGTAGCAGAACCCAAAAAAGTGTTTTTTTTTTGGAATTCCATCCGTCGGTTTGTCGGTCCGTCTGTCCGTACAGTTCTCTCCAGCCTAAAAGAGGTTTGTTGGTCATAATTCCAGGCAATTTTTTTGTTTGCTTTAAGCTATGTTTTTACTGGTATCTGCCATATTAAGATTATACATTACCTCATTTTTCTCAAAAACAGCTCAAACGATTTTGATCAAACTTCATATATACAATAAACATATAAGTTCCAACAAAACTGCATACCCAGTTTTTTTTCGAGAAGATCTATTTAACGGATTTTTGCTTCTAGGTGATATAATAAAAATTGGCAACTTCTTTATTTCTCTAACTATTTGGCCAAATTGAATAAAATTTAATTTGTAAACTGCTACTACTGTTTTCATGAATTCCACATAATTTGTTTTGGCCAAATTACACCTAAGCCAATTTTCAGTTTTAGCCAATAACGGAAAATCATTTTTATTCACATGGACACCGATTCCTTTCAATTACGACACAAACCTTCGTATAATCACAATTCGACCTTATTTATATTGCGTATTTTGGCCATATTATTAAAAACGTCAACTTAACTTGCTGTGAAAGAGAAAGTTGCGTACGACCCAGTCGTGCACACACCACTCGTTTTTATCGCTCATAGAGCTCTTACAAATTTCTTCCTGAACGGCTAGACTTTCGGCTAACACATATATTATCCACATCATATCGTTGGGATCCCGTAATAGGTTGCAGCCAGGGTACATAAATAAGGATCATTATTCATTAAAATCGAGAAAAAACTTCATTAGGCCAACGTGAACAAAAAGTGGTTTTAATATTTGACGATTTTCGAATTCATCCAGACTTCACCTACAATATTAGAAACGATGTTGTTGATGGATACGAGGATCTAGGATCAGAAAGGAAGCCTATATATGGCATATTTTTGAAATTTGTTACTGGAATCAGATATGGATACTTTTGATGCCAAAATTTCTTTTCACGTTTTCAAAGAAATCTACCGTTTAGAAAGTGAAAATAGTGCTAAGTGTTTGAAATATTTAATAGTGCTAGGTTTTTTTTTTGCACTGGAGGGGTGAAATCCTTTACGAATACTCTGTGGCCCGTACTACAAGTTGTGCAAGACTCCATGCTAGTGCATGTATACGTGGCTTAAGCACCCCCGCTATTCTGTTCTGTAAATCCTGACGGTACCACCTGTTTGGGCATCCCTTCATAGGGCAGGTGTTGACATCATGTATTTTCCTCTCATTGATCTGGGTTTTCGCCCTCTTGGGGTCTCGTTTGGTTTTAACGCCTAAGGTCTTATATTATATTTGCATTTGTCGATAGCAAATAGGTTATGACACTTCGTGGGGTGACTGTCCTGCTTATTTCACATTCTAGTTTTTTTCTTGCATCTTCATATTTTCGGCATTCCAAGCAGCACGTGCTCTGCATTTTGGACATTACCATTACAATGACGTCAGAGTGGGTCATCAGCGAGTCTAAGCCTATGTAGGTATTTGCGGAAGCTACCGTGTCCTCTTAGGAATTGTGGTAAATACAAATTTACCTCTCCGTTCTTTCTCTTTTCCACACTTCGATGTTGGGCAGTAGTTTGTGCGTCCATCTTCCGTTTGGTCTTGCGTTCTTCTGTCTTTGCCATTCCATATCATCGGATTCCCTAATGGAGAATCGCTGTGTTCTTTCGTTATTATATACTGACTCCAGCCTTAGACCTAAAAAATCACGATGAGATTTTATTTTCCGGCGACTGCCCGGCTGGCTTTTTTACTCGTGTACCTTAGGTGCTGTCTGAAGTTAAGTCTGTGGTCTAAGAGCACCCCTAAGTAAAGGGTTTTTCAATAAGAGCGTTACAAAACAAAAACAGTTTTGGATATCAATGAATTTTTTTATTCCTGTGAAAGTACGTTCGATGCCATTATGTATGGAACTCGATTTCTTTTGCATGGCCACCACGGGCACGCTTGCAGAAGTCTAGACGCTGAACCCAATTTTCTCGGTTTTCAAGCATAAATCTACCAATACTGCTGCAATTCCACGTTCGATGTTCATAAGAAGTTCATCAATCGTTGCTGGCTTGTTGGCATAGACCATAGAATTGACGTAGCCCCACAGGAAATAGTCTAACGGCGTCAAATCGCACGACCGAGGCGGCCAAGCGACTGGACCATTTCGTGAGATAACACGTTCTGCAAACTTGGTTTAAAATAAATTGATTGTGGCATTTGCTGTGTGGCTTGCAGCACTGTCCTGTTGGAGCCACATGTCCTCCAAGTCCATATCATCCAATTAGGGCTAAAAATATTCGGCTATCATTCAACGGTAGCGATTCCCATTCACAGTAATGTGCCGGTCTTGATCATCACGGAAGAAGTACGGCCCAATGACGCCGCCGGCCCATAAATCACACCAAACCGTAATTTTTTCGGGATGCAATGATGACTCATGGAGTACGTGTAGATTGCAGCCTGACAAACACCGCATATTTTGTATATTGACGAAGTCATTCAGCCAGAAATGAGCCTCATCGCTGAAGATGATTTTTCGATGAAAATCCGAATCATTTTCAAGTTGTTGCTCAACCCAATTCACGAACATACGACGCTTCTGGTGGTCAAGCGGCTTCAGTTCTTGCGTCAATTTAATTCTGTAGGGGTGTAGGCCAAGATCGTTTCGCAAAATTCACCACAACGACGTCACTGAGATGCCCGCTTGAAAACGACGTGTGAGAGACACATTTGGGCTTTCTTCAACCGAAGCCTCAGCGGCAGCAATATTCTCGACACTACGGGCACTTCTTTGTCTCACTGACACGGGAACATTTTGTACTGTGGCTGTGGATTCAAAATTTTCCACTAGACGCTCAATTGTTGATCTGCAAGGACGATTTTGACGACCATAAATTGGACGAAGTGCTCTTAACGTTGAGGCCACTAACTCCGAATTTCGGTTGTAAATTTTAATAATTTCGACTCTATGTTGGATCGTATATCTTTCCATCATGAAATGGCAAACCTTACTGAAGAGAAATGTCAAAAGAGCGGCAAGAAATATGGCGTCGTTTGCTGTCCCTGTCACTCTACACTTTTGTAGCGTCCCTGTTGAAAAACCCGATATTTTATGTAGTACTTCGACTCGATTGTGTGCTCTCCCAGATTTAGTCTTAAGCGTTCAACTTTTTTACTGCTGATAATAAGAACGCCCTCTTTTTTATGGTCCGCCAGTTCCTACCCTATAGAGCTGAGCCATATTATTTACATCTTTGATGTAACATGTTGCGTTACTTCCTCTATGGTGTCGGGGAAGCGATGTCGTCGGCGTATCCAATAATGTTTATTCCTCTTGGTTTCGTTATATTCAACACTCCATACTACATAATGTTGCATAAACATGGTCCCAGAACTTAACCCTGTGGAACTCTTCCCGTTTTCGGTCCCTCGTCTGTTTCGAAAAAGAGGATTCTGTCATGGAAATAATTTATTGTTATCCGCGTAATTGGGCACTCTCGTGCTATTCCGCTATGGTCATCCAGCTTGCCGAGTTGAAGGTATTTTTAACATCTAGTGTCACCACGGCGCAGTACTGCTTTCTTCACCCTTGCCACATTGTTCCAGATATGGCTTCACAGGCTATGTCACACACTGCTCTTATCGTATTTGTGGTGTTTACTTTCTTCCTGTATCCGTGTTGATGTTTGGAGAGTCCGTTATCTCCTTCGGTGTACTTGTCGAGTGTTAGTGCTAGTTCCAAATCATGTGTTTAGTATTACATTGCTGCTTCTATAAAAAAAGATCGTCAGCCTAATTGGCTGGGGTTCACCACAGAGCTATATCAAGCAACACAATTGTTTACCATCAAAATTAATGATCTTGAGGTTCACAATATGACCAAAAAATTTTAAAAACGTGAAGTGAAATAGGGAAATGCTGCATATAACTCCATAAAATGTATTTTGAGTTATTTAAATGCAATACAATTTCACCGAGCACATCAAGAAACTTGTGTAAATAAATAAATTTACCGAGGCGTCTTAGAAAATATAATTTCTATTATACGTATAAAGTGCGGCAATAATAAAAATCCCTTATTTCATCGAACCTTATTAATGTTACGCCATTAAGTAATGGTGATAAATTCGCGAAATAATTTGCTTAAAATATTTATTTTTGCAGTTTTGGCATCCACCGATGAGTTTTTCAGCATTTGTAAGTTTTATATAAAAAAATCATGAAAATTTTCAACAGCATCCTTAATATCTATATCCTTATTTATGAAACGATTGTTAAGACAAACAAATTTACGAAATCCTCGCTGGTTTAATGAAAAAAAGATCTGCTTCGAAAAAACTGTTCCTGGCGAACAAACAAAAGAATTAAAAGCAAACATCATACAATTGTAGTTATTGAAGCAAAAGGTTAATCGAATAACAAGGTGAGGGATTTGAAATACGACAGAGGGATGCTTTATAGTTATACCAAGGAGCAATTAAAAAGGAAAATCCGATCTCTTATAATCGCAGTTTTACATAAGATCCAAGTACATACGACGCAGCCGTGCACCCGCCACTCGTTTGTTTATACATACTTGCTAGTTAGTTAACATCGCTGATGTAGTCGGGATTTGTGTGTGTGTACTAGTTGTTTACCACAAGCTTACTATGCTTGTAATGACTGCTAGGTAATGACTATATGGCGAGAAACCAAAAACCGACAGTGAAAAGTTTGAATTGATCGGATTGTGCAAGGAGAAGTGCTGCCCAAAGGGTTATGTCCTAATTAATTATAATAATATAGCAACACGCTGCGCAGCAGTATTGTGGTGGAAAGGGGGATATATTCCTCGTGTACAGTATCCCTGCGGAAAGTCCTTGCACTCGAGCAATAGGGGCCAGCTTGTGTGAATGTACGTTGGAAACAAGGAACGTTTGCCAAGAAAATTTGTGTGCTCTGTCGTTGTCGCCGTCCTTTGCTCGAGTCCGCTCAAATGCACATGCACTCTTCGTCGTCGCCGTCGTCGCTTTGGTGTCGTTTTGGCTTTTGCAGATTTTTGGTTTTAAATTTCTTTTTCCGTTCTTCTTTCTGTTATGACATCTCATAAATATTATGTGACTCGCTCATCCGTAAGGGGGCTAGGATTGGGATAGATGTTCGCATTTTTTTTTTCCTTCATCATTTTTATTTGAAATCCTTGTGTCTTTGGCTGGCTTTGCAGCGGTATAGGAGGGAAGCTTATAAAATGGAGAATTTAGAAGGAGTGGAATGGACGCGCATTTCTTAACTTTCTGAAATAAATTGTGTGTGCATTTTGCTCACGGTCTATGGGAAGGGGAATTTTAACGGAAGGCATGTTTCATATAACTGCCTTTGTTCAAGAATTTTTCAATTACAAATTATATTCGCTCTGAAAGGTGGAATTTCTTAATCAAATACTGATTAGTGATGACGGGCTCAGTGGTTAGTGTTACGGACTGCCGCCCAGAAGGTCTATGGACGATTCCCAGACCATGATGGTTTTTCACTAGCCCTCCTCACGTGATGATCAGAAAAATCATCCGAATAGCATCAAAATTCAAGAAAGCTTATATCGACTTTGGGTCGGCATAAAACAGGAGGTCCCGGCATCTTGCAATAAATACACACGCAAACATAAATGGTTTTGCGAAAAGCTCGGTATACTATTTGTGTTTGTATATTTGATGATGAAAAAAGTGTGACTTTAAAAATGCTGTGTTCCTTATGAGTCTTATAAATGAAGACAACTTGTAATTATGTAACTAACAAACAGGAAAATTTAAAAATGAAAATAAAAATGACAGTTATTACGGAAACAGCCATTAAAATGTCGATGTCCAAGTAACAATTATAAAAAACGCATTCATGTTGATACTTTTCATACAAACAAACATGAATAGAATGTCATTTTCAAATGGCAATAACAGCTAAGGGTGTTAATGCTTTATAGTGTCCGAGCTTATTTTAATTTTCTGCTTGTGCGCGCCACATCTAGGCTAGGTCTTCCTCTACTAAGTCCGATGTCTGGCTGGGAATCGAAGACTCTACAAGCCGGAGTATTGGTGTCCCATTCGTTGTTCTTTTCCTAGCCATCTTAAACGTCCAATGCGCAGTTTTTTGACCAGAGACATGTCGCTATACAGCTCGTATTGTTCTTGGTTGAATCTTCGTCTCTATAGCCCATCAAAGCAAACGGGACCGAAGATTTTTCGAAAAATTTTGCTGTCAAATAGATCAAGGATTTCTTCATCCGCATTGGAGACGGTCCATGCTTCAGCGCCGTAGAGCAGGACTGGGATGATCAGGGTCTTATATACGATCTCCTTAGTAGTTCGAGTGCGGGCTTTACTACTAAATTGTCTTCTTAGCCAGAAGAAACAGCGGTTGGCAAGAGTAATTCTTCGTTTAATTTCTGACGAGATGTTGTTGTAAGAGTTAATAGCGGAGCCGAGATAGACAAAGTCCCGTACTATCTCAAAGTTATAACTTTCAATGGTGACGTTCTGTCAAATTCGTCGATATTGTGTGTCCTTTCGTATTGACAGCATATACTTCGTCTTGCCCTCATTTCCTGCTAAACCAATTTTTGCCGCTTCCTTCCCTATACTAGCAAACGTGGCTATGACATCACTTTGGGTTCGACCAATGATGTCAATATCGTCGGCGTATGCTATTAGTTGTACGGATTTTTGGAAAATTGTGCCTCTGCTGTTGGTTCGTGAGTTTTGCACCATCGTCTCAAGAATAAAATTGAAGAAGTCGCATGATGGAGTGTGTCGGTGAGGTCGTTTCAGACCCTGATGGAGCAGCGAGATTTCTCCATCGTCATCCTACTTAAACGGAAGAGTTTGGGCGGTATACCAAAACTAGACATGGCTCTGTATAGATCGTCTCTATAAATGCTGTCGTATGCGGCTTTGAAATCGATGAATAGGTGGTGGGTATCAATTTGGACATCTTGGGGCTTTTCCAGGATCTGCGGAAGTGTGAAAATTTGATCCTGTGGACTTTCCTGGCCTAAAAGTACACAAATAAGGGACGATCAGGTTGTTGGTAAACGGTTTCCGGCGTTCACATATTACGGCGCAGTTTAGAGGGTCTCCTTTTTTGTGGATCGGGCAAACGATGCTAAGGTTCCATTCTTCAGCATACTTTCTTTTGACTAGATTTGGCTTATGAGTTGGTGGATGTTTCTTACCAAGTCATCTCTGCCTGCTTTATAAAGCTCAGCGGGAAGGCTGTTTTTTCCGGCACAATTATTAAGCTTGAGTTTAGATATTTCTATCCTCACTTCACGCAGGTCGGGTGGTTGCCAGTTTTCGTTGTCGTTGCCAATATTGAATGGTTCGTTCTGCCTGCCAGCGGTATGTTGGTCGTCATCGCCGTTTAACAGTCTGCAGAAGTGTCTTAACTACGATTTTTCATCTCGACAGGATTCTGTTCGAGCCTTGTATCCTTGGCTTTGATGTTTTACACTTCGGTAAAACTTTTGAACATCATTCCTGCAGTGGCGCCTCTATATCCTCGATCGCGCGCTTTTCTTGCTCTCTTTTCTTCTTCCCTTCATCACTGCCTATGGAGCTCAACGGCAGCTCTCGTCTTCACCAGCTTAGCCTTGTATGCCTCGTTCTTTGCTGCGAGCATCTGTTGGCATTCCTCATCAAACCAGGGGTTTCTTGCTGTTGGACGCGAGAAACCTAGCATATCAGTTGCGGCTGATCTAATGGCTTGTTGGCATCGTTGCCATTGTTCTTCGACATGCGATGCTGGTGGTATGGTGTTAATCGAGAGGTTAAGGGATACGCGTTGCGCGAAGGTCTTGGCGGTTTCTTGCGATTGCAGTCTTTCGACATTACATTTTTTCACAGTGTTCCTGGATTGTTGTGGCGGAATGTTTGAACATCCAAAATACTGGATGTGTGCCTCTTGTCTATCGCAATATGATCAATTTAGTTGACCTTATGGATATCGAGGTGAGGAAACGGAGTGCTGGCTATAGTGGCATTCCATTCCGTAGCGAAGTCAATTAGCCTAAGTCCGTTACCAGATGTTTTGTCGTGTAGGCTTTGTTTTCCGACAATACTGCTAAAGATGTCTTTTCTTAATACCAATGCGATAAAATCACCCAGCACGATTTTAACATCGTACTTTGGTAGTCGCTCATAGGTTTTTTCAAGGAGATCATAGACACAATACTTAGCTATATCATCTTTTTCCTCCGTTGGGGCGTGAGCGCATATAAGGCTTATGTTGGCGAATTTGGCCTTGATTGGGATTGTAACAATGCGGTCGCTAATGTCTTGGAAACATAAGATTTCTTGCACATCTCTTGTTTAATGTTCTCACATTCCAGGTGCAGATACGAATATCGTTGTCCTGTTTTCATTTAGCAGGTTCGTCAACAATAAAATCAGTCCTTTTCGAGGCTATTGGTTGTTTCGTAACATAGAGTTTTTTTTCCATGGTTGGGTAGTCAACCCAAAGTACGACCCCCCACCTGGAGGGCCAGTTCCAATTTATTAGATACCCCTAATACACGGGGCCATCAGTATCGGGATTGAGAGCTACCGTTGGGCTTTCGGTTCGTTCGCCACCATCTCTGTTCAAGGGGCCTGACTAGCCCTTAAAATTCCTCGACAACCTAGTGTCCAAATAGGTCAAAGCAGCTTGTCTAGGTTCGCCTGGAACAGCAGGCCGGGTATGCATTCCGTGCCATTCTGACCTGGCTGTTTGTAGTGTTGCTGTTCTTCGTCGTGTTATCAACACTCGTGATTATCAATTAGCAAGTCAAATCCACATGGATGAGACCAGTACCCGATGGTTACCACTTGGAGGTTAAAAATAAGCACGACTGACATGTGTCAGAAATCAGAAAGGCAACATAAAAACAAAAATAAAAATAAATGCATGTCGTTGCCAGCATTATTTCTTTTTTAACAGCAGCATGCTCCCAAGCCCCAATCTATATTCAAGCTTTGCATACATCCAATTTCGAGCACTGCGAATACTGCTGTTGCGATCACTGTCGAATTGCGGTTGTCTGTGAGGTTGGATGTATGCAAGTTATTTTTTTTAAGTCGAACATACTGGACTTTTCCGTTATTCTGTTATTTTTTAACTTTCTCTTATAAAGAGAAAGATATTGTCTTCGTGAAAATTTTCGACCTCGAGATTTTGAATAATTCTAATATTACATTGATAGCGGAACTCAAAAACCTAAACGACTTGACCGATTTTCTTCAAACTTCGCACCTTGCATTTTTCTGGTCATAATTCTCGGCAATTTTTTTTTTTGCTTTTAGCCACGTTATTACTGGTACCTGCCATATAAAACTCATACATAACCTCGATTTGCTCAAAAACGGCACTTACGATTTTGATTAAACTTCTTATATGCTTAAAGCATATTAGTTTCAACAAAACTGCATACCCAATTTTTTCGAGAAAATGCATATAACAGATTTTTGCATATAGGCCATGTAAAGAAAATTGTCAATTTCTTACAAACTATTTTGAAATTTAATTTGTATACTGCTATTACTGTTTTCATGATCTCCACATAATTGGTTTTGGGACAGTTAAATCTAAACGGAATTTTCAGTTTTGGCCAATAACGGAAAATCATTATTATTCACATGAAGACCAATTACTTTCAATTACGGAATTAACGTTCGTATAATCTTATTTCGACATTATTTATATCATTCTAACATCATGAATCGAAATAAATATTATTTTGTATTCTGGCCAAATTGTTAAAAACGTCAAATTAACTCGCTGTGAAAGAGAAAGTTGCGTACGACCCATTCGTGTACCCACCACTAGTTTGGACAAATTTCGGAATTTTGCTTCGAACTTAAGTTGGTCGAGGTTGGTTTCTACTTGTGCGCGCCTCTTATGGCGCGCAGTCTTAATCTACTGCGTCGGACTTCTGCCTTTGAACCGACGACTCGTCTGCGAGCCGGAGTATTCGTGTTCACACGTTCTACATGTCCTGGCCATCTTAAACGAAATTTTTTGACCGGTGTCATGTACAGCTCGTGTAGTTCTTGGTTGAATCTTCATCTCCATAGCCTGTCAATGCAAACGGACCGAAGATTTTTTCTCTCAAAACGACTTATAAAGCATCTCCTTAGTAGTTCGTGTGAGGGCTCTACTACTAAACTGCCTTCTTAGCCCGAAGAAACAGCGGTTTGCAAGGGTAATGCTTCGTCTGATTTCTGACGAGATGTTATTGTCAGAGTAAATAGTGGAGCCGATGCAGATAAAGTACCGTACTACCTCAAAGGTATATCTGTCAATGGTGACGATCTGTCTAATTCATCGATGTCGTGTGTCCTTTCGGGTGGCCAGCATATACTTAGTCTTACCCTCATTTAGAGGTAAGCCTATTTTTGCCGCTTCCTGCCCTATACTAGTAAACGTGGCTATGACATTTCCTACAAATGGTCAATATCATGGGCGTATGATCTATTTTGGGCAAATTGTACCTCTGGTGTTGGCTCGGAGTTTTGCACGATCCTCTCAAGAACCAAATTAGAAAAAGTCAGATGACAGCGCATCGCCTTACATTAATACTTTTTTGGAATCGAATGTGTCGGTGAGAGCACATTCGGCATCGTCATCAGCATCCTACACGAACTTACGAGTTTGGGCACTACACCAAAACTAGACATGGCTCTGTATAGTTCGTCTCTATAAATGTTGTCGTATGCAGGTTTGAAATCGATGAATAGGTGGTGAGTATCGACTTGGACTTCTTGGGTTATGCGACTTATGCCTCTGTAGTTTGGGCAGTTCAAAGGGTTTCCATTTTTGTGGATCGGGCAAACGAAGCTGAAGTTCCATTCTTCAGGTATACTTTCATCCGACCAGATTTTGCTTATGAGTTGGTGTATGTTAGTCATCTCAGCGGGAAGGCGTCATTCCCGGCAGCCTTATTAAGCTTGAGCTTAAATATTATTATCCTCATTCACTCAGGTCGGGTAGTTTGTAGTTTTCGCTGTCTTTTTCAATATTGAACGGTACCTTCTGCCTGACAACAGAATATTGTTCGTTATCGCCATTTAACAGTCTGTAGAAGTGGTTCTTCCATATCCCTAGCATCGACTGTGTCTCAAATACGGATTCTGTTCGAGCTTTGTATCCTTGCCCTTGACGTTTTACACTTTGGTAAAGCTTGCGAACATCGTTGCTGGAGTGGCACCTTTTTATAACTTCGACCGTGCGATTTTCTATATCTTTTTTTTCTGAAAAGCTGGTCTTGTTTCCGTCTTGTTTGCCTATATAGCTCAGCTCTCGCCTGGACCTGCAGCTTAGCCTTGTAGGCCACTTTCTTCACTGCGAGCATCTGTCGGCATTTCTAATCAAACTAGTGGTTGTTTTATGGTGGGCGCGAGAAACCTAGCACATAAGTTGCGGCTGATCTAATGGCTTGTGTGCATCGTTGCCATTGTTCTTCGACATTGAATGATTATGGTGTTAATAGAGAGGTTAAGGGATACGCGTTGCACGAAGGTCTTGGCTGTCTCTTGCCATTGCAGCCTTTCGGCAATAAATTTTTTCACTGTATTTCTGGATGGTTATGAGGGGGTGGATATCCGCATTTTTACCTTGGCTCCAACAAGTTTTTTTTTAATAAAAAATTCCCCAAAAAAGGAGGCGTGGCAAAAAATATTATATGAATATTGAGCTTGTTTAAATAGTTTATTAAGATATTTTTTAAAATTTCTTAACCGTTTGGCCGAAAACATTTTAAAAATTTGTGCACTTGCTCTGTATGACAAGGATCCCATATACCAAACTTCATTATCCTAGCTCAAAATGTAAGGCCTTAAAATAGGCGATGTACAGACAGACGGACAGTCGATGCGTTTACTTAAAGATGGATAGATCTTAATTATTTCTACATGTTACTAACAATGTATTATAGCTGATATACCTCTGGGATAGGAAATAAAAAAGTTCAGTTGAAGTCGAAGTGGTCTTTTATGTGTCGATTCTGTTATTTCTTCTTGTAATCATATTTCAGTACCAATCACGGTAAAGCGTTGATGGTCAAGTCAATGAGATTAAATTTTACTCTATTTCCACTTGTCATTCTTATTATACCCTATCCCTTAGGGGTATATTAGTTTTGACATTAAGTTTGTAACATAGTAAAAAAATTTTACTAGATATACCTTAAGGTATATGGATCGACTCAGAATCGCTAGCTGAGTCGATTTAGCCAAGTCTGTCTGTCCGTCCGTCGTCCGTCTTTGTATCACAGATTTTTGAGCTTTAAATTTTGAGCTAGAGTTTTGAAATTTGGTAGACCCTCTATCCGTCGAAGCAGAACAAATGTAAACATTTTTAAAAAAACGTTTTTCGGTAAATTTTTAAACATTTCGAATAAAAATTTGATGCAAAATCATTGGTTCTGTTAATATAAACATTTCTTCCATATATAATTTTAACCCATGCCCACTTTTTTGAGGTGTTTTCATATAAAAATCATTTCTATACACTACATAATAGCATAACCAGGCGAAAAACGATGTTTTTTGTCGAAACATAAATGATTTTGATAAGCTGTCTGAACAATATGTTCTGACAATGACATTTTTTTATATTTTATCGCCATAAATCCGACATTTTGGTGATATTTGTCTTAACGATGGGATGGAATAGGGTACAAAACGATCCACACAACGATCCAATTGATATATATTTTGTCAATTTTAAATCAAAAATCAGGAAGTTAGGTCTTCACCTAAACTGCTGTGTATTTATAAAGAATGATCGCAGTGATCTTAAGAAGATGCTCCTATTTTGCAATTTCATAAGTCACTTGTAATACCTTCGTACTACCTAGCCAAAATGGATAGTGCTGGTTGTAAATTCATAAACCCCTTGTTATAATTTATAAGAAATAATTGTATTACATGTCTAGATCGAATTTTATAAAAATTGTCACATATAACTTTTTCGGCGAACAAACCACATCGCCAATTATAGCCATTTCTGGTTATTTTTCACATAAAAAGTTATATCTATTAATGCGTATACTATAGGTCTGCAAAGACTCCATAAAATTATTAGCTTTTACGATGTATCATTTCATCAAATAATAAAATTGAAATCGCCATGCCAATTTGCCACAGTCAAACCAAGCGCCGCGGCCGTTCGAAAACACTCATACCAGTCAAAAATTCTCGAAAAACTTTGATGAGTACCTACCAGCAAAAGAATGACACAATAAAAGAAAACGACTTAAGTGTTGTGCTAAGGATATAACTATGCGGACGACTGTCACTGAGAGTAACTTTCCGTAACGGAAACGAAAGTCATTAAAAGTTTAAACAACCCTCGAAACCAGTAGAAAATCGGTCGTGTCGGTGATTCAGCGAAACACTTCACGGTGTAGTTCTTTAAATCTTTGACGATTTGACAGCCGTAACAAATTGTTAATATTTTTTTCTGTTGTTTTTTATGTACTGCAAGGATTTTTATTGCTTTTAGTTTGGTTTCGAACAGTACTTTTATAATTGGACATAAATCCATTCAAAGTATTTACTTCTTCTTTGCGAGAAGTAATAGCTCGAGTGTTAATGTTGTGTGGGAGCTTGTTGTAAGCGCTAACTGCGGTTGAAGATGGTGTTGGCTGCCCAATTATTAGATATTGTTCAACCAAAGGCAGCAATAATTTATCCTGCTTTTTGTTTGCTTTAAATTCATAAGTCTAAGACTGTTTTCAACGAATTTCCAATGCACATAAAGAGTTTGAATATTTAATAAACTCTTAATGAAATTGTAAGGGTTACCCTACCCTAATTATTTGCATGGAATATTTCTATATGTACCTAGGGGGAGTATTATCTTAATGCTCTCCTGAGAAGGAAATTGCATAGGGGAATGAGATTAAGAAGAGGTGCATCAACGCAGCAATGCCTGTGCAGATACTCCTTTGCAAATACTATTATCAAATATCCATTTTGTATAGTTTCTCGATTTGATTGCTTTTGTAATATTTATGCATAACTGCACATCGACTTAAAAGAAGTTTCTCAATATTTTGGGATTACGTCAAGCAGTTTGTTGTGTTATAGACAAAGCACTGTTCGATTATTTCAAAATAGATAACGGATGAGAGTTTCTTCTTCCCTTTTTGTCAAATCGCTGAAATTTTGAAATTAGTTAACTTATGGAGCTTTCTTTTATTTTATAGGGCCGGACATTTACAAAGGAGATGAAGTATTGTATCTTTTTCCTCTTGGTCCAAGAAGCTCCTACAGAAGTAGTTTGAGTGGAGGCATAGACTTATTTGTTGCGATAAGATTTTGTATGTCTAAGAGTTTTAACAGAATAAAAATATTATTTACAAATTGTTTTTTTTATAAGAAAATGCCAAGTGATAGGCGTGGGTTAAAATGATCTTGAGAAGAAATGTACATATGATTAATACCGAATTTCTTTAAAATTAAACCAAAAAAACATTTTTACTGAAAACGATTTTTGGAGGCTGGTGAAAATCTTCGTAGGCACGATGATCACGTGCCCAAAATAGTGTGAGAGTCTTACTCACTAAAACGACCACCCTTTATATACCCTATGTACTTTAGTTGTATTTTAGTTTTGACATTGGTAACATAAAGAAATAGTTTCGCTAGCTCAGTCGATTTAGCCATGTCTGTCTGTCCGTCTGTCGGTCTTTCTGTCCATCATTATAACTGGTCTATACAACGTTTTCGTTCGCGCCCACTCTTTAAAGGCGTTTTAAGCAAACAACATTTTCAGTAAAATTTTAAAGAGTATCTCCAAAAATGTCGATGCAAATACTTCCACAATGTTAATATAAACATTTCGTCTTTCAATCTTTCTAACCCACGCCCACATTTTGGGGCCATTTTCTTACTGAAACCATTACCCCATAGCTTGTGCCATAGAAAAACCTTTTTTTTTATTTTGATTTTGTTGCAAAACATTACTTGTCGAACCAGAAAAGATTTAGATACTTTCCAAACAAGATGTGTTGACAATGTTATTTTGTTTATTTCATTCCCATTCATTTTTAAGTCATGCCTAATTTTTGGGGACATTTATTTTTAGGATGGGATATAATATCGTATCATATCAACGATCGGCACAGCGGATTGAAATCTTCTCATATGTTTTGCTTTATTATAGCTGTATCGTCATCAATCGTGGCTAATATTTTATTGTTTGTCTGATATAACGTGCAAACAGGAGTTACAAGAGTGGTCCAAGGACGCTTCCTTGGGGTACTCCTACCAATAGTTCATTGAACTCTATATATTTGTTTCCATGTTTCACGCGGAATGTTTATATAATTGTTTAGGCAGAACTTGTCTTAATTTGCATTGAAGGGATCTATGCCAAACCTTGTCAAAAGCTTGTGACACGTCAAGAAATACGGCTAAGCTAATTTTCTTTTCTTCGATGTTCTTGGTCCACGTTCGAGTGTTTACTTCTAAACCAAAAAGTGGGCGTGGGTTAAAATGATCTATTGGCGAAATGTTATCCGAAAGGTTTTCTTTTAATATATAAAATTTTGAAATCGAATAAAACATAGACAATTTTTTTAAATTGACATGAAACTTACTTTATTGGAAAGACAATATTCTGACATTTTTTTTTTTAAATTAATTTTTTTTTATTTCCTTAAAATATTAACTTAATACTAGACAAAAATGCTTAAATCTAACTTATCAATAACATATTTACTTAAACTAATTTATGGCCCTTAGCGGGCGCTGTAAGCTTACATCCAACAGTTTTTATTTTGCCTTTCGGCTTCAAGTTTCTTTTTTTTTTATTTTAAAATAAATTTATATTTCGATGAAAAATTTAAAAAACTTTGATTAGCGACAATTTTATATAAAAAAGACTTAATCTACTTAAGACTACTTAATACTACTTAAATACTTAGTACTACTTAACTACTTAAGACTACTTAACTACTTAAGATTACTTAACTACTTAAACTTAATTATAATCTGGGTGGCGAGCCCTCGCTGCATATGCCGCGAGGGGTCGCCATCCTGATCGAGTCTTTTGGTCCACAGGCAGCATGCAACCACCCATATTGTACGCCAATATGGTGCACAATCCCCGCCACAGACCTAGTACTAGAATTAATTTATCGAAGAACTAATTATTGGACTAAAAGTCCGCAAAGTCTAGAGGAAGTGCTGAATCACTTCCGTCGTGTAGCCACCAGAATTCGGTGCGCTGCCTTTCGGCCTCGGTCCTATCGCGATCCGATACCGCCATGCTAAAGCGGAGGAGCTCCGGAGCATTGTCAACGTACCTGTCGCGGATTAGCCGTTTGTCACGCGCGTCACGGTAGCGGTGGTATAAAACCGGGATACCGTTCCTGTCTTGTACCAACCCCAACGAATCGATATAAACAAATGCCTCTGGTGGAATAAAGCCAGACATGAGCGCACTCTCTATATATGTTTCATAGGGGTAATAAGCCCAGAAGATCAGGCTGTTGTCGCTAGCCATCGCCCTTGCAGCGTGCCTTCGATTCACCTTAATTAGGAAATTGTCAATTCTGTTCAACTGGGCCCCATTGTATAGAACCTCGTTCCGATAGTATTTTATGTACTCGGAGTCTGGTGTTCGGTACAACCCTAAGCAGGATCGGAGACAACGCCTCTCGAATAGCCGTATCCTTTCCATGTAGGATGGTGATACATTGAACCACACGGGATAACCGTTAGCGATGATCGGCCTTATGAGGGCCATGTAGCAAATGACTTTCACCCTTGAATCAAGTTGACTGTTTTGAAACAATCGCCTTGTCAGAGCATAAGCCCCCTTAGCCCTGGCCAGACAAGCATCCACATTTTTGTTAAAATATAGAAACTTATCAAGCCAGATGCCAAGGTATTTGACTTCACTTCTCACCGCTAACGGCCGTCCATGCTGTCCAATGATACACACATTTTTCCAGTTTTTTCTGGTATCGTAAGAAGCCTTATGCAGTGGGGTCCTAAACAGAATTGTTTCGGTTTTTTGGAAATTGATCCTCAATTTCCAGTCATCGCAATATCCCTTAATGTGATCGAAGTCACGTTGCAAAAGTATGTTGATGACCTCGATTTTCGAACCTGATCTGTACGCCACTAAAACATCTGCGTACGCTATAGCGTGTCTGAGAGAACCTACAAGATCACTTGTATAAATGTTAAACAATATCGGGGAGTTCACCGCCCACTGTTGTAAACCGTTTTTAATTTCAAAGACTTTACTCGAAGTTACGTTGCCACATTTGACAACGAACTTCTTTCCCATAAGCATTTCATAAAACATATATAGCATGAGCTTACGCATGCCCAGTCTGGTCAGCTTGTAGAAAAGCCCCTCTAACCATTCGATGTCGAAGGCCTTCTCAAAGTCAACCAGACAAGCCACTGTGCATTGTCCTTTGGATTTATTCCATTGGATGTCGGAGACTAGTTTCGACGCGGCATGAATGGTGTCATGCCTCGCTCGAAAACCAAACTGATTTTCCGGGATAATTTTATTTTCCTCGACCCTCTCAAGCAGAGCCCTATTGACTATTTTCTCAAATACCTTGCTTACATTCGGCAGAAGGCTTATTGACCGAAGATTAGCTGGGTTTGTTTTGTCCTTGTCCTTTTTGGGGATAGGATGTACCACCGCCGTTTTCCAGTGCACCGGATAATGTGCATTATTCAGTGCATTGTTAAACAGCGTGGTGAAAATATCGACTGCTTCCACTGGCAGGTGTCTCAATACGACGTTTGGGATACCGTCCTCTCCTGCCGACTTTTTATTTTTCAGTGATACGAAGATGTCCAGGAGTTCATCTTTTTGAACGAAGAGCATCATGCTATTGGCGACTATGCCATTTGAAGGGTTTTCGTCATTGAATACGGTAAAACCGTTATTCTCAGATCGCCAAGCTTGGAGTTCGGTACGTAGATAAAAGTGATTCAGAAAGGCTCCCTCCTCAATATCGCGATTTGGGCGAACAGGACTGTTCACCGTATACACGGTCTCGAAGATAGCGCCTATCGAATTCGCCTTCTCCTGAGGACCTTCGATCGTGAAAAATCCGTCGTTCGAGTCTACACTTTCCGGACTTATACCAACAGTCGTGAGCGTCTGTCTGTTCTCTGTCGTTTGGGAAATTCGGACACATAGAATGTCATTATGATCTTTTCGCCTGAATATTTTATTTATTTGCGGGAACATATTCGGGCTACTGGTTTTTATAGCCTGAATTTTCTTGCCCCAGTACAAACATACAGATTTTCTATAATTTTCCGATATTAGCTGTTTAAGGTTTTTGATCAATGACTTCAATGTCCGAATCTCTGGGTCTCGTCTATCCGTAAATTGTCTCTACAGCCGTTTAAGCCTGGAGACCAACCTACATTTGTGTTTGCGGAGTGCATCAATTGTTGGCGTTCGATACTTCTCCGTCTGGTCGTCAGAACTAGTTACCTCAGGGATAGCTAGGTTCATTGACCTTGTGATGACCTCATTCATTTTTAATAAATTTTGGTCAATTTCATCGTTTGTCAGGTTTCTGTTTGTTGGAGTAATGATTTCGCTCAAACGTAATTCTCGCTTTACGACTCTGGTGAAGCGCGGCCAGTTCGTCTTTCGATAGTCGAAAGAACGCACTTGGTCGAACTCCTCCAGTTGAGTTTGCTCGTTTGGGATCCTGAATACGGCATCAAGTCCGAGGTGGTCACTGTCATCGTAATCGAATGCTCGTACACAGTTCCGCGCGTGTTCGTTATTTGTCAGTTCTAGTCTATTGTCCATAAGGGCTAAGTCCAGAAAAGAATTTCCTCTCGGGAAAGACGGGATATCCGTCGCGTACAAACTTAGTTTGTACTCAATCATATTTTTCTCCCTCCAATTTTGAAGCAGTCGACCTCTAGTGTTCGAGATTGCATTTCCCCAAGCCGCGTGCTTAGCGTTAAGATCACCGGCCAAAAAGTAATAATTATCAGCCGATTGAAGCTGTAGGCAACGAAAAAGTGTCTCGAGCTCTGCTATAAATTGAGTTTGTTGAGTTGCTTCAGGTGCATAAAGCGACACCACATACATTCTCCTCCGACTATGGAGAGGAATGCATACGATGCATGCTTCCAACACCTGGAACCTACGTACATCCCCGCTATATATAATGTTATGGCGTAAGCCTTTGCGTAATAAGACAGCGACCCCACCCCCTTGGAAGGAGTGGGGTCGGTCTCTTCTCACTACATGGTAGTTGCTGTATCCCAATTTGTGTTTCTGGTTTAGCTTAGTTTTGCTGACCAAAACTACATCCGGGAGTTGGTTTTTCAACAAGTTTGTAAGGACGGTTCTTCTCTCGACCCTGACTAATGAATTAACATTCACAGCTAGGATCCTAAAGTTAACCTCATCCAGCGTACTCATCATATTCATGGCGCACTAGACACGGCAAACATCGAATAGATATGATCTATTCTAGCTGCTTTCTCGTCTAGTTGTTTTTGGAACTGATCGATCTTGCTATCTAATGACAGCAAGAACTTCTTCATATCCAAATCGGCTTCAGGTGCTTTTTCAGCATTTGGGCATAGGACATGTTGGGCTCAACCCTATTTGTGAAAGAGCGACTTTTAAGCCGCCTGTTTCCGAGTTAGCATACTCTTCTTTTTCTGTTGGAATACAGGATATCCCTTATAGTTAGCAGGGTGCCCCGCATTCCCGCAAAGAACACATATGAGCTTGCTCATATCTTCTACTCTATCGCTACCTAGAGGACATTCGTTTAAAATGTGGTTCTCGTCGCACTTAACACATCTAATCTGCATGTTGCAGTTAGAAGCGGCATGCCCGAACCTCTGACAGCGCATACATTGCAATATGCGATCTGTCCTTTTTAATTTATACCATTTTACAGCATGATAGTATACGCGATTGATTCTGCGTAGACTATCGATTTTGCTATTGGGGGTTAGTTGTACGAGGAAAAATAATAACCATCGGTTACCACCCCTACCCTTGACCGCGGAAAACGGCTTTACACCGACGAACTTAAGGTCGTCGCTATCAAAACATTTGAGCTCGTTTAAGAGCTCCTCCGCATCAACAGCGGCGGGATCGATTCCCTTAAGAATCATCGTTTTTAATTTTTCGGTTTTGGGCGTGCACGTGAAGTACTCTGCCTTAACCCCCTCCAGTGCTTTCCGGACTTTTTTGTAGTCCTCAATACTGTTACATACAATCTTATGTTTTTGGGCCGAGATATGCTTGACCGCGAAATCCTTAATGTATCTCTTACACAATTTTATACTATCACTAGTACTAAGGTAACTTACGTTGATGGGGGGTACTTCTTCCCTCTTTTCCTTTGGGGGTTGCATCTGCTGCTTCTGTTGTCTTTGCTGCTGGTGTTGTTGCGGCTGTTGTTGTTGTTGCTGCTGTTGCGGCTGTTGTCGTTGCTTCTTCTGATTATGTTGTTGTTTTTTCATAGCAAACCGTTGCTGCATTGGTTGCAGTTTATTCTGCTGAAGCATTGGCTTCGCTTTCAGCTCGATTTGTTGTCTCTGCTTCTGCCTCCTTTCTTTTTCCACGAGGGCATCTTTTTGTCTGGCCTCTCGAATTTGTTCGAGTGAGGTGATAGCACCACTACTCCACGTGGACGATAAATATTGTTTTGCTAACTTGCCACTTATTCACTACTTCACTTTGGAAATATACTTCCGCACTTAACTAGCCGACTGACCACTACGAGAGTTGGAGAGCGACTCAATATTCTGACATTTTAACTTAAATATGATTTCTGATATATGACCGCCACGGTTGGCTCGGACGAAGTCTAATCTGCACATCCAATTTTCGATGACTTTTTTTAACATTTGTGGTTCTATATAGTTAATAATGCGGCGAATGTTGTCCTTCAAGTGGTCAATCGTTTCGAGCTCATCATCGTAGACTACGAACTTTATATATCCCCGAACAAAATAATCAAACAACGTTAAATCGCACGATCTTGGAGGCAGTTTTTGTGGATGTATCGTTGTCTTAACATACACTTAACGATTATCATCACTCTATATATGGTATTTTGTTTAGTGACGTAACCAAAATTGAGCTTCATTACTAATCAAAATTCGCTTATGAAAATTATGATCAATTGCAGTCTTGTTCTGGGCCCATTTTGTAAGCTTCAAATTTGTAAGCACTCAAACCAAGATCTTTCCGCAAAATCGTCTATAAAGTAGACACATATCCAATTCCTGCGCAAGATGGTGGATTTTTTTTTTTTTTTTAACGTTTATTTATTCACAATTTCTTTAATATTAATTAAAAGCCTAAATAAACTTAAAGACTAGACATTTTTAAATTTTGCCAAAGTAAAAGACCATTATGGTTCGCATTACATGATATATAATTTGTTTGTTTAATTCAATTTTTATATTTTTTGTGAATTTTTGTATTATTGTTATGTACTATATTTTTTTTTTTGAAAATACGAAAATAAGAATCAAAACCTATTAGAAGACAGTCGCAACTTTTTTTTTTATATAAAACTAAAACCTACAAGACTAACTTAACCTATCTAAACTTATCTAAATCTATCTAGGCCCTGTCATGTGATCTCTATTCCATCGACTAACAAGTCACCGTTAGATCAAAGATCACATGTCAGGGCCTAGTTTTACTTAACCTAAGTATCGGCTTCAGCCCAGTCTAGCCACCAGTATCGGTCTCTATTTAACCTGTTAGTGTTACTTTTGTCGCTTTCAGGTATGCTAATGCAGTATCTAATTTGATCAGTATTCCCGTCCCCCGGTTCAAAAGGCTCATAAAGGATCCTTTTATCTGTTGCTCTCCTTGCAGCATGGTATATTATTGGAACGTTCGTTGAATCCGATAGGTAGCCATATGCATTCAGAAACAGAAATGTTTCTGGTGGAATGTATCCACTTTCCAAGGCATTTCTGAAATACCCAGGATTCGGATAGAATAATCCAGAGATTAATTCGTTTTCGCTAACACTTGCCGAACGAACAAAGTGATTCCTTACAAGATCTAGAATGACATTGTCAATTCTGGACACACCGGAAGCATCCAGAAGTCTTTTGTTTGAGTCATAATGCCTATAATCGGAATGTGCACTCCTATACATCTGTGTGCAGGCTCTAAGACATTTGCGCTCGAACACTCGTAGTTTTTCCATATACGATGGGTTAATGTTCCACCACACTGGACTCGCATAGGTCAGAATTGGACGAACGAATGCTTGGTAACAAATTATCTTCACATCGGATCTAAGATAGTTGGAATAAAACAGGCTTTTTAGCGACATGAATGCCGCTCTTGCCTTGTCTAATTGAATATTTATGTGCTCATTGTAATACAGAAACAATGAAATGAACACCTAAATATTTTACCACGGTCCTCGACTCGATCCGAAGACCATTTGAACTCGTTATTTTGAGATTTCTCCAGTTGCGTCTCAAATCTGAATTACAACAGAGAAGACACTGATAAAAAATAAAGGCAAGATGGTGGATAGACTGGTTCTGGTCTTCCTCTACCAGCTGCAATGACTACTTCTTTACGCAATGTACGACTTCTCAGAGGATGCGAATAAAAGAGGTGAGAAAACGCTCCATACTTAATCGAATTAATTGCTCTGATGGATGAATAATATGTTGACCGTCAAATGGACTTAGTGTGCGACACGTATTTCGAACCGAACCATGATTTTCAAAATAAATTTGCACAATTTGGAAGCGTTGTTCAGACGACATTCTATTCATGTTGAAATGCTTAACCAAATAAAGAGAAGGCTACAATCCGTTAATAAGAGAAGGATACAATCCGTTAATAATCGTATAATACCCTATACCATCACATCCTAAAAATTAGTAGCCCCAAAATGTTTGCAATATTGCGATGATATATAGAAAATGTTATTATCACAACATATTGTTCAGACAGTTTGTCAAAATATTTCATGGTTCGACAAAAAAACAACACATTTCGCCTGGTTATGCTATAGGGGTTTGTATACCGGATAGCATAACCAGGCGAAATGGTTTTTGTACTTTCGAATATTTTAAAATTTTACCGAAGAACGAAGAACTGAAAAATTTGTAAAGAAAAATATTGACATCAGGATTGTCAGGATATTTTAATTAATTATTTTTAACAGTTCGGCAAAAAACAAAGATTTTTTAAAAAGTAGGCGTAACAGTAGCCGGATTCCAAAAAGTATTTCTCTTTGTTGCAAACTTTGTATCAAAACATATATACCACTATGGGATACTTACTTACTTACTTACTTAAGTGGCGCTACAGTGGCCGCTCTAATTAGCCTGGTCCTTATCTAACTGCCTCCAGTTGCGCACTCCAAGTTGGTTGAGGTCGGTTTCTACTTGTGCGCGCCACTTAAGGCGAGGTATTTTTCTACTGCGTCCGACGTCTGGCTGGGAATCGAAAAATCGTTCTACATGTCCTAGCCATCTTAAACGTCCAATGCTAGGGTCATGTCGCTGTACAGCTCGTATAGTTCTTGGTTGAATCTTCGTCTCTATAGCCCGTCAACGCAAACGGGGTCGAAGATTTTTCGAAGAATTATCCTCTCAAATCAACTTGGTATTGAATGTGTCGGTGAGGTCGTTTCCGACCCTGATGGCGCAGCGAGAATTCTCCATCGTCATACTACACAAACGTACGAGTTTGGGCGGTATACCAAAACTAGACATGGCTCTATAAATGCTGTCGTATGCGGCCTTGAAATCGATGAACAGGTGGTGATTATCGAATTGGACTTCTTGGGTTTTTTCCAGGACCTGACGAAGTGTTAAGATTTGATCGGTTATGGACTTTCCTGGCCTAAGACCACACTGATAAGGGCCGATCAGGTTGTTGGTAAACAGTTTCAGGCGTTTACATTTTACGGTAGATAGGATTTTGAAGGCGATTTTGATTAGACTTATGCCTCTGTAGTTGGCGCAGTTTATAGGGTCTCCTTTTTTGTGGATCCGACCAGACTCGGCTTATGAGTTGGGGGATGTTACTTACCAAGTCATCTCCGCCGGCTTTATTAAGCTCGGCGGGAAGGAAGTCATTTCCGGCAGCATTACTAAGCTTCAGTTTAGATATTGCTATCCTCACTTCACTTAGGTCGGGTGGTTGGCAGTTCTCGCTGTCGTTGCCAATATTGAAAAGTTCGTTCTGCCTGACAGCGGAATGTTGTTCGTCATCGCCGTTTAACAGTCTGCAGAAGTAGTTCTTCCATATCATCAGCATCGATTGTGTCTCAGCTACGATATTTCCTTGTTCATCATGACACGATTCTGTTCGAGCCTTGTATCCTTGGCTTTGACGTTTTACACTTTGGTGAAAATTGCGAACATCGTTCCTGGAGTGGCACCTCTCTATATCCTCGATCGCGCGCTTTAATTGCTCTCTTAATAAGAATCAGATTTTATATCATTTTGCAAAAAAAACTTCATAGACACGAAATATAGATATTGAGACTGTCTAAATATGTTGTTCAGCCACTTTCTTTAAATTTCTTACAATTTGGCCAAAAACTACATTTTTATAAATAATGGAGCCTGGCGTGTGTACCAAGTTTCATAATTCTATCTCACAATGTTATGCCTGAAATCTGGTTACTAACAGACGGCCGGACGGGTGAATAGATATGGCTAAATCGACTCTGCTAGCAAATCTATATATACTTTAAGTTTTATCTATGTAGCTATATTATTTCTTTGTGTAACAAACTATTTACATATCAAAACTAATATATTCCTATCGGATAGGGCATAAAATGTTTTTGTTTTTCTTTACAAATAACGAGTACCCACGAAGGTGTGCTTGTATGGCCGGTCACTAAATTTTTCATCACACAAGGATAATATGAAAGTATTGCTTCCAAGTATTAGACAAAAAATTATCCCTAATCTATATGATTTTCAAAAAATTACATTTTGTTTGCTGTAAAACGTTATTTTCCACCACAGCAATAATCAACTAGCTCCATACATTCGGGTTAATAAGAAAACCTCGTAACTATATTTTTGATTAAAAATACTTTTTTTTATATGTTATGTTATGTTATGTTATAGAAACTCGGCAGGCTCACGGTTATGGAAAACCTTGTAGCTCCTTAATATCTTTAAATCGTAAATAACTAATTATTTAAATTTCAAAAACCTGTCAGCAAACCACATAACTCCAAGGGTAGAATGACAAAAAGCTCAAAACTCCAGAAAAATATATATATACATAGTCGTATAAAAGAAGCAGTTTTTCTACGAAAACCTGCGATTTTATTATTAATTTTGGATATAAAATAACACCGTTAACCAAAGAACTAAGATAGGTAAGAAACATTCGTTGTTCTTGTAAAATTTCAAATTTTGGAGTTACGAGGTTTTCTATTAAGCCAAAGATATTATAGTGATAAACATTCCACTTAAATCAAGCTAAATAAATCATTGTATACATCTCACAGCAAAATGTATATCCCTTCAATATTTCTATCGTCCGCTTATCCCATAAGGTTTTGTGATCTGACGTAGATAATTGAATTAAAAACTTTTCCCGAAAAAAACTTTACACACGCCTTAAAAAAGAAACAGTTGTTGTTGAGGTATGCAACTTCTGATGCTTTCATCTCCTCTTTTGCGTGTGTCAGCTTTTTTAAATCCAATTAAATTTAATGAAGAGAATTCGATGTTATGAAAACCGAATTATAATTGCGGGATATTACTCGTACACCGAACCAAAACCACCAATCCATTTTAATCATATAAGAATATTGGAAACTTTGTGTATTGGAGTGAGAGTGAATCAATAATAAACTCCTTTTCCCGTTCATTTTCCTAATTTAATCAGCGCCCCAGCTTGTTGATACGTTAACACCAAAACTTAAACAATCTCGCATTCATCATAAATTTTAAGTAAAAATATTGGTAGCGGTTTTGCCACAAGGAAGACGGATCGGTTGGTACACGCACACGAACTGACATCAAAAGGACGAGGAATGGAGTGAGCAGTAACCACAATCTGGTCAATAAGATTGTAAATTAATTTGGAAGGGTGGTAAATGGATGGAAAAAAAATTGTTTTCTACAGCCACGACCAGTCGGTCCATTAGATACCTCTTAGGTAATCCTGTCTTGTATGTCAGAGATGAGGCGCCTTGTGGACCATTTGCATTTTAATTTGGCTCAAGTTTCGAATTTGGTAAAAGCCTAAAATTGTAAAGTTTACCATCGAATGTCGGGGTACAGGCAGCGCTATCCATTAAATGTTCAATTGGACGCAGGAGTAGGCGGAACTTGAAGTTAACTTGGGCACGTAAGTGAAACGAGAAACTTGCTCTTCAATACGGGAATTTTATATTACAAAGCATTAGAATTGAAGAAAGCAGTTTACATTGAAATGAAAGTTTCTGCGTACGCATAACTGTAGTCGAATAAATTTAGGAGATTTATAAATAGGTACTGAAGTGAATGACGAGTACTATGGTTGCGTACATATTAGCCTTTTAAATAAGCACTAATGCGTGTTTCTTCGAACCGTGAAAATAAAATTGAGCCGTTTAATTGTTTGTTGTAGATTTAGAAAGCACGTTCAAATGAATACCGAAGTAGCTACACATCATGGAATGACGAAGTTGAACTTTGATGTATAAATTGAGGGTAATTGAAGTAAATTTAATTTTCTAAACGTGGTTTGTGTTACTAACTCGAATAGATTTAATTTTTTTATTTGTATCTAGTAATAGGGATTATTTTATAGCATATGTAAACGATAGTTTAGCATACGGTATTAAGTATTGGGTTTTATTCTTGTAGAGGCTAAGGTTACTATTACAGCTCTTCTTTTTGTGTTTCATCTGTTTCTAGTCCATTGGTACATAAGACGTATAATAGGTAACGTGACTTTCTGTCACGTTACCTATTGGGTGTTGTAGAACGAGGGCAGACTCTGATTGGCTTATCTACACATCAGGTGCTTATTTTTTACCTCCAAGTGGTAACCATCGGGTACTGGATTCATCCAACCGGATTTGACTTGCTAAACAATAAGCGCGAGTGTTGATAACACGACGAAAAACAGCAACACTATAAACAGCCAGGTCAGAATGGCGAACCTAGACAAGCTGCTTCGAAGTATTCGGACAACAGGTTGTCCAGGAATTTCAAGGGTTAGTCAGGCCCCTTGAACGGAGATGGTGGCGGATGAACCGAAAGGCCAACGGCAGCGCTCAATCCCGTAGTGGATACTGATGGCCCCGTGTTCTAGGGGTATCTAATAAATTGGAAATGGCCCTCCAGGTTGGGGTTGTGCTTTGGGTTAACTACCCATCCATTTAAAAAACCATTGTTACGAAGCAACCAATAGTCTCGGAAAGGACTGATTTTATTGTTGACGACACGGCTAAACGTAAAAATGACAACGACGTTCGCACCTGCACCTGGAATGTGAGAACATTAAACAGAGGTGCAAGCGAACAACTAGCGGAAGCCCTAAACTGCTACAAAGCAGACATTACTGCCATCCATGAAATACAATGGAATGGGCCAGGCAAAAAGAGGGTGAAAAACTGTGACATCCACACGGACGGTGTTATAGTGAGCAGAAACAGCGACTATTCGGATGCGGATTTGTTATAAGTGCCAGACTTAGGCAAGAAGTCTTATGTTTCCAAGACATTAGCGAATGCATTGCAACGATCCGCATCCAAATTCCGCAGCCCAAATTCGCTAACATTAGCCTTATATGCGCTCACGCACCAACGGAGGAAAAAGATGATAAAGCTAAGGACTATTTCTATGAAGTCCTTGACAAAATCTATGAGCGACTAACGAAGTACGATGTTAAAATCGTGCTGGGAGATTTTTACGCAAAGGTAGGAAGAGAAGACATCTTAAGCAGTATTGTCGGAAAACATAGCCTACACGACAACACGTCTGGTAACGTACTTAGGCTAATTGACTTCGCTACGAAACGAAATGCCACTATAGCCAGCACACGGTTTCCTCACCTCGATATTTATAGGGGGATCAACGAACGGTCAATCAAATTGATCATATAGCGATAGACAACGCCACAACAATCCAGAAATACTGTAAAATAAATGTAATGTCGAAAGACTGCAAACGCAAGAGACCGCCAAGACCTACGCGCAAGGCGTATCCCTAAACCTCTCGATTAACACCATACCACCAGCATCGAATGTCGAAGAACTATGGCAACGATGCAAACAAGCCATTAGATCAGCCGCAACTGATATGCTAGGTTTCTCGCGCTTACCAGCCAGAAACCCCTGGTTTGATGAGGAATGCCGACAGATGATCGCAGCCAATAACGAGGCCTACAAGGCTAAGCTGCAGGTGAAGACGAGAGCTGCCGTTGAGCTCTATAGGCAGAGCAGAAGGGAAGAACACCGGCTTTTTAGAAAGAAGAAAGAAGAGGAAGAAAAGCGCGCGATCGAGGATGTAGAGAGGTGCCACTCCAGGAATGATGTTCTCAAGTTTTACCAAAGTGTAAAACGTCAAAGCCGGGTATACAAGGCTCGAACAGAAACCTGTCGGGATGAACAAGTAAATATCGTAGTTGAGACACAGTCGATGCTCAGGATATGGAAGAACCACTTCAGCAGACTGTTAAACGGCGATGACGAACAACATTTCGCTGTCAGGCAGATCGAACCATTCAATATTGGCAACGTCAGCGAAAGCAGCCAACCATCCGACCTGAGTGAAGTGAGGATATCAATATCTAAGCTGAAGCTGAATAAGGCTACCGGAAATGACGACCTTTCCGCTGAGCTTTATAAAGTCGGCAGAGATGACTTGGTAAGAAACATCCACCAAATTCTATTTGCCGTAATATGTGAATGCCTGTAACCGTTTACCAACAACCTGATCGGCCCTTATCAGTGTGGTTTTAGGTCAAGAAAGTCCACAACCGATCAAATTTTCACACTTCGGCAGATCCTGGAAAAAGCCCAAGAAGTCCAAATCGATACCCACCACCTATTCATTGATTTCAAAGCCGCAAACGACAGCATTTATAGAGACGAACTATAGAGAGCCATGTCTAGTTATGGTATACCGCCCAAACTCGTCCGTTGGTGTAGGTTGACGATGGAGAATTCTCTCTGCTCCATCAGGATCGGAAACTACTTCACTTGCACGTTCGATACCAAAAAAGGATTAAGGCAAGGCGATGTGCTGTCATGTGACTTCTTCAATCTGATTCTAGAGAGGATAGCGCAAACCTCACGAGCCAACACCAGAGGCACAATTTTCCAAAAATCTGTTCAACTACTAGCATACGCTGACGATATTGACATCATTGGTAGGACCCAACGTGATGTCATAGCCACGTTTGCTAGTATAGAGACGGAAGCGGCAAAAATGGGTTTAGCAGTAAATGAGGGCAAGACGAAGTATATGCTGTCAACACGAAAGGACACACAACATCGACGAATTGGACAGAACGTCACCATTGACAGATATAACTTTGAGGTAGTACGGGACTTTATCTATCTCGGTTCCGCTATTAACTTTGACAACAACATCTCTTCAGAAATTAAACGAAGAATTACTTTTGCCAACCGTAGTTTCTTCGGGCTAAAAACGCAATTCAGTATTAAAGCCCTCACTCGAACTACTAAGGAGATCTTATATAAGACCCTGATCATCCCAGTCCGGACTGTCTCAAAAGCTGATGAAGAAATCCTTGGACGATTTGAGAGGAAAATTCTTCGACAAATCTTCGGTCCCGTTTGCGTTGACGGGCCATGGAGACGAAGAATCAACCAAGATCTATACGAGCTGTACAGCGACATGCCCCTGGTCAAAAAACTCCGCATTGGACGTTTAAGATGGCTATGACATGTAGAACGAATGGACACCAATACTCCGGCTCGCAGAGTCTTCGATTCCCAGCCAGACTACGGACGCAGTAGAGGAAGACCTCGCCTTAAGTGGCGCGCACAAGTATAAACCGACCTCAACCAACTTGGAGTGCGTAACTGGAGGCAGTTAGCTAAGGACCGGGCTAATTGGAGAGGCATGTTGGTTGAGGCCCAGGTTCATTCCGGACTGTAACGTCACTTAAGTAAGTGACTTTCTGTCTTATTGTTTTATTCTCTATCTGACTGTGGTATATTAGTTAGGGTAGGCATAATATGAAGTATATGGATATAACTATGATCGAAAGCCGAGTAGATCAATACATGTCTATTCTTCCAACTGCCTGTCTGTACGTCAATAGTTTTTTGGCCTTCATTTTAAAGCGATACTAAGGAATGAACTTTTTGTTTCTTCTAGCTGAAAAACTATGAAACAATTTCAAATAAGGTTGTAGAATACGCCTTTCCCCTCGTCGTCCTGTGAGAAACCATCACATCATCTTATAGGCTCTGTAAAGTAGTGTGTTGGCTGGCTGGTGCAACAAGGATAAGAACCAAAATTAATATTGGCACATTACATGGAATAAAGAATTTCGTATGCATATCGCGGGCCCTATTTCAGATATCAAGTCCATCATCTAAATACCCAAATAAGTAAACTTATCTCAGAATATCGAAATAAAGTATGAAATGCCATTTCGGTACATAGTTAAGGTAGTCAAAACTAATCCTTTCTCAAAAATTCTGTCAACACCTTTTTTTACAGATATTGTGAAACCAAATACACTTGCATCAACTTTTTCAAATAATCATGTTGTGTCAAGTATGCTTTGGTGACCAAGTAACGAACAACGAAGTAAGTAATACCATTCAAAACTTTCTAACCAAATACCTTCTTCTTTGTATCTAACCGAAGATGATATTGAATTCTTTATTAATAATTTAAAAATAAAAAAACTGGAGATCTAGATTTGATAATAAAATATATAAATCAAGCTGCTTCCTAAAAATGGAATCAAATTTAAAACAGTTCTTATACCTATAATAAAGACGGGCAAGGCCGGTGAAAATCCTGAAAGCTACAGGTCAATAAACTTACATAGCAATCTGAGCTAAATTGAGAGTAATCTTACAAATGCGATAAAAATATTGGAAAAATGTTATAACACCAATAAAAATATTAACTTCAAAAACCAAGCTTCTGACTGAATTCTGCAGCACTCGAGATACACCAATTTAAGGGTGGTATGTGCATATACAAGATTTACCCTATCTTGCCAGAGAGAGGCAAGATAGAAAGAACCTGGTAGCTAAGATGTTATATATTTATACCATATCCCATAGGGGTATAATAGTTTTGATACATAGTTTGTAACATAGTGAAATAAATAAGCTAGGTATACCTCGAAGTATATGGATCGACTCAGAATCGCTAGCTGAGTCGATTAAGCCATGTCTGTCTGTCCGTCCGTGAGTCCGTCCGTCAGTCCGTCAGTAGGTAACCGGTTCTTGGGCCTTAAATTTTAAGCTAGGATAATGAAATTTGTTATCCTTGTACGTACTGTACAATAAATTCTCTGAACAATATGTTGCGACAATTTCAATTTTAATATTTCTTTGACATAAAACCCACATTTTAGGGATATTAATCTAAAGAATGGGATGGGATAGTGCATAAAATGATGCACATAGTGGATTGTAGCCTTTTCATATTTTTTTTTTTAATAATTTGCAGGCTCTCAAGGGGTTATGAATACCCTTTTAATGTTTTCCCACAGTACGAGCGTTTTTTTACAAGGGGATGAAGAGAGTGATAGGAAAGATTTTGGATATAGTGGAGACTGAACTCCATGGGTGGTGTCCGAACTAATTTCGGGGAGTCACTGTTTCTTGTGTACGTTAATTTCAATGGCTTAGCCTTATTCCTGATGTCTTAAGCTTTGACCTATTGGATCAATAAACAATGTGAGCAAGTTGTGTCAGCGAAGGAGAGAGCAGTTATTTAATGGTGAACAGATCAAACCGATATATCAAATATCGGTTTCCACCAACAGTGGCAGTTACAAAGATTGCCTCCAACGAAAGAGTAACTAACAACATTCTAGTAATTCCCTCCAATAATCAGAACTGATGAATCACTAGCTACAATGCGTCCAATTATTCGCTTGAATGTTTCCAGGAAATTCAACATTAAAGAGCGCACCCTAAGAAAATTAGAAATTGAAATGTAAAAAAACGCAAATGGAATTCCACCTATACACTTAAACTTGCTTCCGTTTGCTCAACTGGAGACCCGCTTAGTTATTTAAACTTTCAACAATCGAGAGCTGATGTCCTGAACATTTTCAAGGAAAGCCTAGTTCAATTCATCTACAAGAGTACGCAGTATACAGTTAGAAAGAACAAGTCCACACATCTGTGCCGCAAAATGAAATGGAGAATACAGTCTTCGAATCAGAAGCATCAATGCATATGGTATCCAACATCAACACCAGCCAATCTTCTTCTTCTCCAAAACTTTAGTTCGGGCCCGCTGAACTAACTTAACTCTGTTCAATGACCTGTAATCCGCATTATTCCATCCACTTACTACAAGGCTGCAACATTTGGCACAGCGAAGACTTTTGATTTATTTGTATCAAATACAAATATCCCAAAGGGATATATTAGTTTTGATACATAGTTTGTTACAATAGTTTTGTCTGTCCATCCGTCCTAGCTAGGACTAAGAAAGTTAGTACACGTGCTCGCTGCTGCACCCAAATTTTGTAAATAATTATGTAATAATTTTTTTTAGAGGTATAGAACTTCGAGTTGAAATAAAATACAAAAAAAATCGTCTTAATGTCCAACACTTTGGCTTTATTAGAAGAACCATTTTATGCTATTATTGTTTAAATATGATGGGCATATGGCCACCGCGGCTGCTTCGAATAAAGCCAAGTTTAGAAGTCCCCTTTTCAACCACTTTTTCGAGCATTTTAGGCAGTATGTCGGCAATAACCCCGCGTATGTTGGCTTCCAAGTCCCCTAACATTTCTGGTTTGTTAGCGTAGACGAGCGACTTCACATATCCATAAAGAAAGTAATCCAATGGTGTCAAATCACACGATCTTGGTGGCCAATTGGCAGCTTCATTCCGCGAAATTATGCTCCCATCGAATGTTTCCTTCAATAAATCGATTGTGACGTGCGCTGTGTGGCATTTAGAACCACATATCATCCACACTCATGTCATCCAATTCGGGAACAAAATAGTCGTTTATCATGTCTCTATACCGGTTTCCATTAACGGTAACTGACTCTACAGCATAATTTCGGGAGAAGTATGGGTCAATGAATCCACCAGCCCATAGAGCACACCAAACAGTCAGTTTTTGTGGATGTATGTAATGACGTCTCAAAGGTCTCAAAGGTATCAAAGGTCTCAAAGGTCTCATTTGGATTCTCTTAACTTCATACGTCGCATTTTTGCTTGTTGAGGTAGCCATTCAACCAAAAACGAGCCTCATCACTGAAAAAAATGTTGAGATGAAAATCAGCATCGAGATCAATTTCATTTTCGTCCCATACACCAAAATAACGACACATTGCAATTGTAAGGTAGTAAGCCAAGATCTTTGCGCAAAATCTTCTGTAAAATTGACGGCACATGATCTGCAAATGTGTTTTATCACATAGAGTAAGCGTAGTGGGAAAACAATCCATGGTTAACCGCATTAATTGCTCCGACTTCGCGAAATAAACCATTATTTTCGAAATAAATTCGCACGATTTACAAGCATTGTTCACTTGTAAATCTGTTTATGATGAAATTGCAAACCAAACTGAACAAAAATGAAAGTTGCTCGATTTGAATACAAAATGTCTATTCGAAAAACCAACCTCTAAAAAAAACACCCTTTACGAAATAAATGTATGCATTTATTTATTAAAGAAATTATAATGTTCGAAGAGGATCGGAGAAATCATTCCTAGAATCCTTGCATTCACGCCCGATAAGACATCAAGTTTCATCTCGTAGACAACGTCATGAACAATGCAATTCCAAAATGTTTGTTACAGAACAAGCAATCAATGCAACGAACTTTCAAAAGACGTATTTCCACTATTCCGCTATGCGAATCGTTTCTTAGCCTATCCCATTCTATCCTTAAGATTAATATCCCCAAAATGTGGGCTTCATGGGGATGAGATATAGAAAATGGCATTGTCAGAACATATTCTTTAGCCAGTTTACCGAAATCTTTCACGATTCGACAAAAAAACATTAAAATGATCTAAGGACAACATGTTCACATCGACTTTTTTTTTTAAATTATACAATACAAAACGTCCACAACAAGTGAGAGTACAAAAAAAAATAATTTAAGAGTACAAATGAAAAATAGGAGCACAAATGAAAAATAGGAACTTCAAACCTTCATACCACTTTTAGCTTGTTCAATTTTCACAATGGAGACAAACCACCTTTGACAAAGTTAGAAAAATGTATTTTCTACGAAATAAATTAGGAAACTTTTTTTCTAAATACCTATAGTTTAGGAGTTGCAGTTGATTTACTGTGCAACATGAACCCTTTTATGTCTGTGAAATTTTGAAAGAGTATGTTAAGTCAACATAAGCGAACTTTCTGTTTTGCAAGTGGTAGTAATCTACAATGTAAGAGCGGGCTTTTCATTTTATCCCCCTTTTAAAAGGATGTTGTGTTACAAAAGTAAACAAGTTTTCATAACCATTTATGTTTCATTGATCATACTATTATTTCGATAAAACAGCTTGTGTTAGCTAAATTTCTTAAGTCTTAAAACTTGAAATTTTACGTTTTAACAGAAACACATACCTACATTGAAATAATTCGCGTGATTTTTTTTTGTATTTTTGGCTTCTTGTTGCATTTAAAACGAGCGTTTTAAACTTTCTCTTTCACAGCGAGTTACTTTGATGTTTTTAACCATTTGGCCAAAATACAAGTTAAGGATGTCCTTGAAGAGGACTCCAAAACAAAACGCGAACGCGTACCCGAAGGCACGCCCACTGTTCGACTTACGAATAAAAGACCGGCTTACTAGTATGCACGTTTATTCTACTATACAAAACAGCTGAGTGGTTATTAGTTCAACTTAAAACTAAACTAAATGATAATTGTTTCCCGTTAGAAAACCTCTGGTCCCACGATGTGTAATGCTGACACGCCCAAATAGCTCACGCCACACGTATCCGGTCGCGACGGCATATATGCAACACGGTCCCAATGTACCAGGACTGTGGGAACATGTTCAACATGAAAATGATGTGTCAGCGAATCTAATATGGTTCGCTGGCATGCACTTATCTCGTGGGCCAAGTGGATCGTGTTAACTGCTCCCCTTTTAAATATCTACGTCCCGTAGATCAGTGACGTTGGTGTCAGGGTTCTTGACCTATTGTACACGTCCTCGTTGTACCATATACGTTTCTCCATCAGGAAATTGAATAGCCGGGATGTCGAGTTTTTGGCGAGCCTTCCACCAGATAAGGGAGATGATCGAAATTACGAATATTGCAGCGAATGTAAGGAAAGAAGATAGTAACTGCCCCTTAAGTTTAAGACAAAAATAGTGTCGTCTTCGATGAGTTCAATCACTTCCTTTTTGTTGGTACGGTAGAGCCAGTTTGCAGGACCACCTTTAAGCAATCTAACTATGCAGTTCTCTTCTGGAATTGTTTCCAACATAAACTCCTTGCACACCATCGTATTACTTATAGAGAGCCAATTGCCTATCATACCATATGTTTCCTTGTGATTTACGAGCATCCTGCCATAGGCTAGGTCGATTTGTTCCCCGTTCATTATCGATGCCCTAGTTTGCAGCAGGTTGTATTCTTCGTGGCCCACCTTTGGTATAGAGAGAACGTATAGGATCATTGAATTATTTGTAAAGACCGATGTGGTTCCGTATTCTATAGCCTCGGTTTCGTATGGTAATGTTTTAATATTGCTGACAATGCTGCCGAATTCCTCCTTATCGAGTAGGTTGCTGTTTACTATGCCATTCTTGCCATCTGACATGCGCGTACTATATCATTAAATTCCACTTTGATCACCAGCACCTCGTTCAGGATGTCCTGATCCATTGTTCCAGTAATAGTATCTTTAATCCCGTTGCTGACCTTGCTGATGGCCAGGTTGATTTTCTGCTTTATTTCTTGGGTAATGCCGAAAAGCTTTTCGTTGGCCTTATACTGGTGGTTGTCGTTGGTGACTATTCGTTGTTCGCTATCGAGAAGAGTTTTCCGAGAAGAGATTCAGCGACCCACTTCCATGCAGTTCCTATCCAATCAATGGATCTCGTCTTCCGTGAGGGGTTGTTCTTCAGCAGGCGGATGCGGTCCTTTATCTGCAGCAAATGGAGTTCGATGATTATTCTCGTGTCTTGACATTGGACGTTGGTGCTCAACGTCCAACGTGTCTTGGTGCGCCGGATACCTTCCCTAGCATAAGTTCAAAGCGGGCTAGGTCGATTACATGCTCCAATTTGAAACTCCCGTCGACGATCCATCCTTTCCTTCCTTGAATGGGACTATGGGTGACTTGTACTCGAAGATTTGGAGACCCTGTGTGGCGCTCGCTAGGCAGATGAGTCTGTAAAAATAATCGCTCTTGGTTGTGGCTTCTATATGTTAGTAATGTAATGATGATGTTCATATCGTAAGGATGTACTAGTAAATATTTTAGTGCTTAATGATAGTTAACCAATTTTTCCTAACTATAGTTTGTAAGATTGTTAGTAGGAATTATTAAATTGGTTACAATTTTAGTGCAATTTTCTGGTATCTACCCCCTCCTTTTTCTTTTTTCTTATACCCTATCCCATAGGGGTATATTAGTTTTGATATATAGTTTGTAACATAGAGAAATAATTGAGCTAGAATGATGAAATTTGGTACACGTGCTTGTTGTTGCTCCCAGTAGAACAAGTGTAAACATTTTTTAAATACGCCCGCTGCCACGCCAAGTATGAACAACATATCTAGACAATCATAATGTGTATATTTTGTTCATACATAGTTTTTTTTCACGCCCACTTTATGTGGGCGTTTTTATTAAATGCCATTTTTCGGAAAATTTTTAAACATTTCGAAAAAAATGAGGATATGATATATCATTTTAAGCCAGAAAAACCTTATTTAAGGCCAAACCATTTGAGATTTTTAAAAAGTGTCTGAAGAAGATGTTAAGACAATCCTAATGCTTATATTTCGTCTATACAAAGTTTTTTGCCAGGCCTACTTTTTGTAGGCGTTTTCCGTAAATAAACATTTTTCGGTAAAATTTCAAACATTTCGAAGAAAAATTGATGCAAAATAATTGGCTTTGGTAATACAAACATTACCGAACGGCTGTCTTAGAAACTCGCATTTGCCGTTCATGGTTGAGAATGTGGTTTTCGGTACGTCAGATTTTTTCATTGGAATCTGGTGGAATCCGGAAGTAAGATCCAGTGTAGTGAAAAAACTTTGCATTGCCTAGGCTAGCAACCTTGGCATTTTTATGGGGTAAGCATCAGAATGGAATGGGGTAAGCATCAGGTGTCGTCACAAGGTTTAGACGCTTATAGTCAATGACCATACGATATTGCTTTTCCCCGGAAGGTTTGGGTTTCTTTGGGACGACCCAAATTGGGGAGTTGTATTGGCTTTTTGAATTACGAATAATGTCTTCTGTCAACAATTCTTTTATTTCTTTTTCTACTTCCTTTCTCATATATGCGACCCTCGATCTCTTTGAAATTCGCAAGAATTGCATTCACCGCACTGTTGAGCTCGGTCAAGGCTTTACTAAGTTATCTATATTTAAGTATATTTTAATAATATAAATTTGTCAAAGAAATTAAGGAAAAATTTGAAAGTACTTATTTTTTCTTTTTTAATGGTCGATATAATTAGCTGTTTATTCTGGAAGGGTAGATATAACACGTTTTAACTATTTGCAATGTATTATATAATTTAACAAGTTGCAAGTAATTCTTAAGGTTTCCACTTAAGGTTTTCCTTTCGTTTAATCAATTATAGTCACTCACATCACACAAATCATTGTTCTCTTTTAAATTTGTCTCTTGTTGCTATTTTTTTATGTTAAGGATGTCCTTGAAGAGTACTCAAAAAAAACAGCGAACGCGTGCCAGAAGGCACGCCCACTTTTCGACTTACGATTAAACGACCGGTTTACTAGTATGCGCGTTTATTCCACTATACAAGACAACTGAGTGCTTATAAGTTCAACTTAAAACTAAACTAAATGATAATTGTTTCCCGTTAGGAAACTTCTGGTAGCACACGTATCCGGTCGCGACGGCATATATGCAACACGATCCCAATGCAGTGTGGGAGCATGTTGAAACATGAAAATGATCTGTCAACGAATCTAATATGGTTCGCTGGCATGCACTTATCTCGTAGGCCAAATGTATCATGTTAACTTCCATAATAATATATATTTTGATTAATGATGCTAAAAATAATAATAAAACAGTTGAAATATTTTTATAGACGGACAGACGGACAGACGGACAGACGGACAGACGGACAGACGGACAGACGGACAGACGGACAGACGGACAGACGGACAGACGGACAGACGGACAGACGGACAGACGGACAGACGGACGGAATTCAAAAAAAAACATTTTTTGAGTTCTGCTATCATTGTAATGTTAGAATCAATCAAAATCTCACATCCGAAAATTTTTACGAAGACAGTATCTTACTTTACTTTACTTTTTAATTCATTTTTTTATTTACTTAAAATATTAACTTAATATTAGACAAAAATGCTTAAATCTAACTTATCAATTATATATCTACTTAATCTAACTTATCGGCCCATAGCGGGCGCTGTAAGCTTATAACTAACATTTTTCTTTTGCTTTTCAGCTTAAATTTGTCATTTGTTTTTTATTATTAATATTAAGACATTTAATTGATTTTTCAAAGAAAAAATTAAAATTTTAAACAGTAACATTTTTTTTTGTTTTATATAAAAACTTAATCTAGACTAAAACTAACTTAAACTACTTAAGACTAGTTAAAGCTAACTAACACTACTTAAGACTACTTAACTACTTAAACCTAACTTAATTATAATCGGGGTGGCAAGAACTCGTTGCATATGCCCCGAGGGTTTGCCATCCCGATTGCGTCATTGGGTCCAGCAAGCATTTATGAAACCATATTAAATAAAATATGGTGCATTAGCCCACCCCCAGAACTTGTACCTAAATTTAATTTACTTAAGTACTAAGTACTTCTCAGCGTCGGTCCTATCGCGATCCGATACCGCCGTGCTAAAGCGGAGGAGCTCCGGAGCATTGTCGACGTAACCGTCGCGGATTAGCCGCTTGTCCCGCGCGTCACGGTAGCGATGGTATAAAACCGGGATACCGTTCCTGTCTTGTATTAACCCTAACGAATCGATATAAGTGAATGCCTCTGGTGGAATAAAGCCGGACATGAGCGCACTCTCCATGTACATTTCCTTGGGGTAATAAGCCCTGAATATCAGGCTGTTGTCGCTACTCCTCGCCCTTGAGGCGTGCCTTCGAGTCACCTTAATTAGGAAATTGTCAATTCTATTCAACTGAGCCCCATTGTATAGAACCTCGTTGCGATATTATTTTATGTACTCGGAGTCCGGCGTTCGGTACAATCCTAAGCAGGATCGGAGTCAACGCCTCTTAAACAGCCGTATCCTTTCCATGTAGGATGGTAATACATTGAACCACACGGGACAACCGTAAGCGATGATCGGCCTTATGAGGGCCATGTAGCAAATGACTTTCACCCTTGAATCAAGTTGACTGCTATGAAACAAAAAGACAGTATTTTTCTCCTTATAAGAGAAAGCTAAAAAACAAATCTACATTTATCAGAATTGCTTATGTCTACATAAGCTACTTAAAATATTAATTGTATCCAGGTTGGAAGAGTACAATCCGTTGTGAGAATCATTGAATTTTCCAATTCATTCTTAAGTTAAATATTGCGAACCATCAAATATTTTCATAAACGGCCTGAATAATATATTGTGACCTTGTAATTTCCCATATACGTTTTTAGCTACGCCCCGTTTTTGGGGATCTTTTATTTTAGGATAAAAGGAAACGATTCGCACAGCGGATTGGAACCCATTCATATGTTCTTATCCTCGTTTTGCCTGAATGACACTCTTAGTTAAGAGTTCAAACGTTTATCTCCCATGTATATGTAGTTTCATTAGTCATAACCATCAACCATATAATCATTTTGATTGATTCGTATTGCTCTTCTTTCCAGGACTGAATAGGACGATAATAGCGGATATACATTGACATTCCTTCGGACAAGGCAGTTTTATGGGGCTGCTATGTTTCTAAAATTCTACAAAATGTCTTAACGTGTCAGTTTTATATTAAATCACTTTCTCCAAGAAAAACATATTTTGGTATCATTCACATGAACAAACATCTTAGTACCAATTACGGGTATATTTTCTACTCCGTCTGTACAATGAGTGCATAAAAGCAAAACAATTTCAGTTAAACCATATTATACTAACAGAATTTAGCTGGGAATAGAATGTTGGATCTCAATGCATTCTACATTTTTTAACTTTATCTCATAAAGAGAAAGATATTGTTTTCGTGAAAATTTTCAACCACGAGATTTTAATTGATTCTGACATTACGTTGATAGTGGAACTCAAAAAAGGTTGGTCATAATTCTAGGCCATTTTTTTTGTTTGCTTTTAGCCATGTTATTACTGGTACCTGCCATATAAAAATCGTACATAGCCTCAATTAGGTCGAAAACGGCTCTAACAATTTTGATTAAAGTTCTTATATACTATAACCATATTAGTTCAAACAAAAGTGCATGCCAAGTTTTTTTTCGAGAAAATCTATACAACGGATTTTTGCATATAGGCCATATGAAGAAAATTGTCAATTCCTCGCAAACTATTTGCCAAATTGAATGAAATATAATTTGTATACTACTATTACTGTTTTCATGAGTTCCATATCATTGTTTTTGGCCCAACTATCCCCAAACGCAAATGTCAGTTTTGGCCAATAACGGAAAATCATTATTACTCACATGAACACCGATTACTTTCAATTATGGAATAAACGTTCATATAAACTCATTTCGACATAATTTATACCATTCTAGCATCATTAATCGAAATAAATATTATTGTGTATTTGGGCCAAATTGTTAAAAACGTCAAATTAACTCTGTGAAAGAGAAAGTTTCGTACGACCCAGCCGTGCACCCACCACTAGTTGCACATGTATGTAGTCTACAAAACACATTTTCCTTAGAAGTGATTCAATGACTGTGGAGTAAATCTTCGAAAGGAATGGTTTAGTTCCACAGTAGAAGACATTCTCGCTAGCGTACAGTACAAAAAATGCATTTAATTCTGTATAGGAATGTTTCATTTGAACTTCGTTGAAATAATAAAAGATACATTTTTCTACATTTTTGCTGAAACAGAAAACAAGCAGCCACAACTTCTTCGCAATATTGCACTCGTTGGAGTATCTAATAGCAACAAAAGCCATTGTGTCTATTATATTCTTTCCACAGTAAGGACGCAATGGCCTTTAACCGATCCACCTTACAACGGAGCTCAGTTTTCTCAGTTTCATAGACGAAGAGTGATAACCATTTCGCTGCAACCCTATCCGAGGACAGACTTTTTATGAAACAAAAACAAAAACATGATATAAAAGAACTTTGGAAAAATAATTGCATGCGAATTGGAGAGAATAGTATCTACCTATCAAATTCTCTGAAAGTTATAGTGAACATTATAGTTTCTATTTCGCTTATTGGTTTTGGGAAATCGAAATATCTTGCATTTATATTATTATCGTCCGTCAGCAAATACTGCAGGTGCAAAAAGTCCAAGGTTTGCATTGTGCATTGGGGTACATTAGTGTTGATATATGGGTATTATTTGTCTATATTATATGGGTAGTAAGTTGATTAAGCCATGAGACTAGCCGTCTATACGTCACCGATTTTAAGGACTTCAATTTTGGGCTAGGATTATAAATGAAATATGAGATCCTTGTCCATGCTCTCAGAACACTTCCACATTCACTTTTTGAAAAACGTCCTATTTGGTCAAACATATAAGAATTTTTAAAAAGTGTCTGAACAACATACTATATATTGTATATATTTCAAATGCAAATGAATTATTTCAAATGCGAATTGACGCCATAATCCACTTATTGCCTTATTGCACTAGTACTCATTTATATATTCAGCAAACCCATAATGAATTTTAAGAATTTGCTTAAAAACAGACCCATTTTGTGCATGTTCCATCCATCATATAATTCCGAGGGTGACATTCTTTCTTTCGTAATACCGTATGGCGTTAGTTCACATTTAAATGATAGCTTTAGTTCTCATTTGAAAGTGAGTTAAGGCCATAAATAGATTATGGCGTTGATTCGAATTTGCAAGTAAGGTAACAATTTTATGACGTTATTTCGTATATGCCTTTTTCTATAGATCATTTAGGCCCACGCCCACATTTTGGGAGCATATACAATAAAAAAAACTTTCGTTTTTTGCTGAACCATAAATGATTTCTATAATCTTTCTGCGAAAAATATAGTGACAATTCTATTCAAAGGTTTTAGGCTCATGTGAAGTTAAGATTTCAACAGAAAAGACTTCGTACCCCTGATCGGGGTAAGGATTAGATTAGATTAGATTATGCTCTGAATAATCTTTTACGAATACAATCTTACATTTATTTTTTTCTCTAAATACTTAAAATATTGCCTTCCATACACATAATACTTAAATTACAGGTACGTAATCACAATACAAAAAAATATTTAATACAAAGTCAGCAATTATGATGAGAAAATTAACATGAAATGAGCTAAAACTGTCTTGTGTTGTCACCATGACATGCCGACTTTTAAGCCAAGCCGAAATTGGTAAACCGCTTACTTACAGGTATTTTTGTTAACTCTTGTGCCTGGACCTCTATCTGATTGTTTCGCCATATGATTTATTAAATCATTGATATAAGCAATCCGCTACGCGGATCGTTTAGTACCCTATCCCATCCCATTCTTAAAATAAATATCCCCATAATGTTGACTTTATGGCGATGAAATATAGAAATTGTTATTGTCATAAAATATTGTTCAGACAGTTTATTAAAATCTTGTATGGTTCGATCAAAAGCAACGTTTTTCTCCTGCACATGATATGGCGTAGGGTAAACAAATGGTTTTTGTATGAAAATGCCTCCATAAAGTGGGCGTGGCTAAAAATTATATACAGAAGAAATGTTTACATTACCAAAACCAAAAATGTTGCATCCATTTTTTTTCGAAATTTTCAAAAATTTACCGAAACATGTTTTTTTACGGACGAATATAGACATTAGGATTGTGTAGGTATCTTGTTCAGACATTTTTTCAAAATTCAAGGCCCTAAAACCGGTTACCTACAGATGGACGGACGGGCGGACAGACTGATATGGCTTAATCGACGCAGCTAGTCAGAATCGCTAGCTGAGTCGATCCATTTACTTTGAGGTATATGACAACGACGTATCAAAACTATTATACCCCTATTGGATAGGGTATAAATAACTAGCAGTGATTGAGTGCGCACTTCAAGTTGGTTGAGATCGTGCTGCGGCTGATGTCTGGTGTGCATGTATTGGTGTGGATACGCCATATCAGTTTGGTCTTCTTGGATGCTTTACAGGGTCCGAAAATTGTGAAGACTTAATCACTTGTGAACATTTCTATCTAATCGATAAGGTTTTAGGCGTTCACATAACGGTAGATAAGATCTTGGAGTCGATATGACAGACATTTCTCTCTGTAGTTGTCGCGGTTTAGAGGGTCATCTATAGTACAGATCATAATGACCAATACCACAGGTTTTCATCATTCCTTTACCATCACATCGCATACCATGAGTGGATCTATTGAAAATGTTGAAAAAGTTTATAAGTTTGTGCAGCTTATTTATTTGGTTATTAATATCCTTCTTCACTTCAACTTGTCTCTAAGTTTTACCAATAAGACCTCTACCATCACCGAAAAGTATTGCCAAGTACAACCATTACTTGCTTACAACTAAGGATTTGAATTGTGGCAATAAAGTTTCAAAGAGTGATTGGTTTTTTTAATTTCTAAACTTTCAGCTATAATAGTCAGCAGAAGGTAAAGCAAGGACTTCGCACATCTACTTACATTATCTGATTTTACAATCGAAAATACATTGCTGAATTATTTATAGCCCAAGAATATCATTTTTTAACCAAGTGCACAATTTACGGATGAAATGAACTTCAATAACCATCACTTTTATTGCTACAAGCTTGGCTGCATCCAAGCGTCGTAATAAGTAGGCAGCCACCACTACACACATCCCGTAAGGTAAGGTAAGGCCCCATTTAAATAATAAAATTTTAATGCACAATAAAATCATTGCGCTAATTTCGAAAACTCACTGCGGCCATCAAAAGAAGGTTTTTCCCCTAGCCGGGAGAAGCTTCAAACAGGATTTTACTCGCACCATTGACGACGATTTGTCATAAAGGGCTACGCTTTAAACCCACTCACGAGGAGACCGCTCTTTGTAGAAAGTAAATGTCACAAGTCACACCTTTTATTGTGTGCTTGCGAAGGTTGTGTTGCAAAAAAATGTTAACAAAGTGAACGCATAAATGGCGCCAATTCAAAAAAGCATAAAAGGATTTAACGATTCCCGAGTTATTTTAAGCCACCACGAGGAACATTCCTACTCTGGCGCCACTGAGTAATTTTGTTGTATACACTTTTTGTCCCGTTTTTTGTTTGTTCATTTTGTTGAGCATTATTACTTTTGTTTAATGAAATTTATTTAATAATTTTATGATGGCAATCATAACCCTTCGTTGTCGTTTATATATATATTTTTCTTCCTTTGGATATAATCAACGGTGGGTACATAGTACCTAAATTACTATGATGTTGGCTTAGGCTCTACCAGTTAAGCGTTAAGGGTGCGATTATACCAATTTGGGTGTATTAAAAAGTATACGAAAAGCGTTTATGTGACGCTGTATTATGGCTCGGAAAGGCAAAGGGACTTTCAGCTTCAAAGCCAACCTTAATTTTAAACGTGTAAAATTTATTTTAATGAGTCCGGATATGAGTGGTGAGACGCAAGGACTAGGGTGTGCTACTGCCACAGGCTGTTTAATTCAAATTATCGCGCGTTGCAATTATTTTTGATTTTATCACTGCGAGGATGTTAGTCTTTGCGCAATTTGAGGAGAAAATCGGATTTCAAAGAAAATCATATGACGTTGACGATATTGTATAATGGAAAAGCCTCTTGGAACAAGTTGTTTGGCCTTGCAATGTTAATAAGTGAATGCAATAACATCATGTTAATTTTGCGTTAGAACTTTACAACAATATTTGATCGGGGTTAGAATGAAGGGAAAGAAATTGTTTTGAATTGTATGCTTTTAATTACCAAATTGTATCTGCCCTTCAACGTGTATATATTCTGAAAATTAATCCGTAAAAGTTGATATTAATTTAATTTTTATATACCTACTATCTCAGGCAATGTGCAGATGTTTTCTCGATTGCCTTTTAAAGTGTCCGTTACTTGCAAATGCTTACACTCTTAAATTTTAATAAAATATCAGAACCTGATGAGAGTGTAAGAACTACAAATCGACACCCACCCCTTATTCATTGATTTCTAAGTGGCATACTTACTTCCTTAAGAGGCACTATAGTCCGGAATGAAAATGCTTCTCTCCAATTAACCCGGTCCTTAGCTAACTGACTCCAGTTGTGCACTCCAAGTTGGTTGAGGTCGGTTTCTACTTGTGCGCGCCACTTGAGGAGAGATCTTGCGTCCGAAGTCTGGCTGGGAATTCATTCGTTCTATATTTCCTAGCCATCATAAACGTCCAATGCGTAGTTTTTTGACCAGGGGCATGTCTTTCTACAGCTCGTATAGTTCATGGTTATATCTTCGTTTTCAGAGCCCGTCAACGCAAATTTTCCTCTCGAATCGACCAAGATTTTCTTTATCCGCTTTTGATACGGTCATAGCTTCAGCGCCGTAGAGCAGTATTGAGATGACCAAGGTCTTAAAGTTCGAGTGAGGGTTTTACTACTAATTGGCCTTCTTAGCCCTTAGAAACAGCAGTTGGAAAGAGTAATGTTAATAGCTGGGCCGAGGTAGACAAAGTTCCGTACTACCTCAATCTTTTTAGTCGATGTTGTGTGTTCTTTCGTGTTGACAGTATATACTTAGTCTTACACTCATTTACTGCTAAGTCCATTTTTGCCGCTTCTTTCTCTATACTAGCAAACGTCAAGTTGAGTCCAACCAATGATGTCAATTTCTTCGGCGTATACTAGTAGTTGCACCTATTTTTGGAAAATTGTGCCTCTGATGTTGTCTCCGGATTTTTGTCCTCTAAAGAATCAAATGAAAGAAGTCACATGGGCTTGTCTAAATCCTTTTTTGGTATCGAATGTGTCGGTGAGGACGTTTCCGACCCTGATGGGGCAGCGAAAATTCTCCATCGTCATCCTACATAAACGGACGAGTTTTGGATGATGGTGTGTATCGATTTGGACTTCTTGGGTTTTATTTCATCATCTGCCGAAATGTGAAAATTTGATCGGCTGTGGATTTTCCTGGCCTAAAACCGCACTGATAAAGGCAGATCGGGTTGTTGGTATACGGTTTCAGTCGTTCACATTTTACGGCAGTAGGGAACTTGTAGGCGATGTTGAAGAGCCCTGTACCTCTCTTATGTCTCCCCTTTTGTGGATCGGGCAAACGATGCTGAGGTTCCATTCTTCAGGTGTACTGTCTGACCAGAGTTGGTGGATGTTACTTCCCAAGTCATCTCCGCCGGTCTTATATAAAGCGGGAAGATCGTCATTTCCGGCAGTTGAGTTTAGATATCGCTATCCTCACTTCACTCAGGTCGGGTAGTTGGCAGTTTTCGCTGTCGTTGACAACATTGGTTGGTTCGTTAGCTGTCTGCAGAAGTGGTTCTTCCATATCCTCAGCATCGATTGTGTCTCAACTACGATGTTCTTGTTCAACACCTTGTTCATCTCGACAGGATTCTGTTCGAGCCTTGTATCCTTGGGTTTGACATTTTAAACTTTTATAGAACTTGCAAACATCGTTCCTGGAGTGGCACCTCTTTATCTCCTCGATCGCACGCTTTTCTGGCTCTTTTTTTCTTCTTTCTGAAAAGCCGTTGTTCTTCCCTTCTTCTTTGCCTATGATCGATGCCTATGATCGATGGCAACTCTCGTCTTCACCTGCAGATTAGATTCGTAGGTGTCGCTCTTGGCAGCGAGAAACCTATCAGTTGCGGCTGACCTAATGGCTTATTGGCATCGTTGCCATTGTTGTTCGACATTCGAAGCCGGTGGTATGGTGTTAATCGAGATCTGGAGACACACAATATGTTGGTTGATCTGGAGACACACATGTCCTTTAATGGATATCTAGGTGTGAAAACCGTGTGCTGGCTATAGTGGCATTTCGCTTTGTAGCGAAGTTACAACTGTAATAGTATTAAACATAAGCATTAATCTGTGTATAACACCAAAGTCGAAAGATATCACTGTTAAAGCATGTTCTATGTACATTTTCGTTATCGTATTTTATTATTCCCATAAGATTATGCTTGAAGGAACATTTTAATATCGAGATTAGGACAGTTGCATTAAAGCCTCCAAAAGAAACACATCCTTTCAACAATTGTTTGATTTGTTTCGTTCTGTTCATCTTACAACTAATCAGAAGTGGGATAAATGTACTTAAACCCTGTTAGTGCACTTTTTTTTTGGTTTTATTTGTCAGTTCATGAAAATTAATTTAAAGTGAAGTAATTTTGCATAGTGTACGCACAACTTTAATTTATTGGTGAATGATAAATTCAAAAAATTGTAACTTTAAAATAAGATTACAGAACACGCATCAACATTTTTGGTGATTGCGTCTGTAACTCAGCTTAAAGAAAAACAAACCGAAATAAATTTGCCGACAACTGGATTAAAATCAGCACTGAAAATTTGATTGGAGGAGTCCATTGCGTAGCTCACAATTGTCCAACTGGAGGAATCAGCGTTGAAGAGAGTACATCAGCGATTGTAGAGGAGAATAGGCAGATAACGTAGCAGTTGGTGACCTGACGAGAAGTGGTGAGAAGAAAGGAGGAAATTCGTGGATTACAGAGAAGATTGGCCGAATTCAATAGCCCAGTGAAATCAACATCGCAATCAGAGTGTGTTACTTTTTCACTTTCAAACTCATTTTTTATTTACTTAAAATATTAACATACTACTAGACAAAAATTCTTAAATCTAACTTATCAATAACTGGTTTACTTAATCTAACTTATCGGCCCTTAGTGGGCGCTGTAAGCTTATATTTATCTGTTTTATTTTGCCTTTAGGCTTAGATTTGTCGGTTTTTTGGTTTTATATTTAATTTTAATTTAGAAAGAAAAAATTGAAAACTTTGTTTAGTGACTTTTTTTGTTTTATATAAATGCTTATTCTAGATTATATAAAACTTAAGACTACTTAAACTACTTAAGCCTAACTTAAGACTACTTAAACCTAACTTCAGACTACTTAACTACTTAAACCTAACTTAATTATAATCGGGGTGGCGAGCCCTCGTTGCGCATGCCCCGAGGTGTCGCCATCCTGATTGCGTCTTTCGGTCCCACGACAGCCTGCGTTCAACCATATTGTACGCCAATATGGTGCACAAGCCCTGCCCCAGACCTTGTTCCTAATTTAAAATCTTACCTATGGAGTTGGACTAAGAGTCCGCAAAGTCCTGAGGAAGTGCAGAATCACCTTCCTCATATAACCACCAGAATTCAGTGCGCTTTTTTGCAGCATCGATCCTATCGCGATCCGATACCGCCGTGCTAAAGCGGAGGAGCTCCGGAGCATTGTCGACGTACCCGTCGCGGATTAGCCCTTTATCCCGCGCGTCACGATAGCGGTGGTATAAAACCGGGATACCTTTCCTGTCTTGTACTAACCCTAAAGAATCGATGTAAATGAATGCCTCTAGTGGAATAAAGCCCGATATGAGCTCTCCATGTATAAATCATTGGGATAATAAGCGGCAAAGATCAGGCTGTTGTCGCTAGCCATCGCCCTTGCAGCGTGCCTTCGAGTCACCTTAATTAGGAAATTGTCAATTCTATTCAACTGATCCCCATTGTATAGAACCTCGTTGCGATAATGTTTTATGTACTCGGAGTCCGGCGTTCGGTACAATTCTAAGCAGGATCGGAGACAACGTCTCTCAAACAGCCGTATCCTTTCCATGTAGGATGGTGATACATTGAACCACACGGGACAACCGTAAGCGATGATCGGCCTTATGAGGGCCATGTAGCAAATGACTTTCACCCTTGAATCAAGTTGACTGCTATGAAACAATCTTCTCGTTAGAGCATAAGCCCCCCTAGCCCTGGCCAGACAAGCATCCACAATTTTATTAAAATATAGAAACTTGTCAAGCCAGATGCCAAGGTATTTGACTTCACTTCTCACCGCCAACGGCTGTCCATGCTGTCCCATGATACAACATTTTTTCCAGTTTTTTCTGGTATCGTAAGAAGCTCTCTGCACTGGGGTCCTGAACAGAATTGTTTCGGTTTTTTGGAAATTCATCCTAAATTTCCAATCATCGCAGTATCCCTTAATGTGATCGAAGTCACGTTGCAAAAGTGTGTTGATGACCTCGATTTTCGGACCTGATCTGTACGCCACTAGATCATCTGCGTACGCTATAGCGTGTCTGAGAGAACCTACAAGATCACTTGTATAAATGTTAAACAATATCGGGGAGTTCACCGCCCCCTGTTGTAAACCGTTTTTAATTTGACAATGAACTTCTTTCCCATTAGCATTTCAGAAATCATATATAGCATGGGTTTACGCATGCCCAGTCTGGTCAGCTTGTAGAAAAGCCCCTCTAACCATATGGTGTCGAAGGCCTTCTCATGAATGGTATCATGCCTCGCTCGAAAACCGAACTGATTATCCGGAATAATTTTGTTTTCCTCAACCCACTTAAGCAGAGCTCTATTGACTATCTTCTCGAATACCTTGCTTACATTCGGCAGAAGGCTTATTGACCGAAGATTTGCAGGATTTGTTTTGTCCTTGTCCTTTTTGGGGATAGGATGTACCACCGCCGTTTTCCAGTGAACCGGATAATTTGCATTATTCAGTGCATTGTTAAACAGGGTGGTGAAGATATCGACTGCTTCTATTGGCAGGTGTCTCAATACGACGTTTGGGACACCGTCTTCTCCTGCCGACTTTTTATTTTTCAATGATACCAAGATGTCCAGGAGTTCATCTTTTTGCACGAACAGCATATCAGAGTGTGTTAGTTTTAGAGATATTGAAGATTCGCTTCCAACATTTTCGGATGAAGATAACTTTCCTGTAACGAGATGGATCAAGGCCTTTGAATAATCAAAATTTATATACAAATTTGATGACTCTAGGTGCCTTTTTATGCTCAACGATTGCTTAAAAGAACAGCAAAATTATTCCTGAGATCAGCATTGTGCAAATTCTGGAATGAATTAAAGGTCGCTTTGCTCAGCGAATTTAATCAGCATACAACAGCTTCTGACGTCCACAACGCATTACGCAATCGTAAAAAACTGAAAGAAGAAAACTACCAACAACACTTGATTAGCATGCAGGAAATCGCCAATGCAGCTAATGTTGAGGCACAAGACGTGATCAATTCCATTGTTAAGGGTATACATGATTCAATGGTTAATAAACAACTTCTGCTTACAGCCAATTCTCTCTCTGAACTTAAAATTACTCTAAGGAAGTACGAAAAAAATAAAACCAGAGCTCCTGCAAACATCAAGTTACATTAAACTAACAACGCATTCAAAAGAAAATGTGCCAGTGCGAATCAAATCCGGTATGAAATGTTATTTTGTTACGTATGACACATAGCCACCAATTTTCCAAAGCCGCGGAGAGAAAGAAGGTCTTGTTTTCGATGTGGGAAAACGGGACATCTTATCAAAGATTGCCCGCAATCAACAACAGTGCTGATGCTTCAAAAGAGTGAAATAGTAAACACACAGCCGTCGTTCATAGACGACTTTCAAGGTGTTTTTCAATATGAGTTCATAAACAACGAATCTGAAGCAGCTAGTTCAACTTTAAATGCGATGACAATTATTGACACTGGGAGTCCCATTAGCTTCGTCCATCACATATGTGCCAACATATGTGATGACATCTATAAAAAAAAACCCGCCGCATGATTTTATGAGTATCAACAATAGCAAATTGATTATTTAAGGTAAGGTGTTTTGTAAAACCAATATTGATAAAATGCATGTATATTTAGTCTTTATGTAGTTAATTATGATACAATGAAGAATGTGATTATATTAGGTAGAGATTTTTTTTTACAGAAAAACTAATATTAAGTTGACTCTTGAAAGAGAAGAGTTAAGTTCTGTTGAGAAAAAAAAAATAATTCAGATTATGTTAATGAAATTAGTGAAACTCTTAATGTTGATTCAAGTTTTGCCAACGATGTAATAAGCTTACCGATGAATAAACATTTAAAGCATGATGAGAAAATTAATATTACAAATTTACTAACTAGAGGTGTCTCAAACAATAGTGATTTAAATGAAGTTTTTTGGTAATAAGTGCAATGCATTGGTTATGAGATTAGAATTATTTTAACTGACGCGAATAAGGTTTTTAATTGTGCTCCAAGATGGCTTCCATATGCGCACAAGCTAAAATTACAGAATCTTCTAAACGATCTTATTGCAAATAAAATTATTCGTGAAAGCAACTCACCTTTTGCATCGCCGATAGTTTAAGTAAGAAAAAAATCTGCTGAGCCACGGCTGTGCATTGACTTTCGTCAACTCAATAATATTACTGTGAAGGACAACTTTCCACTTCCTTTAATTGAACTTGAAAAGTGCATTTCATCACGTGAAGATGTCCACAGATTCTGTTAAATATACGTCTTTTGTAACACCATTAGGACAGCTTGAGTTTTCGGGCATGCCATTCGTGCTCAAAAATGTATTTCAAAGATACATTTATTAAATTTTCAAAAACCTTATTAGATCGGAAAGCTTTTAATTTTATAGATAACCTTTTTGTTGCATCCGAAACAAAGGAGGAGCATTTTGCAATCTTAGAAGAGGATATGGAGGTAGTGCAAATGAACAATTTACAATTTCGTTTAGACAAACCTTTATTTATGGCAGAAAAAATAACTTACCTAGGATATGAAATTTCTGGGAATGGAGTAGGCCTAAATGCTGACCGGTTACGTGCAGTAAGAGAATTTCCTGCACCAACGACTGTTAAATCTTTACATTCGTTTTCGTTAATCGTTAAGTTCATTAAAGATTTTTCCATTATTTCAAAACCTTTATATGACCTCTTAAAGAAGGAAGCAGTCTTTATTTTTGGTGAAAATTAATTGTTAGTATTTGAGAAGTTGAAGAAATTGCTCTTGAGTACACTATTACTTAGCATATACAATCCGGCAGACACCGAGTTGCATTGTTACTTCAGCTTCAGGATGATAAAGTTCTTCATCCAATATTCTTATTTTTCTTAGCGCGCCTCAGCTCAAGAATCAAAATATCATTCCTACGAGCTAGAAACCTTGGCCATCGTGTATGCTTTAAGACGCTTTAGAATTTACTTATCGGGTATTTGGTTCAAGATCATTACTGATTGTAAGTCGTTGACCCTTACGCTTAGGAAAATACTTTTAAATCCGAGAATTTCACGGTGGGCCTTAGAGCTTCCAAATTTTGAGCACTCTATGGAACACAGAGATGGCAAAATAAGGGTCATATTAATGTGCTCAGCAGATGTCACAATATTCTTGTTATCGAACCAGAGTCATTTTAATTTGCACTTGCTGCATCGAAAGAAAAAGATAAAGTCATCAAACGACTTGCAGAAAAGCTTGAAGAAAGAGAAAGTCCCTGCTACGAGTTGATAAATGGCCTGGTGTATCGCAAGCTCAATGGCAAAGTTTTATTTTATGTTCCAGCACAAATGGAGAGGAATGTCATACAGATGCACCATGATGCCTTATGCCACGTTGGTGTGGAGAAATGTTATGATTTTTTAAAGAAAACATATTGGTTTCCTTTTATGAAATCAAAAATTAAAGGCTACATAAGCACTTGTTTAAATTGCATAGGTGCATAGAGAGGGGAGATTGTATAATATTCCAAAAGGTGGTAAGATTTGAAAGAATTCACACTGACCATTATGGGCCTCTACCTTCATCAGTGCGTAATACTAAGAAACATACATATATTTATAGTTGTTGACGTATTCTCTAAGTATACAAAGCTTTACCCAGTCAAATGTACAAGTATTAAAGAGGTCCTTAAATGCTTATAATCGTGTTTTTATAACTATAGTAAGCCCACTCGAATAGTTTCGGATTGAGGCACCTGCTTTACGTCTGCGAGACGGCACCCGCTGAGTGGACAAAGCATCTTAATAAAGTTATATAATATGTTTTATTTCGTGATAATTTTTTTACAAAGCCTGTGACCGCACGCTTAACAATGTAGATAACAAGAGTACTGGATTTGGTCCGAACGTTTTACTTTTTGGTGTTTGTCAGAAAGGTGCCGTTCAAGACAAAATTCGTGAGCATTTGGAACAAAGTGCTATCACAAAAGAACCAATAAATTTAGAGTCTGCTAGAAAGGAAGCACAGTCAAATATCATTCGCATTCAGGAAACAAAAAAAGTAGATTTTGACAAACGAAATAAAGCACCATACTCTTTTACAGTTGGTGATTATGTTATGATAAAATTGTGATTGTGATTGTGAATACTTCTGGTATTAATACAAAACTTATAGCTAAATATAAACGTCCTTATCGAATTGCAAAATGTTTAAAAAATGATAGATATCTGATAAAGGATAAAGGATTGAAACCTTCAAATTTCAAGAGTTCTGTATTAAGGAGTAGCTTATCCAGAGAATATGAAACCGTATAGAATGCCATAAAATATAAATTGACAAACTCGGATCGCTCTCAGAATTTCATTTACTTTCAATTTTCTTATGATGAAATTTAAATATTATTTGAAGAATAATATGTAATCCTTGCGAACATCGAAACATGTAATATGTTTGAGTTATCATGTCGTTGTTATAGTTAATTTTAAAATTAAAAAGATGTAAAACGTCAATGTGTGTGCATGTGATAAATCGAGGACGATTTGTTGTTAGGATGGCCGAGCTTTAAGAAGCCTCGATAGTCACTCATTGGTTTTGTCAAAGAGTTCGTTTTCCTCCGTTGAGGCGTGAGTGTATATAAGACTTATGTTGGCGAATTAGTTCTTGATGCGGATAGTTACAATGCGTTCGCTAATGTCTTGGAAACATAAGACTTCTTGCCTAAGTCTGGCACTTATAACAAATCCGCATCCGAATAGTCACTGTTTCTGCTCACTATAACACGGTCCGTAGTAGATGCCATAGTTTTTCATGCTCTGTTTGCCAGGCCTATCGTGTTTCCTTGATGGCAGTGTCTGCTTTGTAACAGCTTAGGGCTTCCGCTAGTTGTACGCTTGCACCTCTCCTGTTAAATGTTCTCACTTTCCAGGTGCAGATACGAACCTGTTTTTCCTCTTTTTTTCGTTTAGCAGAGTCGTCATCAATAAAATCCGTCCCTTCCGACGCCATCTGATTTGCCCCTGAAGGTTAAAAAGGTTGGAGATTAAAAATAAGCGATGTGTAGCCAGAGTTACAAGCACTTGGCATGGCCTAGTTAAAACCAGTCAGAGTCTACCCTCATTCTAAAACTCCCAACCATTAACCAATGTGGGCTTTATGGACATGAAATATAAAAAATTGCATTGTCACAACATGTCTGGCTGTGCAAACAAAAAATTAAGACATGGAGCAGGGAATACAAATTCGTAAGAAGAGGCTCCCAAAAAGTGGGCGTACGTGAAAATGATATTGCCATTGTGGAAGTTTTTGGTTTACATTTTTTGTTCGATTTTTTTTTTAATATTTGTACAAAACTCGTTTATTTGCTTAAATGGGTTCCTTTAAGTGGGTGTGGCAAAAAAACTTTGTATAAACGAAATACAGAAAATCAGATTATTTAAATATCTTATCCAGATAGTTTTTTATTTAAATTCTTAATTGTGTGACCAAAAGAATCCTTTGTCCCAAAATTTTGCGTAGCAGTGAGTAAGTAGACTTGATATTTTTTTTACATATGAGCTGTAGCCTTGAACAAGGATCCTATATGCCAAACTTCATTTTCATAGCTCAAAATTTAGGAGCTTAAGAAATCGTTGAAGGACGGACGGATGGATGGACGAATAGACTTAAAGATGGGATGGGATAGGGTATTAAACGATCCGCACAGCGGATTGTAGTCTTCTCATATGTTTATACGCTATCCCATAGGTGTATATTAGTTTTGATACATAGTTTGTAACATAGAGAAATAATTTAGATAGATATGCCTTTAAGTATATTGATCGACTCAGAAACGCTAGCTGAGTCGATTAAGCCATGTCTGTCTTTCCGTTCTTCCGTCCGTCTGTAGGTAACCGGAAGTTGAGTCCTTAATTTTGAGCTAGGAAACTGAAATTTGTTACATGTGATCCTTGTACGTGCTGTTCGAACATGTGTGAAACCAACATATCAGGTGCATATAAATCGGGTTGAACGCACACAAAAGTCTTTTCCGAGATATTGCCTTCGTCACTTTAATTGGTCAGAATATTAAACTTTAAAGTCCTTTGAAACGAGAAGAAATATTTAAGAGTTTTTTATATACAGTTATATAGTCTGCTTGTTGTAATAACAATGGTAGACTTAAAAAAATAAACAAAATTTTCACGCTCCTTTTTAGAAAAATCTAGCCAAACCGTAATATGTTTTGAAAAAGTGTCTTACCATTTTACCTAGACAATCCTAATGTCTATTCTTCGTCTATACAAAGTTTTATGACACGCCCACTTTTTGGGGGCAGTTTTAGTAAAAATCGATTTTTGGTAAAAATAAAACATATCAAAAAAAATTTAGATGCAAAATATTAGTTTCACTAGAATAAACATTTCCTCTACATATCATTTTAACCCACGCCCTCTTTTGGAGGCGTTTCCTTGCAAAAACTATTTCTGTACATTATCTCGTAGCATAACCAGGCGGTTTTTGTCGAACTATAAAATATTTTGATAAACTGTCTGAACAATATGTTGTGACATTGAGATTTTCTATATTTTATCGCCATATAGCCCACTTTTTAGGTACATTAATTTTAAGGATGGGATGGGATAGGGTTCAAAACAATCCACACAGTGGATTGTAGCCTTCTAAAATGTTTTTTATTCGCCGTTCAGAAAGGCTTTTACAAATTACAATTTTTTAATAAATCTAATAAATTATGACGTTAGAATTTTAATCTATGTGCTAACAAATAAAAATAATAAAAAGTATAAATAAATAATCGATATTTAATAATTCAACGACGTCTATTACACCGTTTCGACGCCTTATTTCTGTGTTCCTCACTCTCTAAACAATTATCAGGTTAAACAACTTTCTTTCCATCTTGGTTTGGTTATAGTTTGTAACTCATATGTCATTAAGGGTAAAATAGTGGAGTCAAATACGTATTTTGTGTCATCTTTTAAATTTGATTCGAATAGTTGTTTCATATTCCAAAATTGTCCCCAACTATTGGTGATGTGTCTATTTGATTCTTTTTTCTCTTGGCTTGTGAATGAATTAACTTGACCTAAATAAATATAGTCTTCGACATTGGATCTCCTTGTCTTACTCCTCTTTATACCCTATCCCATAGGGGTATATTCGTTTGATACCTAGTTTGTAACATAGAGAAATAATTTAGCCATATATACCTCAAAGTGTATGGATCGACTCAGAGTCGCTAGGTGAGTCGATTAAGCCACGTCTATCTGCCTGTCCGTCTGTAGGTCACCTGTTTTAAGGCCTTACATTTTTTTTATAATGAAATTTGGTGTTGTTGGAAATGTGTTCATTATACGTGCTGTTTGAACAAGTGTAAAAATTCTCAAAATCCACCAAACTGCCAAACCCACTTTTTAGAAAACCGTTATTTTGACCAAACGGTAGCGAATTTTGAAAAAGTGACTGAACACCATATATAGTCAATCCGAAGACCTATATATTTTGTCCATATGTTGTTTTTTTTCCTCACCCACTTTTTGAGGGCGCTTTCAGTAAAAGACTTTTTTCGGTAAATCTTAAAATATTAAAAAAGAAAGCATTTGATGCAAAATTTTTTGGGTTTGATAAAAAATATATTTCGTCCATACATCATTTAAGCCCAAGCCTACTTTTTGGACTACTAATACTACCTAACTACCTAACACTACCTAATAGTATAACCAGGCGAAAAACGTTGTTTTTTGTCGAACCATAAATGATTTTGAACAAAATGCTGTGACAATGTCCATTTTAATATTTCTGTGTCATAAAGACCACATTTTATGGATATTAATTTTAAGGATGGATGGGATAGGATATAAAACGATCCACACAGTGGATTGCATTCTCTTCACATGTTTATACACTAGCCCATATTGGTACATTAGTTTTGACATTAAGTTTGTAACATAGAGAAATAGTTTCGCTAGATATACCTCAAAGTATATCGATCAACTCAGAATCGCTAGCTGAATCAATCTAGCCATGCATGTCCTTCCGTCCGTCCATCCGTCCGTCTGTGTGTGACCGATTTTAGGGCCTCAAATTTTGAACAACATATCAAAATCAGACAATCCTAATGTCTGTATATCGTTTGTACAAAGCTTTTTTGCCGTGCAGACTTTTTGGCAGCGTTTTCAGTAAAAACCGGAAATATTTTTAACATTTGGAAAAAAATGTTGATGCAACATCATTGGATATGGCAATATAAACATTTCATTGATATATCATTTTAACCCTAGCCCACTTTTTGGAGGCATTTTCATACTAAAACCATTTGTTTACACTATCTCATAGCATATCCAGGCAAAAAACGTCGTTTTTCGTCGAACCATAAAAGATTTTAATAAACTGTCTGAACAATATGATCTGACAATGACATCTATATTTCTATATTTCATCGCCATAATTTCGGGTAACTCATTTTAAGGATGGGATGAGGGATGATATATATATATATAATAAAATAAAAATACATACATATGAGACGGCTACACTCCTGCTAAGCCAAACGCTGCGGGTTCAAGCCCCAGATTCGGCAGCATTTGTTTTCTACGAAAATTGCCAGCTTATCTGTGGCCACCTGTGCGATAATATGATAATATAAATCTATGTCTCCTCCTCTGTGCCACGTAGGTTAATGTTATATGTATTTCCTTCTATGTATCTATCTGTCTCTCTCTCTCTTGTACTAATGTCTTGATCTGTCCCAACCGATGGCCTCAGTCGCCAGTGCTGTTACGTATCTGTAGTTCGTTGCATTCATGTGTGAAGTGTTGTGATGTCAATGTCAATGTCAATGTCGATATGTATATATTCTTCAATGTTCTTATAAAGATGGGATTGATTCTTTGATTCGTCAGCGCTGTCCATATTTTGTCATGTTCTAATGCTTTACTGAAGTCTATATACAAAAGATAGGTACAATGTTTTTCTTTTAATTCATTAAATTTTTGAATCAGTTGGTTCATTGTCTGTTAGTGGTCTGTTGTTTAGAAACCTTCTCGAAACCCGGATTGTTCGCTTGACTGATTTTTGTCTATTTAGTGCAAATTAGTTGAACATAGTTTATTCTGTTATGACGATCTTGTTCTTATCGCACAAAGACTATAAAATTAGACAAAAGCATAGCCCTTTAAGCTTCAGAGCTTACTAAAATCATAACTCTCCAAATACCATAAGCCATTATTAAGATTATATATTTTTATCAGCAATTACAAGAAGAGTCCCGTAAATATAATGTACCAATAAATGTCTTATCACTTCATGAATTAAAATTGCAACATCTTTATTCTACTGCATCTTAATCCACTTAAGACCGTTTTCCGAGAACACTTAAGAAGGAGATTACCATTTGCAAACTCCAAAGTAATGAAATAATTTTCGCCTTTTCAGATCCTTTCATCGGCCCACTCCGTTATCAAACACTATGCCATCGGCGATAATACCAAGCCATTCACAAATTACTTAAACATGTATAACCAACTCAGCATGGTGCTAATGAAGCATATCAGGCCCAATAAGGAAAACCAGCTAAACAATTGTTCTTCGATGTGAAAAACAGGCGACTATGACTGTAGGGTGGGTATTTAATCACCCACAGCCACTTCATTTTGTCATGCTAGCATATCCTGAGGGGTCATAAAATCAGAATATAAAGGAAACAATTGAAGCAGCAGGATGCTCCTCTTTACTATAGTACAAGAATACTCCATCAATAACTAACGATTGTCTCAATAAAAACGTATATACAGCAGCGAAGCAGGAACGACAACGACTGGACGGAGGACTTTCGCTCAGGGATTTACCCAATGAGTAGGGAGGAAATAGTATAAAAAAACCTAAAAAAAATTCTCCACCACAGTGCCACTATGTACCTCCTAACTGCCATCAATTGCAGCTGAAATTGTGGATCGAGTAGTCATTGCTTCAGTTTATGTCCTTTTTCTAGCTTCAAGGAACACGGTGAGAGATCGCAAGCATATAGACTGAACATGAGCACACATTCTTAAAGTTGTGTTGTTGGTATTGACCTGAATAGAGGATAAAAATGTTTTAGCATAAAGTAAGCTTAAAAGAAGAGTGGGCGAATAAAATAAAGGACATTTGTGGAAGGAGGCAATTCGTCCTTTCTTTAGTTCCTATATCTACTACTTTTTTGTTCGTCTTTCATTTTATGTACCCGAGGATGGACCATCAACGCGAATTAATCCCTGCCACCCTACAGCAGTAGTTGAAGCCGTGATAGACTCTATGGAGCGGGTGGAACAATAAGTCCCGTATAAAATGATGCTTGTGTGTTTTCAGCTTTGAGGGCACGTAGCCACGTTAGAACTACTATCGTCACCACACAAACACATGAGCACACATTAACGATAGAGTGTGGCGGCAGTGGCATTAGGTGTACAGGAAAGGGCATAGTTAGGTCATGTTGACCGTTTTGGAAGGCCAAGTACGGGACATTCAGTGAGCTTATTCCGGGATCCCGGTCAATTTGCCGTCTTTCAGTTTTTGTTGTTTGTATCTGTACACCTTTGCTGTTTGCTGGCGGACCAACATCGCATTCATACATCCCCGCAAATAAGAAAAGAAACAACATAAAGTATATACATCGTGCAAAATTTATTATTTTCCCTGGGGCACAAGTCAAGTGCTTTCCCGGTTCCACTCCTATATGCGCAATAGTCAGGAGGGGGTAGGGGTTAGCTACTGGCGAGTAAACGAGTAAGCGCGATGCATACTTTACACACAAAAAACTTTATTTTTTCCCCAAAAAAGCAAAGAATACACTGACCCATACAAAACCACGTATACATATTCGTGCACATTGAAACTGCGGGCTCTAACAGACTAGACCCCTAATGGAGGTAGAGATGGCGTTGCATGAAAAGATCCCCGTTGTTTCTTTTTCTTTTTTGGTGTGAGTGCACAGCAAATGGGACTTCCTATGCTCACCATATTTTGTGTGCCGCCCTCATTCCGCTGCAGTGGCATGCTGGGCCAATACGTCTCCTTTTGTAACCAGTGCAAGTGCATTTGTGTTGTAACAAGGGAAGAAGATTTTCCGACAGTTCGTAGATTGTTTTCAAGTGTGAAGGATTTTCCTGAATGAGATTTCAGGTGTGAATGCACATTTATAACACACAAATTGGGCTCCTTATGCTCTTCATTGGTTGAATATTGTTTGTTTCAAGGTACAAATGTCGCAAATTGTTCTGGTCTTGTCGAAAATGTGTGGGTTCGGGTTCGGGTGTTTGGTCATGCGGGCATAGTTGTGCTGATCATGCGGAGCGTTTCAAGTTACATTTTGTAAAATGTTATTGAACGCGAAATCAATGAATCTTTTTTTTAAAGGACTTGAATGTGTAGGCAGTCACTTTTTTATACTCTATCCAATAAAAAACAAATAAATAAATAAATTTATGGCGCAACAGGCTCGTTATTACCCAGGGCCTAGCTTTTTTCTCACAACCATTCATGGGTGCGAGTGTACTTCTTGGCACGATGGCGGGACCTCCTGTTTTATTCCGAATCCGAATGGCTAAGTTGAGATAAGCTTTTCATGACAATTGATACTACTCGGATGATTTGTCAGATCATCACGAGAGGAGGGCCAGTGAAAAATCATTTAGGTGTTGCTATGGCTGGGAATCGAACCCAGACCTTCTGCGCGGCAGTTCATCGCACTAACCATCGCGCCACTGAGCCCTTAACTCTATCCAATAGGGGAATATAATATTTTTGACATTAAATTTGTAGCATGGATCGAATCAGAATCGCTAGCTGAGGCCATGTCTGCCTGTTGGTCCGTCCGTCCGTCTGAGTGTCACTGATTGTTGGGCCTTAAATTTTGAGCTAGATTTATGAAATAGGTAAATAGGTAAATAGGTAAATCGTGTAAAAACATTTAAAATCCAAACACTGCCACGCATCCTTTTCAGTAAAATATTGTTTATGTTCAAGATTTAGATACATCGTTTAAACAAGATTCATTGAGTTTTTATCAACGACCACTTTCTGCGAACATTTATAATTGAGATAGGATGGGATAGGATATTCAACGATTCACGGTGCGGATTGTAGCCTTCTCCTATGTAGTTTTTGGTTAATTTAATTTAATCTGAAGGTAAATATGATGAAGGGCAGAAATGATGTTTGTATTGTAGGATTAATATACAGGATAAAATTTATTATTTTCGAAGCTAGGTGAAAAAAAAACTCACTTAAACAACAATATTAAGTATTGTTTTTATTTCATAAATTTTGTTCATACATTCACCTTTATCGAAACATTACCAATTTTTTGCTATTGGTCCCGCTTGACAATGTTATCAATATAAAGATTTAGATCTTTTTATTGCCTGTTTTTCAGATCTTCAAAAATGTCATTTTTTAAGCACGACGCATGTCACCCTTTAGCTACAACGCGTAAATGCCTTTCAAATTTATTTTTGAATGAATACTATTCTGTTTAATCTGTATTTAGCTTGCGGTAACTTTTCTGGTCTTTAACGCAGACTTTTAATGTAGCCCGATAACGGCAACAATTTTATTCGGGGATTCAGCATGTTAAAGTCGTCAATACCGGTCATATTAACAATTTCTTTGTCGCGGTTTTTTATATCAGAATGGGATACAACTTTATATTTTTGACCGGTATTTTCTTTAGAATCCAGTCGGTTTCGCGACTGAGTTATTTTTCATCCGTATGGTATTCAGAATTCATGGGACAGTTTTCACATGGTTTTGGCTCTTTTGGTGTTTTAAATGAACTCCTTAGGGTTATATTTTCTTCATTGAGGTGAAGAATTTCTTTATGAATATCTTCACAGAGCAGTTCGGCATTGTTAAGCCTTGTCCGAAGAACGTCATTTTCGTCCTTAAGGTTCGTATTTTAAATTGAGTCATATATATTTTTGAGAACCAGATGTAGGTTACCTCGTAACTTTTGAACTTTTTCCGAAAGGGTTACAATATTGCAATAATAGGCTCTAACCAGAATCCGTAGAGCCGACCTCCGAAGAAGGTGGATTTTCCAGTGGAACTGAATTGCCACCTGGGGTTTTAAAATTTGTTTGTTTCACTCACTGCATTTTTGTTGTTTTATACGCTTTACATTCGAAGAGTGGGTTTTTGTCTCCTTCTACGACAGGCATACCTTAACCCCGGTATATTCTGATCCCCAGCCCGTATTGGTTCTGATGATGCAATTTTTCTATCACGAATTTAATACTTTTGCCAGGTTACTTTCCATTGATTCTGCTTGCTACGCAACTCATGGGCGGTTATTCCTCATCTCGCCAAGTCCAAAGGTTTCGTTCTTTCTAGTCGACGCAATAAATTATTATCATGCTAAATTTATAGGAGTGTATTGATATGTCCGATTAGTGGGTTTCTATGCTTTCGCAGAGCTTCGATTGTAGGAATTCTGTGATCTGTATAGGTATTGGCGTTTATGCCAAGGTGCTGGGATATTTCTCTAAGCACTTTTTTTTTTAAAGTTTGTACCATAGGTCCACCCCAGCTTGCTTTTATAAAAGCAGATTCACTAGATATGTTGGTCAGTCACTTCTTTTAAATTCTATACTGTTTGGCAAAAAATAATGTTTTTCTATAAAGTGAGCGGATTTTGAAACTTTTTAAAATTCCTAGCTCAAAATTCAAGGCCAAAAATCCGGTGACCTACAGACGACGGACAGACAGACATGGCTTAATCGACTCAGCTAGCGATTCTGACTCGATTTATATACAAACTACGTGTCAAAACTAATATACCCCTATGGGATAGGGTATAAAAGAGTCCTTTTTTATCCTAATCGAAAACTATTATATACCATTTTTAAAGCAATTGAGGAAAGGGACGCAAATAGCGGAGAGTTGGTGGTTCATCCATATAATCTAAAGCGGAATGCTAACAATATGATAATAAACGTAATATCTAATTTAAGAGCTTATCCTAACTATCTATCTATCAAAATTTTGTTTTGCAAAAAAAAAACAATAAATCAGCTATTGGAAACGAAACACGTTTTTCTGTTTTGCTTTGGTATTTATGTTTCGTTTCATTTGGTGTGTGATGCGCCATAAGAAAGTAGGCAAATATCGTCAACGATGTTTGATCGAAACAGTTTTGTTGCATTCGGTATGTGATGCTCGAATACAATAGCGCATATTTTCGACAACTACTTCGAAAATGATAAAACAAAAACGTATGTTTTGCTTCCTTATTTTTTATGTGTGTTGTCTCATAAGGCTGAACACACGCCGGAGCAGTCAAAACGGTTTTAGATGTACAGGCAAGAAGCTATGTTTTTTTTCAACTCACTCCAACCCAAGCACAGTGTAAAAAAAAATTTCTTAGCTTTTCTGTTTCGTTTGGTGTGCGTTAAGACGAAACAAAACTGAATTTGCGACTTCTTCATGTGTTCAATATGTGGTCCGATGCAGACGATGAAGTGAAATACATGAAGAACATGAAGTAGTGGGTTCATCCCTATAATCAAAAACGAGATGCAGAGGACATCATTAAAAACCTGATCGCAGAATTAAGGACTTACCGTGATAAATTGAAAAACTATAAACTTATACGTACACTTCATTTCGGCAGCTACCGCTTTTGGATTATAATTTCATTTGGATGGTCTTTATCTTTGTTATAATATATTGGGCTTTTAGCCTCTTACTCATAGCATAACCAGGCGAAATACTTATATTTTTGTCGAACCATAAGAGATTTTGATAAACTGTCTGAAAAACGTGTTGCGACAGTTACATTTTCTATATTTCATCGCCATAAACCCTACATTTTGGGGATATTTATTTTAGGGATGGGATAGGATAGGGTACTAAACGATTCGCACAGCGAATTATAGTCTTCCCATATGTTTTTGGTTCCATTTCTGTAGTACTTCTTTGGTAAAAAAATCAACTGCAATGGAAGTGACTTTGTTGGGTGTCTCTAAATGTTCTTTACTTGAATTAGTTTTTGATTCGTTTAACGAATGTTGCTGTAGAAAAACATTCAACAGATTCTTTCATCCTAACCAAGTTGTAAACGCCCTGTGCAAATCCAGAAAATGTTTGTTCCTTATTGGGTCCGCGAAAAAACCCTTTCCTAGCTTTGAGGCTCATTGCAGCCTTTGTTCTGACATATTATTTCTGTAACCAAAGACATGTTACAGAGAATGTCAAGAAAATTTGAATCAGCAAACTATTTTCTATTTCATATAAATACCTTCTTCACTCGATTATAGTTTGGTTTGTGAAAATAATGCAAACTTTTCTTTACTCCGTTTATTGAAGCAACACGCAATATCTTGTAGATCTTATATCATTTTAAAATAATTTAAATATACCTTTTTGTTGAAACCACCAGCAAATGTGTCGGGAAGAAACTAGCGTCAAATGAATTTCAATCCTATAAGTTTTTGATATTTAGGTCGTGTGTCATCTGACGTTTTTCACAATTTGGCCAAAATACACAATAATATTTATTTTGATTAATGATGCTAAAAGTTATATAAATAATGTCGAAATGTGATTATACTAACGTTTATTACGTAATTGAAAGTAATCGGTGTCCATGTGAATAATAATAATTATCCGTTAACGGCCAAAACTAAAAATTAAGTTTGGGGATAATTGAGTCAAAACTAATTATTTGGAACTTTTGAAAACATTAATAGTAGTATACAAACTAAATTTCATTCAATTTGGCCAAATAGTTTGCGAGAAAAGGCAATGAACGAAATGCCAATATAGTATAGTCAACCAAAATTCATCACATAGCGATAGACAAGAGGCACGCAACCAGTAGTTTGCATGTCCGAACATTCTGAGGAGCTAACATCGACTCAGACCACTACCTTGTTGCAGCCAAGGTTAGAATGGCGGACATCTACCACGCCACAGCAATCCAGAAATAGCAACGATGTCAACAAGCCATTAGATCAGCCGCAACTGATGTGCTAGGTTTCTCGCGCCCACCAGCAAGAAACCCCTGGTTTGATGAGGAATGTCGACAGATGCTCGCAGCCAAGAACGAGGCCTACAAGGCTAAGCTGCAGGTGAAGACGAGAGCTGCCGTTGAGCTCTATAGGCAGAGAAGAACACCGGCTTTTCAGAAAGAAGAAAAAAGAGCAAGAAAAGCGAGCGATCGAGGATATAGAGAGGTGCCACTCCAGGAACGACGTTCGCAAGTTTTACCAAAGTGTAAAACGTCAAAGCCAAGGATACAAGGCTTGAACAGAATCCTGTCGAGATGAACAAGGAAATATTGAAGTTGAAACACAGTCGATACTGAGGATATGAAAGAACCACTTCTGCAGACTGTTAATCGGCGATGACGAACAACATTCCGCTGTCAGGCAGAACGAACCATTCGATATTGGCAACGACTGCGCGAACTACCAACCACCCGACCTGAGTGAAGTGAGGATAGCAATATCTAAACTGAAGCTTAATAAGGCTGCCGGAAATAACGGACTCCCCGCCGAAATTTAAAAAGCCGGCGTCATCTCCGCCGGTAATTTACATCCACCAACTCAAAAGCCGAATCTTGTCGGAAGAATGTATGCCTGAAGAATGGAACCTCAGCATCGTTTGCCCGATCCACAAAAAAGGAGACACTCTAAACTGCGCCAACTACAGAGGCATAGGTCTCCTCAACATCGCATACAAAATCCTATCTGCCGTTTACCAACAACCTGATCGGCCCTTATCAGTGTGGTTTTAGGCCAGTAAAGTCCACAACCGATAAAATCTTCACACTTCGGCAGATCCTGGAAAAAACCCAAGAAGTCCAAATTGATACCCACCACCTATTCATCGATTTCAAAGCCGCAAACGATAGCATTTATAGAGACGAACTATACAGAGCCATGTCTAGTTTTGGTATACCTCCCAAACTCGTCCGTTTGTGTAGGATGACGACCCTGCTTTATCAGAGTCGGAAACAAGCTCACCAACACATTCGATACCAAAAAAGGATTTAGGCAAGGCGATGCGCTGTCATGTGACTTCTTCAATCTGATTCTTGAGAGGATTGTGCAAAACTCACGAGCCAACAGCAGAGGCACAAATTTCCAAGAATCTGTACAACTACTAGCATACGCCGATGATATTGACATCATTGGTAGGACCCAACGTGATGTCATAGCCACGTTTGCTAGTATAGAGACGGAAGCCGCAAAAATGGGTTTAGCAGTAAATGAGGGCAAGGCGAAGTATATGCTGTCAACACGAAAGGACACACAACATCGACGAATTGGACAGAACGTCACCATTGACAGATATATCTTTGAGGTAGTACGGGACTTTATCTATCTCGGTTCCGCTATTAACTTTGACAACAACATCTCTTCAGAAATTAAACGAAGAATTACTCTTGCCAACCGTAGTTTCTTCGGGCTAAAAACGCAATTCAGTATTAAAGCCCTCACTCGAACTACTAAGGAGATCTTATATAAGACCCTGATCATCCCAGTCCTGCACTACGGCCCTGAAGTATGGACCGTCTCAAAAGCGGATGAAGAAATCTTTGGACGATTTGAGAGGAAAATTCTTCGACAAATCTTCGGTCCCGTTTGCGTTGACGGGCCATGGAGACGAAGATTCAACCAAGAACTATACGAGCTGTACAGCGACATGCCCCTGGTCAAAAAACTCCGCATTGGACGATTAAGATGGCTAGGACATGTAAAACGAATTGACACCAATACTCCGGGTCGCAAAGTCTTCGATTTTTAGCCAGACGTCGGACGGAGTAGAGGAAGACCTCGCCTTAAGTGGCGCGCACAAGTGAAACCGACCTCAACCAACTTTGTGTGCGCAACTGGAGGCAGTTAGCTAAGGACCGGGCTAATTGGAGAGGCATGTTGGTTGAGGCCCAGGTTCATTTCGGACTGCAGCGCCACTTAAGTTAGTAAGTAAAATGAATGATGTGTTATTTCCCCGACACATGTGAAAACTGCGGTAAAGGCAAATAGTCCACGAGTGTGCTTTCCATCTCTCTCACTCCTCAGTGGGTATATCAAATGTTAAGAATTACCCACTGGATAAACTGAGCAAGGTTTTCAGCAGGTTAAAATTTTGATGTCTCTTTTTACCATACTTATGTCTAAAATGATTCACACGGTCTAAGAATGCATACCTTTTTCCCAGAGTACTTTTCCAATTTGAACTCCCTAGATTTTTTTCATTTTGAATAAAGAAAATGGAAAAGACAATAAAATCCCGGTGAGTTCTTATTAGAAAGTGTGCTGAACAACAATGAGAAGTATTAAACACTTATAACAAGTTAACTAGGGATAACAACAAAACGCAACATTATCAAATGAAATAAGTGATTAAGCATACATAGGTAGGTACTCCGTAATACAATGTAACTGGAAATTTCCAGTCTTCCAATATGTGTAAATACCTGTTAAACAATTTCTGATTCGTTCTGCGGTTAGGTGCGATAACTATAATGATGGCATACATCATACATTTTTTGGATGTTTTTTAGTGGATTAAAGTCTCACACTATCGCAAAGCTCGCAAACTACGTTATAATATAGTCAATATTTGCAGTTCCGCCAATCTGTCTATGGCTTCTCCTGCCCAAAATCTTGACAGACTTTTTTCAAACTTCGAATCTATACACAGTTTTTGGTCACAATTCTAGGCCATTTTATTAACGTTACCTACCATACAAAAACTACACTATATGAAAACTACGCAAATTTATTCGAAAAGGGAAAACGGAGAAAATAAAACAAGTTTTTGGATTTAAGCCATGTAAGGAAAATTACTGAATTCTCGCAAACTATTTTGTAAAATCCAATGAAGTTTAATATATATATATATATATATATAATATTTTATGGGTACTTCCCTACAATTTGGAAGTTGGACCATACAAAAGTGTCCCTAGCATATTTTATTAAATGTTGAAAAAATATTTTAATACAATTTTAATTCAATGCAACAGCAAATTTTATACGTACCTTCAAAAAACTCATACAATATCGTTTGATTTTATGAGCGCTCGACATATTTTTTAAAATTTTGACATGAGACTGTTAAATTGAACGAAACCCGAATTTTCATTTAATTAAAAATCAAAGTCATTATTTTCCATTAATCCTTAAAAAAAACAGTCTGGTACAGCTAATGTAGAAAATAGTAGAAATATCTTCTTCCCTTAAGTGTTAAATATGGATTTGGAACTTCTCCAATATTTGGTACAAACTGACACCAGAAACATCATTTTTAATGATTCTGTACTTAATGTAGCCAAATGTTCAGTTATTTCACCTTCTTCATTATTTACTTTATTAACAACGGCACCATATTCATAATATCCGATGTCATATTGGCTGATTGTACTAGGACGTGCAATAATCCAAAAAACAGTATTGAATTTGTCACACGGTCGTGAAATATAGGTTTCTTTAGCTACGTTAATATCCAGTGAAACATAAGGTACGTTTTCTTGAACTCGGGTGGCTCCCTTTTGGATAGCATTTCGGGATACTACCTATGAAAAATACGATCTTTTTGATAAAAATGGTAAATGATGCGCAGTCGGGCAAGTAAGAACAGTCCCTTGGGTTATGAAATGACAGAGTCAGTTTTTTTTTTACTATTAAAGATAAATAATATAAAAAAGGTTTAAATCTATCACGTTTAAGAAACAGGCGCGGCTTCATACTCTCAAAGTTATTAATTTTTACAATTATCGTAATGAAACCTCTTTAAACAGTACATAAACAGTACTGACCGGTGAACTGTTTCAACCAGCGGCTAAGACACGTGCTCCATTCACAAACGCCACGGTGAAACCTAACAAAATGCCCCATTCCCCATTATCTCTACAGCCGATTGCCTTCTGTTTCACAATCTAAACGTCCGCGCAAATACCAAATTTGATTTCTGTATTATTTTCAAGTAGTGAAAGGGGACTGTTTAAAAATGTTTCAATTAATTATTTATCCCAACAGTAAAATTATTTTTTTTTAAAAGATTCTTACTTAATTTTAGTATAATTTGCACATTTTTTGCCTAGTTAGCAACGACAAAGAAACTAAATATTTGTCTTAAGATTTCTAATTCTGGAAATGGGACACTCCAGGGGACTGTGTTTTGAAGTGTTTGAAGTTCATTTAATTAGAGATTACAATTTTAAATTGCTAAATAAACTGGATCGTGTTAAGAATAACGTGTAAATTGCTGTTATTGATACATAAAGTTGAGAAATATAAAGATAATATTTATAAAATTAGCCTGGGACAGCGGTTTTCCAATTAGTGTATAAATGCCCATATATATGCAACAATTCCACAAAATGTTTGTTATTGGCAAGTTTCATTTTTTTTTTGGAATATCATCATGTTATCATCGTGTTTGAATGTTTTTCTCGAACAAGCCGATTATTCCCTTGCATTCGTACACGATAGGTGCTAGTTGTAAAATGGTGTAAAAACAAATTATTATTTTAGACATTTTAATATTTTACAGCTGAATAAATAAAAGCTGCAATTTCTTTTAAATAATAACATCGGAAAATACGAAACACCCTACTGCACAGATTTATGCGTCAACACTTGTCTCTGTGGATACACTCGTCGGGATCAACCATCCTTTCATGTCCGACTTTCGTCGGAAATCTCGGACTGTTTTCCCAATTTCGAGTTAAAATGTTGACGACGTGACGCAATGTAACGTTTCCCCCGACGCACATTTTGCTCTAAAAAAGACGAAATAAAAGAATACATCGCAACATATATCCTTAGATATAAAAAAATGTAATAGCTCCAACAGGCCAAGTATTGGTGTCATGACTTAAAAATTACAATGAAAAAAAGGCGGATATAAAATGTAGAGCATATTATCAAAAAATGTTGAAGGCGAGCGCGCAAGGAGTAATAACGTACGACCAAGTCCTGCACCCACTACTCGTTTATGTGTGTAAGCCTGTTGACCTCTAGCCATCCCAGAACCAAATACTAAAGAATGATACGAATCGCACAAGTGGCCATTACTATTGAAAAGAATAAAAAGTGCATCCAATCCAATTCCCTGTTTACTCCAGCCAGACTCCTTGATTCAGCAAAGCGACATCGTCACAGAATAAAAAAAGAAAAACTACAGAAAAAAGCACTCACACACACCAAGATAAATATGCAGATTGGAATTCCAGCAGGACTCTAAAAAACAAAGCAACAACAGCATTGTGACAAGGAACAAAATAGCTTACAGCATCCACGACAATGGTCAACGATAAAAACATTGAAGCGCAAAAATCCGTTCTCAACCACCACAACTGACGAATCTGTCCGAAATCGGATTTATTTTTCAGGATACCGTCTCTTGCTGATGTCCTGCCGGTCATTTCGGTGTACAGTGTAAAAGAACTAACAAAAGTTGCAGAGTCCATTGGAAGCAGCACACATCGCATAGAATAGTGGAGTACGGTATTGATGCATTGATGTGCAGCTACATGGTGCTGCTCGATTGTAGAACAGGTTCAGATATCATGTGTGTGTGACTGTATTTTTCAGGTAGTAAATATGTGGCATCTTGCAGTAAGGGGTTCACAGGAAGAGTCGGATTGAAATTCGATTTCTATTCTATCCCGGTAGAACATCAGAAGGCACCCGGAGCAGAGTGACTTGGCGGGTGACTAGAAAAGTCTCTCGAACAAATCTATTCCATTGATAGGTAAGTGAATTATTAATTTCGAAAGTTGTTCGAAAACTTGATTTTCAATTTAAAACTCAAGTTGGTCTTTGTTTCTTCTTAAATTGCTTGCATACATGTTTGAAGCGATGTTAAGATTTGTGAGTATCTATATATTTTTGTGTCCCATGATATGTTCCCCAAATGTCTGTACTAATGTATAAACAAAATATACAAGTTTTGAGGGAAACAGACTCGTTATTACCGACGGCCTAGATTTCTCAAAACCATTCATGTGTCTGTGTGTAATTATTGCACGTTGGCGGGACCTCCTGTCTTATGCCCACTCCGATCGGTTAATTTGGGATGAGCTTTTCTTGAAATTATTTCAAAATAGCCTAATCCTTGCATAAATTTAGAAAATAATCTTCGAATGAGATGTTTCGCTTTCGGTGACCGATTTTAAGCTTTATTTTCATTGAGAAAACTATTTGAAAACTTAAGCACGTGTTCACTGATCAACCGGGTAATTTTGCTCGGATGAAAGTTTGCTTTATGAATGGAATATCACCAATCCACCATCAAACTACCAGACCATAGCAGAGGCTACAATGGTCCTAATCATCGCCTACAAGATTTTTGGGTCATATGTTAATGACTAAAAGCATTCATCAACAAAATCATTGGTGTGGCCAGAAATGCCAGTAACTGAGAATGCTAAAAATCCGCAGTGCGAACAGTTGAATACCCTATCCCATTCCAACCTTCAATTAAGCGTAGTCTAAAAATGTGCTTATAGATAAAGACTTTATATAGAGGAAATATCGCAAATGTTACATTCCATTAAACTATGTATTTGCCATATTAAATTCATTGCTCTGTGTTTCCAAGTAAATACTTACATACATACGTTTTTGGTAGTATACGCTAATTTTTAAGTTTTCAGTTTAATAAAGAGTTTCCATTAATACTTTACATTAATACATATGTTATCAAACTTTTCTTTTGTTTGACACGTTTAAATTTTAGCTTCATTTATTAGTCATTTTAACCCAAGCCCATTTTTGTGAGATTTTTTTCTAAAAAGAAACAAATTGTATACCCTACCGCAATGTCAATGTAATAGAAAAACGTTGTTTGTGTCGACCCATAAAAGCTTTTGATAAACTGTCTGAGCAATATATTGTGAGAATATCATTAGCTATGTACTATGTGCTATGTAAAGTTTAGCCACGTCCACTTTTTGGGGATGTTTTATTTAAGGATGAATTGAGATATTAAAGGATATTAAACGATTTGCACAACGGATTGTAGCCTATATGTTTATTTGACAATATGTCTTTGTCAAAGTTATAAGCGGCCGAGGTATTTTTCAATTCAGACGATTTGTTGGCCTCAGTGGCTTGATGATCTGACAAATCACCAGAGGAGTATCAATTGCTTATATCAACTTAGCCATTCGGCGTTGGTATAAAATAGGAGGTCCCGGCATCGTGCAAACAAGTTCACACGCTCAAATGAATTGTTGTTGAGATAAAGCTAAGGCCATCCGACGATGGAGTTATCCTACACAGACAGACGAGTTTCGTCTGTATACCAAAGCCAGACGTAGCTCGGTATAGTTCATATTTATAAATGTTATGGTATACGGCTTTAAAATTGCTGAATAGGTGGATTTCTTGCCGAGGTATATGCCGAAGTGTGAAGATTTGATCAATTGTGTACACTGAGAAGGGTCGAACAGGTTGTTGGTAAATGGGAAATCCCTTTCGCGAAATTCAGGAGATCTATGATTCTATAGTTGGCGCAGTTCAGAGAAACTGATATGTTGTGGAAGTGATTATCTGATATCTTATGATACTAATTTTACTGTGCTAACCCTATCATCACACAAGAAGATACAGATCGTAGTCCGGCTAGCTCATATTCTTTCTCATTCCCTTGAATGTTTTTATGTCATGGCATAGATGCATAGAGGCTTTACTTCTGTACGGCAGCGTCAAACTACTCGTTATTTTACTATGTTGGATGTTAGATCTTTTATGTCCGCTCAGCTATCTACGTAGATGGAAATATCCTCATGTGATATGCCAAATACTCTAGCCGATTCAGCAGCTTCGAGTATGGCTAGGATCTCATTCGATTAGACCCCTGAGCCCACTCCTATTTCATTTTAGACCCATTTGTATAAATTGCTCTTTCAGTGTTATATCCCACACTGTTTGACGACTACTTGGTAATCTGATTGTGTAATGAATGTCAAAATCATGATAGATGCCCCATTCTCATATTGCAAAATATGAAAATAAAATTTCAAAATGTTACTATTACCATAGGGTTGAATATATAGGTTACCCGTCTCTCAAAGACGTGATGCGCTTTTCGCTGATGTGTCATTGATCTAAAGGTCAGTTGGTAAAAGGTTAAATATTGTTTCCAAACTTACTGTGAGGCTGGTGCGCATACTGCATAGCTCCTATTGTATTGCATAAGCCACTAGCCAGAAAAGTGGTGATAGAATACCCCCCTGTACCTCTTGTCGTTGTTTTCGTTTTGGTACAATAGCCAAGTGAGGATACAATTTTTTCTTGCATGTTATGATGTTGTCTTTAAGGAAGTTGTCTACAGTTAAGCAATTCGGATTTCCGTTATCAATTGTCTTAATTTAAGTGGCTCAACCAACATGCCTCTACAATTAGCAAAGTCCTTAGCTATCTGCCTCCAGTTGCGCACTCTAAGTTGGCTGTGGTCGGTTTCTGCATGTGCGCGCCATTTAAGGCAGGGTCTTCCTCTACTGCGCCCGAATTCTGCTGGGAATCGAAAATTCTGCGAGCCGACGTATTGGTGTCCATTCGTTCTACATGTCCTAGAAATTTTAAACGTCCAATGCGGAGTTTTTTTTCCCAAGAGCATGACGCTGTATACAGCTCGTACATTTCTTGGTTGAATCTTCGTCTCCATAGCCCGTCAACGCAAACGGGCACTAAGATTTTCCGAAGAATTTTCCGAAGAATTTTCCTCTTGAATCGACCAACAGCCGCTGATCAGGGTCTTATAAAGGGTCTCCTTAGTAGCCCGAGTGAGGGCTTTATTACTGAATTGTCTTCTCAACCCAAAGAAACAGCGGTTGGAAAAGGTAGTTCATCGTTTAATTTCTGACGGAATGTTGTTGTCAGAGTTGATAGCGAAACCGAGATAGACAAAGTCCCATTCTACCTCATAGTTATATCTGTCATTGGTGATGTTTTGTCCAATTCGTCGATGTTGTCTGTCCTTTCGTGTTGACAGTATTTACTTGGTCTTGTCCTCATTTAGTGCTAAGCCCATTTTTGCCACTTCCTTCTCTAGCAAACGTGGCTATGACATCACGTTGAGTCTTACCATCAATGATGTCAATATTGTCGGCGTATGCTAGTAGTTGCACCGATTTTTGGAAAATCGGGAGTCTTGCATAATCTTCTCAAGAATCAAATTGGAGAAGTCACATGACAGCGCATTGCCTTGCCGAAATCATTTTTTTGGTATCGAATGTATCGGTGAGGTCGTTCTCCATCGTCATTCTACACAAACGGATGAGCCTGGGCGGTATACCAAAACTGAACATGGCTCTGTATAGTTCGTCTCTATAAATGCTATCGTATTCGGCTTTGGAATCGATGAATGGGTGGTGGGTATCGATTTAGACTTCTTGGGGTTTTTCCAGGATCTGCCGAAGTGTGAAAATTTGATCGCTTGCGGACTTTCCTGTCAGGTTGATGGTAAACGGTTTCAGGCGATAGGATCTTGTGGGCGATGTTGAGGAGACGTATGCCTTCGTAGTTGGGGTAGTTAAGAGGGTCTCTTTTTTGGTGGATCAGGCAAATGATGTTGTGGTTCCATTCTTTAGGCATACTTTCATCCGACCAGATTTGGAATATGAGTTGGTGGGTGTTACTTACCAGATTTGTAAAGCGCAGCGGGAAGGCCGTCATTTTCGGCAGCCTTATTAAGCTTGAGTTTATATATTGCTATCATCACTTCACACAGATCTCGGGAGGTTGATTGTTTTCTTAGCGTTGACAACATTGAATTGGTCATTCTGCCTGACAGCAAAATGTTGTTCGTCAACGCCGTTTAACAGCCTGCAGAAGTGGTTCTTCCATATCCTCGGCCTCGAATTTGTCTCAACTACGATAATTTCTTGTTAGTCTCGGAGGATTTTGACCATTTATAATTTTGTTAAACTTTCGAACATCGTTCATGGAGTGGCACCTCTCTATATCCTTGATCGCGTGCTTTTCGTGCTCTTTTTCTTCTTTCTGAAAAGCCGGTTTTCTTCCCTTCTTCTTTGCCTACAGAGCTCAATGGCTGCTCCTTCACCTCTTCACCTGCAGCTTAGCCTTGTAGGCCTCATTCTTGGCCTCGAGCATCTGTCCGTATTTCTCATCAAACCAAAGGTTTCTTGCTGGTGGGCCATAGATCGACTCAGATAGTGGTTCTGAGTCGATCTATATACTTTTAGGTATATGTATGTATCAACTCTAGTATACCCCTAGGTAATAGGGTATAAACATATGAGCAGGCTACAATCTGCTCTACGGATAGGTTAATGCTCTATATCATATATTTGCTCTATCGCGATGAAATATAAAATATGTCATTGTCACGACATAATTGCAAATAGTTGATCAAAATCCTTTATGGTTCGACAAAATAATTTTTTTTTTCCCGGCAAATATTATGGGCTAGGTAGGGTATAACTCAACATCGAAAAAGCTGACCAAACGTCTTTAGTAACGAATCAAATTTCCAGAGAAATTCACATGGTATATCGGAATGAATTAAGAATTAAAATGCAAGCTTTGGTTATTAAGTTGGACATGTTATAGTTAAGTTTTAATAGACACTTTGATGAATAAAGGCCAGAGCAATCTGCTCTGAAAATATGTTTTTGAAGTTCTTGTGTAGATCTTTACTAACTTATGCAAATGGTTTTTTCGAAGCAAAAAGCTTTAAAAAGTTCATATCAACTTAATTAATATTTTGAATGAAAAGTTTGTATACCCTATCCCATAGGGGTATATTAGTTTTGACATTAATATTGTAACATGGAGAAATAATTTCGATCTAGCCATGTCCGTTCGTTCTAATATCTATATCCCGTCTATACAAAGTTTTTGCCAAGCCCACTTTTTGTGGGCACATTTCGTAAAAAACGCTTTTCAGTATAATTTTTAAATATTAAAAAAAAAATTGGAAAACGATCCGCACAGCGGATTGTAGCCTTCTCATATGTTTGTTATTTTTAAATTTTTAGGAAAAGTTTTTTTTTTCGGAAACGCCCCAAAAAGTGGGTGTGCCAAAAAAATTGTCTATTTACTAAATGCAGCTAGTAGATTTTCTAAGTATCTTGTTGAAAAGCTTTTGCAAAATTCCTTACATTTAATTTGGCAAAATAGTTTGCGGGAAAATAAGAATTCTCTTTAAATGACCTAACGGATTTTTGGATTTTGTATAATATTAACTTTTATGGATTTTCTCAAAAAAAAAAACACGGTATGCAATTTTATTGGAACTGATATTCTTATCGTTAGAGCTGTTCTCGCGAAAATTAAGGTTATGTATAATTTTGGATACGAAATTTAAAGAAAATCGGTCAACCGGACAGACGAAAAGTCGCATATTGGAAGGCATATTGCATCCCGAGTGGTATCAGCAATTTTTCATCTAGTCAGAATTTAGCTTCGATAGCTTATGTTTCCTGTGTTAAGGTTATGGAACTTTTTGATTTTTCTTCCGTGTTCGTTTCTTTTATATGAGGTATTGGTAGATTTGGCTAGACTATTACAAAAGCTAATCGTTGCTTAAATGCGTAACTAGATAGATGTTTTATTAACAACGTTTGCATTCATAATTTAATACCATCATGTGGTTATAATACTGGTATACCTGTAGTAGTCACTAGGACATTAACATACAACCCTATGAATGTATGCATTCGTTTGAATTCAAACAAAAGTATTTCCATTTCGAAATGGCTGCAGGTAAAGTGCACCGTAACTTCAATTACCCATTCTCCTACAGTAGGCATAACCATTGAGCTTTTGGAGTCGACAATTTTATATGCAGGAGCTACGGTGGGTTGTGCAGATTTGTCGGTATCCCGTTCTGAACCACCTTACTGCCGGGATTATTACATACAAATCAGGACAAATATCTGAGAGTTGTAATCGACCGTGAAATGATATACAGAGATTAAAGTTAGTCAACATCAATTGGTTCTCATTTTTTTCAGTTATGCATTTTTTTGCTCCATTTTGCAATTCTAAAATAACATTCAACATTGAATACGGATACTCTGTGAACGATATGGCTAAGCATAATTATGGAGGATACTTTGGAATGGATAAATTATTATTGGTATTATTATGAATTTTATCTTCAAAAGGTAAACAAATTACTGCATTTAAAAATTTTATTCAGGCATTTATGATTTCCCTTAACATGTTTTGGAAGTAAAATTCGTAGGGATATAATAGTCCGATGTTATTTTGGTATATGTATAATTGTAAACAAAGTATATGGATCGACTCAGAAACGATACCCGTGTCTGTCCGGCTGTGTGTCACCGATATGATGAAAATTGGTATTATGTATAAATGCTTTTTGTTCGAGGAAGCAAACCATATGCAAACATTTCTAAAATCACGCCACTCCCACGCCTAATTTGTAGAAAAACATTAATTTTGGTTCAACTCATAAAAAATTTAAAACGAATTGGGAGAGCACGTTTCACTGTACCTAAGGGCTGATCAGGTTGTTGGTTACCGTTCACCAATTGTTACGCAGATTGGATCTTGTGGGCGATGTTGAAGAGAAGTATGCCTCCATAGTTTGGGCAGTTAAGAGGTACTCTTATTTGGTGGATCGGGCAAATGATTTTGCGGTTGAATTTTTCAGGCATACCTGAAGTTACCGACTTGGTAATCTCCGCCGGCCTTATAAAGGCGGGAATACCGTCATTTCCATCAGCCTTGTTAAGGTTGAGCTTAGATCAGTATCGACTGTGTCTCAACTACTATATTTCCTTATTCACTTCTATAGGATTCTGTTCGAGCCTTGTATCTTTGGCTTTCACGTTTTACACTTTGGTAAAACTTGCGAACATCATTCTTTTTCTGCACTTTTCTTGCTTGCTTCTTCTTTGCCTATAGAGCTCAATGACAGATATCTCGTTCACCTGCAGCTTAGCGTTGTAGGTCTCGTTCTTGGTTGCGAGCATCTGTCTGTACAGAAATACAGACAGATGCTCGCAGCCAAAACTAAAGGTTTCTTGCTGGTAAGCTCGAAAAACTTAGAACATCAGTTGTGGCTGATCTAATGGCTTATTGGTATCGTTGCCATTGTTGTTCGACATTAGATACTGGTGGTATGATGTTAATCGAGAGTTTAAGGGTTATGCCTTGCGTGTATCGCTACCAGCTTACACAATTTGTATATTCCTGAAAAAATTGTAGGTAATCAAGTCTAATGTTAAAATTCTCAAAAATTGGTAAGCACAAAGTAAATTAACTTTTGTTGTTTATAATTTATATGAACCGTCAAATTAATTTAGAGCAGCAATCTAACAAATTTGAGTTGTTTTAAATCTGAAAATCTTTTTACTTGTTGATTAGTCTTCTATATTTAGTTTGTCCATCAATTCCATGTCGATGTCGATACGATGACGCAATAATATTTATCTCTTTGTTCCACAAACAAAATTCGTTAAAATCTCTCAAATTACATATATCTTACTTTGTTCTTTCAATGAGTTTTAAATAATGATACGTATAAAGTATTCCTGATTCTTAAACCTTACCTATACCTGCAAAAAATGGTCTAAACCAAAATTAGAATAAATATTTTAGTTGGCAGTTGTGATTCAGTATCAAACTAAAATTGCAACAAATCACCCTAGGTTGAGTACCAGATAAATTTCCTGTAAATGTAACGTTTCCAAACGTTTTAAATTTATAATTTATAAACTGAAATCTAAAACTCCAAGGGAATTCCAGACCGAAAAATAGAATTTCTTATAGTATAACAACCACCCTGATTTTCCTTTTCACACCTCAACCCAAAATAATACTCAAATTAAACTCAACCCGCAAACAAATCATATACCAGTTTTCCAACTGCCACACCCTCTTATTAAAAAAAAGTAGTTTTTGGCCAAACCGTTAGATATTTTGAAAAAAAAAGTCTAGAGAACATATTATCCGCCAGCATGCCAAGAGTGATGTAAAGTTAGTAACCAAAAATAGTTTTAATTTGAAACTCTAAACAACCAAGCAGCAACAGTCGCTAGCCCTAGTGCCATTGTAGAAGCATCTGTAGCCATTCAGGAAGAGGCGTAACGTTTGGTCTTATAGTTCGCGAAGGAAATACAAACTAGTACTGTTCACGTACAACCTTGGACAAAATGTAACAAATTTTGGGCCTGTATTGGAAAAATTCTAATGGAAGAGAAGATTCTACCGCGAAATTTATGAACTGTACCAAGGTGTCTTGTATTAGGCCATACCGATCGAACGAACAATAATTCTCCAGTCAAAATAATCTTCAAACCTCACCGTTCAGACTCGAGGCGACAAGGAAGTATAATTTGTTGGGACTGAAGAACTGGCAAGTAAGTTTGTATTAACTTTTAATTGTAAATATCAAAAACATCTAATAGTCAAAAATAACCACATAATTATTCCTTTTCCATTAGATAGGATCGGCACTTGACCTACTATTATCGGATAACTACTAAAAAAACTAAACAAAACCGTGAAAAAAAATTAAAACTTTTGTGTGGTATGGTCCAGTTTTTTATTCATTATTATGCCACAGTTGTACTCCCTTTTGCTCAGCCATTTGAATGAAAAGTCCAGCCAAAGGAAACAACAAGTTGGGTTTACTATGCACCACTTTTGTGAAATGAAAACTTAACTAGTGCACCGGTCGATGGTATGTACCTTATCTAATGGGTACATCCGATCTGTAGATATGCGAATGTAGAGCATATTCACATAACTTGCAAAGTGGGCGGGAAACAGGGATGCTATGTTACTATACGCCACCATACATGCAAACACTTGGCGTTCTCTGGCACTGTTAGGCCCGCTCCGATTCCATGTGTAGTTCTAATCTTGGTTTATTTCGGAATAATAAATTTCATATGCAAATATTTTGTTGCAACAACATGTCCCAGACTTTTTAATGCAAACAGTCTCATCCATATAAACAGCAGTGGTTCTTGAATAGCATCTCCTTGTGGGAAGCGCTGTGATGCCTTTACATTCAGTCATGGGGCTTTGTTTCCTAGTTTGAGGACAGTGTTTGTCTTATTCTTTATTTTACATAGATGGTCATGTGTATATGCAAGGTGAGTCTTGTCATTATTTTCCAAAACTGAAAATTTCGTCGAGAAATATTTGGGCCTAAGCTAATTGTGTATGTTGAAAATTATTTCTAGTGAACATTTTTGTTAAAAAAACAAATAACATATGAGAAGGATACAATCCGCTGTTTGATTCATTTAGTACCCTATCCCATCCCATCCTTAAAATTAGTTGAGGTCGGTTTCTACTTGTGCAGGCCACTTAAAGCAAGGGTTCGTCTACTGCGTCCGGCGTCTGCTGGAAATCGAAGACTCTGCGAGCCGGAGTATTGGTCTCCATTCGTTCTACATGTCCTAGCCATCTTAAACTTTCGGGTAAGTGCTAAATTGCCTTCTTAGCCCGAACGATATGTTGTTGTCAGAGTTAATAGCGGAGCCGCGGTAGACAAAGTCCCGTACTACGTGAAAGTTATATCTGTCAATTGTGACGTTCTGTCCAATTCGTCGATGTTGTGTGTCCTTTCGTGTAGGCAGCATATATTTAGTCTTGCCCTCATATACTGCTTAGAACATATTTGCCGCTTCCTTCATTCTACTAGCAAACTTGGCTATGACATGACTTTGAGTCCTACGGCTGCTAGTAGTTGCACCGATTTTTCAAGACAAATTGAATAAATCACATGACAGTGCATTTTATCTAGTTGAGTTAATCCATTAGGAACTCCGTCATTTCCGGCAGCGTTACTAAGCTTGAGTTTAGATATTGCTATCTTCACTTCATTCAGGTCGGGTGGTTGGCAGTAATCGCTGTCGTTACCACTATTAAGTGATTCCTGATTGCCTGACAGCGGAATGTTGTTCGTCATCGCCTTTTAACAGTCTGCAGAAGTGGTTCTTCCATATCCACCACATCGACTGTGTCTTTACTACGATTGTTGCAGTAAGATTATTTGTATGTATATTATATTTGTAAAATAATGTATCAATGTAACTTGCCCATTTTGTGGAATGTAAATGTAAAGCAAATAGTAAATGTCAACATTCCTATGTCATCTCGACAGGATTCTGTTCGTGCCTTGTGTCCTTGGCTTTGACGTTTTACACTTTGGTACAACTTGCGAAACCGTTCCTGGAATAGCACCTCTCTTTATTATCGATCGCGCGCTTTTCTTGTTCTTTTTTCTTCTTTCTTTCGATGCTGCGGTATGATTTGAATCGAAAGGTTAAGGGATATGCGTTGCGCGAAAGTCTTGGCGGTCTCTTGTGATTGTAATCTTCTTTCACAGTATTTCTGGATTGTTGTGGCGTGGTGGATATCCCCCTTCTTACCTTGGCTGCCACAAGGTAGTTGTCCGAGTCAAAGTAAGCTCCTCGGAATGTTCGGACATCCAAAATACTGGATGCATGCCTCTTGTCAATCGAAATGTGATAAATTTGATCTGGATTTGGTTTTAAGTAGTTTGTTTTTTTTGGGTTTTGGGTATTTTGGAACTTTTAAGACACTCACTTCTTAACTTGATAATTATATCTGGCATTTAATATTTAATTTGTGGGAGAGGTGCCACACCTAATTTCTCTACAACTCCCTTTTTCTACAAAGCTACTCAGATTAACAATTCATATGCTGACACTAAGTTTCAAGACTTTGGCTTTCATAGTACTTAATATATTTTTTTATATGAGAGGTGCATTGTCCACTTTTCCAATACCGCCCATTTTTTGTACGACTACTTAAAACCACAATATTGGTTGTGGACCTGGCCTGGACAAAATTTCAAGACTTTCACTATCATTTTGTTCCAGATATATGACATTAAACATTTATTTTGTATGGGTGGTGCCACGCCTTCTTATTCTCCCACGCCAATATTCCACTCAACTACTCAGATTAGCAATTCATACGCTCACACTAAGTTTCAAGACTGTGGATTATATGGTACTCCAGATATTTTCTCATCCCTCCAATTTTTTTATACTATGCACGATTCAAAACCACAAGCAATATGCCTGGTTATAGTGATTCAGATATAAGCTCCCCGTGCATTCGACATCCGTATTATTATTTTTAAGTTTAGTTTAAGTTTGGCATTCAGTAAATAAAGAGGCTTCTCCTCCAAAACATTTTTTTTTATTTCATTCTATTTAGAATAATTTAATTCTTCGAATATTTTTTTTAATCAGTGTTGTTCGTTTGTGACAAAGCTGTCGATTCGAACTATGGTAAGACAATCATAATCAAAATTTTGTACACGTCCCTGTATCGTATGCTGCTTATATTAACCACAAACAAAAAAATATGAGAAAGTTACAATCCGCTGTGCGGTTCGTTGAATACCCTATCCCATCCCATCACATCCTTAAAATTAATGTCCCTAAAAATTCTTGAAAATTTTATCGAAAAGCGATTTTTGCTAAAAACGACACCAAAAATTTGTATAGACAAAATATATATATTGAGATTGCCTAAATACATTTTCAAAATTCCTTAATGTTTGGCCAAAAAACTACGTTTTTCTAAAATGTGGGCATGGCAGTGGCCGGATTTTAGAAATTTTTAAGCTGGTTCTGTAGGCACAGCCAAGGATCCTATGTACCAAATTTCATTATCCTTGCTCAAAATTTAAGGCGAAAAAAACTATGACGAAGATACAGACGGACGGACCGACGCGACGGATAGACAGACATTGCAAAATCGACTCAGCTAGCGATTCTGAGTCGATCCATATACTTTGAGATATATCTAGTTCAATTATTTCTTTATGTTACAAACTATCTATCAATACTAATACTCCCCTTTGGGATTGGGTATAATAAATATTTAATATTTTAAAGAGAGAACTTCCTTCAATTTAATTTTGTGTATAGAATGCATTAAGAAACAAAACAATAACTATCTTAATGCTTTTTTATGAAATGCAACAGGACATGAAAACAGCGGAGATGCTTCCCGTCAAACTGTTTCTCATTCCCCGTCTGTTAAGTGAAAGGAAAGCGAATCACACAAAGACCATTAGCTTGATAGTTACATTGACCTATCCAAGTGCACTATCCTAGCCATTAAGCCAAAGTTATATGTACCACGACCTGACAAGGGGGTGTTTAAGAGCTAACTTCTTTATACTGCTTTCAGTGCACGCAAGTATGAGATCTTCTTGTGAATGGATATTCTCAGTGGGTATCAAGCAGTGCATGAGCTTATCAAATATAGGTACATAACATCAGAATTCAATATGACTGCTTCATTTTCAACACCGTACAAACATTTGTATGCATGCTTGGTGAGACAGATAGATACGCACGGATATGTACGTATTTTAAAATGCATATATACATAATTCATAGGGTTCTCGTTTATTATTTTCCTTTATTAATCCATCTGAATGACAAAGCTGAAAGCCATTCTATTTTATTACCCTGACCACAATTAATACGCAATGGTAGTCCAGAGCCCCCTCAGAGGCGAAGCCGTTTATTTTCCTGGCAATTTGAGAGGATCAAAGAAAATTATTTATCCTGCCGATGTTCATTTTACTTTTTGCTATTTTTTTGTTTGTATTGTTTAGCTCAATTCAGTTGTGACCAGAAAAAGGATATCTACGGTATAGATATGCGCATAGACAGATATATTGCTCACATAAAATCGATATTAGATTTTCCATTGGGTATTGCAGTTGCTGCAACCAATGACTTGCAGATTAATATTGCACTCAACAAAAATGTGGGAGAACAATCAAGTTCTGATAAGGGGACATGTCGACTTTACTAATCGGAAAATTCAATGTCGTAATTGCAGTCGTAAGTCTCTGCAAGGACAATTAGAAAAACAGAATATAATTGGAATTCTTGAATTAAGGAGGATGGCATCCGAGTGATGTACCTTGCGTACACGAGTGCGAAATGGAAGAACAATAAGATAAAAAGTTCTAGAAATAGATTGGTTAAGGCTTTAAATGTCTGCAGCTTTTTAAAGAATCGTTCGTAATCTGCGGGGAGTATGGAATTTAGATCATTACGTATTTGGTTCCAACAAAAATATTTTAATGGAATACTAATGTTCACTAAAGTAATATAAATATAAAAGGGAACGATTGTAATGAGCTGCATTTCTCAGAAAGAGTTCATTAAAATTAAGTAATGAACCAAAACCGAGTTGAATCAATAAACAACGATAAAGAGAATACTTACAAAGTGAAACAGCTAAAACAACGGCCCCGAACGCCAATTTATATAATCGGCAAAGACGACTATAACAAGTTGCATTCCTTGATGAAATCGTTACCATTATCAGGCTATCAAGTAACTTCATTAAACAAAATTCATTGAAATTCTGCGTAAAAGACCCAGAAAGTTACCGTCTATTATCTCTATAAAATACCGATAAAATTGAATGGTATTCATTTGAAAATAAGTCTGAAAGGCATTTACGCGTTGTAACCAGAGGGTTACATGCGTCGTGCCTAAAGAAGGACATAGTTAGCGATCTGAGAAACAGACAATATAAAAATATAGATAACGTTGACATTGTCAAGCAAAACAAACAGCAAAAAGAGGGAGAAGAAAATTTAATACAACGCGCTCTGCCTTTATTTATGCTCACTTTTGATAAAACAGAAAGTCTGAAAAAAATGTATGAAATAACAACAATACTTAGTATTGTTGTAAAAATCAAACCCATGCGTTAGGATTCAAAATTAGTTACTCAGTCCTAGCGCTGCCAATGATATAATCATACGCAAACCTATTGTCAGAAAGAGCCGCGGTGTGTAAAATTTGCCGGAAATCATCTGACGGTAGATTGCGGGTCTGATAATAAAACTCCTGCTATTTGCAATAATTGTAAGGGCGATCATCCCGCAAGTTACCGCGGCTGAGAAGCAGCTGAAGAGTTGCATGAAACATACTAATAAAATTTCGCAGAAATTATATTTAACTAAGAATAAGCCTTCAAGTTCTCCTAAACTTATCTCAAAGCCAAAGCAGGCAACAATTGAAAAACAAAAAAATAAACAAATACCTCGGCCAATAGAAATACGTTCGGATCTTGTACATCCAAAACCAAATGTACAAACTTATGGCCAAGCTACAGTATCCGATAAAAATATTTCACCAGACCCCGTTTCCAACGTTTTTTCGTTTATTCTCTCAAAACTTTAGGAACAAAAACAAACGAATAAACTTTTTTTCGACAGGCTAGTAAAGCTTGAAAAAAGTATTCGCAACAGACATAATCTAACTTCAACATGAAAAGATTTCTTAAAATTCTTACGTGGAATGCCAATGGCCTTTGGCTGACTCTTGGAGAACTTGAATTATCAATGCAAGAAAAAATATCGACGTCTGTTTAATACCCGAAACTCATGCAAAGAGTAATTTACACTTAAGGATAACAAGTTATTTTGATTATCATGCTCTACATCCATCAAACAATGCTAGAGGTAGAGCATCACTATATCTAAAAGAGTGTATCGAACATTCGATTGATTTTAAATTAGAAGTCGAAACAATGCAAATTTGCTCTATACAAGTCAAAAGCGGACGATCCTTTCTGAAGATATCTTCTATTTACTGCCCACCACGATGCAAGGTCGATAAAATTGACTTTGAAAACTTGCTTAATTCCCTTGGACATCGTTTTGTCATCGGAGAGGACTTCAATGCAAAACATACATTTTGGGGATCTAGATGCATATCACAGAAAGGTAGGATGCTGTACGATGTTGGTAGAAACAACAATACCGAATTTCATTCAACGGAAAAACCAACTTACTGGCCAACTAATTTTACAAAATACTGGATTTGATCGATTTTTACATCATATAAGGTATGCCGTCCAATCGAATAAAATTGGAGGAATGCTTTGATATTTGCTCTGATCATTCTCCGGTCATTCTAACAACGAGCGAGTCTATCATTAGAAATGAAAACCCACCCAAACTAACAAACGGAAAAACCAACTGGGAAGGCTTCAAAAACGATATTGAAATTAATATTGGACTGGGTGTATCGCTCAGATCCCCATTAGAACTCGAAGTCGCGGTTGACTCCTTTATCGATACTGTTCAAAAAGCAGCATGGAATAATATTCCTCAACAACGCAAAATAGAAAGCTATAGAAATACCAAGTACCCATGAGAAATAAGAGTCTTGGTTAGACAAAAAAGAAAAGCTCGAAAAAGATGGCACCAAACTCGTGCCCCGCAAGATAAAACACATCTCAATCGGTTGAGTAACATGCTATCAAATAGGATTAAAAACTTTAAGAACCATGCAGTAGAAACTTATCTGCAAAGGCTAACCGCTGGGAAAGAATCGAATTATTCACTTTGGAAAGCGATTTAAGTCATAAAACGGCCAAAAAACGCTATGGCACCAACTAGGGTAACTCAAGATGCTTAGGCAAAAAGCGATAAGAAAAAGGCAGGCGTTTTTGCCGCACATCTTGAGGACACATTTAAAGCATTTGATGGTCCAGAAAAAATTAATTTATTCGAGACTACAACCGATAGTAATCTAGTTAGGATAGTATTGCCGAGCTTAAACGGGAAATACAAAAATTAAAGCCTAAAAAAGCTCCGGGTTATGATCTAATTATAGGAGAACTTCTTAAAATGTTGTCTCGAAAAGCATTAAATAAACTTTTGTACATTTTAAATGCAGCAGTAAGATTAGATAACATATCAAGACAGTTTAAGGTCGCGGAAGTGATTTTGGTTCTCAAAATAGCAAAATCACCGAATGAAACAAAATCTTACAGACTTATATCCCTTCTAACAATAATTTCAAAAGTTTTTTAAAGGATATTACTCCGTCGCTTACAACCCGTTATTGATCACAAATGCCTCTTACCGAACCACCAATTTAAGTTTAGAAGTAAACATTCGACTGTAGACCAGAGATAAGGGAAGTAAAGAGATACCAATCTTCTCGGTTTGCCTACAAGCTAAATTCACCCATAATTACGTATCTTACACATACTATCACATTTTTAAACAAGTATGCGTGAGATAAGTTATTCCCCACATTTTTTGCTCGAAATTTTTCGATTTTCCCCCGCTACCTCGCCGACCGCACCAACAACCATCACAGAAAGGGGTGAAAATTTACATCGGAGTTAAAACAGCTGTAGCAATGCCACCACCAATGAGCGCATCCAAGAAAACTTGAAGAAATAAGCACCGCGTTCAGTTTTGAATATTCAATTTAATCAAATCTTGAAAATATATTTATTTATTTTTTATGTTATGGTTGAAAAAATATTAGTACAAAACAAACCTACTGAGAACAATAAAATAGAATTCTAATTTTTCGTGTGCGTTGAATTCATTAATACTTCCATTAATTTTGTATTTGTGTTGTTACTGCATATGTAACTAAGTCCACATGTTTGCGATAAATCGTTCTTATTGTCCTATTTATCTGTCTAACTCATTCTGTGATATTTTGATATATTATCTTTGAAAAAACGGATAAGGGTTTTATTACATTTACCTACATGCAATTAACACAATGTGTGGAAAAAGGACATTTTTGTTGTTTTTTTTTTCATTTTAAAAAGTACATATTGACATAAGTTCGAATCGAGAACATCGTAAATGAAGGAATATATATTGAAGTTCGATCAGAAGTTTAGCCATTTGATTTATATTGCGGGTTTATGCCATACTAAAACACATTTTTCACTTCTATATAAGCATAAATCTTACTACAAAAATTATTGGAACTAGGATATTTTAGAAGATATACATACTTTGCTTAGTTATGCCAAAAAATAACAGGAATACAGACTGTGACACAACTGTTGCAGCCGTATTAATAAAAAAATTAACAATTATTATCTAATCTTTTGATTAAAATATAATTATGAATTAAGATTTTTTTAATACTTAATTGACGTTTAGTGACAAATCTCTCACTAAGTAAATATATTCGATATTCCGTTGTTGTTTATGTTATTTTTATTCTATATGTGCAATATAGTTTGCAATTTTATGTGCGTTAGTTTATTTTATGGTTAACAACGTAAATAAACTTATATTTGTTTTATTTTAACCTGCTCAACAGCTCGCTTAAATGTATCCAGCGGCTAATTGGATATTTAAAAAAAAATTGGTTCAAAAATGTTATGATTACATATGCTTCTGTTGAAAATAAGATCAACATGTAATTTATATTGAAAAGTAGCATATCACTGTTTTGCATGGCATGTACGGTTAACAATTGAAATAAATTGTACTTTGTTTTGTACCTACCAACCAGAAAACACGTGTTTTAATTATTTAAGGTATTCAATATTGCGTTTAAACATTGAATAATATCAGTTTCGTTGTATGTTGAATATGTTTAACATGAACAAAGTAGGGCGGAAATCTTTGTTCCGTGTGTCAATTGCGTTAAAATTTTAGCCAGTGAATAATTTTTAACATTAGTATGGTGCAGAAATGTCAAAAATTAAACAAAAAAAGAGGATAAAATGTAACCCTCTTTTTAAAGCAATTGACATACGGCCTTAAAAGTTTTCTCGATAAATCCATTGATTAAAGATAATTCACATTTAATTTGCTTTAATTAATACGGCTGTTGAAAAGTGGAATAATAATTTTTTGCAAAGAATTAAAGTTATCAGCAAAAAAAACAGTTCATCAAAAATATGAAATGGCCGAATTCGTTACCATTAAATATGAAACTCAACTTTTTCTGATCAACAGAGACATAATAAAAGTCGGTATTTCAAACACCATTTATATCATTTATAAAAATAAGAAATTATCCTACTTATAATAACTCTGAGTTGGAAATATACTATCTTCAGAATCTTGCTTATCGAATAACGCAACACCAGATCACTCCGAAGAAGGAATCGACTACGAAAACTCGTAGGGGATTATATTATATACTCTCGAAAATCATCTTGTTTAAAAATGAATTATTACACATAAATAGTTTGTTTCTGTACTTTAGTAGGAGTTGAATACATTCAATTCATATAATTTCCAAAAAAATATTTACTTCACTGAACACATTCAGAAACATATGTTTATGTTCACCAAAAAATACAATTCTGAGCTGTCATTTAATCATTTGGTTTGTTTACATTTTTTTAATTGTTTTCGTTTGTTTGTGCTAAATTCAAACGAAAAACGTAATAACAAACATATAATAATAATTTATAATTTAATAATTTTAAAGCCGGATTTAAATTAATTAAAAAATATGAGTGAAAAAAGTAAAGTGTCGGAATGTGTCTTAGGGTGTGCTTGTTATACACATTTACATCGCCCTAAGGAGGAGTCCAGGTAAGTTCTATTTGCACTTAAACCAAAGATTATAAAGCCACACAGATGACGAATTGAGAACAAAAAAACAGAAACGTTTGTTCAACAGCTTCCAGGTACGGGCGGACGGTGTGCACATATGAGAATCGAGATAAAAATATATGGCGGGCTCTGCCAATACGACCCGCCATATACCCATTTTTCTTGTATTGAGTATGTCATCTGTATAGCTTTGTAATCTTTAATAAACAAAATTCTAGTAACACCAATTATTCACCCCTATCCATTTTTTTTGTGGATTGTTCCCTTTACTGGATTTTGAAAGAGGGGTTATTGTTTTTCGTTTGGTCCACTATCATTGTTTTAGCAGTAGCTAAATATCCGGGTAATGCAATAAACATACGGTAGTTTATCGGACTGATTTTACTTCATTCATCTCTGGTTGTGATAGTCAAGTAGTTTATAAACTGCCGTATATTCATTGCAGTACGGCTATTTAGCTTTATACTAGAACGGCGGTTTTGTTAAATGTGTTTATTGACATGTTTAGTAGGACACAGGTCAATTTACACAGGTAACCTAATGTTGATTTCAGTTAAGAATATATGCGTTTCTTGACATTTGATACAAGTAGAATGAAAAACAATAATTAGTGTTGCTAGGGTGAACACTCACACCCAGCTCACACTATTTAACTCCACACAGACCCACACATGAACACTAAGTATTATTTAAGTTAACAAACTATTTTCGTTCCAATTTAGATTATCTATTTATCCTTTATCAATATATCAATTTACTTATTAACTTACTTAAGTGGCGCTGCAGTCCGGAATGAACCTGGGCCTCAACCAATTAGCCCAGGCCTTAGCTAACTGCATCCAGTTGGGAACTCCAAGTTGGTTGAGATTGGTTGCTACTTGTGCGCGCCACTTAAGGCGATGTCTTCCTCTACTGCGTTGGAAGTATGTCTAGGAGATCAATTTGGCAGAGAAAATTTATGTTAGGCGTGTGAAACGTTAGTCCGTGTTGTTGCAACAGTGTTCTTTGGTTATCGCGAAGTAAGTTTTGTAATTTAGGTACCCAGATGTCGTCGAAAGTGTCCACATAAATCTGTACATTCACTGTATTGTACTGATTAATATTAACTTTCAATTAAGATACATTTTGGATTTGCTCGATTTATGTTTTATTTATTCGTTTTTTTCAGCCACTTGTTTTTCAGTTTGGGAGTTAATTTGTGGCCTGTTGGACCTCGATAGGTTTCAGTTTTAGTTAGGCTAAGTTCAATGTAAATACTTTTTAGTGATTTAGAAATAAGCCAAATAAAGAAAATATTAATTAAGTTAAGATATACTCGTAGTTTACTTTAGTTTTTTGTGCGATTAGGATAATTCAGTTTTATTTAGGCTAAGATCATTGCAAATACTTTTAAGTGATATAGAAATAAGCCAAATAAAGATAACTTTAGTTAAGTTAAGTAATCTTTTATAAATACTCATTAAGTTAGTTAAGTTAAGTTATCGTTAATAATTACACAACTAAACACAAATGTATAATCACATAATAAATACACAATAAATGCGAATATATAAATATTAATTTGAAACTCGTTTATATAAGGGAGAAATGGAGGAAAATATTGGGTCTTGCAGAATTCAAGAAATCAGGTAGATTGTGCGACAATCATTTTTGTGATAGCATGTTTGCGTCACATAAGCGATGTCGTTTAATTCCAAATGCTCTTTCTGGGATTACTATTCACTTCTTTCAAGCAATTCCAAAACTGCAACTTACTTGCTCCACCTTCGCAATTTATAGAATATATTCGTGAACTCGAAGACCAGTTTTGTGAATTGTTCTACAAATCTTGTCATTTAAAAGACATTGCTAACAAAATGTGTAGCCAAATAAAGCCAAAGTGTAACTATACTTGTTGTGAGAATCTCCAACATAATTTTATTTTAGAATATTTTGTTAGAATTAGGATTTATTTTGTAATAAAATTTTGGAATAGGGATTTATCAAACCCTAATTTCAGGAACAAGACATTAATTGTTTCGCACTTGTAATTTCACGTCTTTCCTTCATTTTTTATAAAAAAAACTACCTTTTAACTTAATGACAATGTAAATATTAATATTTCTTTATTCCTAGATCGGGTGCAATATGCCTACTGGGGAAACCGAACACCCGAAAGCAAAAAAAACGGTTAACGCACCTTAAGGCATACCTCATGGGTGGTGTGGAAATGCTTTCATAAATAATATGAATATAAAAAAACACTCTACATGTTCAACATATACGGATACTCCGTATTTTCATTTCCCATATAGTTATACAAATACAAAAAAAAATTGAACATTTTACAGGTCACTTCTATTGTACCATAATAGCTCACCACCGTCTCTAGGTCAGAGATCATCACGATTATCACAAGAAGCGAAGCAGGATTTACAAACAAACAAAAAACGACTACGATGCAAGGGATGAATATCCAAGGTCACTGTCATAAAGTGCAATTCGTTTGGCGGACAAGCAGTAAATACAAACAACAACTGTTTTAATTGGTTTTAAATAAAAAAAGATATGCCATTTTATAGTGGTTTTTAATAACTAATATTGTGGTCTAATAAACTTTTTTTTATCTGATAATGCTGCATTGCAATGTTTTTCTTCTTATTCTTCACTCAGCTATGTGTGGACTGTCAGAAGTTGGTTGATTTCCATAGGGATTTCGGAATTTTTATTACTGCTACCACTGCTCTTTTCTTTGACTCCTCTTCTTCTTCTTCTTCGTGACTATTTTTACTGTTGTCACCGTCGATGGCTCCTTCATTGTGACCAATACCTGCTGTGTTTGCAACAATACTACCAGTTGCATTAGCTTTAGTCTTTGTCATCATCTTCGTCATCGATTCCGCCACCTGATCCTGAACCGCTGCCATAATAGAGTTCTTCTGTGAAACAAAAAACAAATGTTTTGGTACTGTTAGTTCACACGCATGAAAGAGATAAAAATTAAAAACAAAAAACAGTTTACCAGCTTCACTGTACGGGCGGGCGGTGTGCACGTACACACATAGAACAATGGGTAGGACCCTGGACTAAGACCTGAGTCTTTGTCATCATCTTCGTCATCGATTCCGCCACTTGATGATCCTGAACCGCTGCCATAATAGAGTTCTTCTGTGAAACAAAAAACAAATGTTTTGGTACTGTTAGTTCACACGCATGAAAGAGATAAAAATTAAAAACAAAAAACAGTTTACCAGCTTCACTGTACGGGCGGGCGGTGTGCACGTACACACATGAGAAACAAGATCCAAATTATACGGGTGGCCAAGAACAATTTTTCTTGTTTGCAGTGCGTTATTTGTGTGGCATCGACATCTTGGCCATTGTATGCATTTGTTAACTGCCTAATGACAGTTGTTAAATAAAACAGCTGAGCAGCAACCTCTGTCGTTTGGCCGATGTTGTATTTTTAAGAAATTCAGGATTTGACCATGCTCTGATGTAACTGAATGCATATCTATAAGAAAAATGTTTAGTCGTCATGAAGAATGTTTTGTTATCGATTGCTTACCTGTCCACGGTATGCTATTCCAGCACATATTGTCTGCATCTGACGAAGCGGTAACATATTATGTATCCATTTTCATTTGTTTTTTTTTAAAGGCTTGCGAAATATTGTTTGCACTGATTTGAATTATAAATAAACACAAGCAAAACATTTCTTGAAATTCCTGACAATAAAGTTTACAATGACATTTCTAGAATTGTGAAAAAAAAATAAAATGTCAATTGAAATGTCATTACAAAAATAAATCTACCACACTTCTAAACAGCTGTTAATGAAAGTGTTCAAACCTCAAATTACACGTCTGCTGAATTCTTTTAGTCGGAAATACATGTATTCACAGACAAGAGTGCATTGGTAGTGGATTACAACAAAAACAACCAACTCTTGCGGGGATTCAGGGTGAGAGAGGTAGAAGTTTGGTATCTCTTTACTTCCCTTATCTCTGCTGTAGACCAAGTTCATCGAATGACTGATGTAATTAGGAAACCTTTCGAAGGAAAGAAAATTTGCTCAGCATTATTTATTGACGTGTCGCAAGCTTTCGGCAAAGTTTGGCATGCAGGCCTTCAATTTAAGCTAAGACAATTTCTGCCTGAAAAGTTATATAAAATCCTCGTGTTACATCTTGAGCATAGAATCTTCCGTGTGGAACTTGGAAATGAATATTCGTAGTTAAAAGAAATATTGGCAGGAATACCCCAAGGAAGCGTCCTGGCCCACTCCTATACCTCCTATTAACACGTGATATCCTGCAAATAAACGATGCAATAGTTGCCACATTTGCTGACGATACAACTATTCCAGCAATCGGCACAACAATAGAGGAAACATATATGAAATTACAAAACGCTCTTAACGAGGTTAATGAATGGACAAAATCCTGGCGGATTGCACTTAACGAGAGCAAATCTATTCATGTAGATTTTTCGTATAAGCAGACAAACATTTTGCCAGTATTTCTCAATACGGTTCGAATCCCTTTTGCAAATGAAGCGAAATATCTGGGAATAACACTCGATGAAAAATTAAATTGGAAGTCGTATGTAAAAAAGAAATGCGAAGAACTTAAAAATAAATACAGAGAACTGTACTGGTTACTCGGAAAATATTCGACGCTTAACCCTGATAACAAGCTGCTATTATACAAGCAAGTGCTAAGGCCGGTCTGGACATGTGGTATACAACTATTGGGTTGTACCAGTGAAACGAATCTAATATTTTACAAACTTTGGAAAACAAAATGTTAAGATCATTTGTCAATGCGCCGTGGTATTTAATGAATGAAGATCTACGCAGAGATCTGTATATTCCCACGGTTAAAGACGAAACGAAAACTTTGCACGCACACATAAAAAACGTTTATTGGGACACGTAAACGGTCCTCCGAATTCTTGACGAAAAAAATTTATTGCTGCGTCTTCAAAGAACACGACGAAAAACAGGAACACTATAAACAGCCAGGTCAGAATGGCACGGAATGAATACCCAGCCTACTGTCCCAGGTGAACCTAGACAAGCTGCTTCGACATATTTGGTATAGGAATTTCAAGGGTTAGTCAGGCCACTTGAACAGAGATTGTGGCGGATGAACCGAAAGGCCAACGGCAGCGCTCAATCCCGTAGTGAATACTGATGGCCCCGTAAATTGGAAATGGCCCTCCAGGTTGGGGTTGTGCTTTGGGTTAACTACCCACCCATTTAAAAAACCATTGGTACGAAGCAACCAGTAGCCTCAGGAATGATTTTATTCTTGATGACACGGTTACACAAAAAAGGACAACGACGTTCGTATCTGCACCTAGAATTTGAGAACATTAAACAGGAGAGGTACAAGCGAACAACTAGCGAACCCTAAACTGCTACAAGGCAGATATTACTGCCATCCAGGAAATACGATGGGATAGGCCGGGCAAAAAGAGGATGAAAAACTGTGACATCTACTACGGACCGTGTTAAAGTGAGCAGGAACCAGCGACTATTTGTTATAAGTGCCAGACTTAGGCAAGAAGTCTTATGTTTCCAAGACAGTAGCGAGCGCATTGTAACAATCCGCATCAAGGCCAAATTCGCCAACATAAGCCTTATATGCGCTCACGCCCCAACGGAGGAAAATATGATATATCTAAGGACTGCTTATATGAACTCCTTGACAAAACCTATTAGCGACTACCGAAGTACGATGTTAAAATCACTTGGAGTGCGCAACTGGAGGCAGTTATCTAAGATCTTTGCTAATTGGAGAGGCATTTTGGTTGAGGCCCAGATTCAATCCGGATTGTAACGCCACTTAAGTAAGTATGTAAGTCTTCAAAGAGCTAAGCCCTTAGATTTGGCCCGATAATAACAAACCGCGTTATAAATTTCGGAGGAACCAGGAACTCTAACAGGAAAGTTGCCTGCCAAACATTCATTAATCGTGATAAAAAAAAACTTAGTTGCAATAAAAATACAAAAAGGGCGGTGGTTTTAGTGCAGTTAAAGTCCCACACTTACTTTAAATAATCGCAAAATCTTAACTTAAACTTAACAAATATGTATATGTTTTGATCAGCATGAAAGTAAGCGTGACGAATGGTTTATGAGGATCCTTGACCGATACGAAAATGAACATCGATCTTTATGATATGTATACCTTTATGTATACCAGATACATTAAAACTGCTTGAACAAAAGATACGTATTTTATTTTGAACATTCCTGTTGATTGCATACCTTCTAATTAGTGTTTTCCCAAAGATATGTAAGCGAATTTAATTGTGATACGAAGATATTTTGTATGCACAGGATTTTAGAATTATTCTAGCAGCTTAGTTGGAATAATACTACTATATAATATGTGGTGTTTCATTAATTGACAGCCAATTTAATTACAATAAATGCCTTAACTTTTAGTAATCAGGCTACGGAATAGAAATAAATTAAAAATTATGAGGTTTGTGTTCAGGGGCGATGGTTAGTGCCAAGTTCAGGGGCGATGGTTAGTGCCAGCAGAGGATCTAGGTTCGACAGATAGCCATAGCAATCATCCTCTAGTGATGATCTGACAAATCATCCTAGTAGTATCCATTGTCAGGAAGAGCTTATATCAGCTTAGCTGTTTGGATTCCCGACATCGCTAATAATTTGTAATTTTTAAATTGTTATTTTACACATTGTTTAACCTTTACATACATTGTTTTCGTAAACATTTTCGATCTAGAGTTTTGATTAATTCTAACTGTCTGTCTGTAATGGCCTCTACAGCCTACACGTCTTGACCGAGTTTATTCAAACTAAGCATTTTTATATTTCATTGGTCCTAGTCCAAAAAAACCGCATAAATACCCTGTTTTTTTTTTCAGAAAACACATATTTTATTTAGGAAATATAAGAAAATCCAATTCTCGCAAACTATTTGGTCAAAATGGTCAATATCGGAAAATCATAATAATAATTTATATAGACACCAATTTTCTACGAATTCTGGAATACACGATCTTAAATCATAGTTCCACATGAAAAAAATGTAAGTTTTAACACCAAGAACCAAAATTAATGTTAAGCTATTTCTATAATTATAATATTTGATCTTACGCCTACTTCTCCGTGAATGAGAAAGTTACGTACGCCTAGTCGTGCAGCCACGACTCGTTTTAAATGAAAGAAAAACCAGAAACAGGGTCTAGAAGACTCAAAAAAAATAATTTCTTTAAAGTCTTGACATCATATGTCAACATGCCTGTATAAGAATTTGGCATTTTATGGAAAAGAAAGGATTTCGTCGTACCATACCTTCTCGTAAACACATTCTGAAACAACTAATTCAATCTAGAGGCACATTCCATATAAAATCTGATTAGTTGCTTAAACAATAACATAAGTTACCAACTTGTAAAGGGTGTTTATTTTAGAGGCGGATTTATGAATAGAGATAAATCTGACATTTTGTGGTCAAATCGGGAAACTTAATTTGGTTTAATTTGGTTTGCCATTTCATCATGAATAGGTTGACAAATGAACAACGCTTGCAAATTGTGGAAATTTAATTCGAAAATAATTGTCCATCAGGGCAATTAATTGGAGATTTATCCATCAACTTTATGGAAGATTTAGAGCTCATAATTTTGCTGACGACATTGCAAGAACCCCCTTGTGCAAGAATTAAAGCCGCGAGACCATGCAATGCGTCGTGATTTTGGTGAATGGGCCGAAAATGAGATTGATCTCGATTCTGATTTTCATTCCAAAATTTTGTTCAGTGATGAGGCTCATTTCTGGTTGAATGGCTGTCAACAAGCAAAATTGCCGCATTTGGAGTGAAGAGAATCCACATGAGACCCTTGAGACGCCATTACATCCAAAAAAAAATGATGGGCCATACTTCTTCCGATATGATGCTGGGGAGTCAGTTTCCCTTAATGGAGACTGGTATAGGCCATGATAACCGAATATTTTGTTCTCCAATCGGATTCCATGAGTGGATGAGATGTGGTTTCAACAAGACGGTGCTACATGCCACACAGCGCATGTCACAATACATTTATTGAAGGAAACATTCGATGAGCGCATAGTTTCACGGAATGGACTTGTTAGTTGGCCACCAAGATCGTGTGATTTGACACCATTGGATTATTTTCTTTGCGGGTATGTGTAGTCGCTCGTCTACGCCAACAAACCAGAAACTTTAGAGGACCTAGTAGCCAATATTCGTGCCGTTATTGCCGACATGTGGCCCCAAATGCTCGAAAAAGTGGTGTGGTTGAAAATTGAACCTCTAGACTTAGCTTTATTCGAACCAGCCGTGGCGTCCACATATCCATCATATTTAAACAATAATAGCATAAGATTACCCTTCCAATAAATACAAATTGATGGATATCAAAACAATTTTCTTGTGTTTTATTTCCCGATATGTGTAATCACAATCAGCAAACAAAGATTAAGATATTAGAAGGTTAAAGAAGTCCGCTCTGTTTTTGGCCTGGTTATGCTAGGGGGTAGGGCATACAAATAGTTGTATGGAAACGCGTCCAAAAAGTGGGCGTGGGTTAAAATGATATATACAAGAAATGTTTATACATATTATGTTTTTTTTAAATAACCAATCGTTTTGCATCAAACATTTTTTCGTACATTTTAAAATTTACCAAAAAACGTTTTTTACTGAAATTGTCTTCAAAAAATAGGCGTATGAAAAACTTTGTATAGATATGTTATGCATAAGGATTGTCCAGATGTATATTGTTTATACACTTTTTCAAAGTTCAAAGTTATTAACGGTTTTTCCAAAAACTGAGTTTTTCTTTAAAGGGGGCGTGGTAGTAAGCGGATTTAAAAAATGTTTACAATTGCACAATTTAAAACCCAAAAACTGTGACGTTCGTACAGACGGGCGGACAGACAGACATGGCTAATTCGACTCTTCGATTCTGTGTAGATCCATATACTTTGAGGTATACCTAGCTAAATCATTTCTCTACGTTCCAAACTATGTATAAAAAATAATTGTTGAAGAACATGTACCTTCCTTTATTTCACTAAATCACCCCTATTTTAATATTGGTTTTAAGCCAAACCGAAACCAAATCATTTGTCACATTATCTCCAATATCATCACAATTTAAGGCAACAACTTGCTGCCATTCTTGTAAAGAGTACCATCATGAGTACATCCACTTGATAAAGCAACAGTTAGAAATTTTGCGTCACATCGTCCACCGATCCCACAGGCTATTTGACATTGTAATCCCAAGGAAATCCCAAAAGTAATTGCTTACTCTGATTGCCCATTTCTATTTGTCAACATATCCTCTGCTTCGATAGTTCGCAGGATATACAAACACAATGTCTAGTTTGGACGGAAAAAAAATTACGTATTATAACGCAAAAGAGCGATATTCATACATAGAAAACTGCAATGAATAAAAATGGGACTTTCGACATAAATCATCTGGGCAAATCTTGGCCATTTGTCAGTATGTTTTCAGATTTACCCACGAGATTTATCATCATCCGTTCCTCATACACAATGGCGCAATTCTCTACTCTGCGAAGTTTTGTATCTCTTTTACGTTTTGTGCTCTAGGAAAGTTCTATGTGTTTTTCGATGTCATTCTACATTCGCCAACACTAAAAGGGATGTATATATATGTACCTATCCAATGACACGAGCCCCGTGTTTTGTTTGCTGTCGTCGTCGCTCCATGAGTGTCCATCTGCTGATATCCATTTAGGATGTGGTGTGCATAAAAACACTCACCTTTGTCGTTGCTGGTAGGTGACCCGAGAGCGTTTAGAGCAAACAGGAGGATTTCAGAGATCCACACACAACATTTATTCATTAAACACGCTAAGTAAATAACATTACATACGACAGTGATTGAAACGATGAGTATAACGTTCGTTTAAAAAACTGTTCTCTGATTGTATTTCTGCAATCGACGGAGGCATTATAATAGTCTAGCATGAATAGGGCTGCATGAGCCAAAAATGCATTCTATAAGACAGGGTTTTCGTAACAGACATTTTAAAGTCAAATACATATTAGATGCCTTTTGCTGCAGTTTGTTCGGTAAGAAACACACAGTCACATGTGATTTCAAAGGAATGTCCTATATTATACTTTATCAACAAATTGCTAATGGACTTGAATACATATTTTCGTTTTTACATAGACAAGGCTATATACTCTTGCGCCAATAGGGACTATATGACTCTTATTTTGTGTTGGTTCTTCGATGTATATTACTGCTTAGCTTTTATTTTAAACATATTGGTTTCGATTATTTCATATGATGGTTGGGTGTTGTAGATCGAGGGTAGACTCCTATTAGCTTTAACTTTGCAAAGCCCAGTGGTCGTAACTCTTACTACACGTCAAATAAATACAAATTTGTTGCGCAACAGGCTGGTTAGTACCCAGATCCTAGCCTACTCACAACCATTCATGTGTGCGCGGGTACTTCTTGCACGATGGCGAGACCTCCTATTTTATGCCGACTCTTAACGGCGAAGTTGAGGTACGCAATTGTTGACAATTTATACTACTCGAATGATTTTTCATATCATGACCGTATCATGGGCCAGTGAAAAACCATTTTACATTTTGCTACGGCTGAAAATCGAACCCAGACCTTCTGCGCGGCAGTTCATCGCACTAACCATAGCGCTACTGAGCCAACCTAGGTAAGCTGCTTTTACATATTCGGAAGACAGGTTTTCTAGAAATTTCAAGGGTAACGGCAGAGCTCAATACCGTAGTTGATAATAATGGCCCCGTGTCCTAAGGGCATGTAAGAAATTGGAAATGGCCCTCCAGATTGAGGGTTCTGCTTTGGGTTAACTCCCCACCAGAGATAAGGGAAGTAAAGAGATACCAATCTTCGCGGTTTGCCTACAAGCTAAATTCACCCATAATTAAGTATCTTACACATACTATCACATTTTTAAACAAGTATGCTTCAGATAAGTTATTTCCCACATTTTTGCTCAAAATTTTTCGATTTTCCCCCGCTACCTCGCCGACCTCACCGACAACCATCACAGAAAGGGGTGAAAATTTACATCGGAGTTAAAACAGCTGTAGCATTGCCACCACCAATGAGCGCATCTAAGAAAAACTTAAGAAATAAGCATCGCGTTCAGTTTTGAATTATCAATTTAATCAAATCTTGAAAATATATTTATTTATTTTTTATGTTATGGTTAAAAAAATATTAGTACAAAAAAAAACCTACTGAGAACAATAAAATAGAATTCTAATTTTTCGTGTGCGTAGAATTCATTAATACTTCCATTAATATTGTATTTGTGTTGTTACTGCATATGTAACTAAGTCCACATGTTTGCGATAAATCGTTCTAATTGTCCTATTTATCTGTCTAACTCATTCAGTGATATTTTGATATATTATCTTTGAAAAAACGGATATGGGTTTTATTACATTTACTGTATGTAGGTAAATACAATTTTTGAAAAAAGGATATGCGTTTTTTTACGTATATCCGGCTGTAGCAGACCTTCATAAATACGCAAGATGTTCTTAATGAGGAAACATTATTGTTGTTTTGTTTTTCATTTTAAAAAGTACATATTGACATAATCTCGAATCGAGAACATCGTAATTGGAGGAATAAATATTGAAGTTCGATCAGAAGCTTAGCATTTGATTTATATTGCGGGTTTATGCCATACTGAAACACATTTTTCACTTCTATCCAAGCATAAATCTTACTAAGAAAATTATTGGAACTAGGATATTTTACAAGATATACATACTTTGCTTAGTTAAGCCAAAAAATAACAGGAATGCAGACTGTGGCACAACTGTTGCAGCCGTATTAATAAAAAATTTAACAATTATTATCTAATCTTTTGATGAAAAGCTAATTATGAATTAAGAGTTTGTTTAATAGCTAATTGACGTTTAGTGACAAACCTCTTACTAAGTATATATATTCCATATTCCGTTGTTGTTTATGTTATTTTTATTCTATATGTGCTATATAGTTTGCAATTTCATGTGCAGAAGAAGTCACAATTCAATTCACCTACTTCGGTATTTTAGTTTATTTTATGGTTAACAACGTAAATAAACTTATATTTGTTCTATTGTAACCTGCTCAACAGCTCGCTAAAATTTATCCTTAGCCACTGGATTGGATATTTAAAAAAAAATGGGTTGAAATATGTTATGATTACATTTGCTTCTGTTGAAAATAAGATCAAAATGCAATTTATATTGAAAAGTAGCATATCGCTGTTTTGTATGGCATGTACGGTTACCAATTGAAATAAATTGTTTTTGTTTTGTACCTACCAACCAGAAAACATGTGTTTTAATTATTTAAGGTTTTCAATATTGCGTTTAAACTCTGAATAATATCAGTTTCGATATATGTTGAATATGTTTAACATGAACAAAGTAGGGCGGACATATTTATTCCGTGTGTCAATTGCGTTAAATTTAAACCAGTGAATATTTTTTGACATTAGTATGGTGCAGAAAAGTCAAAAATTAAACAAAAAAAGAAGATAAAATGTAACCCTCTTTTTAACGCAATTGAAATATGGCCTTAGAACTTTTCTCGATAAATCCATTGATTAAAGATAATTCACATTTAATTTGCTTTAATTAATACGGCTGTTGGTAAGTGGAATAATAATTTGTTGCAAAGAATTAAAGTTATCAGCAAAAAACAACAGTTCATCAAAAATATGAAATGGCCGAATTCGTTACCATTAAATATGAAACTCAACTTTTTCTGATCAACAGAGACATAATAAAAGTCGGTCATTCAAACACCATTTATAAAAATAAGAAATTATCCTACTTATAATAACTCTGAGTTGGAAATATACTATCTTCAGAATCTTGCTTATCGAATAACGCAACACCAGATCACTCCGAAGTAGGAATCGACTACGAAAACTCGTAGAGAATTATTAAATTAATACATCCTCTCGGAAATCATCTTGTTTAAAAATGAATTATTACACTTAAATATTTTGTTTTTGTCCTTAAGGAGGAGTTGAATAAATTCAACTCATATAATTTACAAAACAAACATTTACTTCACTGAATACATTCAAAAACATATGTTTGTATTCACCAAAACATACAATTTTGAGCTGTCATTTAATAATTTGGTTTGCTAACATTTTTTTTACTATTTTCGTTTGTTTGTGTAACATTGAAGTGCAAAATAAAACAAAAAAGTGCGCCCAAAAGCTTACATAAAGTTAATTTGTGCGAATATATTTCCACGCACGCAAAAACAGCAAACGCAAGAAAATAAATGAATGTCGACTGAAATGTCATAAAACAAATAAACCTACCACACTGCTAAACAGCTGTTAATGATAGTGTCCAAACCCAAAATTTCTCGTCTGCTGAATTCTTTTACTCGGAAATACATGTATTCACAGACAGGAGTGCATTGGTGGTGGATTACAACAAAAACAACTAACTCTTGCGGGGATTCAGGGTGAGAGAGGTAGAAGTTTGGTATCTCTTTACTTCCTTTATCTCTGACCAGACCCCAGTACTTTTAAGTTTTTTTTCAATTTAAACGTTGAAGAAAAATTACAAAGAAGAGTGTCTCGGCCGAATTACCGGCTATGGAAACCGGTGCGGTGAATGAAGTCCCGCAAGAGGGTGGAAGTAGGTCGCCGACAAACAAACGGCAGAAGCTGGCGATGCCTGCATCGCCATCAACAGCAACAACATCATCGGCATCTACGACGGCAGGTATGCCAATAAAACTGGTACCAACGACAAGAAAAGAGGCTGCACCAACAACAACAGCAGCAGCAAGAGCAACAACCGAAATGGGAAGGCGGAGGAAGCTAAATCCGATGCCTAATCTGAACGTGCGGAGATGTATGCAGGTAGCGGAAAATACACCGCTGCCAACAACAATAGAAGAAGAGGAGGAGTGCAACTCTGACCTCGAGGAATCTGAGTTTGATGATGGGGAACCCCGCTACGTTGGTGAGGGAAACCCATTCAGAGAACTAGCGGAGGTTGAGGATGTTCAGCCGGCTTTAAACGATGACGAGACCAAATTAAAGCTCCTCATCGCAGAATTAACTGCTAAGCTGGAGAGGATTCGAGAGGCAAGGGAACAAGAAGCCCTCGAAGAAAAAAGAAGGCGACAAGAGCAGAAACAGCGATACGAGCTGAAAGCGCAGCAAATGCTTCAGCAACAACGTTTCAATATGCAACAGAAGCAGCAACAACAACAACAGAAGCAGAGGAGGCGACAGCAGCCGCAACAGCAACAGCAGCAGCGATATAAGCAGCCGCAACAACAGCAGCAGCATCAACAACAACTACAGCAACAACAACAACAAAGGCAGCAGCAACAATCGCAGCAGCAGCAACGACAACAGGAAAAGAGGGAAGATGTACCCCCGATTAATGTGAGTGACTTGCCTACAAGCGATAGTATAAAATTATGTAAGCAAATATTTATTAAGGACTTCGGCCACACAGCATAAGATTATATGCTATAATATGGAGGACTATAAAAAAGTCCGCAAAGAACTAGAGGGGCGAAAGGCAGAATACTTTACGTATACGCCGAAAGCAGAAAAACTTAAAACGCTCATCCTTAAAGGAATCGATCCCAGGGTTGATGCAGAGGAGCTCCTAAACGAGCTCAAGTATTTTGAGAGCGACGATGTAAAGTTCGTCGGCGTAAAGCCGTTTACCGCGGTCAATGGTAGAGGTGGTAACCGAAGGTTACCATTTTTCCTTGTTCAAATAACCCCCCATAGCAAAATCGATAGTGTACGCAGAATTAATCGCGTATACTATCATGCTGTCCATTGGGAGAAATTAAAAAGGACAGATCGCATACTGCAATGTATGCGCTGTCAGAGGTTCGGGCACGCCGCTTCTAACTGCAACATGCGGATTAGATGCGTTAAGTGCGACAAGAACCACATTATAAATGAGTGTCCTATAGGTAGGGAAAGGGTTGAAGACATGAGCAAGCTCACATGCGTTCTTTGTGGAAACGCGGGGCACCCTGCTAATTATAAGGGATGTCCTGTATTCCAACAGAAGAGAAAGAGTATGCTAGCTCGCAAACAGGCTGCTGAAGAAGAAAAGCGATCTAAAAGTCGCTCTTTTACAAATAGGGTAGATCCCAACGTGTCCTTTGCTCAAATGGCAGCTGGACCGGGTAAACCCCAGACATCAAAAATGCCTACGGTTGCTGAGAAAGCACCTGAAGCAGATTTGGATCTAAAAAAGTTCTTGCTGTCGTTGAATAGCAAGATCGAACAGTTCCAAAAACAATTGAACGACCAAGCAGCACGAATAGATTATATCTATTCGATGTTTGCCCAGTCTAGCGCGCCATGAACATGATGAGTACGTTGGATGAGGTAAACTTTAGGATCCTAGCTGTGAATGTTAATTCATTAGTCAGGGTCGAGAGAAGAACCGTCCTTTCAAATCTGTTGGAAAACCAACTCCCGGATGTACTTTTGGTCAGCGAAACCAAGCTAAACCAGAGACACAAATTGGGATACAGCAACTACCATGTAGTAAGAAGAGACCGACCCCACTCCTCCCAAGGGGGTGGGGTCGCTGTCTTATTACGCATAGGCTTACGCCATAGCATCATATATAGCGGGGAAGTATGTAGGTTCCAGGTGCTGGAAGCATGCATCGTATGCATTCCTCTCCATAGTCGGAGGAGAATGTATGTGGTGTCGCTTTATGCACCTGAAGCAACTCAACAAACTCAATTTATAGCAGAGCTCGAGACACTTTTTCGTTGCCTACAGCTTGAATCGGTTGAAAATTATTACTTTCTGGCCGGCGATCTTAACGCTAAGCATGCGGCTTGGGGAAATACAATCGAGAACACTAGAGGTCGACTGCTTCAGAATTGGCGGGAGCAAAATATGATTGAGTACAAACTTAGTTTGTACGCGACGGATATCCCGTCCTTCCCAAGAGGAAACTCTTTTCTGGACTTAGCGCTTATGGACAATAGACTAGAACTAACAAATAACGAACACGCGCGGAACTGTGTGCTAGCATTCGATTACGATAGTGACCACCTCGGACTTGATGCCGTATTTAGTATCCCAAACGAGCAAACTCAACTGGAGGAGTTCGACCAAGTGCGGAAAACGTTGACTCGAACGACGGTTTTTTCACGATCGAAGATCCTCAGGAGAAGGCGAATTCGATAGGCGCTGTTTTCGAGACCGTGTATACGGTGAACAATCCTGTTCGCCCAAATCGCGATATTGTGGAAAGAGCCTTTCTGAATCACTTTTATCTGCGTACTGAACTTCAAGCGTTGGTGAGGGAAACCCATTCAGAGAACTAGCGGAGGTTGAGGATGTTCAGCCGGCTTTAAACGATGACGAGACCAAATTAAAGCTCCTCATCGCAGAATTAACTGCTAAGCTGGAGAGGATTCGAGAGGCAAGGGAACAAGAAGCCCTCGAAGAAAAAAGAAGGCGACAAGAGCAGAAACAGCGATACGAGCTGAAAGCGCAGCAAATGCTTCAGCAACAACGTTTCAATATGCAACAGAAGCAGCAACAACAACAACAGAAGCAGAGGAGGCGACAGCAGCCGCAACAGCAACAGCAGCAGCGATATAAGCAGCCGCAACAACAGCAGCAGCATCAACAACAACTACAGCAACAACAACAACAAAGGCAGCAGCAACAATCGCAGCAGCAGCAACGACAACAGGAAAAGAGGGAAGATGTACCCCCGATTAATGTGAGTGACTTGCCTACAAGCGATAGTATAAAATTATGTAAGCAAATATTTATTAAGGACTTCGGCCACACAGCATAAGATTATATGCTATAATATGGAGGACTATAAAAAAGTCCGCAAAGAACTAGAGGGGCGAAAGGCAGAATACTTTACGTATACGCCGAAAGCAGAAAAACTTAAAACGCTCATCCTTAAAGGAATCGATCCCAGGGTTGATGCAGAGGAGCTCCTAAACGAGCTCAAGTATTTTGAGAGCGACGATGTAAAGTTCGTCGGCGTAAAGCCGTTTACCGCGGTCAATGGTAGAGGTGGTAACCGAAGGTTACCATTTTTCCTTGTTCAAATAACCCCCCATAGCAAAATCGATAGTGTACGCAGAATTAATCGCGTATACTATCATGCTGTCCATTGGGAGAAATTAAAAAGGACAGATCGCATACTGCAATGTATGCGCTGTCAGAGGTTCGGGCACGCCGCTTCTAACTGCAACATGCGGATTAGATGCGTTAAGTGCGACAAGAACCACATTATAAATGAGTGTCCTATAGGTAGGGAAAGGGTTGAAGACATGAGCAAGCTCACATGCGTTCTTTGTGGAAACGCGGGGCACCCTGCTAATTATAAGGGATGTCCTGTATTCCAACAGAAGAGAAAGAGTATGCTAGCTCGCAAACAGGCTGCTGAAGAAGAAAAGCGATCTAAAAGTCGCTCTTTTACAAATAGGGTAGATCCCAACGTGTCCTTTGCTCAAATGGCAGCTGGACCGGGTAAACCCCAGACATCAAAAATGCCTACGGTTGCTGAGAAAGCACCTGAAGCAGATTTGGATCTAAAAAAGTTCTTGCTGTCGTTGAATAGCAAGATCGAACAGTTCCAAAAACAATTGAACGACCAAGCAGCACGAATAGATTATATCTATTCGATGTTTGCCCAGTCTAGCGCGCCATGAACATGATGAGTACGTTGGATGAGGTAAACTTTAGGATCCTAGCTGTGAATGTTAATTCATTAGTCAGGGTCGAGAGAAGAACCGTCCTTTCAAATCTGTTGGAAAACCAACTCCCGGATGTACTTTTGGTCAGCGAAACCAAGCTAAACCAGAGACACAAATTGGGATACAGCAACTACCATGTAGTAAGAAGAGACCGACCCCACTCCTCCCAAGGGGGTGGGGTCGCTGTCTTATTACGCATAGGCTTACGCCATAGCATCATATATAGCGGGGAAGTATGTAGGTTCCAGGTGCTGGAAGCATGCATCGTATGCATTCCTCTCCATAGTCGGAGGAGAATGTATGTGGTGTCGCTTTATGCACCTGAAGCAACTCAACAAACTCAATTTATAGCAGAGCTCGAGACACTTTTTCGTTGCCTACAGCTTGAATCGGTTGAAAATTATTACTTTCTGGCCGGCGATCTTAACGCTAAGCATGCGGCTTGGGGAAATACAATCGAGAACACTAGAGGTCGACTGCTTCAGAATTGGCGGGAGCAAAATATGATTGAGTACAAACTTAGTTTGTACGCGACGGATATCCCGTCCTTCCCAAGAGGAAACTCTTTTCTGGACTTAGCGCTTATGGACAATAGACTAGAACTAACAAATAACGAACACGCGCGGAACTGTGTGCTAGCATTCGATTACGATAGTGACCACCTCGGACTTGATGCCGTATTTAGTATCCCAAACGAGCAAACTCAACTGGAGGAGTTCGACCAAGTGCGGAAAACGTTGACTCGAACGACGGTTTTTTCACGATCGAAGATCCTCAGGAGAAGGCGAATTCGATAGGCGCTGTTTTCGAGACCGTGTATACGGTGAACAATCCTGTTCGCCCAAATCGCGATATTGTGGAAAGAGCCTTTCTGAATCACTTTTATCTGCGTACTGAACTTCAAGCTTGGCGATCTGAGAATCACGGGTTTTCCGTATTCAATGACGAAAACCTTTCCAGTGGCATAGTCGCCAATAGCCTGGTGCTGTTCATGCAAAAAGATGAACTCCTGGACATCTTGGTATCATTGAAAAATAAAAAGTCGGCAGGAGAGGACGGTGTCCCAAACGTCGTATTGAGACACCTGCCAATAGAAGCAGTCGATATCTTCACCACCCTGTTTAACAATGCACTGAATAATGCACATTATCCGGTGCACTGGAAAACGGCGGTGGTACATCCTATCCCCAAAAAGGACAAGGACAAAACAAACCCTGCAAATCTTCGGTCAATAAGCCTTCTGCCGAATGTAAGCAAGGTATTCGAGAAAATAGTCAATAGAGCTCTGCTTAAGTGGGTTGAGGAAAACAAAATTATTCCGGATAATCAATTTGGTTTTCGAGCGAGGCATGATACCATTCATGCCGCGTCGAAACTAGTGTCCGACATCCAATGGAATAAGTCAAAAAAACAATGCACAGGGGCCTGTCTGGTTGACTTTGAGAAGGCCTTCGACACCGTATGGTTAGAGGGGCTTTTCTACGAGCTGACCAGACTGGGCATGCGTAAACCCATGCTATATATGATTTATGAAATGCTTATGGGAAAGAAGTTCGTTGTCAAATGTGGCAACGTAACTTCGATTAAAGTCTTTGAAATTAAAAACGGTTTACAACAGGGGGCGGTGAACTCCCCCGTATTTTTTAACATTTATACAAGTGATCTTGTAGGTTCCCTCAGACACGCTATAGCGTACGCAGATGATCTAATGGCGTACAGATCAGGTCCGAAAATCGAGGTCATCAACACACTTTTGCAACGTGACTTCGATCACATTAAGGGATATTGCGGTGATTGGAAATTGAGGATCAATTTCCAATAAACCGAAACAATTCTGTTCAGGACCCCAGTGCAGAGGGCTTCTTACGATACCAGAAAAAACTGGAAAAAATGTTGTATCATTAGACAGCATGGACAGCCGTTGGCGGTAAGAAGGGAAGTCAAATACCTTGGCATCTGGCTTGACAAGTTTCTGTATTTTAATAAAAATGTGGATGCTTGTCTGGCCAGGGCTAGGGGGGCTTATGCTCTGACAAGAAGATTGTTTCATAGCAGTCAACTTGATGCAAGGGTGAAAGTCATTTGCTACATGGCCCTCATAAGGCCGATCATCACTTACGGTTGTCCCGTGTGGTTCAATGTGGCACCAGCCTACATGGAAAAGATACGGCTGTTTGTCTCCGATCCTGCTTAGGATTGTACCGAACGCCGGACTCTGAGTATATAAAATATTATCGCAACGAGGTTCTATACAATTGGGCTCAGTTGAATAGAATTGACAATTTCCTGATTAAGGTGACGCGAAGGCACGCTGCAAGGGCAATGGCTAGCGACAACAGCCTGATCTTTGGGGCTTATTACCCCAATGATTTATACATGGAGAGCACGCTCATATCAGGCTTTATTCCACCAGAGGCCACCCCGATTATTATTAAGCTAGGTTTTAGTAGTTAAGTAGTCTTAAGTTAGGCTTAAGTAGTTTAAGTAGTCATAAGTTAGTTATAATCTAGAATAAGCTTTTTTATAAAACAAAAATAATAGACACTAAACAAAGTTTTCAATTTTTTCTTTGTAAATTAAAATTATATATAAAACCAAAAAAACCGACAAATTTAAGCCTAAAGGCAAAATAAACAGCTAAATATAAGCTTACAGTGCCCACTAAGGGCCGATAAGTTAGATTAAGTAAACCAGTTATTGATAAGTTAGATTCAAGCATTTTTGTCTAGTAGTAAGTTAATATTTTAAGTAAATAAAACAAATGAGTTTGAAAGTAGTAGATCTCTGCGTAGATATTCATTGCTTATATACCACGGCGCATTGACGAATGATCTTAACATTTAGTTTTCAAAAGTTTGTAAAATATTTAGTTTCGTTTCACTGGTGCAACCCAATATGTCCAGACCGGCTTTAGCACTTGCTTTTATAATAACAGCTTGTTATCAAGGTTAAGCTTTGAATATTTTCCGAGTAACCAGTACTGTTCTCTTATTTTTAAGTTCTTCGCATTTCTTTTTTACATGCGATTTCCATTTTAATTTTGCATCGAGTGTCATTCCCAGATATTTCGCTTTATTTGCAAAGGGACCCGAACCGTATTGAGAAATACTGACAAATTGTTTGTCCGCTTATACGAAAAATCTTCATGAATCGATTTGCTCTCGTTAAGTGCAATCCACCAGTAGTTTGTCCATTCATTAACCTCGTTAAGAGCGTTTTTTAATTTCATATTTGTTTCCGAGTATAGAATGCCAAAGAACAATGGCAACAGTGTCAACATCCCATTAGATAATTCGCAACTGAAGTTCTAGGTTTCTCGCGCCCACCAGCAAGAAACCACTTGTTTGATGAGGAATGTTGACAGATGCTCGCAGCCAAGAACGAGGCCTTCTAGGCTAAGCTACAGGTGAAGACGAGAGCTCTATAGGAAAAGAAGAAGGGAAGAACACCGGGTTTTCAGAAAGAAGAAAAAATAGCCAGAAAAGCGCGGGATCGAAGGTATAGAGAGGGTCGCCTCCATGAACGATGTTCGCAAGTTTTACCAAAGTGTAAAACGACAGAACTAAGGATACAAGATTCAAACAGAATCCTGTCGAGATGAGCAAGGATATATCATTGCAGAGACACAGTCGATGCTGAGGATATGGAAGAACCGCTTCCGAAGAAGGTGAAACTGTGATGACGGTCAGCATTCTGCTGTCAGGTAGAACGAAAAATTTCATATTGGCAACGATAGCGAATACTGCCAACCAACCGAACTAAATGAAGTGAGGATAGCAATATCTAAACTCAAGCTTAATTATGCTACCGGAAATGATGGACTACCACTTTTTTTAGGGCTAAGTAGGCCTTGTATTAGTAAAGCCCTCACACGAACTGCTAATGAGATCCTATAAAAAGACCCTGATATAAGAAAGGCTTGGTCAATTTGAGAAAAGAGTTCTTCGAAAAATCGTCGGTCAAGTTTGCTTTGACGGCCTATGGAGACGAATATTCAAAAAAAATATCCACCGACCAGCTAACCATTTTTTGTAATGGAGTACGATTTAGTTGTGGACCCACAACTCGTTTTAAGATGTAGGCAATAATATCTCAATCTTTTTTATTACTAAAAGAAAAACGTACGTCTAAATAAATATTTAATTGCAACATATACTATTTTATAAAACCGCTACGAGAATATGTACTTTGAACTCAGTTTCGTTCTACCCACATCGAAAATATACTAACAAAATTGCTTCTAATTGTGGCGAAATTAAATTTCTTTATCCTCTTGCCCAACCTAAATTGCCATTAGCATCTCAAAATTAAATTTTTTCTCACACCAGTGCCGCTCAACGCCAGTTTCAGGTCCCTTAAAGGTATTTCCCGAATGCCACCTAAAGCATTTGCTTCACAGACTCATTACTTATTTATACCCTTCGACCGATGCCTATTAAAATGAGAAATCTACACAAAAGGATCTCTTCGGTACAACTCCACCAGAGGACCTGCTCAAAGCAAGCAGTACATCGCCATTGCTGCGACGAGGCAGCCGGCGTTTAAGCACACAAAGTATTATTGAGATCGAAAGTAGTGAACACAAAAAAAAAATCTAAAATTAATTATCCGTGCGGAGCAATTATCAAATGTTTGCGTATAACACTGGGAAACAATTCCCTTTTTGATGTGAATGTATATAGGAAGTTGAGTTAACGGCGCGCCGATACGGAGAGGGCGTGTGTAAATTACGAGCATGTTCAGGCGGCATGATTAAGGACGGCACAATACACAAACATTATGTATATGTAGGGAAATATTTCTCTCAGTTCACTTTCTTACTTGTTCGGTATCTCAGGATAAATGATGTTGCGACTATGAATCGGAATGGTGCAAAGCTTGGTATGGAGAACATAGCCATGGCTTTCATTCTAGATCGTAAATTAACAAACGCAACTACACACTGAACCGCACTAAGCAACACCAACAGCATATTTCGTGTTTTAATTGGAAACTTATTTGGTGGCGCATTCACAAGCGCACACCCCTCCGCCCAAATTGTTGCCAACAACCACCATCACCATCAGTTTCCGCACCACAAGAATCAGCATCTTGAAGGGAAAGGGGGCGTCTGTGGGGCTTCATTCCAAATGAACGAAGTACGAAAGGGCAGCGAACGAAATTGCAGAAGGATTTATTCGCCGGTTTTGCCTCGGTTCGCCGCTTTCTCGAGTGTCTTGTGAAACATCAAGCCACTAATTGTTTTGATTAACGAACGATAGAACGACGCTGACGATGGCCCAAAAGAAGGAAATCTTGAGGCTCTCAAAGGCAGTATATAAGGTGGTTGCGGTGGGTTCGTTTGTACTTAAAAAAAAAACGTCGACCTTATGAATATGGGGATGCAATTCGATTGAAATGACTTTCTCGATAACATTCTTGACTTGGAAAAAAAAGTTCTTTCTGTGTAGCAAGGCGAAACACGTTATCTGAATAACACTAAGTGAATAAGAAAGGCTTTGTTACTATGTCAAGTCCTAGAAGGTTTATGTTGCTTATTGAGTAACAACTTAAATATTCATGCTTGTCTGTGGGTATTTGTTAGCACTGCATTCAGTAGGAATATAAGTCATTACATACTCATATGAGTTTATGTACCCTTCTCATTAGATAATAAGGTACATTTACAAGGATAATCCTTACGCTGTGTGCGGAAGTTGTGTACAAACATACTTATGTATTTTTTTGACATGGCTTGATATCTCTTTTAAGTTTTTTACAATTTTGTTTGATATGATCTCTTTGAAACCTAAAAGAAAAAGTAACCATTGAATCTGAAGTATCAATATATTCGACTAAAAGATATGGCATCTGCCGCTGTTTGTTTTTTATATAATTGAAAGAGCAATGAATTTGTATAATAGTTGATGACAGAGTTATGCGATAAGTTTGTCCATGATGATTACAAGAAATGAAGGAGAACAATATAACTTTTAGAGCAGAATATATAGATAAAAGTGTTCAGTACTACAAATTGTCCATAAAATTTCAGTTCAGTAAGAAAAGACTCACTCCCGGATGAATTGCTAATAAAAATCAGGCAATTTATAGAAGCTTTCCAGCCTTGTAAAAACTCGTCCGGTTAAAAAGTCGATTTTTTTAAATATCGATTTTAAGTCGACTTGTACTAAGCGGGTACAAGTGGGCGCGCACTTGTCGACGTTGTGACCAAAAAAAAATCAAGTCTAACTGTTTTACTCTATGTATAATACTTTCCACCTGATAGTGTTTTTGGCTAACTATTGCATTTTTAAACACAATCATGACAAATCATCCGAGTAGTATCAATTGTCAAGAAACGCTTATCTCAAGTTCACCGTTTGAAGTCGGCATAAAACAGGAGGTCCTGCCTTCGTGCAAGAAGTACACGGTTACATGAAAGATTGTGAGAAAGCTCGGCACTGGGCACTAACGTTGCGCCCAATATTTGTATTTTTTTTTGCAGATAAACATAGATGACATATATTTTTGACTCAGAGTTTTGTTCAAGTGATTCTATGCTCATAATAGTACAGTTAAATTTGGCACGCAACGAATATCAGTTGTTTATTATAAAATAAAATAACATTTTTGTCTTAATGTCGACTATAGTTAAGTGAATGAACAACTTTTTGACTTTACTATAGTCTATATATCCTGTTTCCAATTTTTGATTAGTCGACATTTTACCCAATCTTTTTTTTGTTGGTATTTTTTATTCGATTTTGTGCAATCGGCATTTTTAAATGCGGTTAATCGTACACAACCACCGTGAGCACGTGGGCTACAAGGTGTGGGCTGCATATTAATCCGAGCCAGAAAAAATGTAATTTTTACGTCAAAGAACAAAGAACCATCATTTAATCTTTTAGGCCAAATCCAAATATCTAAGAAGTATCCTGTATACGAAATTTAATTGGAAAAAAGTCATGTTTCGCCCGATACATAAATATACAGTGTAAATCTACTTGCCTCTTGTGACTACGGGCAAGGGGGTACATTATCAATAAAACATCAAGTAACTATAAAATGGTATAAAGAACTGCAAATATTGGCACCACTGGGGACATCAAATCATGCAGAAGGCGGGCCTTGCTTTGTACATTCTGGACGGAGTCAACTGAGTCTGCTTGAAATACGATGTTAAAATCTTACTTGGGGACTTTAATGCAAACATCTGTAAGGAAAACATAACCGGCAGGATCAATGAAACGACAACAGATAATGGCTTCCGACTAATATACTTCACGGCAGAATATAATTCTTTAATCACAATGATTTCGAACCCACAAAAAAACCGAACGATCTCCAAAAGGTCGAACTGTGAACCAAAAATGTGCTGAATAATCGTGTAAGCATCGAAAAGATTTTTTTTTGTTTCTGCAACTTTTCTCTAACAAAAGCTATTAAATACAAATGCCATATCGGCTCGGCAATGCTGCTTAAATCGAAAATTCGTATATAAAATTTATTTTATTTTTTGAAAATAAAATCAGTTACCGTTACTACCCTGAAATTGCGCATTCAATTGGTTCTATTTGAATGCGGTAAATATAAAAATAAAACATCATAGATACACTTTGTAGGGATACACGGTGAAAAAAACTCAACTTGTGGGCG